>CM060935.1:672615663-673865663 GCA_030765085.1 Allium cepa | reverse complement strand
AATGGGCATGTATTGTTCTTTCCCCTAGTCTCCTCCACCTCCTCCTTGCTTAGGTTCTGATTCACTTTGTAATAGAGACGATCAAAGGTCATGGAGGCTCTCCAGCTAACTAGCTGCCAAAATCTGTTTGGGGGTCGATTCCCCTCATCAATGCAATCGGTATGATATCCTTGCTAGCATCTAGAATAAATTAGATAATGACATCACATCCTTAATGTGAGTTGCATGCATTCTAAACTACTCGACGAAAATGTGATCTGGTTGATTGAATGAGGAGATGGATTTGGGCGATAATCACATAAATCGCATGATCAATACGCCTTCGAGGAATATAGGAAAGCGTCTGCATTTGATGGCACATATCGCTCTAGCGGAATTCACATGCCACTCAAATTTCATGAGAAGTAGTCCAGGGTCGGTTTTCCCTGAGTAAACCGATATGATTGGTACATTGAATCTCCTCAGATATTCTATGCACCGAACGACTTTAATGAATAGGCTTCGACCGAGGGAGATGCTTTAGTCATCGTCAATTTGGTTCATTTTTAAGCTACAGCTACTTGTTATGCTTGTGAATGATGTATGCATGCCTGAGATATGAGCAAAGCAAGATGGACCGGTATTGACGGATCAATGGTAAGTTACTTGGAGTCGATCCCGAGAAAATCTGCTATTTGCTTGGAGTCAGCAATTGGTTTGCTTGGAGTCGCTGAGTTCGAAGTGCTGAGTCAGTGAAGAATGGTGCTTGGAGTCATCTTGGTATTTTCTAGGAGAATATCTTGTTTTTACCCAAGTTTGTCTTTAGGCCAAAGTTTCTTAGGTTTTCTTAAAGTCACATCACCTATGTTCTCCAACCTTTGGGAGTGTCGTTTGTGTAGCCGTTGCTTGTTCATTCCTTGGTTGCAATTCAGAAGCTGCCGCTTGATCCTTTATGCCCCGGTTAGTCATATGACTTAAGGGGAGTGGATAGAATGCACTATGTTTAAGTTGAGTTTTGAATCCAAAATGCGGGGGCACTGCGGTAAAAAATAAAATTTAGAGCTATTTTTTAGAAAAATGGATCGTACCCGATTCACAGATTTTTTTTTTAAATGGATCATACCCAATCTATTTTTTTGGGTATAGGGATCGATTAGATAGGGCTTTTGAGAGAGAGAGATTGGTAGTATAAATATTGGCTGAATTTCCTTTGTGAGGGATTAATAGTTTCCATATTAGAGGGATTGGCTATGGGAACGTGAACGAAGGATCGACCAAAGATATTGATTATGAACCGATTTGTAGAGGGATCAGTATTGAGCATGGCTATCAGCTTGAGGGATCGGTATATATACATTGAAGAGGGATTGGTATATACATACCTTGGAGAGGGATCGATATATACACCTTATAGAGGGATCGGTATATATATCTTGTAGTGGGGTCGGTATATATACTGAAGGTATCGATATACATCTATGTTGAAGGGATCAGTATATATACCTTATAGAGGGATCAATATATATACTTTTTTGGCGCGATCAATATATATGCTTTTTGTAGCGATCGATATATATGCTTTTTGGAGCAATCGGTATATATGCTTTTTGGAGGGATCGGTATACAAATATTTTCCTTGGTAAGGGTTCGGTCATATAGGCTAAGGGGTTGGTTATAGTTGAGATTGGAGGGTTCGGCCATATAGGCTTCGAGAGAGGGGGTAGCCATTTTGGCCTTGAGAGAGGGATCGGCCATCCCCTAACTTGAGTGCAAACTTCAACATCTGATCCCAAGATCTTACATACATTAGTGAATCTGATCCCTTCTAAATGGGCATGAACAGATGAACACTCCAAACAAGAACACTAGCATCATCATTCCCAACCCCGCACGAAGTTGATTTAATTCTTCTAACCATGGCTATCAGCTTCCTTTAGATTTCCTTCAAATCTGAGCACAATAGGAAGTTTATCATTTGAAAGCTGGATCTATCTCGCGAATATGGGAATCCACAAGTAGATGATGAGATCCAATCAAGCTGAGAATTCATTTCTCACTGAAAGCACCAAAATGTTGACGCCAAAAATGGGCATCAACATCCAATAGATACTACTAAATAATAAATGAAGAATGAAATAAAAACAAAGTAAAAATCATAAGGGAACACACATATTTTTAAAGTGGTTTGACCATCTTGACCTACATCCACTTCATATTTTTATTGATCTTCCACTTGATTGTGATTATGGGAATGTTTGGATCAGCTAGGATCCATTAGTAAAAAAGTGAAGAATAAAAATGGGAGAGAGCCTCGGTAGAGAAAGCATGATCCCTTTTCTAATTCCAAGTATGTAGTATTTATAGGGGAAGATGTGTATGGATCGGACTGAAATTTCGGCAGAAGGTTCAGGAGACCTAGACGAGGCTACCCAAAAATTTGCAGACCCATCAAGACCCATAATAGGGATCGATACCGATCCCTATAATTGCATCTAAATTCACTATGATCCCTATAAGGGATTCCCCATGATGTTAGCTACTAGCTCCCCAAATTTCGTACAATTCCGACATACGATTTGTGAGATATCGCGTTTTCCGTGAAGTAGTGTTGCTTGAATTCTGATTTCTTCCAATCCCTCTAGAGGGATAGGTACCAATCCCTCCAACTTGCTCCAAATATCATATGATCTCTATGGGGTGTTCCACATGTCCTACTTAGATTATACTCCAAGTTTCATGTTGACAGCTTATGTCGATTTTGAGTTATTGACCGATCATTGTTGCAAGTAGTGAAAGCTGAATAGAGACGATCCTTTTTAAAATGATCCCTTTTACACCGATCCATTTTGATAGGTGAAGTAATTTTCCCATAACTTGCGAACTCCAAATGACTTAAAACTTGAAATGTTTCCACGTGGGGCCTTCCTTGTCACTCTATATCGATCTTACTAAGTTTGGGACAAAAATTGAGGATATGTACCGATCCCCTGTGTAAAGGGATAAACACTAATCCCCCGCCTAGGGGAGGCAATATTTCATTTCTAGAATATTCTGGAGAGTCTATCTCTTGGTCTCGGTTGATTGTCGCTTCATATCAATTTCTACGCTTGATCTTTGAGCCTAATAATCATCTCTCCGGGCTGTCTTCCTCGATGATTGTCTAATCTAACTTGTCTAGTTAGTTTGAATATAGCCGAGCCCTAAGGCCGGATAATAGTTTTATATTAAAATATATTTTGATAAAAAAAGGAACCATCGAAATCAAGTAAATCGTTCAAAAGTTATTGACAAATAAACATAGCATATATATATAAATACATACTTAGCCTGAGATTTTTATCTACTTTCAAATGTGTTTAAGTACTACTAAACTTCAAAATTTTGGAAAAGCGATAGACATAAAGTTGTTCCATATTAACATATCCTTCAAATAAAAGAAGATTCACCAAATCTGACACAAAATCAAAAGCTATGGCCAAATGAATACAACGTTGTTTTAATTGATGTTCAAATTTTAGGATAGTGATGAAATCTTTTTTTTCATTGCACTAAATAAACAAACTCTCTAAACATTTACATTGCACTTAAAATAGGAATTATTATCCAATGACATAGCTTCAAACAGATTTAAAATTGTTGGGAATGGATTGACGATTTATGATTTATTATTAAAGCAAGTCAATTATTTTGCAAAAAATTTCAACATTTCGTAAAAAAATTCTTTCATTGATTCAAGGCATTTCAAATTAGACTTCATGTTCCTTTACATCCATAAACATACCTAATTGTTTGCTATGGAGTTGCCTTAACCACTCAATAACCATAAAACCACATAGTGGAATATTAACTTTACAAGTAAAACCACATCAGAGTATATTTTGATTATAATATTCTTTTACTTATAACTAAACATACCAGAATCCATTAAAGGATATCGTATCTTTTTAGGCCACAACTCATTGTTGGATTTTGTAGAGTTGGATATTATTCACCTGAGCTACAATATTACAACTAGCATATGTATGAAAGGCATCTCAGGCACTGATACCATTTGTTTTTCATTACAATGAATTTTTTCAATTTGTCTCATAACTCATATTCATTATAGAGTGCCAATCAATCTCTTATATGTTGTGAAAAATTAATTAAACCAGAAAATGTGTTTTTAGAAAAGAACGCATAAAATTTATAATAAAATATGCATGCATATATTTTAAATCATAAAAATATTAAAATACGAAAATTATTAATGAATACCTTTAGTGGTGCATCCATATGGAATATATGTTTCTTAAATATATCAAGATAGCTTCATCATATAACCATTCTTGTTATGAGCTGAACTCATACTAAGTTAAGAATTATTCAATATACATTACGACAAGAATTTAGGATTTTCTTTGCATTTGCCAGTCAGAAGACTTATCAAGTTAACATTTTATGCAGAAATGATTATTTTTACTGCAACTGCTATCTAGCTTTCTAAAAGCCTTATTTAGATTACTCTAACTAACTAATCTTTTTTAAAAAAAAGAGTATATGAAAGGCAGACAATCGTTTCCTTGGATTCAACAATTCATATCTGTTAAAAATTAAACCTTGTTATTATTATTGACTTCTACATATTTTATTTTGAAGACCAAAATACATGAAACCTAGAAGTCAAATCTTCGTTAAACTAGTGGTTAACTTTCAATCGGTGTCCTAAATTAGGGCATGAAAATACAACCGACGCACAAAAATGAAACTATGGTAGCAAATTAATCCCTGAATCTAGAAGAGAAAACCCTTAAACTTTAGGAAAAGTAAATATAAATCTATCACAAAGCTATATGTAAATATGAAATTTGTAATAGAAAAACAAACGGCAAAAATTAAGAAAATCACTTATTTTTCATACTTGTTAACTTAAATTTTATTTTGGCAACTAGTCTATCTTTATACATCAAATATTTTTCTCTACAAATTCTTTTCACAAAATTTCTCTCTTATCTTAGCTTTATAAAAGTACTTTTAAATCTCATTTATTTTGCAAAATCATACTTGAAAAAATATTTATCCACCAAACCAACGTTCGACAACCAATAATTTATTACAATCGTAATTGAATTCTAGTTTCATTTCAAACTCTTACTAAATTAGAAATTCATATTAATAATTGAAATAAAAACACATTTTATATCACTTTGAACTTTATTTAAAATATAAATCCTAAAATCATTACAACCACAATATAATATTCATAATCATCTAAAAGTACCATACTCTATTTAACTTGCATAACTTGTAAATGAATGTATAAGAATTTACAAATGCCAAATTTATTCTAAATCATAACTCTCATTTTAAATAATTTATTTTTATTTATCAAATTACCCCAAGGCATCTCCTTAAAAAATATAATTTATACACTTCCATAAAATATTACTTTACCTTCAACACAATCTTTTCAAACTCTCTGCTTTATCATGTATAATATTTAAATTATTTCAAAATTCTATCTTCTTCAAAAAAAAGTTTATATACTTGCTAAGTGTTATTACTGAAAACATTTTATCGCCAAAAATATTATATCCAATGTCTCGTCTTAATGTTTAGGAATCTCCATCTATAAAGTCGATCAAGCAGATCAAACAGGATCTTTGATGCACTCAATGGGAAATTTAACAAGAAATTATTTTATATATGATATACATAAATCTTTTAATACTTTACGCATTTACAAAATATTTGCTTGCCTTTACTAAAATTCTTTCAATCAATTTAACGTTATCATAGAAATAATAACTTACTAACAACAATTCCATAGCACACACATTTATCAATATATACTTCAAGCAAACATCAAATTTTTAACTCATCTTAACATTTAATTAGTTGCACATATGTTTAATAGTTCATTTTATATAAATTTAAATTTTCAATATTTCTTGCGGTAACTACATTACAGATATACCGTAAAGTTCTATAATTGATATCGAGTAGGTTTTTAACTTTCAAGGGATGATTCTTTCTCAATACTAATTTTAAATAAAGACTTACAATTTCAATGCAACAAGTCATTCTTCAACAAATCAAACTTATATAACTAATTAATGTTCTTAGGGAAAAGTAGTCCATCCACTTCCGTTGTGCAAGTCTGATCACTAACAGATTAGGACACAACAATATTCGATTCTAACCCATCTAAGGTCTTATTTTTGCTATCTATTAAATCTTATTCTTTACAAAAGTGAGTTCCAAATTTAAAATCATTTTCATAACAATAATTTGTAAAGTACTTCAATTTTTTTACAAATATGCCTTGATGATCATTCCCAATAATCATTTATATTTTTATCCTAACTAGAAATAAATTCTAAGTTCTATCTTGCACACCCAAGGGACGGGACTCTTAAGTCTCACTTGGTTTAGATCTCGACCATGTGTCAATTATATTCTATAATGTTCTGAACATAGCTTTGATACCAAGCTGCAACGATCCCATCGCTATACCCATAATATTAAAGAACATTACGAGTAATGCCATTTAATAACACAGACAATACGACTGCTTAAGAGAGATCGAATGTGAATATATCTTTAGACTAACATTGACACTTCTTTATTACCATTATGATGATCAAAACTGAAAATTTGATGTATACAGTATTGATACAAAGTAACAAACACACCGACTTAAAATATTTAAAATGGTATATAATATAAATGATCGATACCAGAGTCACAGATCACAATGGAATAATATACATCATATAACAAAATAAAATGTGAGTTTAAAAGTATCAGCATTAGTCCTACATTAATATATACATCACATCCCAAATACTGTATCAGGTACAAGCCAACTACTAAATAACATACATAACATATCATCCTAAATGTAAATATATATATATATATATATATATATATATACAATAATGAAGTAAACTGAAACGGTCATGATAGTCTACTCTAGTGCTAGCATAAAATCCAAATGTCACTGAGTCTCAGTACTTATAGAGTCTCGGTCTGACCCGAGTATTAAAATAATAAACGGGTTAGACTATATCAAATAAAAAGGGCGAGATACTGGTATCATAAACATATGACTTAACCATAAAATAAGTCATAATAAAACACAAGTCTGAGATTAAATAATCCTAATAATACATATTAGTCAAAATCACCGTTTCATAAATCAATATCAAGTCTCAAATGGACTATCATCTAAAAATATGGTGATACCAATTCAAAATTCTTCAGAGATAAAAGATACCGGAAGATATAATCGTATATTCTCTGAAGAAATAGTCATCACTAATCAAATGATAATGGTAGTCCACATCAGTTTAATACAACGATGGAAAATCTACCGAAAGAGACTCGCTGCATCGGAAAGAAGCCTACGGAAAGATACCGCAAATTAGGAACACTTTCCCAAAGAAAAGAGCAGTTGTTTTTATAATTTGTCCTATGAAAAATTACCTACCGAAAAAGGTAAACATCGTCTAACTATGTACTAAAATAAACCGATCGGTTGTAATCATCTGGTATATAAACCTCGATGCATGTAAACATATGCCCACCAAAAGTGATGATCATATTTACACCATAACAGATCTACCAATCGAGACCTGCCTACCAAATTTAAAAATGTATCGACTCTCAGGTTGATAATAAAATGAGTCATCTTCGTTCGGTGAGCTATTGGCCTGAAATCCAAATACTTTATGATAATACCATTATAAAGTGTAGATCACTTTCACTTTAGTAATCATTATAATTTAACTAACTGTCATATAGCAGATAGTAAAATTCAGGTATTTACTATAAGCTAGTAAATCCATTCAAACTCTATTTTACAAGTTATAATAATAAGCGAAAGAATTGAAGGAAAGTCCCATACCGATCCGACACTTCAATCGTTCATTAAAATTCCTTATTTCATAGAAAAGCACGAAATTCAGGTAGAAATCTCGTCAAAATTCCAATTCAAAATATAAGAAAAGAAAAGAGTTTAAAAAATAGATCTATTTTACCTTTATAAATAATAATATAAAAGTTTATTTTTAAAAGGAATTTTAGAATAGAATTTGTTTTACAAACTGAAGAATTTGCTTAATATAATAATTAAAACTCTACTTATAAATCAAGTATATATAAATATATAAAATTTTCAAATTAGAACTACACTAAATCATGATATTCATAGTATTCAAATTCAATCTGTAAAAAGGAGTTTTCAACTTTTCATATTCATATTCAAATATAATTTAACTGTATGTGGAACTTTGTTTTTTAAAATGGGATTTAAACATCAATAATCATCACCAAAATCCCTAAAATTGTCCATTAATGTGAACACATATCCCAGCAAAAATACATTTAAAGCGAGCAAGAATTAACTACAAGAAGAACATAAAGAATCAAACGACCCGAGCATAATATTATACCAAGAATTCCAAAACCAATGCCAAGAATTTGTGAAACCGATACCCAGTTCTTGTATCCGATACCTAGTTCTTGTATTGAAACTGATACCCAGAATTGAAAAATTGATACCTAGAATTGCAATACCGATACCCAGAATTTGCAAAAATGATACCTAATTCTTGCATTGTTCATATTAACTTAAGATTCGTATATAAAGCTAGCATATTAACTTAAGATGCATATTGTGATATCCCGGAAATTTTGACAATAACAATTTAATAATTTATGTCAAAATTTAATTGATTTGATCATATTGTTAATAATAAATTTGAATTAAATGTAATAATCTTCTTTAAAATAAATATTTAAACTGATAATCTATTTTTAAAGGCTAATAAATTGTTTTATGTCTGAAATGTATACATATCTGTATATATTATAAATAGATAATCTTTGTTTAAATTTAATATATATAGGCATGTTTTCTTATTCTAATATTTTTGATAAATTAAAAATTGGATTTAATTTGATATTAAGCTATTGGATAAATAACCATATGCTTTTAATACTCAAACTAAAAATTTAACTATTTAAAATTGATTTCAGCTTAAGTTAAATTTAAATAAAAAGGTTTGTTTTGTTTTTTTATATAATTAATGTATTAAATAAGAAGACAAATTCTTTTGTGAATTATTTTAATTTAATGATGAGTTATATTTAAACTATATTGATGATATAATATTTTTATAAATGGATTTTTAATACAAATAAAAATTGTTATCTTAAATCTATGTATGTGTTTGATAGAAAAGATGTGATTGTAAATTTGAAATAGCATCTTTCAAATATGTTTAAAATAAAACAAGTCTTTAATATATTGAACTTAAGCATAAAATCCAATGTATGATATTAGCATAAGTATGAAAATAAATTAATAATCAGCAAATTAAGTATTTGATAGTTAAAGTTTAAAAATAAAAGAGAAAATAAAGTAAGCAATAGAACTAAATACTTAAGTTAAAATTTATAACAATGATTAAAAAAAATTTATAATATGTATATAACCTGAAGAATAAATATATACAAGTCAAAAGTGAATTTGCAGGCAAGTAAAAGAGCAAAGAGTTAAAAAAAATTACGTAACCTGTAGAGTAGTATGCTGAACAAGAACAGATATATCTATATACAAACATAAAAATAAACAAAGTGCAAAAGAAAACATTATGTACATAAAGTGAAATAAGCAAACCAGACAAGTAAGAAACCAGGTAAGCAAAGTTAGAAAATAAGACAAAAGAGAAAATATCTTAATACATACAAAACCAGATATGCTGAAACATAAAGTACTTTGTGGCATTTAATATTAGCACACCATTTGGTATACTAGAGATATATTCTTATCATTTCAGCCGAAATGTAAAAAAATATCTCTGACTTGAAAAAAAAAATATAACCTGAACAAACTACATCTTCCTGTACAAGCTTGTCTGGCTTATATTTATATGCAATGCCTTTGTTCATTATCTTTCAAAACTTAGCAAACCAGAGAAAATAGTTAGCTTTTTCTTTTTTTCAAACTTAAACAACATCATACTACAACAAAGGCAAGAAGATTTACAGAAAGATCAAAGCAAGATAAAGTTTTCAAGTTAATCTGTAGCAAGCACTCATGTTTTCAAAATACAAGTTTCTGGAATCAAAACAAAAGCATGTTTTTCCAGTTTTAAAGAACAGTGCTCTGTTCATCCTCTCTAAAGCAGGTGAGTAACATCGCATCTTTAAATGTTTAAGTATATTTATTCTGCTATATGTTCTCTCTGAAATTGAGTTATTTGTGAGTATGTTTTGTGAATATATCTCTCTGTTAAGGTATGGATATATGATAATCATTTCTGGGTATCTTTCTCTGTTTTGATTCCAGGTTTAAGTTCACATAAAAAAAAATTCTTTTGCTCTTAATTCAAGCTTTAACAATACATAAGTTTTGAACAAATAATGTTGTTATAACATAGACTTGAGTCAAAAAAATTGTTTATAAGAAAAACAGTTTGTTTTAGTTCTGAAAAATATAGAAGAACAGTGGAAAACTAAAATAAGTTAAAACCCATTTCTTATAAATCATAGTTTCAGGCATATGAATCAAATAGTAGAACAAAAGCTTGATTTTTTAAAACCAGAATAACCATTTTTAGTTAAGTATTTAAGGTATGGTTCGGGGTTGAATATGTTATGTGAATTTGTGATTTTGGGGTGATCTATGTGGATATGGGAATCGGGTTTCTTTCTGGAGGAAGAAGTAGGAGTGGAGATTGGTGGAAAAATCTTTGATGGTGATGAATTTCACCAGGGAAGTTGCGGCAGTGATTTTCATTCTAGAATCCTAGTTTTGGCTTCGTGTAATTAATCGATCATTTCAGAGGGTATAGTGGATCGAGTGTGTCGAAACTTCGGGGGATGTTAGCTTGGACGTGGAAGCAAACATAGCCAGAGCTGTAGAACTTCAGCTGGTCAGAATTTTTCAGGCAAGGCAGTGACAGGTTTTCAAGTGGCGATGCTCTGTGCGTTTCCAGGTTTTGGGGTCGAAGTCTCAATTTTGATTTCGAGTTTTGGAAGATGATATGAAGGTCGTAGGTGAGGGAGAAGGAGGTTGCCGATGTGAAGCAACCATTGGAGATGGTCGGAGGTGGATAATGTTACTGTGCACGTGCACGGTGAGTTGGTTCTGGTGAAGGTTGTTGGGTCTGTTGCAAGCTTGTGTGGTCTCGAGTGTTTACTCGAGTTGTTGGGGATTTTTCTCGGGTTTATTCAAATTTTGACTCGAAGCAAAGAAGTGAAGCCTCGGGTAACTCGTTGGCTTCAGGTTCTACAGGAAACAGATGTTTTTTTAAATGAAGTGTAAAGCAATGTTCAAAATGACAAGTAAAAGTTAAGGATGTGATTTAAACTCAAGATAATCTGGTTCAAGTTAGTCTTAACTTTAATTAAAAATAAATAAAGTTTTTATTTAAACTGTTGTTACTACTAATAAAAAGAAAGCTTAAGTGGTTGGATTTAAAGTAAAGTTTTAAATTGTAGGTGGAGTTTAAAAATAAAGATGTAACCTAGATTCAATATAAATTTGAATTTTTAAAATTTGAAATAAAAAGGGAGATTTTAAATTTTTTTAAACTAATTTTAACGATAAGGTGAATTTTAAAATTTGATTTGAATTCAAAATGAAACCGTGTTTAAATTCTTCTAATCTTCTATTTTAAGATAATTACTCTTTAAGTTGTAAAATAAAAAGGAGTTTGGAATTGTTTTAAACTTGTCAAGATTAATTTAATTTCATTTTAAATCTTAAACTTAAAATGAAATTTAAAAGTAAATTTAAATTAAATTGATTAAATAGCTTATAAATGATAAATTGATCATTAAATAGGAAAAGGTTTTAAAGACTTAAGGATTTGTAATTATCAAGTTAACTAAATGGATAATTAATGACTAGAATTAATTAACTTAGAAATTAAGAGTTTAAATTTATTTAAATAAGATATAAGTTAATTAATTTGAGGTAAATTAATTGGTAATTAAGAAATCATTGGTTTAATTTTAAATTAATGATTAGCGATCTACTAATGAATTAAGTGAGGGATTAATTAATGAGTAAAAATGTAATTGATAATAAATTTTAGTAAATTTCTTTAGGAAAAGTAAAGTAAAGAATTATAAATAGTTAATGAAGGTCATTAACTAAAATTATGAAATAATCAATTAATGGGATTATTTTTAATAATTAATTAAATTATTTATTTAAGATAAGCAATTGTGAATTGTTAAGTATAATTACTTAACGGAAGTAATTAAGGAATTAATTACTCATTGTAATTAATTCTATTTAATATGAATTGTTTAAGTTAATTAATTAAGTTTAATTAATTTAAATAATCATATGATGATGAGATAAGTATAATTACTTAGGGAAGTAATTAATTAATGATAATTACTGGATGTAATTACCAAGGATGATTAATAGTGAAGCAATTTGAGTATAATTACTTGCATAATTAATCAGGGGATCAATTAGAGAAAATTAATTAAGGAGTAAGTAATTTATTTGATGAGTAACTAAAGATAGTTAATTACTGAATGGTATTAATCAGAGGTGATTAATAAATGTGGTTTAATTGAAGATTAATTACTTAAGGTAATTAAAATAGGGAATTAATTAAAATGTAATTAGAAATCATTAATTGATATAATTAATGATGGGATGATAAATTTAGATTAATTAATCAATAATAAGTAATTAAAGAGTAATTAATTAGTGTAATTAAGAAGTAATGTAATGTTTGTAATTTAAGATTAATTTCTATATTTGGATAAGATAATTAATTTGTGAAAATAATTTAAGGATGATTATTTGTATATAATTAAATGTTAATTAATCAAGTATGATTAATTGAAACGAATAATAAATGAATGATTTATTAATTGATTGGAAATTGATTAATAATTGTATAAGCAAGATTTAAATGGTGAAGTAATTAATTTAATTTACTTTAAATTAATTAGAGATGTATGTAATTAATTTAATTCATTTTAAATTAATTATAGCTGATGTGATAGCTTATATATTGATTGATGATATCATTTACCTTGAATGATTTGAGATCTCGGATATGTGATATTTATGCTGTGTAATATGGATGTTTGATTTAAATATGACGAAAGTATGAATTATCTGTTATGATGATAATATGCATTATCTGTTTGTAGTGATAATATTGATTATCTGTTTATGTTAATATTGATCATCTATTATGATATTGTGAATTATCTATCTGTGTGTATATGGATAATTGAATTGAATTGTTTTAAACCTTAAAACAACTTGGCCTTAAAAGACACGTTTTGGATTTCGATGAGACCGGGATCGGTTTTCCACATTTGGAAGTCCGAAAACCACATCGATTCCAAATTAACGAGTCGTGAATCTGAAGTGAAGATGAAAATTCAGAATGCAAGGGTTATCGTCGTTAACTCTGAGGGTGATTCCAAAACGAGTGTAACGAGATAATGCCTTCGGTTTCGTTCAAACTCGGAACGAACTTGTATGGATTGAATGCTTTCAAAACATCGTCAGGTGGGCGATGAGCATTCTAAGAAATGTGTTCTCTAAAGGTAATCGTAGCCTTAAGCCTCATCAACCGGGAATGGCTAAAACAGGGGAGGTGCAGCAAGGTTAGGTGGGCCATGCCCAAGCAGGACAAGATTTTCCCCTGTCTAGATGTCCCTTTTTATTCGGCTGTGTGGACAGTTGTGAGCTCCAACTGTCGGGGTTGTCTTGTTCGGGACTGTTCAGTAAGGAATGGTTCCGGCCTTGTGTTGCAGGGGGTCGGGAGTGATCCTCGGTACGTTGATCTAGGCCACGTACTGTGACGGGCGGTACCCCAGTAGCCCTGCCATTGTATGGAATCCACAACCCAATAAGTGCCAACGGTTTTGATTGTATTACCCACTTTTATGGCTAGTAGCTGGAATTTAATCATGTAACAATTTTGGTTATTTTCTATTTACTTGAAAACCCTAGACCTATTATAATATCATAGAATTTCCTATCAAAATGATTTGGTTAGCGTAAGGTAAAAACTTACCATATTTATTCGTGGGAAGTCTTACGTGATACCTTTTGTTTTCAAATGTTTTTCAAAGTTAAGCAACTTTAACCTGTTACTCATACCAGACCCATGTCTGACCCGGAGTTTTTTTTTTTTTTCATAAACTCTCGGGTACCCAAATTTTTACGGGTAGCCAAGGGATTCAGGTTAGCTTTGACGAATTCTGGAGGAGCAATGGAGCAGGAGGCTTCTACGTTGTAGATATATATAGTTCCGCTGTGTTGGTATCTTTGGGTTATTTGTTCGAGTTGTGTTGTATTAACTAGACAGGGGTTTATAACTGTCTAGTATGTGTTGTATGATCTGTATAACTCTGATATATGTAAAATTATGTAATAGTTATGTGATCTATTATATTTTGTTCCATTCCGCTGTAAGATTCTGATGTTGTTGTTCTTTCTTCTCTATCTTTTCTATTTTCTCATCCCTTTCTTTCTTCAAGATGAACCGGATTTCTGGGGTCGGAAACACGGGTCGTCACACATATGCAATGTTCAATTCATCCACAACGCAACTCTATATGTCATTCTTAGGAGGGTTTGTTATTTGTATTTTATAAAATTCAAAACTTTGATTTGTTATTAAAATCTAATCTAATTTATTTCAATTTATATCTAATGCAACAATCATAGCAACCAAAACAGCAAACTATTCAATTCTACCAATCATCAAGATATAGAGGCGTGAGAATATTATCTCAATCCATAATCAAACAAAGCATGCCAAAGGAACAATTAATTTTAAATATGGTTATGTGAGTTAAATAGATTAACTCACCTTAACCGCTCGCTCCTCTACCTCGACTATACATAAATTGTCGTCTGACATCGTCAGCCACATGCCTTAGCAACACCATCGAAGCCAAGGCCTCAATGACTACCTCATGCTGCTCTTGAATCTCTGTTGTTACCAAGTCAGTGCTCAATGCAACTCTTCCTATATCACCCTAATTCATTACGCACCTCCTATGCTACGTACGAATCACCACCAACCACCAATTACGATCCATAGTCGTGCCCTAACTTTCAACCACAAGCACCATCTCATCGATGTTTCCACTCACGTAGGTCCAAACACTTGTGCGCAAGCTTCGCCATCAGCCTCCATGTCATCGCCGCACTCGCCTCCACCTACCACACAGCCATCGCCATTCCCCCCTTCCCATCGCGATTTCATTCACACAATATATTATTATTTTTTATTTTTATTTTCATGCGAGTTAAGGTTTGGAGCACTTAGGGTTAAATGGGTTTATGGCTTCTTTAATTTTTGGAAATGGATAGCGATGGATTGAAGAAAGATATGGGATAAGGTTATTTGGATAATGGGCTTGACGGGATTTAATATAAAGGGTCCAAAAACAAATAAAAATCAAGTTTAATTTAATCTTACAAAGTTAACATCTCAATTTAATTTCAAATTGATTTGCATTTCATTTTATAAAATATATGTATTTCGATAACCATAGAAATTTCATTCAATCCAATATCGTTTTATTCAATTCAATTATTCACTGTATGGATATACAAAATAAATTTATCCATCTTTGTCGATTTAATGATTTTATTAAATATCACATAAGACTTCTTTTATTCAATTCAATAATATAATATTATTTACACCTTAAAATATTTAATACTTAACAATAACACTTTATATAGTATTATATATATATTAAAAAGATTCTATTAATTGATTCGATTTGTAAAACAAAAATCTATTATTAAATAGACTACAATTAAGAAGAAAGTTAATTTCAAAATAATAATTATCAAAAATCGATTACGGACATTTTTATTTTAATTAAATTTGTATAATATTATGGCTTCGAAAACATGGTTGTTACAGTGGACTAGTGGAGGAGGTGGATGTTAAGCGACTTCGTAGGGCATGAGGCTAGTCCTGTGCATGAATCCAATTAGTTAATGCGAGGAAAATAGGCAGCCATATAGGGCATGAGGCTAGTCCAGGGCACGAGTCCTATGTGCTATTAGTGTAAACATAGACAATGGGCGACCTTGTAGCACACAAGGTGAGCCAAGGAAAGTCAATCCACATAGAAGCAATGCGATATGATTAGGTGTATACAATAAATAGGTATGGCGTGATGACAGGATGTGGGATGATCGAGCCATATACTCATATCATGTTATAGTTTTACTTTTGTAGTATATGTATAGTAAAAGTATGGTTCACTCACCAGACTTATGTTTGACCTCTCCTATTTTTCCTTTTTTAATATATATATATATATATATATATATATTGATGATGTTTGGAAAAGAGGTGGTATCAGAGATAGATACTCATTTGTGTATAATGTGTATGATGTAAATAAATGTGGTAATCTACATTTGACTATTGTTATGGACTGGGTTGTAGTTGTACTGTTCAAACATATGTTTTGACATTGTAGCATGTTATGGTGATGTGACTATGGTTATTATTAGTATATTATATTTTATTTCCTTCTCATGTAAGACTCTGTGATTAGATGGCGTTAGTTATAATTGTATTTGATATTTGATATCTGTCAGTAGCTGTATATATATATATATATATATATATATATATATATATATATATTTATTCTTACCTAAATGACTCGTCCTTTTGGTTCTTTGGTTATTAATGTTGGTTTGGGCATTGGACCTGGGGTCGAAAGGGTAGGTTGATACATTTGGTATCAAAACATAGATTAGGAACTAGGATCGAAATTAGGAACGTCTGGAGAGAGTGTGTTTGCAATATCTATTATATGTATATATGAACCAAATACATATACACACACCCATTTACTATTCCAATTTTGTTTACTATCTATTGGGATGTTGCTAATGAATCTCATTTTTATAGATAGTCGAAATGAGTAATGCAGTTGAAACTAGAATAGGGACCAACACAATCAATGTTGGTGGGGAAGAAACCAGGATAGGGACTAGCACTAGAGTAGATGAACTGAATATTCCTGAAATCAATATTCTAGTATGGTTCAGGCCCTATATTCAAGCGATGAGCCGAGCTAGAGCCAACCCCACAAAGACCATAGCCAT
Organism: Allium cepa; assembly: GCA_030765085.1. Classification (NCBI taxonomy): domain Eukaryota; kingdom Viridiplantae; phylum Streptophyta; class Magnoliopsida; order Asparagales; family Amaryllidaceae; genus Allium; species Allium cepa. The sequence continues at coordinate 673,848,553 of CM060935.1, read as the reverse complement.
TACTAGGACTACTAACCAAGGTATGATTTCAGTCGCATCACTACCAACTATTGAATTTCCTAAGTTGTGTAAGGATTCCTCACGCCTTATTGGGAAGCCTTTTCTGGGGTTGCAATCATACTCATTGAATCGGGCATAGATGAATGATTGTGAAAAAAATTCAACCTGTTAAGACTTGTGATGCAGCTAAGAGAAAATTAGCTACTTGGCATTTGAAAGGTGAGGTAGCATGTTGGTGTGAACTGGTAATAGCTGATGTGGATGAGAATATCATTACTTGGAGGATGTTCAAGTTGAGATTCGAGACAAAGTTTTTCTGGTGCTTAGAAGGATTTATAATAGAGAAATTTATTCATTTAAGGCAAGAAGAAATAACAGTTAGAGAATACGTAAGCTAGTTCAATGAGTTGGAAAGATTCGAATTTGATTTAGTGAATACATGGAAGAATAAGGCATTGAAGTTTGCAAAGCATTTGAATTCTCCTTTGAGGGAGTTAGCACTGAACTAGATACCATATGGAGCGACGTTTGAGGGACTAATATAGGCAACACTGTTGAATTCTCTGAATGGAACCACACGTAGGACTAGAGGGCCGGTAGTAGGATAAATCGATGTCAGAAAGTGGGATATATGGTTGGGAAATGTGAAAAAACAAATCTTTCAAAGGATAAATTTATAATTGTAATCAAATGGGACACATAGCAAACGATTGTAAGGCAGCCCGAACTCATAAGAAAGTGAAGTGTTATTATTATGATCAATCTGGACACAAGAAAAGGGACTGTTCAGCTCTAAAGAATGAAGGTCAAATAGTAAAGGCATGTGCTCTGTTTGCCATTCCAGCCTCTAACAAAGCACTATCATTGGCTTATGAGAAGGGGAAACCAATTGTAATGGAATTTATGTTGATTTTATCCGATTCTCCTATTTGTACCTTCTTTGACACTGGTTCATCTCATTCATTCATTGCAAGTGCATTAGTTGATAGTTCATCCCTTAAACCTGACATCGTGCACAAGTTTATTTCTATGTTGAATCATGTCGAGGGATCAACCCATTTATCAATCCTATGTCATAACTTAAAGTTAATTATTCGTTGTGTGGAATTTCCGTGTGACGTGTATGTACTAGACTATTCGGGGTATGCGTTGATTTTGGGAATGGATTGGATGTCTCAATATGGGGTAGTGTTAGACCGTGATAGAAGAATAGTTCGATTGAGAAATGGCAAAGGACTTGATTTGATTCTATGATGTGAGCCCGATATTCCTGTCTTGGAGCTATATGTGTATTCGCTCTGCCTGTCACAGGAAGAGCCATCATGTATAACCGTAGTAAAAGATTATCTAGATGTATTCGAAGAAGTTTCTGGTCTCCCTCCTTGGAAATAAATTAAACTTCATATTGATCTCAAGAAAGACACAAGGCCGGTTATGATGTCTCTTAGGCATATGGCTCCGAAGGAAAGAAGAGAGTTGGATAAGAAAATTTCAAAACTATTGAAGAAAGGATTTTTTGGATAGTATCTTGGAACGAGGTGCACTAGTCGTTTTCACTATTAAGGTAGACGATTCCCTAAAGTTATGCATCAACTATCAATAATTAAATAAGCCGACGAAGAAAACCCGTTATCCATTGCCTTGCATTAATGACCGCTTTAATCAATTACTCAGGGCGAAGTTATTCTCTTAGATTGATTTGGCAACTTGATTTCACCAATTGAGAATGGGTAAAGATAGTATCCGAAAGACCGATTTCCATACACCTGATGGATTGTTTGAGTAGATGTTCAAGCCATTTGGTTTGATGAATGTTAGGGCTTATTTTAAGGATCTAATGAGCACGATATTCGAGGAGCAGTTGAATAGGTTTATTGTAGCCTTCGTGGATGACATTCTTATATATTCTAGAAGTGAGGAAGAGCATGAGATTCATTTGTGAGAAGTGATGGATGTTCTACGGAGAAATTGATTTAAGGCAAACATCTTTAAATGTCACTTCTAGAGGAAAGAAGTTTGTTTCATTGGGCATGTAGTATCAGCAAATGGATTGGCTTTTTGGGTTTGGCTAAATTTTATCCAAGTTTATTAAGGATTTTGCAAAGAAGTTGGAACCTCTGACCCAGTTGACTAAGAAGAACCCGATTTATACTTAGAATCTGAATCGTGAAGCGACGTTTGTTCAGTTTAAGGAGTTATTGACGATTTCTCCACTTTGGTGATTCACGATGGTACAAAACCTTTCATTGTGTATACTAATGCATGTGGTATAGGTCTTGGTGTTGTCCTAATGCAAGAAGGGAGCGTAATGCGTATACGAGTCGACGGTTGAAGAATCATGAGAGGAATTATTTGACACATGACTTAGAGTTAGCTGCTATAGAATTTACATTGAAGTCATGGAGGCACTATTTGTAGATCCAAGTTAGTTACGGACCATAAATCTCTCAAGTGCTTGTTTTCTTAGAAGGATTTAGATCTAAGACAACAGGGGTGGATGTTCTTATCATCATATAACTTCAGGGTTTCTTATACTCTAGGGAAGGGAAATGAAGTTGAAAGCGCTTTGAGTAAGAGGCACGTTGAGATGAATGCTATATTGTTAGAGTAGAAGAATTTTGAGTTTATATCGAACTTTGATTTCTGACCCCAATCGGGGTATACACCTAGATTGTTAGTGGCAATGGACATTAGATCTGCATTGATGGATCACTTTGAAGAGATTCAAGGGAAAGACGCATCGTTAGATGACATATTAAAGCAGTTAGGACAGGGTGAATGGTAAGCCATTTAGATCGTTACTCCAAAGATAAGAAGGGTAATTTGCAAAGAGATGGAAGGAAACGTGTGCCACAGGTTAAGGTTTGATAGAGGAAGTACTGGGTGAATGTCACCATTCTAGGATGATAATTCATCTAGGAGGAGATAAGATGTATCAACTTACAAAGATGATATTCTGTTGGCCAAGGATGAGGAAACATGTAGCCGGATATGTAGCAAGTTGTATGATGTGGAAAAAAGTGGTGGAATAGAAGAATCCAAGTGGGCTATTACTTCCATTAGAATACCGCAATGGAAATGTGAATGCGTATCGATGGATTTTGATGACGGATTATCCCAGAGTAAAAGAGGAAATGAAGCATATGGGTTATAGTATATCATCTCGTGAAGAGTGCGCATTTTATTCCAGTTAAGAGTACAATAATAGCAATGACACTGGAGACACATTATGTTAAGAAATTATTAGACTACATGGAGTCCCAACTAGTATAGTGACTGACTGGGATTCACTTTTCATGAGTGAATTCTAAAGGAGTCTACGGAAGACCTTAGGGACTAAGTTGAATTTGATCACGACATCTCATATGTAGACCGATGGACAAACGTAGAAGATAAATAGGTATTAGAGGATTTGTTGAGGGCTTTTATAATGGATTTTGAAGGATCTTAGAAGGTTCATTTATCTTTAATGGAGTTCATGTATAATAATTGCTATCAATCTAATATAGACATGGCATTGTATAATGTGTTATATGAAAGGCCATGTAAGCCACCTTCATGTTGGTGGGAGTCTACAAATAAGATTATTTTAGGTCAGAGATGGTTAGGGATACTGCGATGAAGGTAGAGCTCATAAGGAAGAGGATGAAAGCTGCACTAAACTGACAGAAGTCATATGCTGACAAGAGGAGAAATTTTTTGTAATTGGAAGTAGGAGATTTGGTCTTCGTTAAAGTCTCTCCATTGAAGAGGGCGACAAGATTCGAAATCTCGAGCAAGTAGAACCTAGACTTGTTAACCCATTTCCAGTATGTACTAGAGAGGATAGGAAGTTTGGCGTATAGAGTGGAGCTTCCGAAGAAGATGATGGTTGTCCATAACGCATTTCATATGTCACATTTGCGGAAATGTGTACAAAATTCGTCGATTGTGATTGCACCTAGTCAGTTGGAGGAGATATAGCTAGATTTTGAGCCGAGTTCATACTATTGACCAACCCGTATTGTGCAACATCGGGTAAAAAGACTTAGAAATAAGGCGGTGAAGTTGGTCAGAGTACAATGAGGAAATGATCAAACGGAGAGTACATGGGAACTTGAAGAGAAGATGAGGGCTACTCATCCTCAACTCCTTTTCGGTATGTTTTCGAATTTGGTCTGATTTCCATAGTTAAATTATTCTAGGATTAGGATTTGATGCTTTGGATGATTTATTTATTATTTATTTGTTGAAACTACGTTCACATAGAAATATATGGCTTATATTAGGAAGCTATGCATGTTTGATATGTCATCTTATCGTATTCATATAAGATTCATTAGTTGCGGTTGTGCATTATAGGAATATAAATTGCAAGTTCATGACATTATTTATTTATATGATGTTTATATCATTTATATCCATATGTCGTTTGCTTAAATCAGATGATATGTTTGCTAAGTTGGTAGATATATGTTTGATAAGCAAGCATTGTATTACATTTTTTGTTCCTTTGTAATTTCGGGGACAAAATTCTTTTAAGGGGGAAGAATGTAATACCTCGTAAATTTGTTAAATATTTTAATTATATATTAATAATATAAAATGTGAAAATTGTTGAACCTAATGAATTAATAAAATAAATGAAAATAAGGATGGACAAAGTGATCATTTTTCGACTTGGGAATTTGATGACAAAATCAACTTCATTTCTCGTTTTTCCGATTCACGTAATACTTTTATTTGCCTCTTTTAGAGTTTATATATAGAAAATACGGATGAAATGGTATCGACTTAATGGGCACCAAAAACTTGAGTTTGAATTCAAATTGAAAAAAGGGCAGACAACTTTCCCTCCTGCCACTTAAACAAGTCGCATATACTTCAGTTTCAAGAAAACCAACCTCTTCTTCTTCATATCTCCTACTTCCTCCCGACTTACTAAGAATCAAAACTCATATCTCTCTCAGAATTTAACCAAAATTCACAAGACTGAAAGAGTTGCAAAGCTATCAGAATGGAATTAGTACCAGTAGTTATTTGGAGGTGAAGATCTGAAGAACAGAAGCGCAACAAGTCGGACAACGGAGATATAAGCAATGAGGAGTTTTTGGTGAGCGATTCGTCCTTATATCCTCATATAATATAAACATATCCCTCTAATTATGATATGTTAGTTATAATAGAGTAGATAAACACCTATAAACATTTAAATTCGTATTTAATGGGGATTTGGGAGGTATATTGTGACAACTGCCCCCACATCACCTGCACCCAATACACCTATATAATGCGTTGCAATGGTGCCCGACCGATGTAGGATAATACTCAAGGTTATAGTAAAGTAAATCAGTCATCACAGTACCTGTATTATATATAACGGTGCAACAAATAAAATACAATAATAAACATCTCAGATATAAAATAGGCGGCTATAATGATTGGATGAATCATAAAAATCAGAGTACTTAGATCCATACAGTATATAACGTAAGTGATAGAGTTGTACATCAAAAAATAACTCATAAATAGACTATCTTTAGATAATAAAGGCACTAGTAAACTCAATTATATTATGCAGCAGAATAGCAAATCATAACAAGTAAATGCATTAATACGAGAGTATGACCTCCTGCCCGCCCTCTGTCCAGCTCTACGTGCTCACCAGACGTGATATCCCTAATATACTCATTTAAGAGTACCTAGAATAATAGGAAGAAAAGCATAAAATCCCTAGTCAGAAAACAGTCTGGTGTGAGTGGTATAAAATCTCAAATACTATCAAGTCAATATAATTGGAGAAATAGTATGGAAATCATAGCTGACCTCTCCCTGCATCCATGGAGTTAACACATAACACAAAATATATGGTGATGTACATTGTAGTTGTTTGCACCAAAATTGGTCACAACACCCTTCGGGAGTCATTGAAGAGATAATAACGAAGAATGTAAATTCAAAACAGATATTATCTAACAAAAACTCCAATCAGCAGTAAAGTAAATGCGTAGACAAGCGATTTATAGTGGTTCGGCGTGTTGCCTATGTCCACTGTGAAGTTTTTTGATGTTTTATTGATTCTCTTTCAATGATTACAAGTTGTTACAGCGATCAACAGCACGTTACAACTGGAAATTCGAAATTAACAGCAAAATTATGATGTAGGATGATGGAGATCTCGATCCGGCAGAATCTGGGCGCTTGAGAGTCGAAAGATCCGTTTCTGTTGGCTCTGGGGCTCTATTTATAGGCGTAGGCTGCTGATATTTCGCTGAAAATTCGGGACACCACTTCTGGCACGTGAGGGGGCCCACACGCCCAGCCTCAGGAAATTTGGGCCCACTTCGGCATCGGTTCGAACTCCATTCGAATCGATCAAGAATTAATCCAATCGAGGTGAAATTTGGTGTGAACACTCTTCGACATGAATGCAAGTTTCTGTGAAAATTTCGTGGCATTTGGATCAGTGGATTGAGAGATATGATGGATTCGAGATGGGGTTCATTGCGTGGCTGTTTGGTTCGAAACCATCCATTCGAACCGATGGTTTCGAACCGATGGTGGCACGCGCCTTCGTGGTGACGTGGAGCGCAAACTTCGAACCGATCCGGTCTTCACTCCAAGTTGACCGCTTCGACTCCATGGATCTCGGCGCGTTCGAACCCATGGATGACACGTCATCGTGGCTAGTTGACCCAGTGGATTCGAATGAAGCTTCACAGATGGGTTCGAGCAAGGCTCCATGGATGGGTTCGAACAAGGCTCCAATAATGGGTTCGAACAACTGATGCTTAGTGGGTTCGAACAAGGATTCTTTGGATGGATACGAGCTTTGCAACCCCTCCATGGACATGTGGCCTACCGACACGAACTAGATGGATTCGAAGTTGATGGAGTCGAACCGAGGCATTCCGATGGGTTCGAAGTCCATCGGTTCGAAGGTGATCGGCTCGAATGGCGTTGGATGATGGATTCGAAGACACCCACCATGATGGGTTCGAAACCAGTGTCTTTCCCTCCAAGTTGAATCGATCATAACTTGAGCATATGAACTCGGATTGACTCGAAATTTGAGATGATGACTTCTATGATCTTTCTTGTCGCGTCCTATCAGTTGTAGCTCAATTCATACTCGGATAAAATTCAGTGATATCCATAGCGAAACAAAGTATGACCAATCTCTGAGACGAACTGTTCTCCGTTTTCGATCGATCTTTTGGTGTCGCGGCTTTGCCAAAAAGCGGGATAACATTTTGCCCCCCAAAGTACGTCTTGTGGGAACATGACGTGCTTTGAATAGCTGCAATTTCTCTCCGAACAATCATTGCTCTCATTTTTTTTTAAGACTCGTACCCTGTATTGCTGTAACCTTGCGTTGATATGGTTGATTGCTGTATGATAGCGCGTAGCCGTTGGCTGTTGCATTTGTAACAAGATGAATATTCGATCCCTGTAAATGTTTAAAATCGAATGTTAGTTCGACATGTATGCGCATATGTAGCTTGACCCTTGTTATCGTCGTGCGTCCACGAGTCGTTGTCAGTTTGGTTTGCTATTGAACTTCGTATCGATTCTCTTCTGAACCGATTCAGAAATTTGAGTTGAGACAACGCTTGATGGTTGTTTTGAAAAGTCCCTTCGTATCGATCCTCTCCTGAACCGATATAGAAGGTCGAAGGAAACGACTTTGGGTTACGCGAATGTAATGCTTCGAACCGATGCGTCGGAGCGTTGATGGGTTCGAAATCTACATTCGTATGGATGGAGTACACTCATGCTATGATGGGTACGAAACTGACATTCGAACCGATGTGAAAGGACGGTTATGAAATAGTAGTTCGTATCGATAGGAAATGACGGATACGAAATCGTCGTTCGTATCGGTAGGTGATGGATGGAGTTGTGAACAGGGGCTTCGAATTGATGTGCCTACTGTTTGTTTCGCATCGATGCGACTTGATGTTTTGCCGTGTGCTTCGTATCGATGAAATATGAGGTTAACTTCGAACCCACAAAGCATTAGGCAAATGGCATCGAATGGAGATTTCGAAACGATCCACGCTTGGACTGGCTGCGACCGGTCAAGTTTACCGGAAGGGGAATCGTCTCGGTCGCCCTCAAAACTCCATATAAATAGCAGTGGGTTTGCCACTTTTCACTTTTTACTCTCGCCTTGCTTTTACTGTGTCTCTCATCGTTTCGAAGTTTCTGAGAAGACAACACCGTGTTACGTATTCGAACCATTCAAGATCTAAGACTTTAACTCCTCGAATCCATCACTTAAACGAGGTAATTAACCTCGAATCCAAACGGCAAAGTTACTTCGAACCTATCTCTTCTTCATCGATTGCTCAGTCTCGAGATTGGCAAAACCAGATCTGGTTTGGGAAGGCTTCGAACCGATGCGTGGATTCGAGTTCGAATCGATGATGGCGGCGTCATTCTTCGTTGGATTTCGTATCGATCCCTGGAATGACTTTATGAGGGTGACATAGTTCGCCCCGATTGACCATCTTTGATGGGTCCATTCGAATCAATGGTTTCGAGTCCATCAGCCATCGGTTCGAAGTTCTCATCTTTGCATCGATACGGAGGGTATCGATTCGAACGTGGTTGATGTTAAGTTGAGGGTTTCCTTATCGGTTCGAACTAGCTAACCAAGGATCGATTCGAAGTCATCCTTCATTGATCGATTCGAACTTGACACCTGATCATCGATTCGAAGCGTGCCTTTCTGCATCGATTCGAAGTGCGCCTTTCTGCATCGATTCGAAGTGACGTTAGGATGGGTTCGAATGAGTTCCTTGTGATCGGTTTGAACCCTCTATGATGGATACCAAAGTTTGACATTTTTTGAGCATAATTCCGACGAGCTTCATCCTTGCATATTTGGACTTGATAATCACACTGCATACTTGACCACCTTTCGAAGCTCGTCGATGGAACCATAACAACTTCTATCCAAATCAAATTCCATCATACAAACGGTTTAGTGATGACGGTCAGCGATGACGGTCATTATAACTGGGCCTCGTAGCTTTGCCGTTTGCATATTTCCTTTAACTCTGCGATATTTATTCAAGTAATGCATGGCACTGTACAACATACATTCATACACTTTACACTGGGGAACGCACGGGTCCTTTGTCGTCTAACGATGGTTTCTCATGAGTTAGCTAGTTATGGAACCTTCAAGTTTGCAACAGCAGGAGGTTCAAAGCACAGCTGCTCCGAGACTAGAGGTTCCAGATATTGAACCTGAGATCATTGGTCCGGCCCCGGACGAACTTCCCAATGTGTCTTTCATTGCCAATCCATCGGATTCCGTTCAATCCAATATTTCTAAAGATATGTTGGGGAGAATATGCTTGAGGCACGGCCTGTCACTGGATGACGTGTTATTGCCGGGGCCGAATGATAGACCACACAACCCGCCGGAGGGATATACAGCATTTAATCGCCACGCGTGCGCGGCTGGGACGCTTCCTCCGTTCAACGAGTACATAAGGGAAGTGTTGTCTTTTTTGAGGATCGCTCCATCTCTACTACACCCAAACGGATATGCTTCCGTGAATAGTTTATTCATCGTCTTCATGGAGTACCTTCATAGACCACCGATCCCGACCGAGATCGGATATCTATTTAATTTCAAAACTCGAGGTGATTACCCTTCCTTCACATTTATGGAAGCGGTGAGGAAATGCCAAGTGGTCACTGGGTCCTGGACCAGGTTGAGTTATTACAGGACGGAATGGTTCTATGTTAGGTGTCCTCCGGGGTTTGCCCGGCGATGGTTATTCAGATGTGAGTGTAACTGAGTTATCAAGTAATTATTAAGGCAATTGCGGTCAAACTGAAACTTATATTTTTTCTTTTTACAGCGACGATTCAGCGACCTGAAGGTGAACGATTTAAGGAGGTAGTAAGAATACTCCGGGGAGTCCCGGGTGGAGATAGGGATATCGAGCTGCTCTTGACGGATAGGAATCTTTGGACTTACGGGTTGATTGAACGAGGGCAGAGCATACTGTTTGACGGGGCACTAAGGACTGTCTTTAAAAATGAGCCAAGCACAAGAAGCCCAAAGTTATCATAGCCGAGGAGGCTGATTCTGAAAGGACCCATACCGACGATGAGCCGCTGACCGAGCCCACGGATGTAGTTCAGGATATCGCAGAGCAGAGAAAAGGCAAGGCAGCCGCTGTCATGTCAACTAAGGAGGGGAGATGGAAATCGGTTGTCACGGCCCGATCCTCTCCCGGAGTTAGAATTTCGGAGATGTCTCCTCCAAGAACTGAAAGTCTTTACGAAGGGCTCGCCAATATTCCAATTCCGGACTACGTGTCCCTGCAGCATGATGCCGGATTGGAAGAACTTTCAGAGACTTTAGTTTTGAGCGAGTCTTTTCCCACTGGTGTGGTAGACACATCCGGTGGGTCGGGGGGTTGCACATTCATACATATTTTACAACACTGCATAACCTTCGACTATAAACTACATGTTTCGAAAGGTGATTAATTCTATTTTATTTCGCTCTGCAGATACTATGTCTAGGCGAGGTTCGATGTTAGGGAGTCTCCGACAGGCACGCAAGTCTTCATATTATGATTCGGCAGATGGGAAGGGGACAGAGACTACGATCAGGGACGCTCTGAGTATTCTGGTCAAGAAAGATATGATACAGACAGAGGTTATAAGCGTCGATCTCGATCGCGTACTCCTCCTCCTCCAAGAGATCCCATATAGCCTCCTGCTCATGTTTCTCGCCCTTCTGAATCTTCACATCATATGTTGGCCTCTCAATCTTCCAGGCATGAATCCTGCCGTTCTAGGAGCGAAACAATAACTACTGTCGTTACAGAACAGCACCCCGTGGAAATTTCAGGGGAAGGAGCAATCAGGCTTGCTCAGCTGAAGAGAGATTTCCCAAACATCTGCTTCGACAACTATATCTTTCCTCCACATTTAAAGAAAATCCCGGAGGAGGCTGAGTAATTGGTACATGACTACGTACACGACTTTTATGCTCAGTACAAAGCGTGGTCGAAAGCAGCTGACAAAGCGTCGGCATTGGCTTTTGAGCGTGAGGCCACCATCGAGAGATTGCAGGCTGAGTTAGCTCAAAAGAGTCGTATTATTGATGTGCTAAACACCGAAGCTGAATCTTCTCGGAAATCTGAAATGGAGGCTATCAAAAAAGCCGACGAAGCCCAGGCAACAATGGATAGAATGAAACGTGAGCACTACGCCACGGTAGAGGATATAGGCCATCGAAACACCCTGGTCACTGCCGAGAGGGACGCAGCCCTAAAGGAGTTGAATAAGCTTAAGTCTAAATTTTCCGAAATCGCCAAGGATAGGGCTGATGCGAATAACGCAGCCCAGGAGGCGTGTGAACAAGCTGTGATTCTCCGGAATGAACGGGATGCGGCATTAGCCAAGGTCCAGGCGGTAGAGACGGAGGTTGAGGAGAAAGTTTGACAAGCGGAGGCCAGGCTGGAGGCCGATATTGAAGATTTGCTCATCACGTACAATGCCAATGTGTTGAGACACAGAAATTTGGCCTGGCTCCAAGATTACACGGTACACCTCCGCAGCGCTTGGGGTCGATTGGTTGAGGAAGAAGAAGAAGCGCATCCGGGTGAATCGGTCGACCGATTCGAACTCGAAAACCGGTTGCTGACAGATGATGAGAAGAAGATCCTGTTGAATATGCGCTTATATGTTTTTGTTTGATGATAATAAACATATATATTCATTTAAATGTATTTGGTAAAGTGCTATTCTATTTTTCATAGATTAAATAAATATTTGTTGAATAAAATAAATTACACAGAATTTGAATGGAATTTGAATTCAAACAGAAATTTTATTCCAACAAATATTTATTACAATCTTGAATAGTACAATTTCAAGCTCTCACTATACATATACATTTTTGAATACATCACGATTTCAATTTACATTTATAACCTCACTACATATCACCCACACTCGTATTTTGTCTTCAACTGCATTCCAGTTTGAATCCAGCATCTGAGCAATCTGCAAAAATATTCACTAACGCAGTAAAATTGAAAAAGAAATATTTTTGCAATATAAAATAAAATATGATTTTTGAAAGCATGATTTTCCTCAGTTATTTGGGTTGTTCGTCATCATTTACATTTGAATTCATCACACACGAACAGTGTGACATACATAGTGTATCACTGTACATGCCACAAGGCCGTGCACGTCGATATACACTTGATAATGCTACAGGGACAGGTGAGCACAGGTCAAACCCAAATGAAAAGCCGGGTTCAACTCACGTGCAATATATTCAAAATCACGACACGAGCACAAGGTCAAACCCGAGTTTTGAAACTGGGTTCAACACAAGGAAACATGACATGAATGCAACAAAGTTCCCAAGGGCAGTGGACAGTACAGGCAAACTGGCAACAACAAGCATGGCAGATCATAAATGAAACAACTCAAGCAACAATGGAAAACATGCATGCAACATGGAATGTAAAGGCAATGCACCAATGCAAACTCAAATAATGTACAAAAACAAGTCCAGCAGCATGAACAATGTAAACTGTAGACGCAAACTACAAATGTAATACAATGACTACAAAATCAAGTTCAGTAAGACAATGCACTAATGGCAAGTCATGGAGTCGCAGTCACAATGAAACTACAGTAGAACACTTGCAATAGAAAATCAAAGCATCATGAACATACACCAATGACCAAGCTACAAGTATGGCAGTAAAACAACTCAAGTGATCAAGCATACAACACAGTAGTGTACATGAATACATGGAGACAAGATACACAAGTTCACATGTATGCAAATACCAGAGATACAAATGCAACACAGTGGCAACGTCAAGTTCAGACCAAACAGCAATGATGGTAATGCAACACAGTGCAGACACCAATCATACAAAAGAGGCATAGCAACTACAAAGACCAGCTACAACATGTCAATGCAACGCTGCATACAACATGGTGCAGAACCAAAGCCAAGCATGATACAGTGGACCAAATCATGAATAAAAGTGCAGTGATACATGGAATCACATAAACAAGTTCGAACAACCAGTTACAACTACAGAAACCAGAGAAATGCGTAGTGGAATGAAGTCAAGTGATGCACATGTAAAAATACTTGAAAGCTACAGCATCAAGTAGACCAAGTTCATATGCAATGAGAAGACCACAAAGACAACAGCCAGTGCCGATAAAGATCAGATACAAAACTCAAATGAACAAAATGCACAATTCATGATTGCAACAACCAGTGTCATCGAAAGCAATAAAGAAGTTCATGTGAAAATAGTGAATAACATGTTCGAAGTCGAAATCATGTGGAAACATACAGAAGTCAACAAGAAAATTCGTGAACGTATCTTTGAAAAAGGTCAAAAATCAATTTAGGAAAGTTTGGCCGTATTATTCAAGATAAATCAAACGTCTCAAGTTAAACCTGTGTGTACCAAGGTGTAACAATATCAGGAAAGTCGTGTGCATCAGGAAAGTGAATTTCAGGAAAGTATCGAGTTAATTAGTGTATTCGAATTCATATAAATACGAGTACCAAAGTAACATCGTCGGTATGAAGGAAAAATCGATCATGTTCAAGCTGTAAAACCCAAATCATCATCATCGGCAATTGAAAAAGCATTGGAGTTCGAGCAAGCATCAAATCAGAAAACAAGAGGAGAAAAGTACATACCGAAATCAAATAAGAATTCGATGCAGTTGAAGCGCCGTGAAGAAACAAGTGATCGACAAGGCAACCAACCAGCAATCAAGAGCGGCAGCTTAAAATTGAAGAGCCCTAATTTCCACAAGGGAACGAAGCCCTAATTCATCGAACAAAGAAAGCAACGGTCGGCATTTTCTCAAAGGAACAGGGAAAAGGAACGGGTCTAAATAATAAAAGGGGCCGGCTTTTTAAATTAGGGTTTTTGTTTTAAATAAGGGCTTTAGTTTTTATAAATAAGGGCTTTATCTTATTTTTAGTTTTGAATTTGTTTTTAATTTTTAAATCTCTTTTCAAACCGTTGTATTTGCTAGTCCTGTGACTAGGGGACAAGCTACGTGACGTAGCTTGAGAATTCGCAACTCAGTGGCTGAGTTGTGGCAGGGTTTTGAGCGTAGAGTTAGGTTAGTCAGTAGCGGGTGTCGCGAGTTTACGTGTGTAAGCGTGTGACTATCTAATTTCTAGTAGAAACCTTGGGGGCAGCACGTAGGCAGGTTTTTGCCGAAGCTGGGTAAATTCTGTGTCGTTCTATTTCTACATTTATTATTCTGCTTTATCTGTGCTGCTACTATTCTGTGATCTGTGTTGAAATTATTTTATAAGCTTCCGCAATTGATTTTTATAATTAATACTATCACCCTATTCACCCCCCACTAGGGTGAAATCGATCCTGCAAGTGGTATCAGAGCAAGGAATAGAAGTCTACTTCTGTTTTTTAAAAAAAAATCGTTTTTCAAAAACCAATTTTTATTTTAAAAATTTGAATTTTTAAAATGGCTTCTTTTAATAATGCTTTTGCTGAGGGTCAGTCCATAGTTAGACCACCAATGTTCAATGGTGAATATGCTTATTGGAAAAATAGAATGAAAATTTTTCTGAAAACCATTGACGTTTGGAACATTGTTGAGACAGGTTATAGAGCACCAACTATAATTGTGGATAATCAAGAAATAGATAAACCGATGGATCAATGGACAGAACTGGAAAATAAATTACAAAATGCTAATGCTAGAGCTATGAATTCTATTATCTGTTCATTGGATCAATTTGAATTTAATCGTGTCTCACATTGTCTAACTACACAGGAAATATGGCACACACACTAGAAGTGACTCACGAAGGAACATCTCAAGTCAAAGAATCTCACCTTGCCATGCTAGGCCGCGAATACGAGAATTTCACAATGGAAAAAGAAGAAAATGTCAAAGAGATGCATGGACGACTTTCCAATATCGTATACAAATCAAAAGCCCTTGGAAAACCATATACAGAGTTGGAGATAGTCCGAAAAATCCTTAGAGTCCTTCACGAAGTTTTGAAGCCAAAGTGACTGCCATTCAAGAATCAAAAGATTTGAAACAAATGAAAGTCAAAGAACTCATCGGAAATCTCACTGTTTATGAGCTAGAAATGAAATTCAAGGAAGAACGTGAAGGAGGTGATACTCGAAAGAAATCAATAGCTCTTAAAGGAACAACTGAAAGTGATAGTGATGATAATGATGATGGAGCAGCGGAATTGGAGCTGATAATAAAGAAAGTCAAAAGGTGGAATTATAAATATGGAAATTCAGCTCTAAATCGAAAATTGAAAAGCAGAATAAATAAAATATTGGACAATCCAGAAGAACAAAAGATCATCTGTCATAGGTGCAACCAACCCGGACACATCAAGCCTAATTGTCCTCAAAATCGACGTGACTTTGAAAAGAAATCAAAAAGGAGAAGTTTTGCTGCCACGTGGAATACAAGTGATGAAGATAATCAAAGTGCTAACAGTGAGGATGAAAAAGCAGACTTGTGTCTTCATGGTGAAATAACTGACAGCGATGATGACGAGCCAAGTGAGGTATCAAAACTTTCTCATTCGGAATTACTTATATATTTCCACGAAGTGAATGGTTGTTTTGAACGACTTAGGGAGAAGTATGCCAAATTTGAATCACAAAAAGATACTTTGATAGATTTAAATAAACAACTTGACCAATTAGTTAAAACCTATCAAAGTAGGATCCCTAAGTGTGATAAGTGTCCAACATTCGAAGAAGAAATCAAAAAATCAGAAACTAATATAAAATCACTTGAAAATGAAATTCTGATTTTGAAAGAAAGTGAAAAAACGAGGAGAGAGAACTCTATTAAAAAGTGCACACAATTGTTAAACGAAAATGAATCTCTCAAAACACAAGTCCAACAATTGTCGACGACCTTAGATAAATTTTCAAAAGGTGAAAAATCGTTGAATATGCTATTAGGAAAGCAAACTGGTAATACAATTAGACAAGGACTTGGATATGGTCAATCTGAAAATGTAGAAAGCGATATTAATCAAGAAAATTCCATGTGCACAATTTATAGAAAATATGGACACGATCACAATAATTATTGGTATAGATCCAAACATGTGAAAACCATACCAATTTGGGTTCCAAAAGGCACAAATATAAAATCTCTCAAAGTTAAACAAATTTGGGTGCCAAAAGGAACATATATAAACAGTTTTGGATCTCCACAAAATTATTTTTCTAAATACTCTGCCACTAACAACCATGGACCTATAAAAACAAATAGGTCACATAAATCTTTTCCCGTGTAGGTGTGGTGGCAGGCTAAGGAACAACAACAGTGTTTTCTGGATTTTTGGCTGTTCCAGAAACACAATGGGCGACAAAGCAAAGTTCCTTAGCCTATTATAAAGGTGACAGAATCACAATGGATAAACAACGAAAAATATCGTAAAGGTAAAACAGGTAATGGTATATTTATTTGAACGATATATTAAATGTGATAATCTGCACTATATTCTGAATCAGCCAATATCGAGATGATGAAAAGATGATGACTTTGATTCTGACTTATTCAAAATAGTTGGTCAATTACATTTATGCCAAAAGCACTAATCTTTGAATTACTTCATACATATTTGTTTGGATTAAATATTGTGTTTTTGTTGGATGATAATGCATTTGGTTATAATTCGGCTAACTCTATATTCATAGTTTTTTGTTATTTAAACGGCTTCAATCCAAATTCAAGAGAATGCCATTTAGAATGCGTTTTGAGTTTTTATACACACTTTATGATCTGATCTATCAAATATAGTTAGTGATATTTTGGAGTGATAGAAAAATTCAGATGCAGATTACACTAGTAATCTAGTTAATAGAAAAATTACTAGTTGAACGTGATTTATGGTGAGACATTTAGTAACTGCATCGTTTTTCAAAGAAAATATCTGCATATTTTTCATTACAAATAATTTTTAATTAGCAGAATTTTTTTCTCATATAACCCCTTCGAGAAAATAATTGTTTGACCATATTTTAGATTAGTCATTTTTATTTGATTTTAAATGACAAATTATGACTAATCCGACTCCCTACTAATTATCAAAAAGATAAATAGTGATTGAAAAGGTGATAAGTGTTGATATTTAGCATGCATTACTCAAGAGAGTATATTTGGAAAATTTCTTTAGGAATTCAAACAAGAGTTATAAAACTTTTTGTTGGGTAAAGATTCCATGACCATTTCTATATCTATCATATTTCTATCGACCATGGTTTATCAAAACTTAAATATAGTTGGTCGATATGTGGTACTATAATCAGGGATCATTTGTTTTTTCATTTCATATATTTTTTTAAAAATAAATAAATATCCAAAATATTCACTCTCATTTAAAAGTCCTCACGGTTATGCATGGGTGAATTACTTGGATTTTTGATTATGTGCTTCCATGCTCATTTAAAAGTCCTTATGGTTATGCATGTATGGAACGCATATCAAAATTAATTGATTTAATAGACAAGTTGATTCTAATCCCATTTAAAAGTCCTCACGGTCATGCGTGGTTAGAAGATACTTGATTTCATTTTTAAAATTAAATTGGAATACTACTAATCTCATTTAAAAGTTCTAACGGTTATGCATGATTAGTAGGTATTCAAATTCCTGATATAAATGTACCACAAGTTGATACAATTGTATGATTTTATATTAGAACATCATTTCCATCATTCATTCTAATAGTGGAATATGCGCCTAACAAGGGTAGTTATGATTTTTGTTTGATTCTTATTGAAGTTTAACATTTATATTCAATTTGAGTTTAATGTTGGATTAATATTGATCACTTAATATCTATTTTTCTCTAACACTATTATTCTTTTGCTGATAACAAAAGGGGGAGAGAAAAGTTAAGATTTTGTCAAATAGAATCAAGCAAAGGTCAAATAATTTTCCATTTGCATCTAGGCTTAATTATATATTTCTATTTGTATGCATATATGTAGGGGGAGCATCACGTAGAGAGGAAGCATTCAAATAGGGGGAGCAATTAGAGTATATCATTGATCAAATACATTTAACACGGTCAAAATCTTAAATATATGTTTGTTATCATCAAAAGGGGGAGATTGTTGAATATGCGCTTATATGTTTTTGTTTGATGATAATAAACATATATATTCATTTAAATGTATTTGGTAAAGTACTATTCTATTTTTCATAGATTAAATAAATATTTGTTGAATAAAATAAATTACACAGAATTTGAATGGAATTTGAATTCAAACAGAAATTTTATTCAAACAAATATTTATTACAATCTTGAATAGTACAATTTCAAGCTCTCACTATACATATACATTTTTGAATACATCACGATTTCAATTTACATTTATAACCTCACTACATATCACTCACACTCGTATTTTGTCTTCAACTGCATTCCAGTTTGAATCCAGCATCTGAGCAATCTGCAAAAATATTCACTAACGCAGTAAAATTGAAAAAGAAATATTTTTGCAATATAAAATAAAATATGATTTTTGAAAGTATGATTTGCCTCAGTTATTTGGGTTGTTCGTCATCATTTACATTTTAATTCATCACACACGAACAGTGTGACATGCACAGTGTATCACTGTACATGCCACAAGGCCGTGCACGTCGATATACACTTGATAATGCTACAGGGACAGGTGAGCACAGGTCAAACCCAAATGAAAAGCCGGGTTCAACTCACGTGCAATATATTCAAAATCACGACACGAGCACAAGGTCAAACCCGAGTTTTGAAATTGGGTTCAACACAAGGAAACATGACATGAATGCAACAAAGTTCCCAAGGGCAGTGGACATTACAGGCAAACTGGCAACAACAAGCATGGCAGATCATAAATGAAACAACTCAAGCAACAATGGAAAACATGCATGCAACATAGAATGCAAATGCAATGCACCAAGGCAAACTCAAATAATGTACAAAAACAAGTCCAGCAGCATGAACAATGTAAACTGCAGACGCAAACTACAAATGTAATACAATGACTACAAAATCAAGTTCAGTAAGACAATGCACTAATGGCAAGTCATGGAGTCGCAGTCACAATGAAACTACAGTAGAACACTTGCAACAGAAAATCAAAGCATCATGAACATACACCAATGACCAAGCTACAAGTATGGCAGTAAAACAACTCAAGTGATCAAGCATACAACACAGTAGTGTACATGAATACATTGAGACAAGATACACAAGTTCACATGTATGCAAATACCATAGATACAAATGCAACACAGTGGCAACGTCAAGTTCAGACCAAACAGCAATGATGGTAATGCAACACAGTGCAGACACCAATCATACAAGAGAGGCACAGCAACTACAAAGACCAGCTACAACATGTCAATGCAACATTGCATACAACATGGTGCAGAACCAAAGCCAAGCATGATACAGTGGACCAAATCATGAATAAAAGTGCAGTGATACATGGAATCACATAAACAAGTTCGAACAACCAGTTACAACTACAGAAACCAGAGAAATGTGTAGTGGAATGAAGTCAAGTGATGCACATGTAAAAATACTTGAAAGCTACAGCATCAAGTAGACCAAGTTCATATGCAATGTGAAGACCACAAAGACAACAGCCAGTGCCGATAAAGATCAGATACAAAACTCAAATGAAAAAAATGCACAATTCATGATTGCAACAACCAGTGTCATCGAAAGCAATAAAGAAGTTCATGTGAAAACAGTGAATAACATGTTCGAAGTCGAAATCATGTGGAAACATACAGAAGTCAACAAGAAAATTTGTGAACGTATCTTTGAAAAAGGTCAAAAATCAATTTAGGAAAGTTTGGCCGTATTATTCAAGATAAATCAAACGTCTCAAGTTAAAGCCGTGTGTGTACCAAGGTGTAACAATATCAGGAAAGTCGTGTGCATCAGGAAAGTGAATTTCAGGAAAGTATCGAGTTAATTAGTGTATTCGAATTCGTATAAATACGAGTACCAAAGTAACATCATCGGTATGAAGGAAAACTCGATCATGTTCAAGCTGTAAAACCCAAATCATCATCATCGGCAATTGAAAAAGCATCGGAGTTCGAGCAAGCATCAAATCAGAAAACAAGAGGAGAAAAGTACATACCGAAATCAAATAAGAATTCGATGCAGTTGAAGCGCCGTGAAGAAACAAGTGATCGACAAGGCAACCAACCAGCAATCAAGAGCGGCGGCTTAAATTGAAGAGCCCTAATTTCCACAAGGGAACGAAGCCCTAATTCATCGAACAAAGAAAGCAACGGTCAGCATTTTCTCAAAGGAACAGGGAAAAGGAACGGGTCTAAATAATAAAAGGGGCCGGCCTTTTTAAATTAGGGTTTTTGTTTTAAATAAATGCTTTAGTTTTCATAAATAAGGGCTTTATCTTATTTTTAGTTTTGAATTTATTTTTAATTTTTAAATCTCTTTTCAAACCGTTGTATTTGCTAGTCGTATGACTAGGGGACAAGCTACGTGGCGTAGCTTGAGAATTCGCAACTCAGTGGCTGAGTTGTGGCAGGGTTTTGAGCGTAGAGTTAGGTTAGTCAGTAGCGGGTGTCGCGAGTTTACGTGTGTAAGCGTGTGACTATCTAATTTCTAGTAGAAACCTTGGGGGTAGCACGTAGGCAGGTTTTTGCCGAAGCTGGGTAAATTCTGTGTCGTTCTATTTCTACATTTATTATTCTGCTTTTATCTGTGCTGCTACTATTCTATGATCTGTGTTGAAATTATTTTATAAGCTTCCGCAATTAATTTTTATAATTAATACTATCACCCTATTCACCCCCCCTCTAGGGTGAAATCGATCCTACAGATCCTCCATGACGCTATTATTGCTCATGAGAAGGAGGTGATTGGTGGCCGATCTCTGGAGGTTGGAGAGGGATCAGGTGTTGAGCATCATTCTACTGTTTTTGAATTCACCGCTCCACCTCCGTTAGAGCATGTATCTGTGGTTGTTTCACAATCTGTTCCTGCTTATGACCCAGAACAGCCGCGGTTATCCCCTATTCGGGAGCACGCTTCTGAGGCCGCTCAGTCGTCCGCAAGCCAAACTGGGGAGGGTATTCCAAACTTATCTCAAGTGTTTTTCCGAATAGAGAGTTAGTTCTAAAGCATTTGCTAATAACATATTCTTATCTTTGCTTAGCAACCGAGACTACTCCGGCATCTTCGGCTCAAGAGTCTATTCAAGGGCAAAAAGCCATCACCACCGAGACGACTGTCGTGACGACGGTAGTGTCTACTGAGATGGCGCAGGGGAGATCCTTATCTCTCAACGAACAAATGGTGAGTGAGCTGCTTAGCCAACAGGGCGACCCTTTTACAGACTTGCCATTTATTATTAGTGACCTCCCGCCAACCTCTAGCTCTTCAATGCAGATTGCGGATGCCCCCAGCCAAGCCCAAACGATTCATGATGAAGAGATCTTGGCCGAGATTCATGCAGAATTAGAAGCTGCAGGGCAAAAGTGGTAGTGTTGGCGGCAGTACGGCGGCGCATAGCCCAACGCCTTTAAGGACAACAACATCAGGTGGCACTATCCCATCTTCCATCGCGGGTCCGGTCCCTCCTACTCCTCCGGCAGGGAGCCTTCATTTAAGCTCAAGTTCTGAGGAGGACGTGGACATTATGCCCCCGGCTGAAGGGCGGCCACCAGGGAGGAGACCCTCCAAGCGAAGGATTTCTGTTCCTAGTGATTCCGATGAAGAACCACTAATAAGAAGGTCGAAAAAGGAGAAATAGATCTGCCGCTCAAGCAGATGTTTTGGTAGACAGGAACTTGTTTTCGTTTTTTGTTAGTAGGTCGTGTATAGATGCAGGTTCAGCCCCTGCTAGTAGGGATTCTTTTTTGGGAGAACTTATTTGCATGTAAGCCCTTGTCTTCAGTTAGTTGAAATAAAATTTAGTTTTATTGTTTCAACTCTCATTTCTTTTGTGCTTAAGTGTTTGTAGTATTTTGTTTTCAGTCCGGTGCACTTGTGGTGTTTTTACCATCAAGTAGAGTTCGTTTTTATTCGCCAAGTCTGAGAATCTCGGTCGCAAGTTGTGATCGATGAATAATCGAACTTCGGACATTGTATCACTTTGGTTAGCGATTAATACTTAGCTTTTTTACCCCCTAGTCTCGGGGAATAACATTTGTGTTCCGGTGGTTGACTGCGTTTATTGCAAACCTTAAGCACATGTCCACATTCTGGGGACTTAAGATAATTTGAGATCGATAATCCGATTCACACTCCGGGAATTCGAGAGTTATCGATGCTTGTAACACGGTTCGCGCTGCGGGAACTTGGAATTGATGTTCACACCCCAATTCACACTCTGCGAACTTGGAGTTAGTATTGACATTTCGGTTCGCGCTACGGGAACTTTGATTTGGTATTTGTGCTCCGATTCACACTCTGGGAACTTGGAGAAAACATGTATGTTTGGGTTCGCACTCCGGGAACCTGGAATTGATGTTTTAACTCCGACTCGCGCTTCGGGAATCTGGAGTTAGCCGCTGGATGGTCGGTCACATCTATTTCGGCTTTTTAGGAGTCCGTTCACACTTTGGGAACGATAGATTTGACGTTTATGCTTCAATTCACGCTCTGGGAAGTTGGAGTTCGTTCGCGCTCCGGGAACGAGTTATTGAATGTTTATACTCCAATTCACGCTTTGGGAAGTTGGAGTCCGTTCGCGCTCCGGGAACGAGTTATTGAATGTTTATACTCCAATTCACGCTCTGGGAAGTTGGAGTCCGTTCGCGCTCCGGGAACGAGTTATTGAATGTTTATACTCCAATTCACGCTCTGGGAAGTTGGAGTCCGTTCGCGCTCCGGGAACGAGTTATTGAATGTTTATACTCCAATTCACGCTCTGGGAAGTTGGAGTGCGTTCGCGCTCCGGGAACGAGTTATTGAACGTTTATACTCCAATTCACGCTCTGGGAAGTTGGAGTGCGTTCGCGCTCCGGGAACGAGTTATTGAACGTTTATACTCCAATTCACGCTCTGGGAAGTTGGAGTCCGTTTGTGCTCCGGGAACGAGTTATTGAATGTTTATACTTCAATTCACGCTCTGGAAAGTTAGAGTCCGTTCGCGCTACGGGAACGAGTTATTGAATGTTTATACTCCAATTCACACTCTGGGAAGTTGGAGTCCGTTCGCGCTCCGGGAACGAGTTATTGAATGGACTGTCGTGTGTTGGTCCATTTCAGCCTTTGACGTGACGGTTTGCCCTCGAGCTGGGGTTTCACTTAGTGAGTGGCCGGTTGTATCACAGTCACTCCTATTTGAATAAATTCCATTGTTTGATGGAACTTAGCTCTTCGTGTGTCGTGATTGTTGAACGTTGTATTCGGTGAACCACAGCTCTAGCTTGAAGAGATAGTATTTTATTGCCGAAATAAGAAAATATAGCAAAGTCAGTGCCTTATTAAAAATTCTAATTTCAGAATGTAAAGGAAACTGCAAAGTATTCATAGATTGAAGGAGCCTGTCATGTGTGACAGTGACGAGGATCTTCGTCGTTCCAGGCTCCTGAGTAAGTAGGTCCGCCACTGATGGCGTTTATCACCAATCTTCCACGAGGACAAGTCGAGTCCTCCTGTCTCGGTCGATTGGGTCCTTTGTTTGGATTTGATGGGCCCGCTTCTCTGGGCTGCGGTGTCCGCACAAACTGTTCCAGCTTCCTTTCTCTGATCAGTTTTTCAACAAGATCCTGTAAGTGACGACACTCGTTCGTATTGTGCCCGTAGCTTTCATGGAACCTGCAAAACTTTCCCGTCTGGATTTGTCTCTCTGACGACGGTCTTGGTGCAGGTTTTTGATATTGAATTGTATCACAGGTTTGTAAGTACAAGTCCTCTAGTGATGTATTAAGAGGAGTGTAGCTGTCAAACATTGGATTCTTGCGCTACGGGCCACGATTTTGATCTTGTTTTTAGTTTGATTCACGCTTTCTCTTCCCCGAGCTTGTTTATTTTTAATGTTCAACTGAACTTTTCCGGAGCTCTCACCGGAATGTTTTATTGCAACATTGCTTTGGGTCCCTTCCGCATTTGGCCCTGCGTCAGTTTGCTTCCTAGACTATTTCGCGTCTTCCCGTCTCAGGAATTGAGCTGCTTTGGCATGGAAACAATCCAATGATGCAGGTGGTTTTCCAGCTAGCCAATTGCCAAATTCAGAATCGGGGTCGATTCCTTTAGTCAACGCCATAAGGATGGAGTTATCGTTTGGATTACTAATCTCCGCGCACGCAGTATGGAATCTCTCTAAGTAGTGTCTGAGTGTCTCTCCGGGAGCTTGCGTGACACTAGATAGAGTGTTGACATCTTTTGGCCTTGCGACGTGCATGCGGAATTACTCAACGAATTTTGTGGCTAACTGATCGAATGAAGAGATGGATCGAGGTGGCAATCGAGTGAACCACATAGTAGCGATGCCCCCAAGGATATGGGGAAACTACGACACTTCACTGCATCGTCGGCTCTGGCAGCGGTCATTGACCATTCATATTTTAGAATATGTTGGTTGGGGTCGGAGTTTCCTTCATACATGGGTAGAGTTGGCATCCTGAATCGCCGTGGGGGTTCAGCAGTAAGAATATTGTCCGTAAAGGGAGTGTGACTTCGGGAAACTCCCCAATCATCGTTTGTGAATCCGTGACTCTCACGGATCATCTGACGTATCATAGTTGATAGATCCGGCATTTGCGTGTTTTGTGCGGCCTGCACCGGAGTATGATTACGTTCCATTCTTTGGGGTTGGATTGGATATTGTTGACGGTCCAAGTCTCGCCTTCTTGGCTCATAGTCTTCTGGGACGTATGGTTCAGGAGTACGCCCGCTATGACGACGGTCCAGGTCCGACTGATCTTGGGCGTCGACCCCTGGTTCAGTCGCAACATTAGTGGTGCGGTATTCTGCAGTGTGGTGAGGGACGGCACCTCCTCGGGAGGAGGGTCCAGTTTGGAAACTGGCTGATGGGCCGACTCTCAGTTGTCCAACGGTCAGCGTCGGTTGATTTTCAATGGGTGGCATACGACTCCCATCTAGCCGGGGTCGCGGAGGCCGATTATGATAATCAGAAGATGAAGAACTTTCGCTGGAGGAGAGAGAAGCATGATCCCTCGTGGATCTCTTTCATTTCTGGTGATCCAGCTTGTCGATTAGCTCAGCGTTAGCGCATAGCTGTTCTTCTAATTGCTGCCGACTTTGGGTCAGCTCTTGGAGTAGAAACTTCAACTCTTGTCGAGTAACCAGACCGGATGGTTCAGAGTGCCCAGTAGCATCTTGATTAGATAGAAGTGGGGGCACAGGATTCTGTCTATCATGTTCTTCTTGATTGACAGCGTTTGAGGTGGTTCTTTTGCTAACCATTTTGAGAGTTGAATTCCTTTCCTAGACTTTATGCAAATCTGAATAGAAGGGAAGGAAGTTGGATTTAATGATCTGGAGCTCTCTCTTAGATTTATTCAATCCGGTATCGATGACAGATCCAATGAGCAGGAGAAAATCTGGGTTTTTCTCGGTGAAAGCACCAAAGTGTTTGCACCAAAATTGGTCACAACACCCTTCGAGAGTCGTTAAAGAGATAATAACGAAGAATGTAAATTCAAAACAGATATTATCTAACAAAAACTCCAATCAGCAGTAAAGTAAATGTGTAGACAAGCGATTTATAATGGTTCGGCGTGTTGCCTACGTCCACTGTGAAGTTTTTTGATGTTTTATTGATTCTCTTTCAATGATTACAAGTTGTTACAGCGATCAACAGCAAGTTACAACTGGAAATTCGAAATCAACAGCAAAATTATGATGTAGGATGATGGAGATCTCGATCCGGCAGAATCTGGGCGCTTGAGAGTCGAAAGATCCCTTTTCTATTGGCTCTGGGGCTCTATTTATAGGCGTAGGCTGCTGATATTTCGCTGAAAATTCGGGAGACCACTTCTGGCACGTGATGGGGCCCACACGCCCAACCTCAGGAAATTTGGGCCACTTCGGCATCGGTTCGAACTCCATTCGAATCGATCAAGAATTAATCCAATCGAGGTGAAATTTGGTGTGAACACTCTTCGACATGAATGCAATCTTCTGTGAAAATTTCGTGGCATTTGGATCAGTGGATTGAGAGATATGATGGATTCGAGATGGGGTTCATTGCGTGGCTGTTTGGTTCGAAACCATCCATTCGAACCGATGGTTTCGAACCGATGGTGGCACGCGCCTTCGTGGTGATGTGGAGCGCAAACTTCGAACCGATCCGGTCTTCACTCCGAGTTGACCGCTTCGACTCCATGGATCTCGGCGCGTTCGAACCGATGGATGACACGTCATCGTGGCTAGTTGACCCAGTGGATTCGAATGAAGCTTCACAGATGGGTTCGAGCAAGGCTCCATGGATGGGTTCGAACAAGGCTCCAATAATGAGTTCGAACAACTGATGCTTAGTGGGTTCGAACAAGGATTCTTTGGATGGATACGAGCTTTGCAACCCCTACATGGACATGTGGCCTACCGACACGAACTAGATGGATTCGAAGTTGATGGAGTCGAACCGAGGCATTCCGATGGGTTCGAAGTCCATCGGTTCGAAGGTGATCGGTTCGAATGGCGTTGGATGATGGATTCGAAGACACCCACCATGATGGGTTCGAAACCAGTGTCTTTCCCTCCAAGTTGAATCGATCATAACTTGAGCATATGAACTCGGATTGACTCGAAATTTGAGATGATGACTTCTATGATCTTTCTTGTCGCGTCCTATCAGTTGTAGCTCAATTCGTAGTCGGACAAAATTCAGTGATATCCATAGGGAAACAAAGTATGACCAATCTCTGAGACAAACTGTTCTCCGTTTCCGATCGATCTTTTGGTGTCGCGGCTTTGCCAAAAAGCGGGATAACAGTAATCATTATGGTGTACTATACATCAAGTACTAGTGGGTGTCTAGATATCTACATCAATGACATCTACATCGTGTGACATCCGTAAAGTGCTAAGCAACCAAAACAAACATAGCATCCATCATCCATCCTCACATTAACTCACTTACTGTGTTGGATACGTGATAACTCGAATGAATCGTCATGGTCAAAGATTACTCGATCTCCTGGTTCCTTAGTATTCGAATCTATGCTACTCAATAGGCCAGAAACTAGATCGCTTGTCGTGGCTGATCTAGGGTAAAGATCGCTCGTCATGGAGATCGGGAACCATCATTGTCTGAATGGGTACCCTATATTACCCATGTTTTACGAGTACATTATGAACCCTCGAGTTTTAACAATCCCTTTTGCACACATCATCTATAGCAGAGCACATTCTAGAACTAGACTTGCAACTCCTATCTGAAGTCATCAAGGTTGGGATGATCTCTACAATCATTGTTAGTGGTCTAATATCATCATTCATCCTATAACTTTCCTCTGATAGTTCCTTCAATCCTACTCATAGTCCTCTACTCTGCATCTCAAAGTATAACTATCCATCGTTGTTAGAAATAATCACCGAACCTTATGGTTCGGTACCGTCTCTACCCTTAATCTAAAGTAGAAGCACTCAGGGCTCGAAGTAAATGTAAATGTGAAGGCTTGAGCATTTATCCTTGTGACTCGAACCAAGCGCATGGAAACTCAAAGCTGCCTTGCAAACCCCTGTTACCGAACCGTGCACCCCAAATCAAAAAACCCAAACCATCACCACCAAACCATCCCATCATCAATTGAACACTTTACACATCCAAGCCAAGCTTTACCCTTGAGTCGCCCTTCATTGAACCAAGCCACCGGCCAAAACCCCATGGATCAGTACCGATCCATGGTCACCGATCCAATACTTAGCAAAATTCTCCCTTTTGCTCCCTATATCCATGCCCCAAGAAAACACACCCATAGCTCGAAGAAAACCCCAAACCTTCCCTACGTGACTCGAGGCATAACTCGAGTTACTCTATACCAATCCCACACTTCAAACTCTCTCCATCTACCCTTCGGCATCCATATAATTACACAAGTGAACTGAAGTATACCCTTCCAAGATTCAAAGTGTACCATCCCAAGACATGTGCAAGCCCTCAAGGCAATCTCCAATGATCCATAGTCTTCAAATGGCCATCGATCCATATTCGATCGCTTCTAACTTGAGCAAATGAACTTCAAACAACTATAAAATTTAAACGTAGCTTTAGGGTATCCTCGATAAACTACCCTATGGATCGCAAGTCATCTAGACGATTTGACCTTCATGGGTCATCATCGATCTATTAATATTGATCCATGATTATTCCTATAACTAAACTACCATTCAATTGACGTTTTCAACCATTCAAACATCATACATTCAAGCAATCATTATACATAATACAATGTAACAAGCATACATCCATATACATCAAAGTGAAGCCTTAATATAAAGGTATAATCATAAGAACACTAATTTTGCAAATCTTTTCCAAATCATTTGAAATTTACATATATGATTAAAGAGGGTTTAAAACATATTTTAGAGGTTAAAAATCATTTTAAAACATCACTTTAAAGGGTATAACGACTAATTAATTAGTGAGAGGTCTTAACCACCAACCTTAATCCAAAGTAATTCCAAAGATCCACAAATCCCAAGATGAATAGCAACTCCAAGTGATCTCTAATAGAAAATCTTCAATTCTAAGTGCTAATTACGCTAATTTCCTTCTGATGACAAGATTTTGCTAATTACAATAGGATTTAGGGTAACTTTTTGGCTTAAAGGTGGTTAATAGAGGTTTCCTCTCTATTTTCGGGAAGTGTGTAATGATAAAGACAAGTCCCATCAGTCCTAACATGATGCAAATCCTGAAATGGGCTTTGAGCCTAGCCACTAACTGATAATTAAACATTAAGCTGTTCAAAATAAGTGAAACATCAAACGACCATAACTCGCTAACTATAAGTCAGTTTTCCTATTATGACCACTCTATGGAAAGAGAAACCATTATCTTGATTTAAAGGAAATGATTTCATATACCATTTTGGATTTTATCAAAAGTGATAGTCCATACAAGATTTCTTGGGTCAAAATTGTTCATTGAAGATTCTAATGATGGAAATTGTCTCCAGCAGTCATTTTCCAAAGTCATAGAGTAATACGACTATTTGCACCAAAAGTTGGCACAAACACCTAATATATTGAGAGTAGGGAAATAAAGTGAAGAATTAAACTTAAAATAAAGAATTACTAAGAAGAAGCAATAACAAACAAATTTATAGTGGTACGACGGTAATTGCCTACGTCTACTTAAAGAATTGCTTTATTAAATACTTGCTCTTCTGGTTACAGAGGGATCAGATCATAATAGATCCTTTATTACAATAGATTTGAAATAAAATAACAACATAAATATCCTTAAAACGAACTATGAACTCTATATTTATAGGTATAGACGATTAAATGTCTTTCTGAAATTTTGCCCGCAGACTTTCACGATGTAGACGAGGTCACCCAAAAAGTTTCATGCCCCGACTCCCAAGGATGGGCGATCAGTGCAGATCGGTTTAGATGGCTACGTGTGGTCATGTGATCCATCATATGGGTCCCCTTCTATGCTAGCTTCATGTTTCCAGAGTTGTTTTGCATAGCCGCTTAATTTTTTTGAGGAGATGTCGATTGATTCCCATTTAGGTGAACTGCTGGTATAAAGTTGTTCATAGCCAAAATGATCTGATCCGATCCCCTACTTAGGGGAAGGGATAAGTACTTATCTCCTGCCTAGGGAAGGCACCAATCCATACTTAGAATATCCTAGAGAGTCTCTTCTGATCTTGCTTGATCGTTGCTTCATACGATTGTCTGTGCATGATCTCCGAACTCCATGATCATTCCTCTAGGCTACTTGCCATGTCTACTGTTGAGTATAACTTGTCTAATTAACCTGGATGTAGTCGGATCAAAAGGCCAGATAATACTTCCCCCTCAAAGTACGTCTAGTTTCAAACATGACGTGTTTTAAATCGAAGCAAGATAGAGCCGCCGAAAAGGATTCCATTCATTTTCCTGAACAATCATTATCCTTCTGCCGAGTTGTCTCTCCAAAGAGTATATCTCTCTCTGTTAACTGTAACGCTTGGTCGATATTAGTTATTATAAACCCGAGATGTAATCCTTAGCCTTTGCTTATGCTTGGTTCCATTTAGCTTGTCGTTCAAGTTAGTAGGCCTTGGTTATTTGAACCGGTCTTCTCTCTCAGGAGTTCTCACGTAATAATTCAATTTCTATTAAATCAAGAAATCAAATATTGAGTACATACACGTGCATGTCCATTCATGTATACATTTTTATCTTTGGCTCCCAGGCATATTCACACATTCATGGGTCATTGCCAGTATACATTTTTACTAAGGGTTCAGTACCAACCCCCTACGTCGGGGGTTCGATACTGATCCCTTTGCTTGCAAACACTTATCTGATTCGAGGCTTTGTGGAAGTGGACCATATTCATATATAAGCTAGTGACTTAGCTTATCTTCTTCCACTACTTCATTTGCCTTGTAACCAACTCGATTCCCACATTCCTTCTCACATCTTCCATTAACGAGCTCAAGCTCGAACCATCCAACAATCTCCTCAACAAACCATCACTGTGTCGGTCATCAGCCCATCCTCCCCTCCACTGCCCTTTCCCTCACCAAACTCCAACTCGATCCCACTTATTTTTATTTGGATCGAATCAAGTTTGAATCCTGGGCAGTAACTAAAGTCGAATCCCAATTTGTGTTGGATTAAAGGTAGGTTCTTAATCTATATTAGCTTGTGAGTGAGAGTACGTGAGAGTAAATTTTGAATTGGAGAGGACGAGTTGGGTTATATTGGTGGAGACAATGTTAATTTGCGTTTATGATTGTGTAGAAGTAGACCGGTATATATATGGGAGAGATTGAATGGAGTAGGGATTAGCGAAGGGTTTGGTGCTAAATTAGAGAAGATGAAATAGAGTGGCATTCGAGTTGGGATCAGTTTTGGCATGGGATTGTTGTGGATATGGGATCAATGTGGTTGGGAAAACGAAGCACGTGGAGGGATCGATTCTACTGGGATCGATATAGGCATGCTGGAGGTGATCGAATTGAGTTTAAATATGGTTAAATGAGTTCACCTAGGCAATGGAATTGGTTCTGATCCCTTGCCTGGGCAATATTAGGAAAATTTGGCTTGATTTGAGCACACTTGAACTCGAACACTGGGATTAGTGAACTTGCATATGACCTTGAACTCGAACATGAACATAACTTAGAACTTGAACACATTTGACTTGAACGCGCATGACTTCTGCATATGGATCCCGGACAAAAACTTTAACTCTGAAGCGGACACATATGCCTGCACACATCTGACTGTTTTCATGATATTGAACAGGAATGCCAAATCCTTGCATGCCAATAACTGATCCCAAAGCTTATGTGAAATCCATAACCTTCGACTTAAAAGCCAGTTGGGACCGTCAGAGATGGTGGCCACCATAATTGAATCTTAAGGCCTCATCACAACTGTTGTTTAATCTTGACTTGTTTATCACTACATTGCACAATACTATACCACACCGCACTAGTTTACACTTTACACATGGGAATGGGTTTCTTTCTCTAACTACAACCATCTACTGAGTGTGATAGTTTTGGGTTCTAGAAGCTCGGGGAGTTTGACAGCTATGGTTGATGAGCAAGCCGCTACACACGATGGATCTGATGCGGAATCAAGCTCTGCAAAAGTTTCTACTCGCTATTCTCCAGGTCAATAATCGGAATAACCTAAAAGCTTGCATCGAGTTCCTAACATTCCTCCAAGTCCAAAAGCAGAAAATGTGCCAGCCCCTGACACTTTGTAAGATGCCATCTTTTTAGAAAATTCAAAAGATACTGTAGCTTCGAGAATTGATGAGGCTTCTCTTTGCAGAATTTTCATTAAGCACCGAATCTTGTATGAGGATGTACAAGTCCTGTCTCATAATGATAGAGCTCACCTGCCTATGGAAGGATACACTGGCAATAAAAGTATATGTATTGGGCAGGATGTATTTCGCCTTTTATTCCATTCATCTAGAAGATGCTACATTATTTGAGATTGGCTCCGGTCCAGTTGCATCCAAACGACTAAGTATTTTTTCGTTGAACGTGCATGATATTCCTCAAGTTCTTATATCGTGAATCGGTCCTTGGATATTAGATTTATTCACAATTTCAAGTGCCGAAAGAGAAGTCTCCCGTACACTTTTTTGGAGTCAACCGGTGATTGCCAGGTCATAACCGGTGCTTGGAACAAGTTGAGTGCTTTTAATAATGAATGGTTTTATGTGCATTTCCCACCTGATTTCGCATGGTGATGGCTGAAAGAATGTAATGTTGTTTCAAACTCAATCTCGTGTGCTTTTATTCAAGTCGTACCTTGAACTAAGTAGTTCTTTGAATCCTACAGGTAATTATCCATGACCCAGTGGTAACAGGTATTCTGAGGCAATTTCAGAGTTCAGGAATATATCAACGGAATATAGGGATGTTAGACCCTTATTACCGATGAGTTCCTTTTTGCTTTTGACTTGAAGAGGAAGAGGAAGAGGCGCTACTCGGTAGGGAGGTGGCGACGTTATTCTATTATGCCCCTAATCGAGGAGGCTCAGGATGATGCCAATGTATGTGAAATAAGGCGCGATGGTAATGAGCCTAATCGCAACGATGTAGGTTCAAGCCATGAGCATGTAGTTGGGTCATCTAAAGACACACAGCTTCTCACTTCAAAGAAGAGAAAAGGGAAGAAACTTGTCTACAAGCTTCGCAAAAGGCAAATTGCCAAGCATCTTAAGCTAACCACTATTGTCGTTGATCAATCCACTTCCTTGCTTTCAGAAGATATATTCGAGGGACTTGGGAATATCCAGATAACAGGGGATGTCAAGAGGTATGATTTCGAAAAATGAACCTTGAGACGTTTGATTCTCCTATTCGAATTGGCGTTAACATTCCTCTCACTAGCATAGGAGAGGCCACTCTTGCTAGCAAAGCTCCAGTACCTAGTCCGTAAGGGGGACACTAGGACACTCACATCCACATGCACTGCACAACATAAGACCTATCCATCTTTAATTCTGATGATGCCGATGCTTCTTTGTTTTATTTGTAGGTTCCATGGGCACTCTCGTAACTTTGATTTCTTAAAGAAGCCACTGCGCTCCCAGCTTTCATATTTCAAGCCTAGTCAAGGTTCGGACTCTGGCCATCAATCTGGCTAAGAGAGGGAAGGCAGTGACAGGGGGGATGATTGGGATAGGAGCTACCAGTCCAAGGAATTGTCATCTAGATACAAGTCAAAGTCTTGGTCTTCTTATCACAAGGACGTCAATTCACATCCCACCTTATATAGTGGTGACAAGTCATTTTCTCATGTACCCACTTCTGCTATAACACCTGAGCAACATTTGGGTTCTTCAAACATCTACTGATCCTCTAAACGCCATTCTAATGCATGATGCCTTAATACATCATTTAATAGACATGGCAAATTGACCCTTGTAGCTTAAACTGCTCTAGTTAAACTACCAACAACGCTTGATGCTACTGCTGCAAAAAGGATGACCACACTGTAGGCTACATTTCCAAAGATATGCTTTAATGAGTTCAAATACGTTCCTTCTATGCACATGATTCCTTCACAGACCAAGGATACAACGCTTTCGTATGTCAGTGATGTCTATGGCCAACATAACACAACTCTACATGTGGCTGAGCGAATCTCTAAAGTGTTAAGGAAAAGAAAGCATGAGTTCGATTGCTTAGCTCTTGAGGAGGTCCACGATAAGGACCATATCAATCACCTAAACGAGGAAGTTAAGAAGTTGAACACAAAGCTGGTTGACGCCGAGAAGAGAGCTAGTGGATCTTCTGAATTAGCTGAGCATATAAAGAAAGAGAATCAAATTGAACTAGATGCTACCATTCGTCGCAGTGGTACTTTAGCTCTCGAGAAGGATGTTTTGCAGGAAGATAAGGATGCTTTGAAAAAGATAATGACACTATGACTTCGTATACAACGACATGAGGAGGAGCTTGAAAGGGAAAATAAGGAGAAGATTGAAGCTCAAAAAGAGTCTCAAAAATATTACAAGGAAATCTTTGGGGCTCGTGTAACTAAGAAGGCAGAGAAACAATTTAAGCAAATTGTGACCTCAAAGAAAAGGCTAAGGAGGTCGGTAAGACAGAGATAAAGGACGACGGTGATTCCATATTGATATATTATAATACAAGTGTCCTCCTTAACTGCAATCTTTGATTCCTTGGAGTGGGATACACGAAGTCGTTAGTCTAGGCTTAGGACTATATCATAGAGCCAAAGAGGAAATCTTTTAGTGGCGCTGAGGTTGATGAGAAGTAGCTTATATGTGAAATGAATAGCCTGATGAACACAAGGCCGCTCGGTTTAGTTTATTTCATGGCCCAGCGACCACCGAGCAGTGGAAAGAAGGTCGTGAAGCCTTTGGCTTCGGCTCTTAAGACCCTCTTACAAGTCAAGCAACTTGTGTGTTAGCTTCTCATGCCCTTGAACATGATTCATGCTTCAATCCAGATCAGCCAGATATTCATAAGTCTTTCAATCAATCTTCGATTCTTGAAGGCGTCACTCCGGCTCAAATCAAAAGCCAATCCGATGATGGTATATCTCTCACCTCCACGACATTCGAGAAGGTTTACATCTTGCACACAAAATTTATGGGATTACCTTATGAACCATATGAAATTTTAGGTCTGTCTGCATCCGTCCATGCTCTTGATTGTAATGTCATCCTAGGATGGCAGGCACTAATCACAAAGTCTACGACGGTCGTTACTTCATATATGGTCCTGACTGTACAATCCGTTGAGACTCCCAGCCCAGACGCTAAAGTCATAGAGACCTTAAATGAAGAAAAAACTAACAATCAGCAGACCCAAGATGAAACAACAGATGTTGTGGTGACATATGCCTCTGAGCACATAGATGAGCTTAGCTTGAAAAAGCGCATCGCGAAGAAGGAGCTGGATAAAAAGATCAAGATGGAGCATGCCAAGGTAGAGGTCAGCCCACTTCAAACCATGCTGTTTGGTGGTATCATCCTTAAGGAGGTCGAAGTTTTCCTTTTCCAGAATGATACTGCTTCTAATTCTATTCTAAAAACATCTAATCAAAGGATCGCAAGAGCAAAGGAAAATCTAGAGGGAGGGGACAGGATGGTAGCTCTAGCGAATCTACCTCGAAGAAGCCCAAGAAGGACAAGAAATAGCCATTGAAATTTCCCGGGTTATGGATAGCTAGGTAGCTAGTTTTTTGTTAGTTGTGATTGTGCGGGTATGGCCCCTGCTTTTGGTTTCTAGTTTCTAGAATAAACCTATACTTAAGCTTCCAAGTTTCAGCATGTAAATAAAAACTTCTTCGTTTTAGCTTAACTTTTGTATGAATTCATTTAAGTGTTCAAGCTATTAAGTTTTCCATTCAATGTACTTGTAATTTTTCACTCATCATTTAAGTTGCCATGTCATTTTGTTGCACGTTACTTCGAGCATCGATCCGATAAGTCTATCTTAAGGCCTCCTTTCGATCATGGCCTTAAGTCGCATTAAACACCGGGCACAATCCCTGGTGTTATACAGTAGTATTCAGCGGTTAAGTGATTATAATCCTATCCTCGATCTTGAGTTGGCGGAGCTAGTTCGTGGATGTTTAGATCCTATCTATTACGAGTTTATGCTCCTCCTGTCGGGTTTAAGTTAAAGCTAGAAAATGAATGGTCCAGTGGCACTCAAACGTTTGTTTATACTTTTGTCTACACTCTGGGAGTCAGAGTTAGTCGACGAGTGGTTAATCACGCCCATTCGATATTTATGCTTCGGTCCACACTCTAGAGACTGGAGTTATTCTAGTAAAGGTTGAATTACATTTTTCTTCAGTTAATTCTTTTGTCCCCAAGTTCGGGGAAAAAGTCAGAGAGTGGTCGGTCATATCATGTCCACTTCTACTTATATTCCTTCCATAGAATCATGGGACGGAGTTAGTTAATGGATGGTCAAGTCGCATCTATCCTACATTTTATACTCAGCCCGTCGAGTCATAGGTGAGAATTATCAAATGAATGGTGGAGCCACGTTTATTTTGATTATTCAATCATGGAACTGAGATCTTGGTTAGCACCAAATTCCGGGTACTCGTTCATCTATATTAGGCTTACGTAGATATAAGCCTTCGCATATCACAACTGTTATACTATGCACAACCAATTCACATATATAGAAAAAACTTTAAATTTTACTACAAGCTGAAAGCGAAAATGACGGAGTCTATCTTTTTAGATGGCTTTGAGCTAAAACGCAAAAGAAAATTCTAAATGAAATACAACTGAATGAAACAAAACTAAGTGAAGTAGCCCCATAGATGCTCATTTTTCCATGCCCTATGGAGTGTAATGCTATCGACACTCGTTAGTTTGAAGTTTCAATCTCAAAGCTTCTGGTCGATGACATATGATTCTTCCCATCTCGAACCCATGTTAGCAGAGCTAGAAAAGATCTATTTCAGAACATGATTGCCAAATCCAAAGGTCCTAGCTCGAACTTTAAAGTTGTAGTATCGGGCGACTGGGTGTTGATGTGCAGCTACCCTCAGGTTAGCCTCTTTGTGTTTCGCATCTATCAAATCTAGAGATTCCAAAAGGAGATCTCTATTTTTCCTAAGGTCATAGTGTGATGAGAATCATGGCTTTAGAGCCATAAGCAAGGGAAAATGGAGTGTGACCAGTCGCATAATTATTGGTTGTTCTGCATGCCCATGGTGCTAACGGGAGTTCATCGACCCACTTGCCTTTGGCCTTTTCCAAACACTTCTTCAGAATAGACTTTATGATTTTATTAACAGCTTTGATCAGTCCATTAGCTTAAGGGTGAGGAACTGTGGAAAATCTTTTCTCAATATGACGCTGACGGCAGAAGTCTTTGAATTCAATATGATTATTCAAGGGAGACCGAAACGATGATTAATATTTTGCACAATAAAGTTGATTACTTTCTTCATAGTGATCATAGCCAAAGGTTCAACATCAGCCCATTTAGTAAAGTAATAAACTCTATGATGGCATACTTTGCACCACCTTTGGAAATTGACAAGGTATCGATGATGTCTATACCCCATGTAGCAAACGACCATGGACCGACCATTTGAGTAATCTCCGTCGGCAGAGCTCTTGGAATCTTTATGTATCTTTGTCATTTGTCACATTGTTTAGCTAATCATCCGTGTCCCGATAGACAATTGGTTAGTAATATCCATAACGAAGTATCTTCTTCACCAAGATTTACCCTCGGTGTGATCACCACATTCTCCTTCATGCACTTCTCTTAATAATTATTTGACTTCATCATTGGTGATACACCAAAGAAGGAGGACAGAAAAACCCTTCCTGTGCATGACCTCTTCTCGAAGGATGTGTCATGAAGCTTTACGAAGGACCCATCATTTTTCATTCCTCCATTCGTGAAGGATTACCCTTTGCAAATAATCTCTTATCGAAGTCATCCACGACTCCTTCTCAATCTCCGTTTCTAAGACCCAATCAATCTCCATCTAGTCAATGCTCGGAGCATTAAGTATTTCAACTGGGACCAATGCCATAAGTTGTGCATCCCTAGAACTAGCCAATTTATTCAATGAGTCAGCTTTCTCATTCTTTTCTCTAAGGATATGTGTAATAGTGTAATACTCGAAATTGACTAGGAGCTCTTGGACCCGGTTGAGGAAGGAGCAAGTTACACTCCCTTGGCCAGATATTCTTCCCTGACTTGGCACACTACTAATTGGGAATTATAGAAAATTTGCAATTCTTTCACTCCCAGCTCTTTTGCAAGTTTAAGCCCGACGATCAAGGCTTCATATTCGGTTTCGTTGTTCGTCACAGGGAAATTGAGTTTCATGGCATAGCAGATTAAGCATTCCTTAGGAGTTATTAGCATGTCCTACGTTAGAACACCAATCGTTAGATGCTCCATTCGTGTACATCTTCTATTGGATGGTAGGTTCTCCATCACCTTCGAGAGAGCATCTTGTGTAATGAATTTAGCTATGAAGTCCACCAACGCTTGTCCCTGGATAGCTCTCGAGGGAGATAAGTGAAATTGAACTGGCTCAGTTCGATGTTCCATTTCAATAATGTCCCAGATGTCTCAGGTCATTATAGGACCCGTCGTAATGGCTAATAGGTTAATACATTAATGAGGTGAGCTTGAAAATAAGGGCGGAGCTTCCTTGATGCAATTAACAAGCAGTATGCGAGCTTCTCTAGCTTCAAATAGTTTTTTTCAGCACATGTCAACCACTTGCTAATGTAGTATACTGACCTCCGGATCCGACTCTATTTGTGGAGCAATGCGACACTTATGGCATGCACCGACATTACTAGATAGGTACACAAGTCTTCATGACCCAGTGGCTTAGACAAGATGGGTGGTCTTTCTAAGTGATATAACAGAGCTTGAAATGCATCAATATAATCCTACATCTATGCGGAGTACCTCTTCCCCCTTCTGATCAAGTCAAAGAAGAAAATGCACTTATCGGTGGCCATGGAGATGAATCGACTCAGAGCAGCAACCCTTCCATTTAGGCTTTGCCCCTGCTGAATTGTCTTTGGTGCTCAGATATCTCTTATCACCTGAATCTTCTTTGGATTGGCTTTAATCCCATAAGAGTTAACGATGAAACCGAAGAATTTTCCCAATGCAACGCCGAAAGTGCATTTCATGGGGTTGAATTTCATTTCGTATTTCCGAGAACATTGAACATCTCCGCCAAATCTTCGATGGGTCATTTGATCGTCGTGACTTCATGAGCATATCATCCACGTATACTTCCATTAGTCATCGAAACTAATCTTTGAACATCTGGGCGATCAATCTTTGGAAAGTTGCTCTTGCGTTTTTCAGTCCAAATGGCATCGCAATATAGTAGTATAACCCCAAGCCAGTAATAAAGCTGCTGTGTTCCTGGTCTAGGGCTTGCACTGGGATCTGGTTGTACCTGAGTACACGTCCATGAATGAAAGTAGTTCATGTCTAGTGGTTGAGTCTACCAACTGGTCGATCTTTGGAAGCGGAAAGCTATCCTTTGAGCATGCTTTATTCAGGTCTGAGAAATCAAAGCAAGCCCTCCACCTTCCATTAGCCTTTCTTATGAGTATAGGATTAGATATCCATTTCGAGTAGAGGGCATCATGAATAAACTCGTTGTTCTTGAGTTTGTCTACCTCCTCCTTAAGCACAACAGATTTCTCTGAATCCATGCTACAGCGTTTCAGTTTTGCGGGGACACGCCTCGGGTCGATGTTCACCTTATTGCTCATGATGGTTGGTGGGATCCCACACATGTTAGAACTGGTCCAGTGAACACATCAAGATTCGCCCAAAGAAAGCTAGCTAGTTCCTTCATCATTGTTGCACTGAAACATGATCTGATGTTCAGGACCCATGGTAAGTCATCGCGGCTGACCGTGACGTCGTCAGCTCAGCAGGTGCAACCTTAGGTTCTTTGGGTTCCTCTTCCTTGTCACTTGGACCTGCATCTTTATAGAACTAACTGTGGTGCCTGAGCCAAGGTTCAGACATTGATTGCTAGGCTTTATTAGATTTAATGCAGAGATACTTCTCCACATCCTTTCCTTTTTCTTTCCATTAAGCATCCCTTAACTCAGCAAGATAGCAAGCACAGCCAATCACTTGTCTCCATGAATAATTCCCACTTCATTCTCTACCAGGATTTTGAATGTTAAGCACTAAGGGGTGATAGCTACCCTGAATTCAGCAAGGGTCGATCGGCCCAAGAAAGCACTGTATGGAGGGTTCACATCCATCAAAACAAACGACAACACCTTCACTCTCCTACGGTTGCTGTCTCCGAACTCCATGGATAGCTCGACGTAGCCTACAACTTCTGTGGTAATATCATTAAAGCCATGATTACAGGATTTTCATGGTTTTTGATCTTTGGCCTCCAATAACATCTGGTCGTAGGCCTTCTCAAAAAGGATATTGATTGAACTTCCACAGTCAATCA
Organism: Allium cepa; assembly: GCA_030765085.1. NCBI lineage: Eukaryota > Viridiplantae > Streptophyta > Magnoliopsida > Asparagales > Amaryllidaceae > Allium > Allium cepa. Next base: position 673,808,388 of record CM060935.1, on the reverse strand, counting down.
GAATCTTTCTTACAAGGCAGGGTTGATCATGGATGAGATCACCATTGGGTTTATTGTAGGGGCCACTACCCTGTTTGCATCTTTGCTTCGAAATATAATATCGTCAATCAAGTTCTTTGCTGCTTTGCTAGAGCACCGTCCTCTACGTTCGAGCAGCATTCAATATCAACATGTCTTATAGCATTCACGTAACACTCCATCTCGTGCCAACTCCTGTCAGCTGGATGTGGCCCTCCAACAATAGTGTCAATAAGTGGCCTTCCCCCCGCCCATCTAGATTCCTCGGCATTAGGCGGGGACGGTCCTATATTAGGGTCGGATCCCTCTTGCTCGCCATCCTACGAGGCTTTAACGAACTATTGCAACTTTCTTTCACGAGTCAACTTTTCAATGACATCGTAGAGGTAGCGGCACTCGTCCGTGGTATGACCATAACATTCATGGAATCTATAGTACTTCCCAATTTGTCTCTACCGCTCCGTTGGTTTTTTCAGAGGTGCTTTTCTATAGTGCATAGTATTACAAGTCGATAGATAGATGTTCTCTAATGACGTGTTCAATGGTGTGTAGATGTCAAATATCCCGATCCTTAGCTTCCCCCTCCCAGAATCCCATCTTCGATGCGATTTCTAACACCACCTCCTTTTTTCTCATTTGCTTTGTTTTGAACATTAACTTCAACTTTCTCGGAACTCACTCTAGACTATTTCACTGCCACGTTACTTTGTACTCCTTATCACTCTGGCCTGCAACATCTCTGTTCCTAGTCCACTTTGCCTCCTCCTTCCTTAGGTATTGAGCTGCCTTTGCATAAAAACAGTCCAACATAGAAGAAGGCTTTCCCAACAACTTTCACAAAAATTAGAATCAAGGTCGACTCCCTTAGTCATGCCATCTATATTGCATCATCTTTTAGATTACTAACTTCTGTAACAGCCATATTAAACCTTTCTGGATAATCTTTCAATGACACCCCCGTAGCCTGGACTAAGTTGAAGAGGGACATGACATTTTTTGGGCGAGCCACATGCATGCGGAACTGCTCCATGAACTTCCTTGATAACCTATAAAAAAAGAAATTGACCATGGTGGTAGCTCGGTGAACCACATGGTCACGGCCCCTTCTAGAAAAATGGAAAAACATTTGCACTTGGCTGCATTAGTGGCTCGTGTAGAGTCCATATGCCACTCGCACTTCATGAGATGTTGCCTAGGGTTGGTTTTTCCTACATAAGCAAGCATCATAGGCATATCAAACCTCCGTCGATACTCTGTGTGTAGTATGTTATTGGTGAATGAAGTATTACTTCTAGAGAGTTCCCAATCATCGTTGGTCGATACTTGACTTTCTTTCACAAGCTGTCTCAGCATAGCCGTTAGGTCCGACGTCTAGAGAGCTGATGTTTGGTAGTGGTCATGTTCCACCTCCAGTGAATGACCCAATCCATGCCTTTGGACAACACCATGTTGCCTTGGCTCAACATGCTCCTCATGTGCCTCATAAGTAGCAATCCTATCATTGTCTCTCGACTGCGGTTCAATCACATTCGCCTGGGTTCCAACGTCGGTTGTGGAGCATCAAGAGTTGACTCCTCCATCAACATGAAGGTTCCCTCCCCAGATTGAAAGGTCAGTACCAATCCAGGTAGTTTGGCCATAGTCGATCGTATAATTTCCCTTCGATGTTCCAACATGGTATGCATCTTTTTTGCGCCATCTGCTACTGTGATAGTCAAGCTCTCTGATCCTGAGTATGGAGTAGGCTCCCTCCTTGTCATCCCACATTGGTCTTTCAACTGGTTCATCAAGTCAATATTGGCCTGGATTTACCGATTGAGCTGCTGATGGCTATCTAACAATTCCTTCATCAGGACTTCAAAGTCGGCTTTGGTGATGTAATCAGCTGGATTTAGGGCATCGGCAGCCATCGGTTGCACATTTTGGTCAACCTTTTGTATGTTGGTATCTTATTTCCATTAGCATGGGAAGTAATGGACCTATTTCCTCTGGCCTTAGCTAATAGCTTCCTTATAGATCATCTTTAAATCTAAGTAGAAACAGAACTTATTGGCAGAAATATGGATCTATCTTGCGAATACGGGAATCCATAAGTTAATGATGAGATACAATCAAGCTGAGAATTCTTTCTCGATGAAAGCAGCAAAATATTTGCACCAAAAGTTGACACAAACACCCAATAGATTGAGAGTAGAGAAATAAAGTGAAGAATTAAATTTAAAACAAAGAATCAATAAGTAGAAACAAGAACAAACTAATTTATAGTGGTTCAGCATTGATTGTCTGCATTCACTTAAAGGAATTGCTTTATTAAATACTTGCTCTTTTAGTTACGCTGGGATCAGATCATAATAGCTCCTTGATTATAATAGAGTTGAAGTAAAACAACAGTGTAAAGATCCTTAAAATGAACTATGAACTCTATACACAAAATATCGTTCTAAAATTTCGCTGACAGACTCTTACGATGTAGAAGAGGTCACCCAAAAAAGTTTCGTAGCACAACTCCCAAGAATGGGTGATTGGTGTCGATCGGTCTAGACGGCCATGTAAGATCATGTGATCCCCTCTATGGGTCCCCATCCATGCTGGCTTGGCGTTTCCAGAGTTGTTTTGCATAGCCGCCTTCATGTTTTTAGGAGATATCGATTGGTTCCCATTGAGGTGAACTTCTAGTTTAAGGAGATAGCCAAAGTGATCTAATCCGAACCTCTACCAAGGGGAATGGATAAGTATCGATCCCCTGCCTAGTGAAGGCACTACTCCATATTTAAAATATTCCAAAGAGTCTCTCTTGATCTCAGTTGATCGTTTCTTCGTACCATTTTCTGTGCATTATCTCTAGACTCCATAATCATTCCACTAGGCTACTTGCCTTGTTTACCGTCGAGTCTAACTTGTCCATTCAGCTCGGATTTAGTTGGGTCAAACGGCTGGATAACAACGACCCTATATGAAAATAACATAAGTATTTATGATCCTTTGATACATAAAAGATGGGTCGTTACATTCTCCCCCTCCCCATTAGGAATTGCACCCTCGAAATTCCAAACAGAATCAATAGGGTTATGCCACATGCCTAACAACCATATGCAAGCATAGGCAACTATCACACATTAAACATGCATACATAGTACCAGTGAACGTAAAAGATAATATCTAAGCCTATCCTAGCATGCATGATAATATACTAAGGTATACTTCATCATATCATAAGTGAAATTAAAAGTGATAAACGGAAGTCTCACCAAATAAAAAGCCTTGGATAAATCGGCCCCATGCTCTACTCAGTCTCCCGAGTGTAATCACCTTCGTCTTCACTCCACTGAACCTTCACCAGCTTCACTATCTTCCTCCTAAGTTGCTTCTTATCGTGCCTGATGATATAAATAGGCCTACGAGGTCTCAAAACATTTGGATCAATCTTGATATCATCTACCTAATCCAATGTAATTGTCACGTCTGATTCTTGCATAAATTTCAATAAGTGAGAACCATGGAAGACATTGTGCACTCTTGCTATTCTTTTAGGAAATTCGACTCTATAAGCAAGGTTTTCAATCTTCTCTAGTATCAAAAAAGGACCTACGAATCTTGGTGCTAACTTCCATTTACTACTGAACTGTATTACATTCTTCGTTGAAGAGATCTTGACAAAAACCATATAAAGACCTCTAATTCTCCACATCTCTTACCAGCATAGCTCTTCTTTCTATCTTGAGCAGATTGCATCCATTGTCGAATGATCTCAATCTTCTTCAAGGTTTCTCTAACCATATCTAACCCAAGTATCATTTTTTCACTCGCTTGCCACCAACATGGAGTGTTGCACGGTCGGCTGTATGATGCTTCGAGGGTGACATACCGATGCTGGACTCTTAACTGTTGTATGCAAATTTAATGAGATGTAAGTGATCATCCCAAGAGCATCCAAAGTTGAAATTATAAGCTCGTAAGAGATTCTCTAAGATATGATTCACTCTCTCAATTTAGTCATCGGTGTGGGGGTGATAAGTCGTACTTAGATGCAGCACTGCTACCAATGCCTCTTATAAGCTCTTCCAAAATCCACTAGTGAACAACGGATCTCAGTCACTTACAATGCTCTTCAGTGCACCATGGAATCATTTTATCCATTTCATATTCAATTGGCCGGTTTGGCTGCCATTTGGCATTACTTGCCAGGTATAATTCTAGCGCACTTAGTCAGTTGATCTACTATTACCCAAATGCTATCGTACTCTACTCGAGTCCTCCGTTGTCCAATGATGAAATCCATCGAAACTTGTTCCTACTTCCACTGGGGAACTTCAAGCGGTTGCATCAAACAACTAGGTTTCTTTTCCACTGCCTTAAACTAACTAGCAGTTCATACACTTTGATATGAATGTCCCAACATTTTTCTTCATCCCTTCCCAATTATAGGTCTGCTTTGTATCGTAGTACATCTTATTACAGCCTAGATGGATAGTTAATCTCGAATGATGGCACTCTCGTAGCACCTCATCCCTTAACCCATAGACATCAGGAACAAACAATCTCCTATCTTTACGGAGCCAACCATATCGGTTGAGTCTGTACTGTATCACCTTGTCAAATTCTACTCCATCTTTGATCTTAGCAATGATCTCAGCTAATCTAGCATCACGTCTTTGACAAGTCTCAAACATCTCAATCAGAGTAGGCTTGATAGTTAATCTTGCCAATATCTATGGCTCCCGCTCACGTTTTGTTTGGAAATCATAACCAACAATATACTCTAACTGTGTTTAGATTATGCTAAATAAGCATTTTAGGGATTTTTCCTAAGTGATATGATAATTCTGAATTTCTATGAAAGAGGAAAGAATATGATAATTCTGAATTTCTAGGAATTTTAGGGATTTTTCCTTTGTGATTTCAAATTATTATGAATTTATTATGCTAAATAAGCATTTAGATTAATAATTAGTTAAGGATATTAGTTAATTATTTTCGTAAATGTTTTGGGAAGGAAAAAATGGGTTATGGTAGTTTTCTGGAAAAAAAATGGTTAATGCACAGGCTTATTCAATAGGAATTTAATATGAGTTAAGACTTAGTGAAAAGTAATTGCTTTTAGTAGTAATAAATCATTTTTCACAATAATTATGACAATGTCATGCCACATTTATCCATACCGAAGCTAAGATAACACCGTAGCTATGAGAGTCAACATCTATGTGGAGGGAAGCTTATGATAACTACTAAGGTAGTTATGGAATGATTCCAAACAGGTCAATGTCGAACTCATCGGCAATCTAATATTGGCGGCATCACGATATCGTAAATCATTTAAGTGTTTAAAGTTTTAACGTCACAATCATTGATTGTGCATGTTTTCACCATTGTTTTAAATCATATACCACCATTTTGATTGTTTTCGATATCAACTATACAAGAGGCAGTGATGCCGCTTATTTTTAATACCAAACTTTATATGTTATACGGTGTTGTAACCAAAGTATTATAAGTTATTTACTAACTTTAATAATTCACACTCGTCATAACGCATACATGAGGCTATGTTATACACACTCTAATGTTCGTCTGTTAATATTATTCTTTTACTTTTTCATGTGCTTACTTCTTATTCCATTTATATCGATTTCATTTACCGCTGTCTTTAAAAGATTCAATTATCTTTTTCTATTTTCTTTTTCATGCATTATTGAATTTCGATCTCTATTTCTTTTTAACCTTTTCTACCTTCCTTGTTTAGTGGACTTTCCATACATATTTTATTTAAATTATTGCCCTCCTACATTTTTATTATTTGATTTTTGTATTGCCTCTATATCATATATATTAATTTTTCACTTAAATCGATATTATTATCATATTTACAATTCTTTGATTCATTCCTAGGTATTTCTGCATTTTATTGCATTGGAAGTATATCTTTCTCAAAAGGAAAGGTTAACATTGTAAATCTCTATATCTTATCTAAAAAGGGAATTTGTGTTACATTTGGAATTACAACGAATTATATTTTATAGTTATTGATATAGATAGTACAAAATACTGTAATACCTCTATTTTATACATCTCTTTCCTTTAGGCGTATTTTTTATTATTTTAAATGATGCACTTTTATTTATGAATCTGAACTTGATAATTTATTGAAATTTACATCGCAATACCCAACATTTCAACAAATTAAAATACTTCTTAAATCCTAATAACTTATTGTGATAACTTTCAAATTCACATTTTACTTACATACTGTGTAGTTAGTGCCCTGTTATTACCCCGCTACAACCCCGCTATATCTCATAGCGGATTTCTACCGCTACGATTTTTCCATATAGCCCCAGAATATAGCATTTCCGCTTTAATCCCCGCTATTTCCGCTATATCCCGTTATTTCCGCTATTCCCGCTTTACTTTTTTAATAAAATGAATTGAAAATTTGCATTTATACATTATGAAATTATGAAACTAATTTATTTGATTTAATTTTTAATATATTTTCAGAAATGAAAATAATATAATATTCTACCAAATTCAATTATGTTATATCACAGTTTTTCGTTTATTTAAAGTATATTCGCACATGTTTTTATTTAAAATTACTTATGTATTATTTATAATTCAATTGAATGATAATTTTTCATTTAATTACCATTTATGTATTTGTACAAACATTAAGTACGAGTTTTATATGCTATTTTAAAGCCATCCGCTATATCCCGCTATATCCTCGTTGTATCCCCGCTATGACTTTTTGCACCTCCACCGCTTCGAATCTACCGAGCGCATTAAATGCACGGCTTACATAGTCATGTAATTTAAAAATTTGGAACTTTCACATAATTAATCAAATTCAAGGACTACTACCCAATACTTTCCAGATTTGAGTACAAGCAATATTAAATTTAAATTATCAATCACCTATTATGTAGGTAGGGTTTTAGATTTCATTACATATATATAATTAAACCTACAACTCCAAATATTTAATATCAGGCACACAAGTAGCATATTTAAAATGAAATAAATCCAATATTATATAAAAGTATTTAATTTTCCCCCTCATCTTTAAGGTTTCCAAATATCCAGGTCTAATCTATATTATTCTAGTTTAACTCCTCTTATTCTCCTATTTGAATACATATACCGCAAGCATACACATATTTGTCAAAAATCTAGATCAGAGAAGATATTTGGGTTTAATTTAGATTTAGATCTGGATTTATAATTTACCCCGACTTTAATGATTTGATTCGACCCTATACTTCTTCTTAATTATCCTCTGCTATTCTCCACTTGTATATACATATATAAACTATAACTATAGAATCAAGAATTCGTGGAGAAGAGAAAATGACAGAGCTTCGTTGTTGCTTCATAAAATGTGAGAAGAAAAGTAAAGGGTTAGCCCTTATTTATAAGGGTATGAATCAATGTCAACCATTAGATTAAATTATTTTAAGTCCGAGATGTTTGGCCTAGGTTCAATCTAAAGCCGACATACTCAACCCGTCGAAAACACTTATGCACTATCGGTCGACCGCTAGCGGTCAACCAGTCCGAACTACGGGTCAATTGGTTGCCTATTTTTGTCAGGCGTTAATTTATGTCCCTAATCACATTATTTTATATATTTAACCGACTCAATTAACGTTACTTATAATTAAATGTTAAGCAACCATTAATGTTAACAACTGTTAGTTAACTACATTTATTTCCTTAATTACATATATAATTATTTACGATCCAAAATATTCAAACGTCAATAACCTTTTCGTTTGAACTCCGATTGTCAAACTATATATATATATATATATATATATATATATATATATATATATATATATATATATGAAAATCAATGTACCCAATGATGCAAGTTTCATTGCCAAATTCTAACGTTTCTAAAAATTCTATTTTCGGCGTAAGTTAATTTCTATTTAATTAATTGTCGTTAAAACTATGGGATGCTACATTCTCCCCCAATAAAATAATTTCATCCTCGAAAATCATCAAGAACAAAATCATGTAACATAGCGTGCAATCATTCTAGCTATACATCCAATTAGTGTACAAACAATTTTGCAACCAGCAATGTACAAGTGCATGGTGTATCACAACATATGCGATATGTATGTTGAATAATTCTAAATTGGCACATCCTATTTGTATGCATTCTTTAAAACAACTTTGCAAATATGGTACAAACAACCTATATATATATATATATATATATATATATATATATATATATATATATATATATATATATATACTGGTGGTCTATACGTATTCAAGTTTTGAAAATCAAAATCTTTGTTTTTGCATCCAAATTTTCCTACTTCTACGAATAGAAGTATAGTTCGACCAATTTTGCATTGAATCCCTACCATCCAAAATCCTAGCACACCATTGCTAATATCCAAATTTTGAAAAATTCAATTTTCTAAACCTATCCTCTTTATGCCGAAAAAGGGTTTAGATGGAGAATTCCATGTTTCCATCCATTTCTTGTGTATCTTTTTTCCGCTGTATATTGCAACCGTCTCTTTTGTCTCCAATTTTCTCTCCAATTTTTCCAAATATAGTCCATATAACTAAATTTTATTTTAAATCTTAAAAAATAAATAAAACAGATTTATTTTAAAATCAGTTTTGTTCACCTACCGATAAGGTATGGAGACATATATTCCATAGCTAAAACAACATTTTCCCTCGTCACTAACTAGTTGTTATTTTACTGTCACTTTCGCTACACAGTAAAATTCGTACTTACTAACCCGTCGATTTTTCCCCTATGTTAGGCATGTGGCATTTCAAAAATCATAAAACTTTCTCTTTTCTACTCAAAACCTTTTTGAATTAAAATGTTGAAATAGTTGGAAAATCTTCACAGATCCATTTTTTTCCTAAGTTTTTCAAAAAAGAATTTTATTTTTGAAATCAAAGGATTTTAAACAAAAATTCTCAAGTGTGTATGTGTATTCTTTCAAACAAATTATGCCCCATCCTACGTAGTTAGGATTTAGTCAATAGTTTAACGTCCATGGTTGACTCTATCCTACCACGTGGTAAAATTTCATTTTTTTAAAATCCTTTTCTTTTATCTTAAGTTAAACAACCAGCATGCAAGCTCGTTTATATGTTTTTGACTTTTAAGATGCAGGGATAGTAACCCATGGTATCGCAATAGTCTTCTAAACTTTTATTTCTTTATAGGACTTAACTTTACTTTTCTTTTAGTAACCAATTTAATAAATTCCCCAATTTATTTTGTAAACTCGCACCCTTTTATTTATTTATTTTTCATTGATTAAATGACTACATGAGATTTCCTTATTTACAAAGTTTTCAAATTAATATAGTGGTCCATCCAGAAAATTAATTTTCGAAAGAAACATTTTTCATGATATCATACGCATTTTATACAACAGAAACAACTAATTATTACAACCCAAACCTAAATGAAACAATTACTGGAAGTTGTCCTTCAACATCATCTGACATTTATGATGGTGTGGCCCTATCACCCTACTAAAATAAATGGATCTTTCTAACAGTCATTCCATTGTAACTCACATATCTTAAATTCTTTTTGGCTTTTAATAATTAAGATCCATCCATTACAACCATTACCGCAGCCAATTATGGGATAAACTATGCATCCCCATATTGTAATGGGTAAGAAATATAAATTATGCACATTTAGAAGAAGTCGTTGGCAAATTGACTTAGCGAGATAATTTTCCACCATCTATTTTGTCTTCTTTAACTTTGAATCTATCAATATCCTCTATGTGTGTTTGCCATCTTATTATCGTCTGTTGCTATCTTCTCTTAATTCAAATCTCTTGATAGCATTCTCAAATTTTTGGTATTTACTTTCTTTATCCTTGACTTTTCTTATGAGCTTGTTCTAAAACCCATAGAAGTGTACTTTGATATCATTTATCTTTTCGTTGTAGTTTCTTCTTATGGCTTGCACACATATGTAATAAAACATTCCTAGATTCTCATTAATATTCTTTACACTCTACGACGTTTCCTTTTTGCTACTATGTGAGCAACCACCGCTATTTTCTTCGTAGCCTTATCTTTTATCCCATCTTACCTAGGTAGTCAGCCCAATCTACTCTACATTAAATTTTGGTTTTGTTTTCACCACTATTTTTCAAAAATTAAAACTTCAAAATTTTGAAGCACTTAATCCTAAAACCTTTATCTTTAAAAGTGCAAACTTAGAAACTTTTTATTAAATCCAAAAATAACTTGGTATCTTAACTTTTAAAACTATAATTTAGGAATTTTGAATTAAGCTTATTAATCAAGTCCAAAAGAAAATGTTAGAAATTTAATTTTAAAAGTTCCTTTCCTTTTCCTTCAAAAAAACATTTTCTTTTAACGCCCCTTTTCAACAAGGATTTTTAACCCAAACCATTTATTAAGTTTCGCTTTTAAAAACTCAATTCCTATACTAAACCATTTCTTCAGAAGTACACTTTATAATGTTTTCAAAACATCTTTTACAATTTTAAACAATATAAACTAGAGTAGATAAGGACACTTCTATCCTATTATTTTCCTATTACTCATTCTATCTCCACTCTCAATCCTTGACGAAGTCTCTAATATCATGTGAGGGGGCTTTTTAAGTGATGCATGCAATCAATGCACACCACCAAGGAAAATATCTATTTTCCTTTATTTTTCCATTAGTTTCCTGCACTACTTCTCATTAGATTACTAACATTATTTTTAATATAACCTCATAATATTATTTATATTGACTAGCATTATTTTATATAAATTTCTAATATGGTTTTTATTTATATTGCATAATGTTAATACTATTTAACTGTCTCTTACCCAAACTACATTTATTTAAATTACTTCTGTTTATATAGTGTTTGCACAAAAAATGGGCAAACACCTCCTAGTCGTATGAATTTAGTTGATTATATGTTGTTCTGGATGGTTTGGGTGATTTATGCAAATATATGAAATAGATGGACTAAACTGTAAAAGACACACGGATTTATAGTGGTTCGGCCAGAACGTGCCTACGTCCACTTTATACGTTATTCTCCTTTTTTTTTCAGATTACAAGTACAAAGCTTTGTATATAAGTATATGAAAGCTGTTTGAAAGTTCCTTCCGTGCTTGAGCTCTCAAACTTGTCTGCCATTGTTGTACCCCTGCCTCTCTATTTATAGAGTGAGGTTGGGGGCAGGGGTCTTGGATGTACATAGCTGCTGGTGGGCCTGGGCTGAAGCAATCTGGCCTGACAGAGTTACAGAGTTGGTCCGGTCGTGTCTTCCCTTGCTTCGGGCTCGGCAACGTGTGGAGGTGGGTTGATTCGGTTGGACATGGAAAGGAAGTTGATTCGGCTATGTAGAGGAAGTTGGTTCGGTAGTTGGTTCGGTGGTAGGAGCATGGAGTTGGATCTGATTCGGTGGTGAGTGAAGGGATGGGTTGGTTCGGCCATGCTTTGTCTCGGTAGGTAGGTTGATTCGGTGGTGGCTACTTCGAGTTGGTTCGGCAGGGAGGTGGTCCGGTGGCGAGTGTACGAAGCTTGGTTCGGTGACTCAGCGTGGCTTGGTTCGGCAGAGGTTGATTCGGCTAGGCATGGACATGGAGAGGCTTTCAACCGGTAGTTGGTTGGTTCGGTCAATGGTAGTTGGAGAAGCCTTGGACCGGTAATGAGAACTCGCCCAACATTTGCCCCCCAAGGTGGGGCACATGCCTGCATGTGTCGCGCTTTGTTTTGCTGGGATAGTCTCGTTCGGTTTTAAGCGCCAAGCCATCTGGTCCGGTCATTGAGGTTTGCTTATAAATAGGGGTCACGTGCCTTCGTTATTCCTTACCAAACGAGCTGAACCTTTTGCCGAATCAAACTCTTAGTTTCGTCGAACTAAAGTGCAGGCCGAACCAGGTGAGACCCCTTTCCCACCGAATGAATTTTTATACTGTACTACCGAATGAGCTTGAGGGTTCGATTGTCGAATTCGTTTTGAAAGTTGGGATGCCGAATGAGTTTTATACTGAGAATGCCGAATGAACCCTGGTATTGGGGATGCCAAATGGACTTAACATTGGATGAACCTTTGTATCGGCTTTGCCGAATGATACTAGGAGTTCTAGGCGTTTTGATTTATGAGTGAAATTTCAGACTATATACACTTGCTTGTTTATTTCCTCTGCTCTAACAATATGTTTTTCCGGTGTTACAGATAAATGTCTCGCAAAGTGGAAACTCGATCAGAAAAGAGAAAATCTACGGATAGACGAGAGTCCCCTGTTGTGCCCCCAGCCCAGCCAGGACCGAAACGTCGTGGACCCACCCCGAGGTCGCTAGTAGACGGGTATGGTCCCCAAGAGCTTCTGAACTCTCCTCCTGATTGCTTTCCGAGCTCTCTCAGAGAGGAGCAACTTGACGTTATCTCCCGCTCCTTTGGGATTGATAGAGCATGCATGCTGTTGCCAGGGGAGGGGGTCATGCCATATAATCCCCCTGAAGGATACTTCGCATATAGCCGATACCATTGCATGTGCGAGGCCATTCCTCCGATTAATGCGTGGATAGTCAGCTTCATTACTTACCTGAAAGTGGCTCCTTTTCAGCTTCAGTCCAACTCCTATGCCATCTTAGTGTGTCTATTCGTTATCTTCTAGAGGAGATATGGGCACCCCCTTCTAATCGGGAAATCCGATGTCTATATAATCTGAGGGGCTACAAGAAGGGGTCTTCGTACATTAGTTTAGAGTCGGCCGTGTCCTTCAAGCCGGTCTTGGACTTATACTCGAAGTTTACCATGTTTAAGAAGGAATGGTTCTTCGTCAAGGACGACTCCGTTTCTTTTCGCATTTTCACTTCAGGCTGTAAGTTGAATCCCATTCGTAATTTCTTTGTCCCGATTACAATGCTTTTCCGTATGTGCTTTTATTTCTTGCTTGCGACAGGTGGTTTTGCGGTCGTGGAGAATAATCACCTTGTATAGATGGCTGCGGAGGTAGAGGCTATCTCAGGAAGGGATGGGTCGGCTTCTTACCTGATCAGGAATGCCACCCTCCTTGAGCACAACTTGATTCTGCCACGTCAATCTGTGGTTAAGCAGAGAGATACAGCCGAGGAGAGGGCTGCTAAAGCTAAAGATGGGGCCACTGCGAAGAGTAGCAAGAGGAGACCTTTCTCGGTACCTCCAGTCGTCGGGGGGAAGAAGCTTAAGAAGTCTGACGGACCCTCCCCTAGCACATGCCTAGATATTCCGGAGGAGGAAGGTAGAGAGGAGGAAAGAGACGAGGAGGAGAGCAGAGGAGATGGAGAGGGTGAAGGACAGGGTGGTAGTGGTGCCGGGGCTTTGTCTTCTGAGCAGGCAAGGGAGATCCAGGAGTGGACGGATGATGCCTTCCGCCAGGCTTTTGAGGGGTTGGAGGAAGGATCAGCCTCGGCGGAGAAGGCGAGGAAGGCTGACAAGGCTGGGACTGGTGTCGATCCATCTTCTAAGGGTCCTTCAGCTAAGGCGACTCAAGCGGTTCAAGGTGAATTCTTAACTTTTGCAGACTCCCCTTATGATAAGGACTTAGTAATATTTTATGGCCAGCTCCCGTCCTGGAATGGGATTCAGGACTTATTGCAGTATCCCACTCCCCCTCAGGGTTTGTAAAATAAGCGCGTTTCCCTACTCCTTTTAACTTAACAAATTTCTCCGATCATAGTTTCATGCATGCTTGTAACACTTGGTTTTTATTGCAGGAACGGGTAAGGTGTCCAAGACATCAGATATTCGGCACCGCCTTGAACAGTATAAGCTACTCAAAGCTTCTGCCAAACCAAAGCCGTCAACTAGCCGTCCCGGAGATGTGGTTAGCTATCGCCCTCTCCTCGGAATTATTGAAGAAGACATGCAAAGGAGGAAGAGGGGGCGATCTTCGTTTGAACCTTCACCTGGCCCTCAGCCTCCAGTCCAGCCTATCCATGATATTACTGAGGAAGATACAGAGTTTTTGTCTTCCCCACATTCGTCCGAAAATCCAACCGTCACCCCGATAGACCATCCTAGTTTGGTTCGCAACCCATTCGCCGGCCACCCGGATCTGGATCCGAGTTTTCAGGACATCTCTTTTGACGAGGCCACGGGTGAGCATCTTCTTCCCCGTAATCCCATGGTACGGGTGCTTGATGAGGCTAAGTCCTTAGACCTCGATTTGCTTACTACTCGGATTGTGAGCATGGGGAATGAGGCCAAGGCGAGTATCGATCGGGTGGCTGAGGAGACCAAGAGGCTTATGTAGCATCACGCTCGACTGGCCAACGCTGGGGAGAAAATCGGAAGTGCTAACATTCGGTTGCGGCTACAGGTTTCTGATCAGGCCAAACAGCTTGCCGATCAGGCTATCTAGATATCCCAGCATGAGGCGGCCTCCCGACGACTAAAGAAAACCATAGAAGAGGATAGCAAGGCTGAGTTGCGAAAAATGGAGGCTGTTTGCAAGGAGCGAATTGACATGGCCATCGCAACGGTGGACGAGGTTCGGAGAGCGGATCTTGAGTAGGTAGAGGAGTTATCTGGGAGGCTCGAGGCCGTAGAGCTTTCTCAGGCCAAGCTGAAGGAGGAGATGGAAGTGATGCGGAAGTCCCTTCAGGCTGACTGCTCGAGATACCGAGTGGAGAGAGATGCTGCTGTCGCACGACTGTCGGCTTCTGAGGCCCTGATGAAAGAGTTTGAGGAGAACGAGGGGATGATGGACGAGATGCTCTAGGACATGTATTTCCGTACTTGGAGGTAGGGCAACCTGTCCTGGATGGACGATTATCCCCGGGTTATGGCTAGGATATATCTCCGGGCTTTGGAGGAAGCCAAGGTCGAAGCGGATAAAGAGGGTGGTGCGGCTTTCAGGATGGATATGGTTACGGCCCAATTCACTAAGAAAGAGAAGGTGGCGGTTAAGGAGGGCATGCGGCTGCTTGCTGCGGATGAGGTAGGCGTGCAGCTAGATGATGATGATCAGGGGGCAGATGCTGGTAAGTCTTTCCTTTTAACCTTTTCATGATTTTACTGCTTATCTTTCGTGATTATTGATGGATTCTCTTTTGAATTGGATAGGCGGGACCTCTGGAGTACATGCGGGTAGTTCTGACCCTGCAGCTAAGTAGATCTGGAGGGCTAGCGGGATGGAGGCGAAGCTCCGATTCTCTGACTTAGCTTGTACATATTTTGGTTGTTGTCTATGTTAGTCCGAAACATTAATGTAACTTGTAATTATATTATTTCTAAAGAATGACTTTATGTAATTTTATAACATAAGCTGATTCTGTCAAGTTTGAATGTTGTTGTCATTTTGATATGTTGCATAAGAAATACAGCTGCGTGTTTATGCATGTGATTCAATCGTATTTGATGCTAAGTTTTTGCTTAAAATATTATTTCATGTCTTGTAATGCCAGTATGACGTGTGAATAAATTAAAGCTACATATTTGTATACAAGAGAAGAAAGTACTGCCCTTCGTGTTTTAGTTGTAGAGGGTTGCTTTGAATGTCTTGCGTGACTGAGTATGGAATGTAGCTGAGTGTTCCGTTATCTGGATGTGAGTTCATATTTCCACAAGCGAGAGTTCCCCTATTTTGTGACCTGTACTTTAGGGACCGTTATATAGGATAGGAGAAAAGTTTTTAAATGTAATGGAAATATGAGAAACAGTAAAACTTCCAATCACGGAAGGCCGTCAATATGCTTAAGTTCGTGGCAAACGGGTTTTGTAGTCACTTTCCCTAGCTGTGGGTCTTGGACACATTTGTCACCCATGTTACGCCTCCGCGGGGAGTTTATCTTTTTTGCCACAGCCGCACTTAAGACATATCGGAGCCGAGATCGCGCACAGTAACTACCCGAGCCATTATGGCCCGTAATCGTGGGTATTATTCGATTTACTGTGGCCGGCTAGCGTGGGTGCCGATCGTCAACCGTGAACTACCCCTGACTGGCCACACCTTATGTTGGGGCTTAAAGTAGGTTCACAGTTGCCGGCGAGCCGAACGCCGTAATGAGCTGCCATCGGCTATAGTCGGCCTTCTTGATGGCTTATAATCGGCTCGTTACAGTTGGCTTTGAGGGCAGTCGCGAGCAATGAGTTAACCCGCAGCAGAGGGATGCCGGAGCAAAAGTGTCTCATTGGCGAGTGCATAGATTCGCATAGTACCTGTGGGGTCTTGTCCAGGTGAGGTTGCGCCGTGAAGTGTCCAGAATGGAAATGTCGTTATACATGACTTTGTTCAACAGAAAAGGATAAAGCTTAACAAGCAGCCAAGATATAAAGGAACAAGTTAAAAAGAGACAAGATTTTTTAAAGTGGTTCGGCACGAAAATGCCTACGTCCACTGATTCTCTTTGTTAATTCACTTCATATGGGCAGTACAAGTTAAGAAAAGTTTCGACGGAGGTGTTGGATGTTCCATGCCCTCTGGAACACCTCTCCGTCCACTGTTGACAAAATATAGGCTCCGTTGCGGAGATCTTTATGAATTACATAGGGTTCTTCCCAGATTGGATCTAGCGTTTCGGGGCGCGGGAAGATCCGCTTGAGGACAAGATCTCCTTCTTGTAAGCTGCGGTGCTTGACTTTGGAGTTGTATCGTGCCGCAACTTTTTGCTTGTGAGCTGCTGCTTTGAGTGTTTCATCGTTTCTTCTCTCCTCAATTAGATCCAAAGACATGTGGAGGAGTTCTTCGTTTTCTTCTGGGTTGTAGTGGATCCTACGGTGGGAAGGCACTACAGTTTCAACTGGGAGCATGGCCTCCGATCCGTATGCCAAAGAGAAAGGAGTATGCCCTGTTGATGTTCTGTAAGATGTGCGGTAGGCCCAAAGTGCCGTAGGAAGTTCATCCACCCAAGCGCCTTTTGTCTTTTCAAGTTTCTTCTTGATTAAGGTTTTGAGGATTTTGTTGACAGCTTCGACTTGTCCGTTTGCCTGGGGGTAAGCCACAGATGAGAAGCTTTTGTGAATTCCGTGCTCTTGGCACCAGTCGGTGAATTCCTCGCTGTCAAATTGAAGTCCATTGTCCGATATGATTTTGAGTGGAACCCCGTACCTGCATAAAACATTTTTGATCAAGAAGTTAATAGCTTTTGCGGAAGATATTTTATTTAGAGGTTTCGCTTCCACCCATTTGGTGAAATAGTCAACTGCCACTATGGCATATTTAGCTCCGCCTCGGCCCATTGGCAGTTCGCCAATCAAGTCAATTCCCCATATTGCAAAGGGCCAAGGGCTGGTCATTTGAGTAATCTCATTTGTGGGTAGTCGAGGAATCTTAGCGAATTTCTGACATATGTCGCATCTCTTGACGAAGTCTAAGGTGTCTTTGTTTAAAGTGGGGCAGTAATATCCATATCGGAGTATCTTCTTTGCCAGAGTCCGCCCCCCAGTGTGATCTCTGCAACTTCCTTAATGGATGTTGGACAAGACTTCCCTGGCTTCCCTTCCAGCGATACACCTTAATAAGGGATTAGAGAAGCTGCGCCGATAGAGGAGGCCTTCTTGTAATGTGTAGCGGGAAGCTTTCCTTAAGATTTTCTTAGCTTCGTTACGCTCTTCGGGCAGTGTGCCATCTTGTAAATATTTCCGGACAGGAGTCATCCAAGTTTCCTTTTCGATTGCAGCTATCATGTTCATTGTCTCGTAACTCGGGGCTAGTTGCTGTGAGATGGTTATTGGTCGGGAAGCGGCGCCGTCCTTCATGCTAGCTTGCTTTGCCAGTTCGTCGGCCTCCTGATTCTCTTCTCGAGGAATGTGTTTGATTAAATAGTAATCCAACTAATTGAGCAGCAGCTTGGTCTTCTTTAGATATGCTGTGAGTCGTTCTCCTCGAGTCTGGAATTCTCCCAGTATTTGATTTACAATAGGTTGAGAATCACTATGGAGACATAAAGAACCGACTCCAATCTCCAGGGCAATCCGGCTATCACTACTTCGTATTCTGCGTCATTGTTGGGGGCAGTGAATTCCAGCCTTAGGGCGTAGTGCAGCTTCCTTCCCCTGGGGGTGATTATCACAACACCTGCCCCCGAGCCTTGTTCATTTGATGCTCCATCTACGAAGAGATTCCACTTGATATCTTCTGCTATTTCAGATTGCTCCTCACCTTCGTTAGTAGTGAATTCGGCAATGAAATCAGCTATGGCTTGCCCCTTGATAGCGGTGCGAGGATGGTAGGTGATATCATATTGACTCAGTTCAATGCACCACTTAAGTAGTCATCCAGAAGTGTCGGGGCGATGGAGCACTTGCCTTAACGGTTGATCGGTTAAAACTCTAATGGAATGAGATTGGAAATAGTGTCGCAGTTTCCATGACGTGATTAGCAAACAGTATGCTAGCTTTTCAAGTTTAGGGTATCTGGCTTCTGCCCTTGTAAATCTCTTGCTTACAAAGTATACTGGCCGCTGCGCGCGGTCGTCTTCTCTTACCAAAGCGGCGCTTAAAGCATGGGACGATACAGCAAGGTATAGGTATAGTTTCTTGCCTTCATTCGGAGTTCAGAGTACTGGTGGCCTCTGGAGGTGTTCGATTAAGTTAAGGAAGGCCGTCGAGCATTCATCAGTCCATTCGAACTTTCCTTTGTCTTTCTTTAGAGCTTCAAAGAAAGGGATGCGTTTGTCGGTTGCTTTAGAGATGAACCTGCTTAGGGCAGCCACCTTCCCGTTTAGGCTTTGCATCTCTCTTCAAGTAGATGGTATCTTGATATCTTGCAAAGCTCGGACTTGTTCGGGGTTTGCTTCAATCCCCCTGGCATGGACGATGAATCCCAAGAATTTTCCCGACGATACTCCGAAGGAGCACTTTAGAGGATTCAGCTTCATTCCATATTGGCAAAGTACTTGAAACATCTCGTCCAGGTGATTTATATGATCGTTGGTTTTCCTTGATTTTACCATCATGTCATCCACATAAACTTCCATAGTTCATCCTATTAATTCCGCAAACATCTTGTTAACGAGGCGCTGATAAGTAGATCCGGCGTTTTTAAGTCCAAAAGGCATTACTTTGTAGCAGTACAATCCCTGGTCAGTGATGAAGCTAGTGTGGTCTTGATCGGGGGCGTGCATAGGGATCTGGTTATATCCCGAGTATGCATCCATAAAGGATAAGAGTTCGTGTCCGGCTGTGCTGTCCACGAGTTGGTCGATTCGGGGGAGTGGGAAGCAGTCCTTTGGGCAAGCGTCATTTAAGTTGGAGAAATCGATGCATGTTCGCCACTTCCCATTAGCTTTCTTTACCAGTACTGGGTTGGCGATCCATTCTGGGTAGATGGCTTCTCGTATGAAGTCATTGGCAAGTAAGTTCTTTACTTCTTCCTCGAGGGCTGCTGATCGTTCTGCCCCCATGCTCCTCTTTTTCTGCTTCACTGGCACCTTGGTGGGATAGATGTTCAGCATGTGGCATGCTACGTTTGGGGAGATTCTTGTCATGTCAGCGTGCGTCCATGCAAATACATCCATGTTGTGGCGAAGAAAATCAATGAGTTGATCCTTTAATTCTTCTTTTAGTTGAGATTCGATTTTCAATAGTCTACTTGAGTCGTGTTTGTCTACAGCTACGAATTCCATAGTCTCTGCAGGCTCGGCGGTGGCCTCCTCCTCTTTGTCCCTGGGGTCTAACTCATTGAAAGGATCACTGGTATATCGAAGAGGAGGGGCTTTCTTTAGTTGCTATGCTTTCAAGTTTTTCATGCACAGAGTAGTCTCTGCATTTTTTCCTTTATCCTTTCTACGGTTATTGCGAAGTTCAGTTACATAGCAGTCTCGAGCAGCGTCTTGATCTCCCTCCATTTCTCCTATTCCGTTATCTGTTGGAAATTTCATCTTCAGGCACCATGGGGCTAGGACAATTTGGAAGTCGGACAAGGCTGGTCTTCCCAAAAAGGCGTTGTAGGTCGAATGGTTCTCTATTAGTACAAAGGTTTGTTTTCGCACAGCGGAGCGGGGATGACTTCCTATTTCGACAAAGAGATCCAGTTGCCCGAGGGGCATCTTTGCATCTCCAGTGAAACCATGTAGTGGTATGTTGCAGGGAGACACGTCCTTCATTGACAGCTTCATTTTGTCGAAAGCATGCTTGAATAGGATATTCACCGAGCTTCCAATTTCTACTAAAATTCGAAAAACTTTGGTCGGACCGAACCAGGCAGAGATGACCATAGGATCCATGTGTGGGTACTGTCTTCCCTCTAGATCATGCCTACTGAATGTGATGTCGTCACTCTCTTTCCGTTTCGGGTGGCGTTCTTCCATAACAGAATTAACGTAGCCTTCATCGTTTCTAAGTGATTTACCGTATCTTTCCATCTCTGCCCAGCTTCTGTCGGTGATGTGTGGTCCTCCCGATATGGTATGGACCACTATCTTCTCTTGACTAGAGCCGCTGGTGTTGCGATTTCCTCCGCCTACCTCTGGGAGGGGTAGCCCTGGGTTTTCGTTGGCGGGAGCTGGAGTCCTGTTCTGGCTTTTTACATAGCGTTCCAGTCTCCTCCTTCTAATGTGTTCTTCAATCAAGTCCCGGAGATGGTGGCATTCATTGGTGTCATGTCCATGGGATTCGTGGAAGCGGCAGAACTTTCCAGACTTGAGTGCGTTATCTGACTCCTTCTTGTGCAGGAGGTGCTTGTACCTAACTTCTTCTTGAGTGGCTAGGAAGATGTTTTCGATTGTTTCATTCAAAGGAGTGTAGGAGTCAAATCTTGGTCCTGGTCGATATAGGTGCTTTTCTCTCTTCTTGCCCCAGCGTTGTCTCTAGAGTCACTTCTCCGAACATCCTTTGCTGCAGCGGGAACCCTGTCTGGAGCTGTCTTAGCCTGTTTCCCTGACTGCCTCTCAGTGGCAGTGTCTTCAAGTCTCATATACTTTCCAGCTTCATGGAAGAAATCAGGTAAAGTAGCTGGTTTTTCCTTGGTTAGTCTTCTAGCAAATTTAGTATCCGGATGTACGCCACTGCAGAGGGCCATTAGGATAAGTTTCTCGTCGGCATCTTGGACTGCGGCCGCCGCGGCGTTGAATCGGGTCAGATATTGTTGCACTGTCTCTCCGGGTTTCTGTTTGATATTAGATAAGGAATAAGCGTCTTTGGGATGTTCCACATGAATGCGGAACTGATTGATAAACTTTTCTTTCAACATTTCCCATGAGCTGATGGACCCTTGGGGTAGGTGGCAGAATCAGGAAGTAGCTAGATCTGCCAAGAATAGTGGGAAGCATTTACACTACACTCCCTCTGTTGCTCCGCTCATGAGCATATGCTGGGTGTATCTTTGTAAGTGTACAATGGGGTCAGAGGTTCCCTTGTAAGGTTCCATCGTCGGCATTTTCCATTCCCGGGGGGTGATGGCAGTCTCGATATTGCGGGTGAAGGGGCTGGTTACTCTAGCACCTATCCCCCGACCCTTTGCTCCCGTTGGACGCACTCTCTGAACAATCGCGCCATCCTTTCGTCAGAACTTGGAGCGGATAAAAATGAGTTTGGTTCTTCCCTGCGGGATTGATTCCGTCCAGATGATCTGTAAGGATGGTATCGTTTATCACTCCTGACATTCTCCAATGGCTGCCTCTGGTCGGCATGCTGGGGTCAGCCACAGTTGGCCCTTGCCTTGATCTTCCCCTGCTGGGTTCTGCTCTTAGCATTTCCTCGGGTCCAACTTCAGGCTGGACTCCAGCTTGGCCCCGTCTACTGGTGTTTCTATGGTTAGGTAGCATGACAGGCTCGGCTACATCTACCCCCTGCTTGGTACCTCCCCTGTTGGGTTCGGTTCCAAGTGTTTCCTCGGGTCGGAATTCGGGCTGAGTCCGGGCTCGGCTCCTACCATTGATGTTTTCGTTGTTAACCTCTTTGAAGAAGAAAGACCTTTGTCATCTCCAAGATCCTCCAGATCGGGACTCGCCCCATGATTCAGTGTTGCGGTTGGATTCTTCAGCATCCCTTAAGCGTGACATGAGTTGGTCCACCAAGGCTTCTTGTTGAGATGCGAAGCGGTTAGTTACTTCAGCCACAATCCTGTCTAGATCCGTCCTTGTAATTGGTTGTTCCGTAGCAGGGGCTGTCTGATTTGCCTGATTTAAATTTGCTGTTGGAACTGGACGATTGTCTTGGTCTCTGATCACCGGATCTGGGATACTGCCTGTTGCGATGTTTTTTCCTTTGTTAGCATCTTTCTCCCGTTCGGGAGGCATGTTTTCCAAGCAATGAATGATGCTGATAGAAAAAAGGGTTAAGTGGGAGAAGCTAAAGCTTCGAGCTCCTGTCTCCTTCTTAGTGAAAGCACCAAAAATGTTTGCACAAAAAATGGGCAAACACCTCCTAGTCGTATGAATTTAGTTGATTATATGTTGTTCTGGATGGTTTGGATGATTTATGCAAATATATGAAATAGATGGACTAAACTGTAAAAGACACACGGATTTATAGTGGTTCGGCCAGAACGTGCCTACGTCCACTTTATATGTTATTCTCCTTTTTCTTTCAGATTACAAGTACAAAGCTTTGTATATAAGTATATGAAAGCTGTTTGAAAGTTCCTTCTGTGCTTGAGCTCTCAAACTTGTCTGCCATTGTTGTACCCCTGCCTCTCTATTTATAGAGTGAGGTTGGGGCAGGGGTCTTGGATGTATATAGCTGGTGGTGGGCCTGGGCTGAAGCAATCTGGCCTAACAGAGTTACAGAGTTGGTCCGGTCGTGTCTTCCCTTGCTTCGGGCTCGGCAACGTGTGGAGGTGGGTTGATTCGGTTGGACATGGAAAGGAAGTTGATTCGGCTATGTAGGGGAAGTTGGTTCGGTGGAGTTGGATCTGATTCGGTGGTGAGTGAAGGGATGGGTTGGTTCGGCCATGCTTTGACTCGGTAGGTAGGTTGATTCGGTGGTGGCTACTTCGAGTTGGTTCGTCAGGGAGGTGGTCCGGTGGCGAGTGTACGAAGCTTGGTTCGGTGACTCGGCGTGGCTTGGTTCGGCAGAGGTTGATTCGGCTAGGCATGGACATGGAGAGGCTTTCAACCGGTAGTTGGTTGGTTCGGTCAATAGTAGTTGGAGAAGCCTTGGACCGGTAATGAGAACTTGCCCAACATATAGCTTTCCTCTCAATTGATTGTCTTCTTTATCAAACCATTGTAGTGCATTAACCTACCGGTTTTTTTTCAAGTTCCAATTTTTTTTTTGTCTGTTCTATTAATCCAAATTTAAACTTGTATCACTTCTTATTGTCCACTCTAAAAAGAATTTTACAACTTAAAATTTTTCCTCCGTCTTAGAAAAATCAACGAGCTATATATGATATACTATATTTTCTTTTCCAAAAGAGCTAACTTTGTATTAAAACCCATTTACTGAAATTTTCAATTTAACTAATTTAGTTTCTGCTAAAATTTGTTATTTATATAAGATATAAATATTTTGCTAATAAGAAATTTTAATGTTTACTTACTTTTCAAAAATTGGATTTTTCTACCTTCGAATAATTTCTTTGAAAATCGTTTCAAATATATTATTATATATTTTTCTCAAATTTATATTAAAATCATTTCAACTTTTATATTAAATCCTTTCATATGAGGTCGGACAAAGAGTGGATTTTTATTTGTCCCTTCTTTTAGACATTTCTTCTTTTTTACTTACTGACTTATATTCTCCTAGATTTTTAAAAATCCGGCTATTATCTTGGAGTGAGTACTATACATTTTTTCGAGAACTTATTTAATTCTTACTTTTGGATATCTACAACATATAGACCCTTAAACTTCACTTATCTGGACCTAGTTTACATCATCAATCGACAATCCTATGGGGATCTACAACCACTGGCCTATTGGGACCCAACTAGGAAGTCACGTACCTTCCAACTTCAAGGACCTTCCATATGGTGCACTATGCTCTTCATAAGCCAATGCCTTTCCATGCAACCTATTTTCCATGCGGTAATCGGGGTAGGTGTACATCTTCAACTTCATTCATTACTTCGACTCATAATCAACCCATCCATCTTTTCTGGATATCTATAATTGTATTAAAAATATAAATATGCTCACTCAATATTTCCTAACTCTTATGATCGACTAACCAAGGCTCTAATGCTAAATGTGACAACTCACGCCTTAGTGGGCCCGAATTTTCGCTAAATCGAAAATCCAAGTCCATCAATGTATAGATAATTGGTTTGGTATCCTACACATAAATAAAATATATATTAAAGCCCCATCGATATAAACTCATAGAGGAATAGTAAAATATAACAAAACATATAGTTACTGACTAAGATTGACACCTTTGAAGTCAAGTATCCCTATTAGTGTCGAGCATGCATAAGGAAACTTGTCCTTCTACTATTTATGCCTTATACCAGTACATGTCCCTCTAAACTATCACGTGGGTTGTAATATGGAGGGAGTCAGAACAATGTTCTGGTGATTGGAAAATTACACAGTTTATACATAACACTAGTTTATGTCAATTGCCTTACATTACATGTTATGTCTCTAATATTATTTTCACTTAGTCATCTCGACCCCACATACATGTACGATACGCATCATTTACCCCGCTAGTATTTGTAACTCAATAACTTATCAAGATCCATCACCAACGTAGTATCAAGTCCAAGCCATCGTGCATACCAAGGAACTCCTGTGGTGTCTAATAACGGCGTCACAATAGTTACAATATTCTATCCATTTTGAAAGACTTCCATAAAGGGTTATCTAGCCTTACCCCTAAAAAACAATCTAGTAAATAACCGTAGTGGTGCATGTCCTAAACGTGATCTACACTAGTAGGAGGTGTAGCTATTTAGGCGTAACCCTTGTCTTTCCACTGACCACTAAAGACTGATGATGTTCCCACCTTATATGTAGTTCCTACCCCTAAGATGGTGTTAAACACACACTAACATAACATCGAGCTTTGACCACTTGTTACTTAATACTCCCTAAAAGGTAGAAGCAGGCTCTACATGCCTTTTGACACTTCAACCGAGGTGAGCTTCCTACTAGGGTATCCCTTACCTATACGTGGATGTATATAACACTACCGGCTTTATAGTTGGATATGTCTCACATCAGTATACTATACACACAACTGCTACTAGCCCCTTATGGTGGGAAGACATCTGTTATGTAACACTACAGACCTCGCATTCTAACCCATTTAATGACTATGTTATTCTTATCCGATCTAAGTTATTTGATAACTTTAATAATTCACACTCGTCATAACACATGCTTTGGGATATATGTATTATGTGTGTGTGTGTGTTCATACTTGTTTAATTATTACACCTCTAATGTTCGTCTATTAATAATATTCCTTCATTTTTTCACGTGTTTACTTCTTATTCCATTTATATCAATTTAATTTCATTTGCCGGTTTCTTTAATACATTTAACTTTTAAAAGATTCAAATATCTTTTCCTTTTACTTTTTCATGCCTCATTGAATTTCTATCTCTATTTCTTTTTAACCTTTACTACCCTCCCCTGTTTAGTAGACTCTTCGTACCCTTTTGATTTAAATTATTACTTGGCAACCTTTTTATTATTTATTATTTGATTTATGCCTTGCCTCTATTGCGTATATATATATATATATATATATAAATTAATTTTTCACTTAAACCGTTATTATTATCACATTTACAATTCTTTGATTCATCCCTTGGGATTTCTGTAGTTTAATGCTTTTGAATTACATCACCCTTAGAAGGAAAGGCTAACATTGTAAATCTCTATATCTTATCTAAAAAAGGAATCTGTGTTACATTTGGAATTACAAGAAATTATATTTTATATTTATTGAAATAGATAGTACAAAATATGATGAATTCCCCTATTTTATACATTTCTTTCCTTTAAGCTCATTCCTTTTATTTAAAATGATGCACTTTTATTTATGAATCTGAACTTGAAAATTTATAGAAATTTACATTGCAACACCCAACATTCCAAAGAATTAAGATACTTCTTAAATCCAAATAATTTATTGTGATAACTTTCAAATTTACATACTACAAGAAATTTTGTCACACATAGCATTAAAAACACAATAAAATAGCATTTTAATGCTACTTGCTATCTGTCCTGTTAGCTAAACGAAAATAAAGTACATATAACGTTGTTCAGGAAATTATTGTCAAGGACAAAATTTCTCAATGTTTTAGCCTCAAGGACAAACCTTCATTATTTTAGCCTGAATGACAACTTTCTTTAGGTATTAGTTTTTAGTTATTGATAGCAGTTTTTAGGTATAAGTTTGTAGTTATCGATAGCGGTTTTTAGGTATCAGTTTTTAGTTCGATAGCAGTTTCGAAAGAATGTTTGTCCTTATGAATAATTTTTTGAAGAATGTTTGTCCTTGTGGTTAAAATATTGAGGTCGTATCCTTGAGGCTAAAAATATAAAAAAATGTCCTTTAAATTAATTCCTCCTATTCATGTTTACCGCTGTAAAGAACTTAGTATGCAGTTTTACAGGTGGGAACCCAAACTATTTCATCGATCGCTTATTTACAATTAAACCACTGTTCACGTTTTCATCCCCTTTTCCTAAATCAAATCATACAAAATGCTAAAATCATTATCTCAAGGCCGAACGTCTACCCTTTGCCTTTTCCATTTTTCTCCTTGGATTTCCTGTATAACCAAGCTTGTTTATTTCGTTTTTAAGTTTGATTTGAGTAACCGATAAAATGTATTTTGTTTTTCAACATGATGCTTCAGTTCTCGTCGACAACAATGAGAAACCCTAACTTTCATCGTATTTGTAGTGTCCATCAAGGTAAAACTCTCCTCTTTACTCATATTTGTATAATGTTCGCAATATTGTTCTTGGGATCATGTTCCTTTTCGAAAACAAATATTGGTTTGCATCAGCTGAGTTTTCTTCCAAGATTTCATAAGCCACTTGTAAACACCCGCTCAAAGTTTTGATTCATAAGCTACAATGATAAAAGGAAATTTTACTCATTTTAGCCCATTTTTGAACAAATTACATATTTAAGTTAATTCCAAATCCACCTAAGAAAGGAGACATTTCGTACAGGAGTTATTTCAAGCAGCTCACTCTTTACCGTGCAAGCAAAAGGTTGTTATCATTTTCAATTATTTTTCAAATTGGTTCAGATATAATTTTTTTTAAAGTGGTCTGAATGAGTAAAAACTTCTATAATAAAATGAGTTTGTTGAAAATTAACAACAAATATAGATCTCTCCCAAAAAATCTATAAATATAGATCATTTTTGGCCGCATCAACCTTAATATGCAATTTCACTTTCAAAGTGAGCTCTGTGAAAAGATAGGTGTAGTTTGAAAGTTCACCAACTAAAAGTTTAGAAAAGAAATACATTGATTCACATTGATAGTGAGATAATTTACTAAAGCTTGTTTAAAGCAGTCCTATATTTGTGAATAGTTTAAAGGGGATCAATATTCGTTATTAGTTTTCAAAATCGCTTAAATTACCAAACGAATCATAATTAAAGTGAAGCATAACACTGTTACCAGATCAATAGCTAGCAATTGTAGAAGAACAATTACAGCTGCAAGACTAATCAACCAAGTAGGTGTCAAGAAGGGGCCATTATCAGGCATAGGATGTTAAGAATATTGGAGCAAATTTATTTTTGAAAGCCCAATAGCCAGAAATTGGAGATGAATAAAATGTAACAAAAATCATGAAATAGCACATTATAAGACCTTTTACCGTCTTTCTTGCAGCAGGTGGTGCCAATGTAGCTTACATGTTTACATATCTATACAAGTCAATATGTGCAAAATTATGGAGATACGTTAAATATTGAAGTTGCAAAACTAAAGCTTATAACCATCAAACCTATTTTACCCCGAATTTAAAGTAGCATGCTATTGCCAAACAAAGAATGTGCTAATGTACTTGCTATTTTTAGATATATGAAATGGTGTTGCGTTATCCTATAACATTACAACCTATTGCAATCTCATATTCATAGAAATCAAATTCATTGAATCTTTGATGGTTTTGGTTTATGATGAAATAAATATTTAGGCATCCCCTGCGCCATCACTCTAAACCTGTGATTTTCACTTGCACGTATTTATATACCTATGCATTTTGTTTTTAGCGAACAAGTTTCACTATCGTGAAACCTTTTTCCAACCACGCTTCATTATCAAATCTCTAAATTACAAAACACTATGTCATAGCATCCAAGCATGTGAAAACTCTATGATTTTATGCAATCTTTGGTGACATGGGCAACAAATGGTCTCTGACCCAACCTATGTCAACACATTATGGCCATATTTGATAGTTCAATTAATTTTTCAGTTGTGTTACACTACTTATTTTATTTGTCTTTATTTTTGCAGATCAAATCCTTGGTAGCATTTACAAAACCTGTTAACTTAAAGGATTCAAAATATTTGTTGAATGACATAGTATCCAGACATAAGTGTATATTTCCTTTCTATTTTTATAAGCATTAACTAGCATGGACTAAGTTTATGAACATTAATTAAGTTTATAAAAAATAATTAAGTTTATGTTTGAATATATATACCATATAAATTAGCTTACATGAATTGTATATTTGTAAATTATACACACATATTATAAAATTATATGTAAACTATTTATATTATGTATGAATTATACTATGTGAATTACGTTAGAACTAATATAAATAATTATTATTATAATATCTTGATAACTTTTATACCTCTGGTTGATATATGTTTAACTATATAATTCCAGTAACTTAGCCTTTTTTTAAAGGAAAAAACCTTTTATGTTTACGCTTCTTTCATTATAGGCCAAATTTATGGATAGTCATACGATTATTATATTTCATTTGAATAAAATAGTCATATAATATATTATATTGTAATCCGAACACCATATTGATCTCATTTTTGTTAATTTCCTTTGTAGGCAAGCGTGTTCAACCTGGAGGTATGTGGTCATTCTTATTTTACATTCTTTTGTAATTTCAGTTTTCTGTCTAAAAATGTAGTCCTATATTTTATGTAGGTTAATCTCCAGATACCGGTAAATTTGGCCACGAAATGGGATAATTGATCACAAAATTACAATATTTTGGCATTGAATTTATCTATGAATGATACAAAAAAGGGATGGATGATACAACAAATTAACATTACAAGAAAAATAATTATTAATAACAGTGAAAATTGGTATTAACAACGCTTTAATGCTCACTGTTGTAATTTTTTGATCCCACGACATAAAATGAAATACAAACACAATAATCATGTAAGATGAGAAATTACATGGGCGGGATCCCAAAATATTTTGATGTTGTTTTTTTGTAGTTATTTCAATAGCTCTTTATTTTCTTTTTCCATCTTCTCCTCATTTGAAAATGCTAGAAACCCATCATCCTTTTTGAAAGCTTGTAAACAAGATAAATACTTGGTTGAAACCAATGGTCTGAATTAGCAGCACATTGCAATGAGTACAAGGACTGATCAAACTGCTTGGATAGAGTATAAGAACATCTTGAATGACCTAATCTACTACATGTGATCAAAATATGAACTAGAAAATGGCTGATGCATGTCGCTGCAATACATGGAAAGATGTAGGAATATGACCGCTTAACTTTTTGTGGCATGATGACTCAATATTACTAGAAATGTCATGATCTGAACTGTTTGCATTTTGGTTCAATTTTGGTTGAAACTGCTTGTATTATGGACTGAACTTTTCCAAAACATGCTCAGAACGTGATTACGTCGAACAAGAACGGATATTGAGGATTACAGAATAGTATATTTAAGTAGGCAGAAGAAATGCTCATGAAGTAAGTAAATTTATGGCAGGCATGCAAGCCAGAATATGCAAGTGCAAGGCAAGTCAGAATATATCAGGTTGAAACTGAGAAAGCGAGTGCAAGGCAGGTCTTAATATGAAGTCTAGTGTATGGCAGATTGAAGATCTGCTGACTTATTAAAATAGGAAAATCATAGTAATTGAAACTGATTTCTAATAATCTGATTTGGACTAGTTTTATTTTGTAACAGCTGCCGACACAGAACCTCCGTCAACTCATCTAAACACCAAGCTTTATGATAACCAATTCAGACAAAAATCAACCAAGTTAATAAAATATTATAAAAATTAACTAGTAAACTGATTTTTATAAAAATTAAACTAAGTTGACTAAGTTTTGTAAAAAATAACTAAATTTATTAAAATTAACTAACCAAACTAAATTATATTATATAAACAACTAATTTTACAAAAAATAATCCAGCTTAAAATTTTTAACTAATTTTATAAAAATATACCAGTCCTAAAAATTTAACTAAGTTTTATAAAAGTTAACTAAGTTCTATAGACAATTAATTAAGTTAGCTACGTTTGGAAATTTTGACTACGTTTAATAAAAATCTACTAAGTTAACCAAGTTCATAATAACTAAATGAGTTCATTAAAATTAACAATATTTCACAAAAAAAATAACAAATTAATGGAAAAGCAGCAAAAACTGAACTTCTAGTCACCTTAGATTTTCTTCAATAGCACCAGCCCTTGTATTCATCAAGTGTCTCCTTTTTACGAGGAAAATCTTATTTTGTATTCTGTTTTATAATTAGGTCCCTAATGGATCCAAACATGGAAGCTTGTCAAATTATTTGATAAATGCATTGATTCAGATGTTGCTAATAGTTGTTTAATATTAACAATATGCTATTAGCAGACTGTCTTTAATTCCAAACTTTGGCATGATAGATTTAAATTTCATATATAAGTACAACAGTTAGTCTCAGTGTTAGGCTGTATCATGCTTTTTTATATCAAGCACTTTTAGAATTACAATTTAATTTACGATACTACGCATCCAAACAGCAGTCTAATATTTGCGTTGACCATTTCATACTTATTTATAGGTAAGCATTATGTTTAATTTATTTCTGGTGCGAAGCTTGCTTTCATCTCAAAAGAGCTATTTATTGGGTATAGTATCTGATTTTGCATTATTTAAAATGCTCACACTTATTTATATTTTTCTACAAATTTGTAGCTTGGAATATAATACAAAAATAAATTGATATAATTCCTGAAACCATACAAAATTTATTTTATTCATATTATGATGCATTTACAATTTTAAAAGAGACAGTACATGAACTTTGTTTTTTTCTATTTTTGAGAATATTTTTCTCAAGGCATTAACATGTCTACTAAGACCTCATTGAAAATATGAAATAAACAAGTTTTGGATCATATATTATCATGATGTTAGTTAAGTGTCAAATATAGTACAGATTCAATGCAGCATAGCATTTTCAGTTGAACTTAAGGCATGTAAGTTTTGTTAGTTAAGGTACTAGAATTACAGTAACGACCCGCCTTTCATTCCATAGAAAGACGCATCATTAAGAAGAAAGAAAGGGATAGAAAAGAGAAAAGAAAGAAAAGAAAGAAACAGACAACATCAGAATCTCACAGCAGAACGAATAAATTATATTATATCACATAAAACTTTACATAGTATCATATACATCAGAGTTTTACAGCTAATACAACACAAGCTAGACAGTTATAAACTCCTGTCTAGCAATTACAATTCAAGTACATCAGAGAAAACAGATTCAACTCAAATACAGCGAAACCACAATATACATCTACTCGTCGAAGCCTCCTACTCCATATCTCCTCCAGAACTCGTCAAGGAAAACCTGAACACTTGACTACTCATACGAAATATGAGTATCCAAGAGTTTAATAAAACAGAAAATAAACACTCGGGTCAGACAGGGGTCTGGTGTGAGTAAACGGGTTTAAATGTTGCTTAACTTTAGAAAATCCTTTGAAAACAAAAGGTATCACGTAAGACTTTCCACACATAAACATGGAAAAGTTTTTACCTTACGCTAACCAAAACATTTGATAGGAAATCCAGTGATATTATAATAGTGTCTAGGGTTTTCAAAATAAAATACAGAAATAGCTGGAATGCTTACATCTCACGTTCCAACATAGTTGGGCACAATCAAAACCGTACAGGCACTTATTGGATTTTGGATTCCATCAATGGCAGGGCTACTGGGTTACCGCCCGTCACAGTACGTGGCCTAGATCACCGTACCGAGGAGTATGCCCGCTCCCCTGCAACACAAGGCTGGAACCATTCCTTACTGAACAGTTCCGAACAAGACCACCCCGGCGATTCTAGCTAGCAATCGCCCCACACAGCCGAAATAAAAAGGGACATCTAGACAGGGGTAAATCTCGCTCTCCAGTGGGGGTTAACCACGAAGCCTTGCTGCACCTCCCCTGTTTTAGCCATTCCCGGTTAATGAGGCTTGAGGCTACGATTACCTTTATAGAACATATCAATCTTAGAATGCTCATCGTCCTCCAGACGATGTTCTGAAAGCATTCAATCCATACAAGTTCGTTCCGGGTTCGAACGAAACCGAAGGCACTATCCCATTGCACTCATTTTGGATCATCCTCAGAGTCAACGACCATAGCCCTTGCACTCTAAATCACCATCTCGAACCTATAAGTACTATTCCGTCAAACTCATTACGGAATCACCCATAGAGTTATACTGACGTATAGTTCTTACACCTCGAGTCTTTACTTGCTCCACTTGGATTAACGACCTAACGTTTAATTGGAATCGATGTGGTTTTCGGATATCCAAATATGAAAATCCGATCCCGGTCTCACCGAAAGCAAACGCCATTTTAATGTCCAAGTTGTACTTAAAGGTTTTCAACAAATAACTCATTTCATTATTATCCATTTCACACAAATAGATAAACTACATATCACAATAGATAATCACATTCTCATCATAAACAGATAATCATCACACTCAGATAATCCATCACAAACCATCATACTTTAACCAAACATCCATATCATACAGATACAACTCATCTCATTACTGAGATCACGACCATTTAATCAATATCATCCATAAGTAATGATTTATTAACCATCAATTATAATTAATTTAAAATGAATTAAATTAATTACTTCTATCTCTAATTAATTTAAAATAAATTAAATTAATTACCACATCTATAAATCCTGCTTAATATCCATAAATTAATTATCTTAGTTAATTAATCGTTCACTAAGTATTCAACTTGACTAAACACCTTGATTAATCATTTACTAATTACAATAAGTAATTAGTCTTTAATTAATTTTACAAAATTAATTAACCTTAATCATAAGTAATTAACAATTAAATACTTCATTAATTAACTATAATTAATTACATTTATCCTTAATTAATTATATTAATTAATTAATTATTACTTAATTAAACAATCCTTAATTACATCATTAGTTATATTAATTAATGACCTCTAATTTATATTAATAACTTTATTTAAAATTAATTACATTTAATAATTAATCTAAAATTAAAATACAATTATTAATCACCTTTGATTAATATTAAATCAGTAATTAACTGCCCTTAATTACTCATTAACAAATTAATCATCTTCACAATTAATTATCTCCATTAATTAATCCCTTGATTAATTACAAAAGTAATTACCACAATTATTTAATTAAAAATCATCTTTATTAATTACATTCCAGTAATTATCACTTATTACTTCTCTAAGTAATCCTGCTCCATTAATTACCTTAAGTAATTACACTTATTAAACCATCAAATGATTTACTTAAATTAATTAAACTAAATTAATTAACTTAACAAATCACATAATCAAAATTTATTACAATAAGTAATTAATCCTTTAATTACTTTTATCAAGTAATTTTACTTAACAATTAAAAATTAATTACCTTAAATTAATTAATCTAATTAATTATCAAAATTAATCATATTAATTAATTACTTAATTATCCTTAGATAATTATCATTATAAATTAATAATATTTCCTTAAATTACTTCTTTAAGAAAATTATCTTAGATTAATCATCATTAATCATCTCTATTTAAGTTAATTCCAAATCATTATTTAAAATCAAACAAGTAAATTCCTTAATTAAATTCTTTTATTATCTTAATTATCCTAAGATAATTTATTTAATTATTAATGATTTCATTAACATTCAAAATGTATTTAAATAATACATCTCTAAATTAAATTCAAATTCCATTTTAAAATTCAAGATTTCAAAATGTTTAACTATTTAAACATTATCCAAATTTAAATAAATTATAACCTTAAAATAAAAGTGGAAACATTCATTACTTATGTAAGCAAATTTTAAATCCAAATTTACTTAAGTTTATTAAAGAAATCAAGTCTTTAAAATGAATTGATTATTAAAACTTCTCAAATTTCAAGTTAAACATTTCACAACTTTTATTCAAATATTAAAGAAAAGAAATCTTTCAAGTTTAAACATTTATTTGAAATCAGATTCATTTTTAAAGTCTACTTTAAAACATTTGAATTTGATCAACATTTTAAAATTTACAAAACTATTTAAATTTAAATTGGACTCAAAGAAACCTAAAAACTATAATTAAACTTGATTTTAAACTTGATGTAAATCTTGCTTAAATTTAAATATTTTCAACTTAAAACTTTGAATTTAAAAGTTCATCTGAATTCAGATTTTAAACTTTGCATTTTGAAAACCCCAATTGAAATTCTACTAAAAAATTTGAATTCCATCTTAAAATTTAGAACTGCATATTTTCAGGTTTTACAACCTGAACCAAACACTAACCCGAGACTTCAAAATTTTACTTCGAGTTATCATCCTGAAAGCTTTGAGTTAACAACCTATTTCACCCGAGTAATACTCGAGTCATCTGCCTGCACCAACCCAAGCAAAAAGTTCACCAGAAACAATTATGCATGGTGCATATGCACAGGCACTTCGGCGACCTTCAGCCACCCTGACCAACTCCACCAAGTCACCAACTAACCCCTAAGCATGATCACGATCACCAAACTCCCCACAGCAGCTCGAATCAAAATCGAGTTAACCCAGCAAACTTGGAACCCGACACAGCAATAAAAACCCCAATCCTGTCATCACCGCGCAAACTCACCTCCGACCATCTTATCACCTACGACACCGGCCATCCCTTCACCTATGTCTCCTCTTCCAATCCCCAAAGTTCTATATCACTCGATGCTCCATAGGAATCAAAAAGCAACAAATAACCGACCACCCACAAACTAGGTTAACACAAAAGAATGTGTCGTCGTTGCCACCACGTCCAACTGCATCGCCTTCCACTATTTTTCCTTGCCCCTCTGAACACTCCTCCATCACCACAGGGAACCCCGAGCATCCCAGTCCACTTGATCACCCAAGAATCGACAATAACCCAATTTTGTTCAACACAGAACCACACATTAAACTCCAACCTAAAAATTGTAATTTTAGTCTTAAAAATAATATTTTAGTTTAGATATTTGATTTAAAATCTTGAATTTATAAATCATGACAAATTACATTTGACTTAATTTAAGATTTCACTATGTTTTACTTTTTTTTCCAGAGCAATACTAAGTTATTTTAATTAACTATAATCTTAAACTAACATTTATGATATAACAATCATATTTCATTTGTAACTTAGATCTTAACACAGCCTAGATCAAGAGATAAGGAAATATAAAAATCAAACTTGAACTAGAAAATTCAAACAGAGGTGCCTACAGGTTTTTAACAATATACAGATGTTATATTTCTCATATACACCAATTTCAAAAATAAATAAACACAAACACAAGATTATTTTCAGGCATAAATCAGACAACCATATAGAAATATACTTAAGCATTTTAAAAGGAAGTTACTCACAGTTTTAAGAAGACAGAGCATTTTTCCTTTTTATCAACAGCAGTATGGTTTTTTTGTTTTTAAAAAAATAACAGTTTGTTTGAAACTTGAGTTCTATAAGTTTGTTTAGCTCTGATTTTTATAAGAAAAACTGTTATTAAAAAATAAAAGTTCACTCACCTTTTAATGAAGAAACGGAGAAGCAACTCAGAGAAGTATTTTCACATTTCCAGGAACCTGTTTTGCATGTTGCAGTAGATTTGAAATTTGCTTGATGGATCTGTGTTTTAGCTTCCATTTGATAATTGAATTTACTTGTTGTTGTAGAATTTTGAAACTGCATGCAGATCCATCTTCAAATGCTTGAATTGAAGTTGAGTCTTTACAGATTGTAGATTTGAGAATTTGAATTTGCAACAGTTTTGATTTTTCAGAATTTAGATTGTATTTGGGTTTTGATTTTGAACAAGAAATGGGTTTTGCAGATTTCATCTAAAATCTTATTTAAGTTTCTTATTTGAAAAAGATGGTTTGAACAAAAATGCAATATTGCTAATTTTACTTATCTATATTAATTATTTTCAAAAATAAACTACATTGCCACTTGTTACTTAAGTAAGACAAATGATTTACAAGTGTCTTTCTATGTGTTAAGTGTTTGACACATATTCATTTTAATAATAAAAGGAAATTTCTTAATTTTATAAAGGTTTTTAAGTTCATTTCTTACTTAATTTTTCATATTTTAAATGTTCAATTACATTTAGTTTTTACATGCTTACATAAAAACCTTCTTTATAAAAGTACACAATTTAAATGTTTATTTGAATGTTTTCAAAATAATATTTTTAAAGCTAAACTTTTCAAAAGAGAAAATTTTAAAAAGAAAAGAAATGTTAAATTCCATTTTATTCAAAAGTTTTCAAATCAAAATATTATACTTTAATATAAATAAACTAAATCTTATTTCAAAAGAAAAACAATTCTTAAAATAAAACAAAATAAACTTTTATTATAAAATACAATTCTAAACTATTTTATTTTTAAATAAACTATTATATATTTATAAATAAAATAAATATTTACTATATTTCTATGAAAATATAAGATAGACTTTTAAAACAAACTTTTGAAAAGTTTTCAATACTGATTTTAAATCAATTCATAAATTATACATCTTATATATAAAATAAATTGGAAAATATTCTTTATTAAATTTAAATTAAAATCAAAACTCCTATTTACAATGTATACACATATATACATTATAAATAAATATCTTTAAATCAGCTTAGAAAGATAATTTTATTACTTAAATATTTTTAACATTTGAAAACAATAAGATTTTTAAATTAAACTATCATTATTATAAATTTTGAAAAGAATATCATTTGACAAATTAAATGATTATTAATCTTCAAAAGAAAATTCCCGTTTGAATTAAATTATTAAATCAATATTTCACATTTTAAAATAATTATCAATGAAATTATTAAATAAGTATTGCTTAAATTCCTGGGACATCACAATTACTAGTCACATACTTTTGAAATTTGGTTATAAAATTTTGACTATATATGTGTCTTTTAGAAGATGATATATCTAGTTCTATTGTAATACTAAATTTAACATTTGTTCTTAATATTTTTCTATCTTCGCATTGTCACCTAAATTTTAATAGGGCTTCTTGGCATATCACCTACCCATGAACGGGAGGAAAAGCAAAGAAAAAACACATGAGGTAGAACCATTCATACTCAGACGAACCTTTGGGGGACAAAGAAGTGCACAATCTATGACTTGGTGTCTCAGCGTCGCCTGCATTTGAATGTGATCCGTGGAGCTCTTTTAACCGTTGGTTTCAATGCATTGGTGCATCTTCTGCGCAAATTTCAGCTCCTTGCACTGTCTTTTTTTGTCTTTATTGCTCTATTGTAGTATCCCTCCCCATATTAACATCCTTACCCATTTCAAATCTATATTAATTAGTTTATTTGAGCGCTTAGTGGAAATTTCAAGAAAAACCAACACACCTTTGTTGTGGATAGAGCTGCTAAAAAATGACGTAAGTCCACCGAACACTTTGCATTGCTAGCCGCAGGATCACCTGAAGCTTGCTATTATTAAGTTCCTTTGCCATATCCAAAGCATTCTATTATAACATGTAACATTTTAACCAAATTCGTCCGCGGATGCGGCGCAGTAGAAAGGAGGCTGTAGTTTTGGTAAAAAGACCCAGGTTCGATTCCTACCATGCGCTTCCCTATCCTATATAAATTTACCCGAGGGTATGGAGGCTTGGATCAGCGGACGACTTTACTATACCCTCCTCAGGAGTTTAACGGTCCGTCGGGTTCTCCTGGGTTTTCAAAAAAAAAAAAAACTTTTTAACCAAATTCATGCATTTTATATCACTTGCAATAATGTCAATATAAGAAGAAACATTTTGAAATGGATTGGTAATAGAAGTGGAGGAAAACAGATAATAGATATGGAAAGTGAGATTATATATGCCATGGATTTTTTTTGAGTTGAATGGTTAGTTCTATAGGTCACTAATAAACTGACGAAACTATTTATCACGTGTGTTAATAATATGAACTAATGCATGTGTTAAACGGATGTTCTCTTTTACTATTTTGTCACTAAAGCTCGGTTCTTTATGTGTATTAACAATATGTACTTACAAAGTATCAAGTAAATAGTTACAATTTTTTGAATATACTCTAGGACAATCGGCGTAATAAGTAAAATAGACAAGGCAATTGGAGACCAAAAGATACTTTCCGCTGTTCAAGCTCTTCTTTTATATCGGGGACCGCCTAATACGTTTGATATTCCATAGGTTGCTCTTATGGACAATCTATTTCTATAGCTCTAGCACAAGCAGGATCAGTTGGTGGAAATTCACTAGAACTGCTTGGAAAGCTAAAACTGAAAGTCTTAAATCTATACTGACTAGGGATCCCCAAAGTAAGATTGGTAGAATAGCATTGGTAGACTTTCTTGCCAAGTAGATTCTTAAAAGAGTAAAAGTCAGGCTACCTAATCTATTGTTTGGACTGCAAAGTAAGTCTCAGGTGGTAGGAAGTGAATTAGCATGACTTGGCAAACAGTTTGTACAGAGTGCAGAAGAAACCAGAGCAATTGCTTTGGAGCTCTGCCGAGAATTTGAATACATGTTCCTTTAACATATTGCTACCGGTGAAGGTGGAGGATGGAAAGTCATTGCAAGTTTTCAGGGAAAATTTCTGAACAGAATCTAACAGCTTCCACTCGACGGACATTTTGATATTAATAATGTGAAAAGGATTGTTCTTGAAGCTAATGGTAACCGACCATATTTAATATCTTCGGAGAAAGGTCTAAGATCTTTAATAAAAGGAGTCATATATCTTGCAAAAGAATCTTCACGGCTTTGTGTAATTGAGGTACACTGTGTATTAATTGATGTAGTTACTGCGGCTGCAAATGCTACACCTGGACTAGGGAGATATCCATCTTTCAAGCATGAGGTGGTTGCCATTGCATCTGCTGCACTGGAAACTTTTAAAACTGAAGCTAAAAAGATGGTTATTGCTTTGGTTGATATGGAACATGCATGTGTTCCTCCCCAGCATTTCATGTCTTGTTGAAAGGAGGATGGAGAAAAAGAGGCATGAGGATGAGCTAAAGAATCGGCCCTCAAAGAAGAATCCTGAAGGGGAGCAGTCAATGTTAAATAGAGTGCCAAGTCCTCAACCACAACAAATAGGTGGATCTTTGAAATCATTGAAAGAGAAAGATGCAAAAGAATGTTCGAACTTGCAGATTGCTGGTCCTAGTGGAGAAATAGCCATAGGTGTATTTACTATTCTAGTAATGCTTTGAGTCGATAATAAAGTCTGACTATAAACACAATTCTAACAGTAAAAATATTATATTAAGACAATGTATGCTATGTATTTCAAAAGTATTATATAATTTTGACCACTTTTAAAACTAATTACATACTTAAACTATTTTTCTACCACTTGGGCGCTGAATGCACATTTTAAAATAATACTATTTCAATTCCTAGTCGTAAATTTGACCATCTTCTTCAATTTCTTTTTTTTGGTGTTATCGAGTTCAATTATAAAATCATTTGGCATTTTAAACTGGTATTATCTCAAGCTGGGATTGTTCAAAGTTAAAACACCGTTCAAAAATATTGACTAGGGAGTAGGTTAAGACTCAATAATGAACAAATAGTTATAATTTATTATAGAACTACATGTATCTATTATTTGTTTATTTGTCAATGGAATTTAGGATTTGGTAATTGGAGTAATGTGTCGCGATTAAGAACTCTTCATAAATACCATTAATCTTAACATGCTTGATAATACAAATAACATGCTTCATAGTAAAACGTTTGATCTTTTCATAAAACATTATGTCAGTATCCCATTTCTCAAATAAATCTAATCTGGAACCTTATTTAACATTTTTTGGTTCAACTATATTCTATTTGGGAGTTTTCTTAACTCTTTGTTGTTTAAACATTTAAGCACATTTGCTTAGTTACATTTTGTAAGATAATAACATCAGTGGGCTTTCATACACTATTGTTCCAAGTAGTTGAATTCAGCATAGGTAGACAACCTAAACAAGGGTAATGCATAAAATAGATATTTCACAAAATACCAGATTTCGAGAATCTGTAATTTGGGATTGGCAGCATAATACCATAAGGATATGTACAATTTTCTACAGCTTGAAGACCTGACTGTGAAAGAACAAAAAATAAGCAAACCTTTTTTATCAACATGTTGCTTACCAACATCTTGGTAATCGTATATCCAGCTTGAGTTTCTTACCAACATGTTGCTGATGTGTACACAATACTTATGGATAGACACTCGTCAATGAAACAAAATTTTATTTTTTACAAGGTGTAATGATAAAATGCATTAAGTATGCATAGAGGATAAAGTTGTAAGATATTTAGTATAAGACAGGACATGGTGAATACTCCTAAATTTATTTTGTTCGTAAGTATGCTATTTTGTATATTATTGTAAATGATAATTCATGGTCTTGTCGTTTTTAATGACTCAGGTAGTGTTTTCAAGCTTGAACTTTTTCTGCCCGAAGAATACCCAATGGCTGTCCCAAAGGTAAACATATCAATCTATATTCTTTTATCTTCCGTCTAGTGGAAAGTATTCTTTACATTCTGGTGGTTGCAGTCAACTAGTGTTTTTTGTTAAATGTACCTAAAGCATCAGACGGTTTTGTTTTCACTTAGCGAACTGCTAGCTGTGCTAATTTTGTTATATTCACTATTTGATCAGCCCATTTGCACTCCTTCATTACTCACGTAGGATATACACAGCTCAGTTTATTTTAAACAAGAGTTGTTGTAGTTAACGTATGTCTCTGTCGTAATACACCCTCCATCTTCTCCAAAATCTCATAGTATGAAGTCAAATGTTTCAAACAAGTGATTAATATTTGCTATGGGCAAGTCATGATCAGATCATCATCCAGTTAATTGTTATGAATATGGAGGTGTTTAGAGCTGATTACCTAAATGTAGTCTGGAATTCTTAGCAAGTACTAGTCACTTTATAGTATACACTTGTGATCAAGTTTTATACGCTATCTCAATGGGGTTTGCATGCATGCTTGCATCTTATTGTAATTTGTGTCTTGTGATCCTTCAGTTGAATTGCCCCTTTACATATGATTCACTTATAACAGGTCCGGTTCCTTACCAAAATATATCATCCCAACATTGACAAGGTGGGCTTTTCTTTTGATTTATCCTAGCTTGCTGCATAGAAACGTTCTTTGAGAAACTAATAATATGGCTTGTAGCTTGGAAGAATATGCCTTGACATTCTCAAAGATAAATGGAGTCCAGCTTTACAGATTCAAACAGTATTGCTAAGGTAACATATTAGTTAGGGTCTTTAAACATTATATTTAATTTACTTTAAGAAGGAATTTGTTTGGTTCTATTTTTTTTTATGTATACACCTATATGCTCTTTCAGCTTGTGGCTGTATTTCATTGGAGAATACCATGCTGTCACCTTGTATACGCTATCACTTATTGGTGTTTATTGACCAAAAATAATCGACGTATCTTCTGTAACACAACTGAAAATATTGATTCTAATACAACTTTCTACTACTTGTTATTTCTTTTCCTAAACAAAAAATACGCATCAGAAGCATTGTTACAACCAATGTGTGCACAACAATGGTACATGCATGAAATCACCTTACCCCTGATTAAACTCAAGTCTAGGGCTAGCCTTGCAAATCTTCTCTTTTGATATGTGTTTCTCTTCTTAGTTTCAACTTTCAACAACATAGGTTATGTTGATCTCATGCATAGTGTAATCTTATCAGTTATATATCATAAGACCTCAGCCAGTACATATCATTAGATCTCAATTCGAGATGCACAATATATTATTTCATCTGATCTCTAACATCTCTAGCAATTCGACAAGCTTTGTGATCACTTGACTTGGTCTATCTTTCCCCCTTAACACTCTTACTAAAAAGCAAATATCAATCCAAATCTGATGTTCTCCCCATGCTCAGTTTAATATGTGTGCTAAATAATTCGATGATGTGGTTCTATCCCCATGCTCAATCTAACCTGATTCTATCCAACTTTGGCTGCAGGAATAGGCGAATGCAACTAATAGTTCAACCAACTTATTTTAGTAACCTATCCTTTATGATGTGTTCCTCGCATGACTAGTTAATTTCCTTGTGTTTAACTAGCCAAATATATCAAGCATCTTGTTTCAGTTCTCCTAGTCAATCTAACTTTCCCACAGCCTATCTGTATTAGTTGATTATTGCATCTCTAATGTGCTTCAGTTATCATCTTTGTTAAATGCTAATTTATATTTAGAAAACTCATAATGTGGTTCTACCCTAAAACAATGCACATACCCAGGTTTGATCAGATAGCTTGAGAGTTTCAAATTCGCAACATTTCTAAGTATCGAGATAATGACAATAAACAAGGAATGCAAACCAGTATAACAAATAATGGACCGCAATGTAATATGTTATTGTATAATGGTCCGCAGTGTAATATGCAGAGTATAAATGGGCCGAGCCCATATACATAGTATCTGCTAATATAAATGCAGAGAGTAATGTACAGTTTTTAATAAGAAAAGTAATAAAGAAACAATTCCCTTATTTCTTTAACATGGTATCAGAGCTTGATATGCTTAACAGCATCTGATCACCATCAGTTTTTGATTGAAAATCATATCTCATCAGAGAGTTTTCATCATCTGAGATCAAAATCATATACAGTTTAACAACTGTATATGATATGTTAAAGAAGATTCATCATCTAGCATTGTGCCGTGCCAAGAAGGATTGATATCAGAAAATTCTCATCATATATCACTTCGGCTGCATCAATACTATCAGAATTTCAAGGATTTTGTTGACTAACCAGAGGTGCCGTGCCAAGAAACCGCTGGTTACATATCATCATTCAGTCAGTTTTTGGCTGCATCCTCATTCTCTGGTAATCTTGTTTCTTTTCTTTACTTCTTGCTGTAATTTTCTTCATCAATGGCTGAAGGAGGTGATAACAGTGCTGTTTCACCCACATCTGTTTCCAAATCCACTCAAAACCAATCCAATACTACCCAAGAACTTCTTAAAACCATCATCAAACCACATAGCCAGATTATAAATACTCCACTCGATGAAACCAATTATCTTCTCTGGAAATTTCAAGTGGAGACTGCAATTAAAGCTTATGGTCTTCAGGAATATGTTCTTGGAACCATCATTAAGCCACCAAGATTCACTGCAGATGCACAAGGCAAGTTAGTTGATAATCAAGAATATATTATACATGAAAGACAAGATAATTTGGTCAGTTCTTGGTTGTTATCCTCAATTAGTGCAAGTCTTTTACCACAACTAATAGGTTGTAAAACTGCCTACGATATTTGGCATACAATAGAGCAAGCTTTTAGTTCTCAATCTGCTGCAAGAATTATGCAATACAAAAGACAACTCCACAACTTGAAGAAAGGCAGTCAAACCATGAGAGAATATATATCAAAAACTAAAACTCTTTGTGATCAGTTAGCCTCAGCTGGACATAATGTAAGTGACACAGAACAAATTCTGTATCTGTTAAGTGGACTTGATGAGGAATATGAATCTGTTGTAGCTGTAATATCATCAACAGAAAGCTTACCAGCATTACAGTATGTACACTCTATATTACTAGCACATGAAGGGAGATTAGAGCAAAAAAAATCAACAAATCCTGAATACTCAGCAAACTTTATTACCAACAACAGAGGAAGAAATCAAGAAAGGAATCACAATTACAGAAATCAACCCAACA
Organism: Allium cepa; assembly: GCA_030765085.1. NCBI lineage: Eukaryota > Viridiplantae > Streptophyta > Magnoliopsida > Asparagales > Amaryllidaceae > Allium > Allium cepa. Next base: position 673,764,228 of record CM060935.1, on the reverse strand, counting down.
GCAATCAAAGAGGTGGTCAGAGTTATAGATCAAGAGGAAGAAGTGGAAGATACACAAACAACAACAATAGAATAAGGTGCCAAATTTGTGAAAAATTTGGTCACACAGCAAACAGATGTTACTTCAGATTTGATGCTAACTATACACCATCTCAACAAAATGCTGGAAACTCAAGACAACATGAGTCTACTGCAAACATGGTAAATGTTCAACAAGGATGTAAAGAACAATCAGAAAACACATCCAACCATCTAGCCAAAGCAGAGGACATTCAGGATGATAGTTGGTACCCAGATTCAGGAGCAACCAACCATGTCACAAATAATCTCAACAATCTGAATCTTGGAAACAAAGAATACAAAGGTAATCTTTCATTATATATGGGTAATGGCAAAGCAACTCATATAACACACACTGGAAATGCAAGTATTATAGGTGCTAGACAGTTATATCTTAATAATCTTTTGAGAGTACCAGTTATCAGAAAGAATCTGATGAGTGTCTCACAGTTCTCAAAAGATAACAATGTTTATTTTGAATTTCATTCAAAGTTTTGCTTAGTAAAAGATGTACTGACAAATGAAATTCTTTTGCAGGGTAGAGAATGTAGGGGTCTATACAAATTTGATATTGCAAGGTCAAGAAAATATGACAATATGAAAAACTGGTGTAATATGTCTGAAACAAATGAAATAAAATCTGTTAAAAATTGCAACAGCTTTGATATCTGGCATGCTAGACTGGGTCACCCCAGTATGAAAATTGTAAGACATGTTTTGAGTAGCAATAATAAAGTTCATGTTGAAAATATTCCCACATTTTATTCCTGCACCTACTGCCCAATGGGAAAAAGTCATAAACTTGCATTTCCAGACTCAAGTACTGAATATGTTAAACCACTAGAACTTGTTGCCACAGATTTGTGGGGACCAGCTCCAATTTCTACTGACTATGGTTACAAGTATTATATTTCATTTATTGATGCCTTTTCCAGATATGTGTGGATTTATTTTTTAAAAGCAAAATCTGACACTAGTAATGCAGTGATGCAGTTTATAGCAAGTGCTGAAAAACAAACAAACTGCCATGTAAAAATTATTCAAACTGATGGTGGGAAGGAGTTTCTACCACTCAAAGAATTTTTTCAAAAAAAAGGAATAAATCACAGAACAACTTGTCCACATACCTCTGAGCAGAATGGTCTGATTGAGAGGAAGCACAGGCACATTGTAGAAACTGATTTAACTCTCCTTGCACAAGCATCTGTACCTCTGAAGTTCTGGCCTGATGCTTTCTCAACAGCAGTGTATCTTATCAACAGATTACCAACCAAAATCTTACAACTTAAAAGTCCAATTGAAACACTGACAAGCATCAGACCTGACTATCAGAGTCTAAAAATTTTTGGATGCCTGTGCTTCCCCTGCTTAAGACCCTACAATACACACAAATTAGAATTCAGATCTACTCCTTGTACATTTTTAGGATATGCAAGCAATCAGAAAGGTTACAAGTGTCTTGACAACAAAGGTAGAATTTATATATCAAGACATGTAACCTTCAATGAGTATGAGTTTCCTTTCAGTGAAACTGAAAACAAAGCTACAAAGAAATTGTACAATCCAAAAAACTCCATACCTCCTATACCAGAGATGGTTATACCTGTAGAGAGTCAAATGTCTCAAGATAAGAACATTATTGGTCAACAACAACAATTGACCAGAAATGCCCCTAGTCCTGATCATCATGAAGAGCCTGAAGAATCTCATCAGTCCTCACTACAAGACAGTATGTGTCAAGCAGATCACCACTCTGTACTGAATGATTCTCAATCATCCAATACTCAGCAGAAGAGCACAGTGAGAAATGATGCTCAACAGATCAATCCTGCAAATACAGATAGTGGTCATCATATGATAACAAGATCAAAGAGTGGTATATTTAAACCAAAAATATACAGTGCAGAATCATTCAATGAGGAACCTAGCTCTTATTATCAAGCAATACAAGATGAAAAGTGGAAGACAGCAATGAAGGAGGAATATGATGCACTTACAAGAAATAAAACCTGGACTCTTGTTCAGTTACCTGAACATAAAAATATCATAGGGTGTAAATGGACTTATAGACTAAAGAAAAACCCTGATGGCACAATTCTAAAGTACAAGGCTAGATTGGTAGCAAAAGGATATTCACAACAAAGTGGATTTGATTTTGCTGAAACTTTTTCACCAGTTGTGAAACCATCTACCATCAGAATTGTTCTAACTATAGCCTTGTATAAGAATTGGACCATCAAACAATTAGATGTAAATAATGCCTTTTTAAATGGTGTATTGCAGGAGGAGGTGTACATGGAGCAACCACCAGGATTTAAACAACAGGGGAATGAAAACATGGTCTGCAAACTAAACAAAGCAATATATGGACTCAAGCAGGCACCAAGAGTGTGGTTTGACAAACTGAAACAAACTCTAGCCAGCCTCAACTACATCTCAACAAAATCTGATAACTCTCTCTTTATTAAATTTTCTGATGCAACTGTTATATATATACTTATTTATGTTGATGATTTCATAATTACAGGTAACAATGAATCAGAAATCAACAAGGTCATAAAACAACTAAACAGGGAGTTTTCAATCAAAGATTTGGGAGATTTAAACTATTTTCTGGGCATAGAGGTGAAAAGAACATCTGACAACAAACTACACTTGTGTCAAAGAAAGTATATCACAGAAATTTTAATAAAGGCAAAAATGGATAAGGCAAATGCTCTCCCAACACCAATGACCACCAACTTGCACTTATCAAAAAATAAAGGGGAGCCAGTTGAAAATGAGAAACTATACAGAAGTATTGTTGGAGCTCTTCAATATGCAACAATAACAAGACCTGATATATCATACAGTGTCAACAAAGTTAGTCAATTTATGCAAAAGCCATTGGATAATCACTGGAAGGCAGTTAAAAGAATACTGAGATACATTAAAGGTACAATAAATCAGGGGCTTATCCTACATGCAAGCAACACACTCAATATAAATGGCTATGCAGATGCAGACTGGGCAACTGATAGCGATGATAGAAAATCAACAACTGGATATTGTATCTTTTTGGGAAAAAACCCAATCTCGTGGTGTGCTAAAAAACAACCAACTGTGTCAAGATCCAGTACAGAAGCAGAATTCAGAAGTGTGGCTAGTGCAACAGCAGAGATTATGTGGGTAGAATCATTGTTAAAGGAATTACATATCAAATCTAACACTATACCAACCATTTGGTGTGATAATCTCAGCACTATATCACTCACTGCAAATCCAGTATTACATTCTAGAACCAAACACATGGAATTGGATCTGTATTTCGTTCGTGAGCAAGTGATAAAAGGAAAACTGAAAGTAAATCACATACCGTCATCTTACCAGAAAGCAGATGTTTTTACAAAAGCACTGTCGAGAATTAATTTTACCAGATTCAAAAAGGAACTGAACATAGATGAAGAAAGCCCGAAGTCATACTTCAGAGCTCCAAATTATCTACCAGCAACAGAGAAACACGAAGGACACTCATCAAAGCCTCAATCATTTCAGACTTGTTGCTATACTGGATCTGAGGTCTGCTTCTTGAAATGAAGCCTCAACGTCTCAGATCCATTGATTACTTCTCAAATCAAAGCATCAACCTTCATGATCAAGCAAACTATGTTGTTTCACCCTCAAAGCTTCCATCTTTTGTCAGATCCGAGACTCATCGATCTAATAAGACTTCACTGAGGCAAAATCTTACCAGATCTGAAGAAAGCATGAGAAGAGATTTCGTGAAATTTCCTTTTGTGGCGGCCATTTCTAATTCTCGAAGAACCCTAGATCTGGTTTGAGGGGGGGTATCGAGATAATGACAATAAACAAGGAATGCAAACCAGTATAACAAATAATGGACCGCAATGTAATATGTTATTGTATAATGGTCCGCAGTGTAATATGCAGAGTATAAATGGGCCGAGCCCATATACATAGTATCTGCTAATATAAATGCAGAGAGTAATGTACAGTTTTTAATAAGAAAAGTAATAAAGAAACAATTCCCTTATTTCTTTAACACTAAGCATTCAACTAATGAATGTCATGTATTCGTAGTCCTATGGCTTTGTTCTATTTCTATGACAATTGTCTGTTTTTTTAGCTTATAGGTTTCCATATACAGTCGGTTGTTTGCTAATCCTGTAACATCTACTTTTTGGTTAGTTTTGTAGTCTTAGGTTTCATTTGTTTAAAATGCTTAAGACTGAATGCTGAACACTTATTGCTGAATGCTGAATTCTGATTGCTGAATACTGAATTATGTATAGTTATTTGTTTAGAATTCAATTTTTTTTTGATTAGATTTAAAGCATGAGGTTGTTCTGACTAATATTACCCTTTATTTTAGTTGGTTTTTCACATGATAATATTTAAGCTGAGGATTTCGAATTATGATAAATTTTTATTACCAAAAAATTTGAATTTTCAAATTTCAGCAATATTTGAATTTGTAAAAATATAGATTAAAAAATCAATTTTTTTAGCTTCGAATGATTTGAAGTTGAATTTTAGTAAATAAAACAAACTTTTAAAAGATAAAGTGAATTATAATATTAAAAAACCAGTCATAAAGTTTAAAAAATTTGAACTTTTTAAAAGTTTATAAAAATTGAATCTCGCCCATTTGTATTTTCTAGTATTTCAAACTTTTCATATTTAAATTTAAAATAATTTAGTGGATGTAAACAATGGTATAAATGGAAAAATATTGTTATTAAGCATTCAACACTTGATTAACCAATTTAAAAGTGCTTATCACTTATTCATCAAATAAGTGTTTTACTTCTTATTGCTTAATGAAAACAAACAACATTTAAATTCTTATTCATGAATAATTGGTCAATTAAGTGGTTGGTTGTTCTACACAAACAAAGTCTTAGACTTCTTTTAGGACTAATTTTAAACATCTGATGCTCGAGTGTTCTCTCCTAAATGAATATCACTCTTATTTTAAAAAAAACATAACTTAATATTTGTATCTAATTTAAATTATTATTATATAATTAATAACTTTAAGTTTTACTTTGTTTTTGTTTTATAGTTAAATATGTTAGGACATTCAAAATATAAAAATTAACTAAGTTTATAAGATTGGTTTTGTTTTCCCATGTAACTACCTTTTACATGTATATTCCTGAATCGGTGAGTACAAGGGAACGATTGAGACTATAGTTAGGAACAGAGTCGACTGCTTTTTACATATAAGTAAAATTGGCACAACCTTGTTGATCTACTATTAGGAGTAGTCCCACATTCTATTCTGAAGCCACACTTGAAGATATCTGCCTAGAAATATCACAATCTGCTTTTCGCTTCCTCCTACGGTGGTGAAGATTGTGTCTTCTCCACATGTAGTAGTCTGTATCTGAGAAAATGTCAATTATAAAACTGCCTGCACTTATTAGATGACTACTACTAGCACTATTATTACTTTGTTATTGTATATTTTGGCTAGTAGAATGAACATTTTCTATCAAACTAGAAGTTTGCATAAAATAATAAGTCTATTTGAAATAGCTGGTCTTGTCTGAGTTGCTTATCTACTTTGAGTTAGTCTTTGTGGATGTTTCTTAGTTATTTTGAGTGATTGATTCATAAAGTTTCTATTTGAAACCATGTTGTTTAGTACTTAAACATTTCTACATTTATGACTAACATACACACATATGTGCTTCATTTTGGCAGTTGTTGTATGATGCTTTTGAGGTTGCTACATGATGTTACACTCTTTCTCCTTCAGATCGGTCATGGTTGCATTAATGTGTTGTCCATCGATGTTCATACGTCTTTGTTTTTAGTATGTATCGTTTTGGTTAGCTACAGTTGTATGTATTATTACTTCTGGTCACATATAAATTTATATGCTTAATACTCTATGTTTGAAATATTATGGATATATGTATTTTATGGGTTGGCTTATGACTCCATTTGATTATGTACATTATAATGTGATAAGCGTGGTTTTTTGAATTGTTATAATATATTAGTTGGAATAAGTTTTGTAGAATTGAAAATTGTAAGCTTGAATGTATATGGCAATAAAAAAATGCAATAGAAATTTTTTCATAACGTTTTAACCATGCTACGAAAAAAAAATTGTTACATCTTTCATACACTATAGCATTATGCTAGTGCTATACAAAATATTCTACAAGAATTAAACAGTTTTCATAGCAAAAAACATTGCTATAATGAATAGTAATGAATATTCTATAGTATTTCAATATGTAATGAAAGATTGACATAATATTTACACAGCGTTTTTAGACGTTATAATAATATGGCATGGCAAAATATTATGGCAATTAAATGATATCATAATTGTCAGTATCATAAAACACAACTCTGTGTAAAAGTATCATAGCAAGCTTCAAAACGCTATAGAAAAGTAGTTGTACTGATACGTCTAGTCTAACATGGCAACAAAAACGCTGTTAAAATCCTGTTTTCCAATGCATTTTTGAAACGCTATTGTATCTATTAGACTTATTACAACTTGTTGATGTATGACGTTTATAGAAACTCTATAGAAGGTATGTTTGTTGTAGTGACATTTTACGTACATAGGTCGTTTAATTTTCAAAGCTGGAACTTTCACATAATTGATCAAATTCAAGTACTACAACTACCAAATGCTTTCCAGATTCAAGTACATGCAATGTTAAATTTAAATTATCAATCAGATTATATGAAGGCAGGGTTTTAAATTTTATTACATGCATATGATTAAGCCTACAACTCCAAATAATTAAATTCAAGCATACAAGTAACAGATTTACAATTAAATAAATCCAATATGATATAAAAATATAAAATTTTCCTATTCACATTTAAGCTTTCCTAATCTCCAGGTCTAATCTATGTTATTCCAGTTTGACTCCCCTTATTCTCCCTATTTGAATACATATCCTGCAAGTACACATATACCTATCAGAAATTTAGATCAAAGTTGAGATTTGGATTTAATTTAGATTTTAGATCAAGATTTATAACTTACCTTGACTTTGACGATTTGGTTCGACCCTGTTCTTATTCTCAAATATCCTATGTTTTCCTCGATTTGTATATACGTAAATAACTTATAACTATGTTTAGAATTAAGAATTTGTAGAGGAGAGAACATGGCAGAGCTTTGTTGTTGCTTCAGAATATAAGAGAAGAAAAGTAACAGGTTAGGCCCGTATATATCGGGGTTCGAATCAATACCAACCGTTAAATTAAATTATTTTAAATCACGACCGTTTGGCCTAAGTTCAATCTACAGGTAACATTCTCAAGTGGTCTACAGCTTGTGCACCACCGACCGACTGCTAGCGGTCGATCGATCCCAACTAGTGGTCAACCCGTTGCCTATTTTTGTCAGGCGTTAAATTGTTTGTAACAACCAGGTATTTTCAACCATTCACATCCATTATAAGTGTATAGGTAGACACTCATGCCGCAATTGAATTGCTCAAAATACCATGTTGTAAATAAAAATTTGGCGAATATCAGAATATGCAGTAAATAAAAATCACAGATCACAGACACAGAGTAATAATAATGCAGCGGAAGTAAAAGAAATAGTAGTTCATGAAGCTATTACATAAATGTATCAGAGTTACATAAGATACAATAGAAGAAATAAAGCACAATAGAAGTTCAAATATGATAACCAAGTACAAGCTAAATAGAACAACCGAACTGAAAAGATGAAACTTGACAAGTAGATCATCTCCAGCGATTCCAATCTTCAGAAAGTGGAAATCCAAATCTGTGAATAACTCAGGCTGACCCGAGTGTAAATAAAAATACAAACACTCGAGTCAGGACATACATACTTATACAATGTAAACCAACTCAAGTGAACTGTAGCAAAGGTACAAGTAACTTAGAAGATGCTTGGGACCGCCCATCCTCTAAAGATCCGTTAAACTATGTACTATGTAGTAATATACGCTATATACAGTAGTGTCTAATCAGTAAAGTATAATTATATAGAAAATAGCGTTAAGGGGATGGTGAACCTTAACGCGGTCGGATCTTTAAAACCAAAATCGTAGTGGTCTCGCTATAAGGAGATGATACGACACGCGAGGCAATGCCAGGGTGGATACACCGTTTGCACTCCCGGACCGGTGATGACGGCAAGCCAGTAACTTCCGCCCACCTCGAACAATACCCCCGAATCAAAGTGGCGCCACATATCGAATCACAAAAGTAATAGAATGGTTTTCGATGGAGCATGCTCGATGAAAGGGTGCGACCCTTTGTGTAGCCCGGTATAGCTCCTGTTTTAGTCATTTATGCCAACTCACGGGAGTTGGGTCCACGTAATATACCTCGAGAACGTCGCCACCATCCTACTTCATTCTGGAATCTCTACCGCGTACACAGTTGTTAAAGTGGTTTTCGGTATTGGCCGGCTATAAGACAATATCCGATTTCGATCTCGTTATCAACCAATCGTTATTATAACCCGTAGTTATAACTTTAAAAAAAAATATTTTATACTTCAAAATAAAATATCATTTCAACCCAAATCTTTATTAAAATAAAGATTAAATTATTTCCAAACCATTTCAATATATCATCATACCATATCTTTCGATTCAAATATTTATCAAAATAAATATCAAGTCATTTCTAACCATTTCAATATATTAAATTATCATATCCTTTCAAAATTTCCTTTCAAATCATTTTAATATATCAAAATATCATAACCTTTCAAAACTTCGTTCAAAATATCTTATCTTTTAGCACTTCCTTTCAAATTAATTTAATATCAAAATGTCATATCTTTCAAAATTCCATTTTCGAATCATTTTAATATATCAAAATATCATATCTTTTCAAAACCACATATCAATCATTTAATATATCAAAATATCATCTCTTTTCAAAACCACATTCATTTCAAATCATTATTCATTTTATTCAATTTAAAATACCATTTCAATTCACATTTCAAAATAGTTTATATTCAAAAAAAAATCATTTTTATCATTAATGCAGTCAATTAACCCCAAATATTCAATATAATTTATCAACCAATTATATTTTTATTTAAAACATTTTTAACTCATAAAATCATACATTTTCACATTTATAAACATCATTTAATTTTCCTCAAGTTCATGATTTTATAAAGTTAAATTTCCATTCAAAAATCAAGATTTAATAATAATTCACTTATTAAATTCAATGTTCAATTTTAAAATCATTGCATTAAATTTCAACTTAACACTTAAGTTCAAATTCTCAAATATAACTTAGTTTTATTTTTATTTACTTAACTAAAAGTTCACTTTTAAGTCAATTTCATAAATTTCCAATTTAGTTATATTTCAAAATTTCAACTTAAAGTATTCATTCATTTCACATTTCAACTTTATTAAAAATCATTAATATGATATAAAAATCACTTTGAATTCATTTAAATTCAAATTATCATGAATTTATCATAATTTCATATTCAACTTAATTTCCAATTATAATTAAATCAAATTTTCCAAAATAACTTACGTTCAAAATTTTCTAAATTTTCATTAATTCATTTTACTTACAATTATTCAGAAAATCAATAATATTTTACAAAAATCCTTTTTAATTAGATTTAAATCAAAATGTTTTAATATTTACATTTCTAAAATAATTTTAAAAATTTTAGAAAACATATTTTAACTACGGGTCTGTATAAAATTTTCTACACTAGGAAAAGTGATACGGGTATTATATCATTTCAACTCGTAATTTACAAAGAAAATCCGGGTTTTATCATTTCAAACCCACAGTCCCAAGTAAATGAAATAAATTGAAAATCATTCAGGCCTATCATTTCAGCCCATATCAATTTTCCCTTATTCTAAAGTCCGTTCGGGTATGTATCATTTCAACCCATAGTGATTTCTAATTTACAGGGAACTTGCGGTGTGATAAACTGATAAAAATGAACAGTTACAACATATCATAATATTCTACACATTCAATTGTTGTCAATTCACATTTGCATAAGTATAAATGTCAGGTGAGATTTACTCACCTCAAAATGCTGGAGATTCCAATACAAATGACACAAACGGATTCCCAAAGGCATGATGACACAACGATGGATTCAAGTGGATGATAACCAAGCTAATGACCTTGTATTCAACAACAAAATAAAGCCATATATAAATATAGATTCAGTCACAACATTATGAAACAAATGGAAATTAAAGCAACAAGGAGCATCACCTAGCCTTTAAACCAATTTTGCTTGACCATAACTCACATATGCATGGCCCCAACATGGTGTAGGCTCGGTCACACATGTTTTAGTGGTAGTAATGGGTCTGGATTGGCACATATAGGCATGGAAAGAAAGAGAATAGGAAGTGGTTTGGAGTTACAATGGAAAGAAGGTAAAAAGAAAGGCTAAAAGAAGGTTTGGTTCAATCAAAGACTCGACCTAAGGCACACTTGGGCTCGGTCAGAGGCAAGTACAAATCTGGACAGAGGTTTAGGTGGTGAGTAATAGTGGTAGCAAGGTGGCGACGGCGGCTAGAGGTGGTGGGCAAGGTGATGGATGAATGTATGTTGCAACTAGTGGTGGCTATGCATGTTTTCAAGGGGATGTTGCAATGTTTTGTGGAGCTTTGCCTCATGGAGTGGTACGGCCTGGTCACATCAGAGGGGTAGGTGGTTGATGGTGAAGAGGAGGAGGTGGTGGAGGTGATGGCCATGGCAAGCAAGGTGGTAGCCTAGCAAATAGCATGAGAAATCAAGGTTAAACAAATGAAAAAAGAAGAAGAGAGGAGAGAAAAAGGAGAGGCCATTGCCTTTTTTTTCCTTCTTAGCCGTGAGAATAATGAGAAATGAAGTTTCTCACGTGAAAGCCAAGAAAAATACACGGCTACACCACAAAGTGTACGGGTAAAAACTCAAGGGAAAGTGAAAAGACAAGCAAATGAAAAGGCTAGGCGATGAAGAGTCACAAGTTATAAAAGCTTTAGTCTTCTCAAATTTCCTTTTCCTTAATTAAATAAAAACAAATAAAAATTTCAGTAATTTGACTTTAAAAACTGAAACAACGTGATATAAAATAAAAATAAATAATAAATTTTAAAGAAAATGGAAAAAGAATTAAAGAAATTGCTTAAAATTCAAAACAGGGTTCAAAAATTACAATTAAAACATCACTGGCTTTGGAAATATATCTATTTCATTTTAAAAATATTCTAAAGAAATTTTTTGAAATAAAATACTTCATTTATCATTTCTAAAATGAAATAAATAATTATATTTAGAGAAAACTGAAAATAATTAGAGAAATTGTTTAAAAATGGCAAACATGACATGAAAATTACAAATAAAACATCATAAGCTTTTAGAAAATTTCTATTTCATTTTGAAAAAGTAAAAAGTAAATTAAATAATAAATGAGCAACAAAATAAAGTGGGAATGAGAATAAAATAAGTTCTTAAGGAAAATATAAAGATAAATAAAGAATTACTTTAATTTTTTGAAACTAGGAATTAAAAATTATAAACTGAATACAACTGACATTGGAAAATGCTAATTACACTTTTAAAATGTTTTAAAGCCAAAATACATACATAGAATGTTATTTTACACATATAAATATAAATTAGAAGATTACATGACCCATAAAATATTATTTATATAATTTAAAATAACAATTTTGTTAAATACAGCAAATTACACACAATGGTTAAAAAGACATAACTTCTACATTATAAATCAGATTTCAATGAAACGAAAAGCATTGTTCTTAAAATTTTATGTACTTTCATAATAAAAGAAGAAAATTCAAATTTTCAAACTTTTAAATTTTTAAGTTAAAAGTCAAAGTTTGATAATTTGACTAAAATTCACTTTTTGGAAAATATTCTTTTTTTAATCATATTTTGGAATGATAATTCATATCAAAATCAAAGTTTATATTTGAAATAACAAAACTAACTAAATAAAATAAATAAAATAAAGTTAAATCAAAAATTCAATTTAAAAAAATTAAAATATACAATCAAAATAATCATAAAATACAGGGTTGTTACACTCTCCCCCACTCAAAACTTTTCGTCCCCGAAAAGGAGTGAGGTACGGGAAAGCATAGAAAAGATAGAAATGAAATAAAATTAAGACAAAGTGACAAGAAGATTGAGATTATACCTGATAACTGTTGTTATAGGTAAGTTTAACAAAGTGGAGATGATCTTTCCAAGATCCTCCAGAATCAAGAACACAAGCACGAAAAAATGGATTCAAAATGATTACCAAAAATTATCAAAGATTATAGAAAGATTTCTAAACAGAAGATTATAGAAAGATGCCCTATAACAGTCTATATCAAGATAAGGAAAAATAAGAACAACCAAAAGATATTTTGAAAAACAAAATAAGATAATAAGTTAGAAACCATGGAAATTTCAACTTAAATTGATAATTAATTTTACACTAGTTAAATAAACCTTAACTATCTCTAATTTCAATATCTTATCATTCAATTTTCTTAAATTAACACTTTCTAAAATCATGGATTTGAAGAAAATCATTTATTATACTCAAGATGTACTTAATAAATTTAATTCTTTTTTATTCCTAATTAAAATTAAATTTATTCCTCCCAATATATTTATTACTTATGTTAAACATACTTACACTTATTATAACTGCTTTCTTTTATTTTTAGTTCTTTTAACATTATTTTATTGTAAGTTATTCAATTACCCTTTATTATATTTGCCTCTGTTAATCATTTTATAATTAAAATTTAAGTGTATAACATTTATTATAACCACTCAAATTTCATTTATAAAATCTTTTTATATTGTATATTATCCAATTACATTGTTAACTTCCGAAATTAAGGTAAGTTATATTGGAATGCAATTGAGTATTACACAAATAAAACTTTCCAATTCAATCATTTCAAGCTTAAATCATTTATTCAAAATTTTGGATTTTCTTTTATAATTGAAATTATTCTTTAAAAATAAAATTTAAGAATTAAATTTCTGATTTCTTCAACCCATTTAGAGATAACTAAATATATGTACACAGTTTATCAAATAAAATTTAAATCATATGTCTATATATATTATTGATCAAGTTATATTTTAGAAATTCAAATCAAATTGATTTCCAAAACAAAGCTGTAGAAAGACTACAGAGCGGTCTCTTCACTTCGAAACTCGAAAATGAATGTCGATGATGCTGCAGTCATCACCGAAGTTATTTTCCAGCGACAAAGAGAAGAGCACTAATTTTTAAACTTTCAAGTTTTTTGAAAACAAATTTCTATTCGAAAATACTTTAAATAATATAACCCTTTAAAACTTTAAACACAAGGTTTGAAACCATCGAAAATTAAATTCTCAAATTCCTCGTTTTAAATTCATTTCAGTTCCCAAATAAATTTATAAACAACCATCTATAAATTCATTTATAGAACAATAAATGATAAATTAAGTATCATCATTTCAAATAATCAATTTTAAATCAATTTATTAAGTTCCATAAATTTACTTATATATCAAAATTTATTTCATTAACCAAATTTTAAAATAATATTGTGTTAGTTTGTTCGGTCAATGTGTTTTAGAAATCCTATCGATAGCGTTGATAAGACGAATTGATCGAAAATCCAAATCAACATCAACAACCCAAACAACACAATACATAAAACAAAACATAGATATACAAGTACACTTCAAAATGTTTGGAAGAATAGATTGGAAACAAAAGACAAGATGACTAAATAACAAAGTAGGGAGGTGGATAAGCTTAAATAAAACGCGGGCAACCTTAACCGGGTCAACCGTGACTTAAAGAATAAGATCAATGTGGATTTTTTTTGGGGTAAATCTACATTCAATCTCAAGAGTTAGAGTTTGGGATAACAAAAGATATTAGCATCTAAACCAAGGATAGATATAAATCTCTGGTGAATCGATGCTAATTGTAGTGGAGTTTCGCCCTTTTACAATTCAATTTGAAATTAGTGTGACTGTCGACTCACTAAAAAGATCATCCGAAGTGTAGTTATGGAATACTCCAGAGTCAAAAGAAGTTGAATAGTGAGGGATACGAATGGATTTTGGAACCGTATGGAACATTCCAAAATTCAAAGGAATTGAGTCAAAAAGGAAGAGATTCAAACTCGAATGAAAGTGATTCTGTAAATACATTCACTACATATGTTGAGTTTTTCCTAGAGCTACCAAAGCTCTGATACCAACTGTAACAACCAGGTATTTTCAACCATTCGCATCCATTATAAGTGTATAGGTAGACACTCATGCCGGAATTGAATTGCTCAAAATACCACGTTGTAAATAAAAATTTGGCAAATCTCAGAATATGCAGTAAATAGAAATCACAGATCACAGACACAGAGTAATAATAATGCAGCGGAAGTAAAAGAAATAGTAGTTTATGAAGCTACTATCTAAATGTATCAGAGTTACATAAGATACAATAGAAGAAATAAAGTACAACAGAAGTTTAAATATGATAACCAAGTACAAGCTGAATAGAACAACCGAACTGAAAAGATGAAACTTGACAAGTAGATAATCTCCAGCGATTCCAATCTCCAGAAAGTGGAAATCCAAATCTGTGAATAACTCAGGCAGACTCGAGCATAAATAAAAATACAAACACTCGATTCAGGACATACATACTTATACAATGTAAACCAACTCAAGTGAACTGTAGCAAAGGTACAAGTAACTTAGAAGATGCTTGGGACCGCCCATCCTCTAAGGATCCGTTAAACTGTTTACTATGTAGTAATATACGCTATATACAGTAGTGTCTAATCAGTAAAGTATAATCATATAGAAAATAGCGTTAAGGGGATGGTGAACCTTAACGCGGTCGGATCTTTAAAACCAAAATCGTAGTGGGCTCGCTATAAGGAGATGACACGGCACGCGAGGCAATGCCAGGGTGGATACACCGTTTGCACTCCCGGACCGGTGCCCCCGAATCAAAGTGGCGCCACATATCGAATCACAAAAGTAATAGAATGGTTTCCGATGGAGCATGCTCGATGAAATGGTGCGACCCTTTGTGTAGCCCGGTATAGCTCCTGTTTTAGTCATTTATGCCAACTCACGGGAGTTGGGTCCACGTAATATACCTCGAGAACGTCGCCACCATCCTACTTCGTCTGGAATCTCTACCGCGTACACAGTTGTTAAAGTGGTTTTCGGTATTGGCCGGCTATAAGACAATATCCGATCCCGGTCTCTTTAACAACCAATCGTTATTATAACCCGTAGTTATAACTTTAAAAAAAAAATTATACTTCAAAATAAAATATCATTTCAACCCAAATCTTTATCAACATAAAGATTCAATTATTTCCAAACCATTTCAATATATCATCATACCATATCTTTCGATTCAAATATTTATCAAAATAAATATCAAGTCATTTCTAACCATTTCAATATATTAAATTATCATATCCTTTCAAAATTTCCTTTCAAATCATTTTAATATATCAAAATATCATAACCTTTCAAAACTTCGTTCAAAATATCTTATCTTTTAGCACTTCCTTTCAAATTAATTTAATATCAAAATGTCATATCTTTCAAAATTCCATTTTCGAATCATTTTAATATATCAAAATATCATATCTTTTCAAAACCACATTTCAATCATTTAATATATCAAATTATCATCTCTTTTCAAAACCACATTCAGTTCAAATCATTATTCATTTTATTCAATTTAAAATACCATTTCAATTCACATTTCAAAACAGTTTATATTCAAAAAAAAATCATTTTTAATCATTAAAACGAAGTTATTGTGTTCAATAATTAAATTATTAAATTTCCAAAATTTTCAACTTCCAAAGTTCATTTATTCGCTTAAGTTTATCAAAACAGTGAAAATTCACTTTTCGTGGCATTTAGAAAACGCTACGGAAAGATACATTCAAAACAGTTCAATTTAACAAAAGACAACATTTTAAAATGTTGTAATAGGGTTCACTTAAATTTCAAATAAACTTAGTTAAATTCAAAAATTATAGCACTTACAAAAATTACTATAATAGCTTTTAATGCAATTTAGCTTTTTAGTTCATTATCATCAACTACAGCATTTACAAATACTGTAATATCATTTACATTGTAATTAATAGCATTTCAAAAATGCAGTCAATTAACCCCAAATATTCAATATAATTTCTCAACCAATTATATTTTTATTTAAAACATTTTTAACTCATAAAATCATACATTTTCACATTTATAAACATCATTTAATTTTCCTCAAGTTCATGATTTTATAAAGTTAAATTTCCATTCAAAAATCAAGATTTAATAATAATTCACTTATTAAATTCAATGTTCAATTTTAAAATCATTGCATTAAATTTCAACTTAACTCTTAAGTTCAAATTCTCAAATATAACTTAGTTTTATTTTTATTTACTTAACTAAAAGTTCACTTTTAAGTCAATTTCATAAATTTCCAATTTAGTTATATTTCAAAATTTCAACTTAAAGTATTCATTCATTTCACATTTTAAATTTATTAAAAATCATTAATATGATATAAAATCACTTTGAATTCATTTAAATTCAAATTATCATGAATTTATCATAATTTCATATTCAATTTAATTTCCAATTATAATTAAATCAAATTTTCCAAAATAACTTACGTTCAAAATTTTCTAACTTTTCATTAATTCATTTTACTTACAATTATTCAGAAAATCAATAATATTTTACAAAAATCCTTTTTAATTAGTTTTAAATCAAAATGTTTTAATATTTACATTTCTAAAATAATTTTAAAAATTTTAGAAAACATATATTAACTACGGGTCTGTATAAAATTTTCTACACTAGGAAAAGTGATGCGGGTAATATAACATTTCAACCCGTAATTTACAAAGAAAATCCGAGTTTTATCATTTCAAACCCGCAGTCCCAAGTAAATGAAATAAATTGAAAATCATTCAGGCCTATCATTTCAGCCCATAACAATTTTCCCTTATTCTAAAGTCCGTTCGGGTATGTATCATTTCAACCCATAGTGATTTCTAATTTACAGGGAACTTGCGGTGTGATAAACTGATAAAAATGAATAGTAAAAACATACCATAATATTCTACACATTCAATTGTTGTCAATTCATATTTGCATAAGTATATATGTCAGGTGAGATTTACTTACCTCAAAATGCTGGAGATTCCAATACAAATGACACAAACGGATTCCCAAAGGCACGATGACACAACGATGGATTCAAGTGGATGATAACCAAGCTAATGACCTTGTATTCAACCACAAAACAAAGCCATATATAAATATAGATTCAGTCACAACATTATGAAACAAATGGAAATTAAAGCAACAAGGAGCATCACCTAGCCTTTAAACCAATTTTGCTTGACCATAACTCACATATGCATGGCCCCAACATGGTGTAGGCTCGGCCACACATGTTTTAGTGGTAGTAATGGATCTGGATTGGCACATATAGGCATGGAAAGAAAGAGAATAGGAAGTGGTTTGGAGTTACAATGGAAAGAAGGTAAAAGGAATGGCTAAAAGAAGGTTTGGTTCAATCAAAGACTCGACCTAAGGCACACTTGGGCTCGGTCAGAGGCAAGTACAAATCTGGACAGAGGTTTAGGTGGTGAGTAATAGTGGTAGCAAGGCGGCGGCGGCGGCTAGAGGTGGTGGGCAAGGTGATGGATGAAGGTACGTTGCAACTAGTGGTGGCTATGCATGTTTTCAAGGGGATGTTGCAATGTTTTGTGGAGCTTTGCCTCATGGGGTGGTACGGCCTGGTCACATCAGAGGGGTAGGTGGTTGATGGTGAAGAGGAGGAGGTGGTGGAGGTGATGGCCATGGCAAGCAAGGTGGTAGCCTAGCAAATAGCATGAGAAATCAAGGTTAAACAAATGAAAAAAGAAGAAGAGAGGAGAGAAAAAGGAGAGGCCATTGCCTTTTTTTTCTTCTTACCGTGAGAATAATGAGAAATGAAGTTTCTCACGTGAAAGCCAAGAAAAATACACAGCTACACCACAAAGTGTATGGGTAAAAACTCAAGGGAAAGTGAAAAGACAAGCAAATGAAAAGGCTAGGCGATGAAGAGTCACAAGTTATAAAAGCTTTAGTCTTCTCAAATTTCCTTTTCCTTAATTAAATAAAAACAAATAAAATTTCAGTAATTTGAATTTAAAAACCGAAACAAAGTGATATAAAATAAAAATAAATAATAAATTTTAAAGAAAATGGAAAAAGAATTAAATAAATTGCTTAAAATTCAAAACAGGGTTCAAAAATTACAATTAAAACATCACTGGCTTTGGAAATATATCTATTTCATTTTAAAAATATTCTGAAGAAAATTTTTGAAATAAAATACTTAATTTATCATTTCTAAAATGAAATAAATAATTATATTTAGAGAAAATTGAAAATAATTAGAGAAATTGTTTAAAAATGGCAAACAGGACATGAAAATTACAAATAAAACATCATAAGCTTTTAGAAAATTTCTATTTCACTTTGAACAAGTAAAAAGTAAATTAAATAATAAATGAGGAACAAAATAAAGTGGGAATGAGAATAAAATAAGTTCTTAAGGAAAATATAAAGATAAATAAAGAATTACTTTAATTTTTTGAAACTAGGAACTAAAAATTATAAACTGAATACAACTGACATTGGAAAATGCCAATTACACTTTTAAAATGTTTTAAAACCAAAATACATACATAGAATGTTATTTTACACATATAAATATAAATTAGAAGATTACATGACCCATAAAATATTATTTATATAATTTAAAATAACAATTTGGTTAAATACAGCAAATTACACACAATGGTTAAAAAGGCATAACTTCCACATTATAAATCAGATTTCAATGAAACGAAAAGCATTGTTCTTAAAATTTTATGTACTTTCATAATAAAGGAAAAAAATTCAAATTTTCAAACTTTTAAAATTTTAAGTTAAAAGTCAAAGTTTGACTAATTTGACCAAAATTCACTTTTTGGAAAATATTCTTTTTTTAATCATATTTTGGAATGATAATTCGTATCAAAATCAAAGTTTATATTTGAAATAACAAAACTAACTAAATAAAATAAATAAAATAAAGTTAAATCAAAAATTCAATTTAAAAAAATTAAAATATACAATCAAAATAATTATAAAATACAGGGTTGTTACATTGTTTCCCTAATTACATTATTTATATATATTTAACCAATTCGATTAATGAACGTTAAGCAACCGTTAAAGTTAACTGCCATTAGTTAATTACATTTATTTCCTTAATTATATATATAATATTTACGATTGGAAACATTCAAATGTTAATGACTATTTCGTTTGAACTTAGATCAGAAAACTTTATAATGAAAATTGATCAGAAAATCACTATGGACCTAATGGTACAAGTTTCGTAGCCAAATTACAATGTTTGTAAAAAAAATTATTTTTGACATTATTAATTAATTTCTTTTTAATTAATTACTGTTAAAAATATAGGGTGTTGCAATTCTTATCACGAATTTAAATGTGCCTAATTTATCAAATTCCTTTTCTTTTGTTTCGGAATTTAAAAAAAACAAAAAATATATATTTTTGACTAAGATATATTTTATAGATTTATAATATTTACATACACAAATATAAATAAACTACATTTGGTGGTTTTTTAACTTTACCTATAAAATTAATTTCTTATATTATATGATTGATGCTTTGAATATAAATATTTCAGATATTTTACATAAGAATGCAAGGTTTTGATCTAGAATTCATGAATGGACTTTTATGTAAATTCTTAATCTTTTTTCTCCTTTCTAATTCAAAGATTTGTGTAAAATCCTAAACTTTAGTTTCCTTTCTAAAATAAAAGTTTAATTTAAATTGCTAACTTTAAATTCTAACATACTTATATATATATATATATATATATATATATCTATGTATGTATGTATGTATGTATGTATGTATGTATGTATGTATTAATGTTTACATATATGAGTTGTTTTAAATCTAGAACATTAATTTAATATTATATATATTGAAACATACATGTATTGCTTTAATTCAAACTCTAGCACTTGCATACGGTCATGTTAACTATGTACACTTCTTATCTATAGCACGTGCACTTCTCACAAACAAATGTATTTCATACATTTGTAAATAAAAATTAAAAAAACCATTTTAGCATACTAAATAAGAATAAGATTTTAGTTATAATATTTTATAATGGATCTAAAATTCATTTAGATTTCATAGGCCCAATAAAGATCTAAAATAATTTTTTTAATTCACCCATTTAACCCACTTTCGATTTTCCTATAATGATATAAAAGCCACAATAGTCAATGCGGTCTAAATTAACAATGTTAGGACTAACTACTTAAAGGCTACTCAGGTAGCAGGACGTCGAAAAGGGTAGAGTCAATGGTTGGCTTGGGAAATCAAGTACTCTATTCTACCTAACTACTCGCTTGGCCAAAAAGATGTAGTATGCCCAAAGGTTATCCTCAATATTAAGGCCTGGATTTTAAAACTCTATTTGAAAATTTAGAAGATATTTTGAATTTAAAAGTTAAGTTTAAAATATAAAATGAAAACTTTTTAAAAGTTACTAAATGAATTCAATTTTCAGAATTGTTTTGGGAAATGAAATAATTAATTTTGAAATTTAAAATTTAATTAATTTTATAAATAAATAAAATAAAATAATTAATTAATAGTTAATTGACAAAAATAAATATATTGATATATGTGTATAATTATAATTGTTGTAGTTATTTATTAATGTTAAAACTTTTATGTCAAATTAAATTAAAAGTTCAAACTAGTTAAAAAATTAATTAAATAAATTTAATTAAAAGTTAATTATTTAAATTGTATACATATATTGATATATACGCATAAATAAACTATTAATGTTATGGTTGATTTACTATCTTAAATAGTTTAAGATGAGTAATATAAAATTTTAGAAATTTAATATAAAAAATTACATTAATTTAATTTAATTAATAAGAATTAAAATTAATTAAATAAGATTCAATTATCAAGATATATGTATATATTATATAATTGAATCAAATTATAAAACGTTGTAATGAAATAAATTTTTGTAATATGAATATATAAAATTAAGTGGAATTAGAAAGAAACCGAAATTAGATTTAATGAATAAGTGCATACGTATAGTATGTATAATGTGATTTTAGATGTGTTTAGCACTTGAATCACGATGGTATTCCATAAAATATTATTATTCCTTAAATCCATATCACTCAATATATGTGTGTTGAAGATTATGAATCCTTAACACACACACACACACACGCATATAATTTGTCCATTACCATTATATTATACTCTTTAGTTGTCGATATTCTATAAGCTATAGATGTTACATGTAGTACTATTAATATATTGACTAGACTAGATAAGATGCATGCACATATACTTTGATACTTCTTAAGGTACATACATTATACTTAGGCCATCGTGAAATGGTGGATGCAAATGAATAATCTCTTTTCATCTGTTGATATTCCTCAAGGCCGTGATGAGATTAGGATACTGACCACAGGTTAGGAGTTGTATTTGACACAACCAGTAAATTATTATCCATCGCTTACGGGTCTATGATTTGTTGATTATTCCTCAAGGTCAGATTCCTAACGTGAGCGAGTCCTAACACCCACTAGAGAAATCAAAAGATTTCTATGTTTTCCTTGGGGTTTTGAAGAACATAAAAATATAGTGGGGGCCTTATTAGATAAATGAAATGATAACATTTAACCTTCTTAATATTATAAAACATTTGCTATATAAGTTAAAAAAATCTATAATGATAAATTTATGCAACTAATATGATTGATAAAACATTTATCAGTTGAAATATACAACTGAACAAAATAAAGATTGACATAGAAATATAAAATATACTTATCAGTAGATATTTTGACATGTTGTCACTTCAAGATCCATGCATGAGCCAACTTGTATAACCACAAAAACATTTGTGCCTAGGTCGTTGACGATTTATTTCTACAAGGCTATGTGTTATCCTATATGAGTGCCGAACTCTGATAGCAATACAAGGATATGGATATTTGATCCACGTTCAATCACATATAAATGTTATATGGTGAATGGTCATGGTTCGCAATGTACGAAACTTTTATGAAATTAGTTCATTGGACATAATCAAATAAACCATAATGCAAAATCATGAATTCGGTATGATTACTTACAATAAGGGATCTCCTTCGAATGGTTCAATCATTTTGGATAGGAAAATGAATATGTGAGAGTGGATGTAACTTAGGCACAGTTAAGATGAAGAGAGTGGATTGTCACAACTGCTTCATAACGGGATATCGAAAACAAAAATACTTATGTATAACGAGAAATGTGATTTCTATTCCAATTATGTTATAATACAGAATTTTTTTCTTCAATAAAGGTTATTTCTATGAGCTCAAGACACTTGATCAAATAATCTCGATTGTAAATTAGCTACAGTAAAATAAATAAATAGCTCATAATATGTAGTTAAATGGAGTTTCATAAGTCATATGCTATTATAGTAATGTCGGAAATAATAGGAGCATGTCATATAATACTTAACAGTGGATGCATCAAGATATGAAAAAAAATTGTAAATAAACCAAATATTATATATGAAATAATGATTATTTTCGGTATTGACTAAAATTAAATATAGTTATATTTTGTTATGAATATTTTAAATATTCGGTATAAAATAAATCTATTAAAATAATGGTATTTGTTGCATGAGCTACATAACACAAAATTATTTAAAATTTTGACGATTAGATTTGGAATATGGACTAAGCCAAAATTTTGTGGAATAAATCTTTAAATCATATGATTGTGAACTATATAGAACTTAGCACTAATGAATTATATCTTAGAAGATTAAGGGTGAAGTATCCATCAGTGGGAGCGACAAAAGAGTTGGTGAACTCTTCGAATAAATACATATACTTCACTAAAATTCATTGATGAATTATTATAGAACGAACATGTGCATTTGATGCACAAGTAATATGTCTATGATAAGTTCATAGAATTTAATACAGATAGAAAACATAACATGCAAAGATAATTCGATTTGATCGAATGAGCATATGTGTTGGAAAGGGTTCTAAAAGTACCTAAAAAAGAACAAGATTCAATTTCAAAAGTCACTCCTCCCTATTACACATAATAGTGTATCTATATGTAGTAATTGGACTTTGTTGGATAAAATATGATTAATGATAAGTGAAATTGAGTTGACTTCTTTGTGTAAGGTCATATTCTTACACATAAGTAATAAAGTTAAAATTAATTTGACCCAAGGAAAAGTTTATAAGAGCATACAAGATAAGATTTTATAGGAAACTCTTACATTTTCTAGGTTACGGAGTTAACAAGTTGTGTGAGTTGAGAGACTGCATATAAACTTGTACATGAGCGATCTTGTGCGGACCAACCCAAATAAGTTTTGGGTCGATCAATATTGATTGACTAAATTATGTTATGAATATAAATTTTGTAAACTTAAAAACCAAATTATTTTTATGCATATGCACACATGTATATATAGGCAATTCATAAAATGTTTATAAATTGCCTACTCCATTGCACTAAAAATGATTATTGTTTCAAGAAACACCAATTTCAAGACAAAGGAATTTTTTAAAGCAATTACTGGTAATAAAATGCATATGGATATCATCCAAAGATAAAACTAACAACAAAGGATGAAACAAAATAAATTAAACCAAATAGACATGACATATTAGAATATCTAATAATAAATCTCGCATATTAAAGAGAAATAATGAATTTCACTAATGTTGAGAAAAATTTCCTCTGTTTCAAATAATCCATCAGAAGTATTGACTCTACCATATGGCATGAAGTGCAAATCCGGAATGGAATCCAAGCACATGATCAAAATATGATTTTGATAGCAGTACCCAAAAGGATATGATCCAATGCTACAAAAGTTGTTTTAGAAGAAGATTACTGCAGTTGGAATATATGCCACATTGATAAGAATAACATCGTTGTTGAGCTCAAAAATGGCACAACACCTAAAAAAATATGAAATAACCATAAAACATTAAGTACATAGAGAGAACACCAAGATTTTAAAAGTGGTTTGGCTGTCTATGACTTAGGTCCACTGTAGTTTTATTTATTTATGGACTATAAGTCACTAGTATAAGGGTTTGGTAGTTCTAACAGCCTGGAAAAGCCAATAATTGATTCCTTAGTGGCTATGGTTGGGGAGAGATAGAAGATGAAGAAAGTAAATGCCAAAGGTCCTTTTCCAAATTCCATATGTGATGTATTTATAGGGAAACTATCCAATAGAGTCGCCATATCTCCAAATACTAAGTCATACTTTGGATCTGAAAAAGTATGAGGAGAATATGGAGTACCTAAAGCCGTAAACACAAGTCAATATCGACCAGAAGTGGTTGGTGCTGACCTATTTTTCGGATGAGGAATTACTCCTTCTTCCCTCCTTTGGTCTTTTATCTCCGATCCATTAGGTTTCGAGTAGTTTTCCTTAGATATTGTATTGTTTTCAAGATGTTCTAATATCATTTGTATGTGTCCACTTTTATTCGTATCTTCCTTGGAGTTGTCCGCCTATTCCTTGAGAAATGCAACCTAAGATGATTGCCCTATCCATTTATCCATAAGTCATAGCTTCAGGGGCTCATAGGGGGCAGAAAAAGTGGTCGGCACCAAGTTGTTAGTGCTTATTACCGGGTAGTTTCCTTAGCTTCAGTTGTTCTTCAAATTCTTGAGATAACTCCTATGGTTCCTCCAAGCATGTTCCCAAGTCCATGACTCGGTTCGTCTTCGTCCTGACATCCAAATTCGTCTGAAACTCTACTTGGTTAAAAAAACCGGATGACACTTTCCCCTCGGAGTATGCTTCTATTGGAAATAAAGCGTTCTTTGGAACAAAGCAGTTGTATGCCATTATCCATATATTTTATGTAACGTCCCGAAAATTTTCGACTTTCGAAAATTCAACATCGATACTCACTTTATCGACTACCGAGAAATCGAAGGCCGGAAACCCGAAATGTTATGGTTTAAGAAAAAGAAAGAGAGAGAAGGAGAGAGAAAGATAGAACATAGGGAGAAGAAAATAGAAAATAGAACGGAATAGAAAACAACAGAACAACAACAGAATCTCACAATTCGCAGCGGAACAACATATAGTAATAAATGAATAATCTTTAAACAAAGAACTATATCAGTTATTACATTTTACTTAGGAGATGTCTTGAAGCGTTATCTCCATTCTGTGGATATCCACTCAACACTTTTATATAGTAGGAATTCCATTCTCCATGCTAAGGACAAGATCTACACCTTGGAGATCATTCTACGCCTTAGCCCGATATGCACTGCCTTCGTGTAACACCCATAATTTTAGTTTAACATTATTTAAGATGTTTAATTGGATAGATTAAATAGAATAATGTAAATGATTAAAGAGAATGAGATTTGGTTATTCACAAGGTCATGCCTTCGTAAATTATGTAATGGAATTGTTTTAAAAACTTAACATATAAGAGAATATATTGAAAGAAATGCGAATTACGGATCTTAAGGCTAGGATTAACACTAGAGGGGGGTGAATAGTGTTTATAAAGAATTACTAAATCTTTTCGAGTTTATGTTAATTTAGACACAGATGTATGCAATCTACAGATACATGGATAATCACAGAAACAAACACAGATGCATAAATAAAATAAAAGAAGTGAAGGAAAGAACACACCGAATTTTATACTGGTTTGGAGTTATCCTACATCCAGTCCCACAACACAAGTACGGATTTCCTTTCAAAAGCAATTGTACAATTACACCCTCGATTTCAAGGCTACGAGGTACACCCTCCATTTCAATCCTCTGGGTAGAGATACTTGATTTCCAGGCCACAAATTTACCCAATTGATTTACCAAGGCTACAATCACACCTTTTCTCGCTTGATTGATTTTCAAGGCCACAATCACACCTTTTCTCGCTTAATAGATTACAAAGAAGTCTATAACTCTGAATAGCACCGAGAATCTTGTTGAGATAGTGATAGAGAATCAAACTAGAAGTAATCGAGTATGGTTCAATATTGATTTCGGCAGAGTAAAGGTAAGAGTATGTATTAAGAAATGTGGAAGAAGAGGAAGAGGAGTGAAAAACCAGAAAATCTGATCAAAAATTCGTTGAAACTAACCCCTATTTATAGAAGAACAACAGCCATGTCCATTCATGAAGAGTTATGGCGAATAGACACTTCTTTTGAAATTTAAATTTTGAACTCAACTGACACCATGTCGACATGGTCACCATAGGCGTGTCGACATCCCAAAGCAATTTTTAATGATTTGATTTTCCTTGAAAATAACCTTTATCTTATATTAAAACTATTTTAAACTTTTCTAATATACTTGAGTAGAGTTAAAATTCATAAGCAAATATAGAGATTATATATATAAAATTTAACTATAATTTTATATTTAAATCTTAAGTATAAATATTTAAAATTTAAATATATTATTTTAAAAGATAGTTTAAAATCAGGCGTAATTTAAACTTTGAAATTAAAGGCTAAAATTATCTAAAATCAAGATAGAGGTTTTTGATGCTTTTAAAAGGAAGGTTTTCAAAACATTTTGAAAACAGGATATAATTTTGAAAAATCATTTTGAATAAAAAGTTAGTAGATACAAAACAATGTTCCACTAGTTTTTTCGTAGGTTCCATCCTACTTAGGGTTCCATCCCTTTAACAGGCTCGAAGTGGATTCCATTCCACGAATAAATTGGATTTTAAGATGCCAGTGCTTTTCAATGAGTTTTAACAAATTTCTAATTAAAGAATAAATTACTTCAATTCTTGAACTCTTGATATTCTTGATACCCATGAGTCTTCAATCTTGATATCTTGAATCTCTATACTGTACAGTCTTCATTCTTGGTACCTGCATGGTTAAAACATGCAATACATATATATCTAAACTTATAATGTTAGTATTTATATTTTATAATCTATTCTAAGGTTGTTGTCATCAAAACCATTATCTCACGGACTAACAATCTCCCCCTTTTTGATGATGACAACCTTTGTTTATAAAATATTACTTCTATCCTAATAACTCCTCCTTAATCTATAACTCCCCCTTAATTTATGCCTAACTAACCTATTTTATATTTCTCCCCCTTTGTCATCAACAAAACTAACTCCCCCTCATTTTTGGACTAAAGTACCTGTATTAATAAACTATACAATGGAATATATAATAGATAGATTAAGAAATAATTATCCTTATGAACATAATAATTAATCAAGGATTATATACATTTCAATGTATATATATATATATATACATGTTTTATGTAGCAACCATCAAACCAATTTAAGAAATCAATTCACACCGAGTATCAATCCAAACCAAATTAATTCAAACAAACAATTCAAACAAAGTAAACAAAATAAAAATCAAACATTACGTGGAACTTCCACCCATCCTTCTTCTCCAAAGATTGGATCTGCCTTAACAGCATCCCAATTATCGTTATTGTTGGTGAGAGAGACTGGAGGATGTGCTTCCTTATCATCCTTGTGTAAGGAGGAAATCATCCATCGTATTGCATCGAAATGCCTTTCTTGCTCCTTGATCATCTGCATTTGACTCAATTCTAAGTGTCGCTGGTTACGAAGAATGAACGAGAGAATATTCTTGAACGAATTAAGAGTTTCTTCAAGATTTTCAGATAAATTGTGAATTGGATTAGCCATAGTTGAATTTGTGAAAGAAATGAAGAATTAGAAGATAGGAAATAATTTTTAGTGAAGAATTCTGGAAGAAATAGGTATACATAGGTGTAGAAATTCGTTTGAAATGAATAGACATATGGTTGTTATTC
This sequence comes from Allium cepa, assembly GCA_030765085.1. Taxonomy (NCBI): domain Eukaryota; kingdom Viridiplantae; phylum Streptophyta; class Magnoliopsida; order Asparagales; family Amaryllidaceae; genus Allium; species Allium cepa. Next base: position 673,736,152 of record CM060935.1, on the reverse strand, counting down.
AAATTTCAAATTCAAAATCAATTGTCATTTCTGACCAGTACATGTCGACATGGTCATAGAGGGGATGTCGACATGGGTTAGTGAAAAATTATGACTAATTTGATTTTGTGAATAATTGTGTGTGTATATATATATATTTATATACTATATTAACATTTATTCTGGAGATAAGATAAGGTAGATAACAGAACAAAAATTTCATTTCATTGCATACTAAGATGTTACAATGATTAAACACACACCAAACTACATAAACTTTCGAATTAAACAAACTAAAACACATACAACAAGATACAAAATGATAAAACTAGTTAGAGGATGACGATGATGAAGAAAGTCCAAGTTTCTTGCTAACTTTGGAAATGAACTTGTTCATCTTGGATGAAATTTTGTCCAACTTCTTACTAACGGATCGTTTAAGAATACGTTAATTCTCAACAATCGTCTTTTGATTTTTGAGAAGGGTTTTGGTGGATGGATTAAGAGGATAGTCAATGCTTTCCAAAGAGGTTTCGCCTTCTTCTTCTTCAATTTCCACTTCATCCCCTTCTTCTTCTTCCTCTTCCTCTTCTTCCATTTCCTCATGAGCCAAACGCTCTTCCTTTTCGGGAAGGGTCTCATAAGGTTGAAAAACAAATGGAATTTTCATAAGCGAAATGCTGAAATGATTGAAAACTTTTCTGGAAACAAATTCTTCGCCTTTGAAATCCACTCCAAAATAGTTAAAAATCCGAGTGAGATAAATTCCATGACATAAAGTATTCTCACCCATTTCAAGATTTTTAGGACGAAGTTCATCCAAAATAACTTGCGCCCAATTTATGTCATAATTTCCAAAAATAGAAAAAAGAGCTTTGCAAACTTTTGAAGTAGGATTGTTAAAATTCCCCGATCTTGGGGTCAAAGTATGTTGCAAAGGAGATTGACAATCCTTGCCTTTGGTCGAAAATTTCGATTTTTGAATTCAAAATTATCATTTCCTTCGAAAATGCGATGAAATGTCTCACGATCATTTTCATCAATTTTAAAATTAGAAAGATCCATTCCCGTACACTTGCAATTGAGAATGGTACCCAAAAGATCACAATTCAAAACAATTCTAGTGCCTTTGACACTACTCCAGATTTCATCCTCATTTCCATGATAAAATCCTAGGTTTAAATTAGCATAGAAAATTTTGACAAGATTTGGATAGAAAACAAAATCATTTTGAGAAGCATCAATAAGACTAAGAACTCCATTGTTTGCAAAAAGAGAATCAAGTTCATAAGAAAAGAAATCTTGAAAAATAGAGAACTTTCCAGGATGGACTTTGGCATAATTAGCATAATTGATGTATGCTTTTATTGCCTCCGGATCATTGAATAATTGCTCTTTTATTTTTTTTGAAAATTCTCATAGTGGAGGGGTTGCTTGAAAAAACCATTAAAGTAGAGAGTAGAGAGCTTGAAGTTTTGAAGAGAGAGTTTGAATTTGAAAATGAGAGTGAAAAGGTATGATAAAAGATAGTGAATAAATAGATTATCAAAGGACATATTCTCTGGTCAAAAGGTAGCTTTGCAGAGAATTGAATGAGTGAAAAGGTGGAGGGAAATTCAAACATTTGAATTCAAATTTTGAAATTCAAATTCTGGTACCCATGTCGACATCGTAGTAGAGACCATGTCGACATGTGCCAATGAATTTTGATAATTTATTTTTCCTAAGTCCTCTAAATATATATATATATACACACTTATTATTTTTAATGTATATATATATCTAAAATATTTATAGTATATTTCAAAAAATTATACTATTAAAAAATAATAAAATAGTAAAAAAATAATAATAAAATAATAAGATATAATAAATAAACTAAAATTCAAACAACACACCGATTCAAAATCAATCAATCAAGCAATCAAGCAACTAATTCTAAGCCAGCAATTTCAACCAATTGTATTGTAAACGTGTACCTTTTTCTGAGTCCGTATCTTTGAATTCGTCGGAGTCCTGAACAGCTGTGAAACACAAATTCGAATTATCTGTCTTCTGATCATCATCACTTGAGTACGAGTCTGAGTCATCTAGAGTAGTAGTAAATGCACGCTTCCGTTTCTTTGCTGGATCATTGTTCAAAGGAGAATTTTGCCTATCTGAATACAGACAGTCTCTTTTGAAATGGCCTGGTTCATCACAGTTGTAACATTTGACATTATTTGGCACTACATTCTGATTTTCAGAGTTCTTGTAGTTGTTTCTCTTGGGATTATTCATCTTTCTGTATTTCAGGAATTTCCTAAAATTTCTGGTCATAAAGGCTATCTCTTTATCATTATCGCCGTTTGAGTCGATCCATCGGTCAATGCATTGAATGCCATTGATTTCTTTTCAGATGCTTTGTTTTCTCTTCTCCCGATCATTTGAACTTCATACGACATTAGATTTTCAATTAATTCTTCTATCTTTAAAGTACTGATGTCATTTGCCTCTTCGATAGTAAGTGTCTTTTGATCCCATTCTAGAGTAAGAGAATTTAAAATCTTTCTGACTTAATACTCTTCAGAAAATTCCTTTCCTAAAGATATTAGAGAATGCACAATATCCTGAAATCTACTATACATATCTGAAATAGACTCATTAGGATTCATTTTAAATAATTGAAACTGATTTGTGAGCATATAAATTTTGGTCTGTTTAACTTTGCTTGTTCCTTCGTGAGTAACTTGCAAAGTTTTCCAGATTTCATTTGCAGACTTACAAACTGACACTCTATTGAATTCATTTCTATCTAGTGAACAAAACAAAATATTCATTGCCTTAAAATAATTTTGTGCAACAGTCTTTTGCTCAGCAGTCCGCTGTGCAAAATCAGTTATGGGTTCAGAATATTCAGTTTGTATAATATTCCAAGTGTCTAATCCTATAGATTATAAGTATATTTTCATCCTACATGACCAATATGCAAAGTTACTGCCATTAAAAAGTGGTGGTCTGACAGTAGAATGACCTTCTGCAAATGAACTAGTGACAGGAATACTAGTGTTAGTAACAGTACTAGTGCTGGTAGCCATTTTGAAAACTTTCCAAAAATCAGATTATGAAACTTTGAAAACCTTGCTCTGATACCAATTGAAAGAAATACGGATTACGGATCTTAAGGCTAGGATTAGCGCTAGAGGGGGTGAATAGTGTTTATAAAGAATTACTAAATCTTTTTGAGTTTATGTTAAGTTAGACACAGATGTATGCAATCTACAGATACAGGGATAATCACAGAAACAAACACAGATGCAGAAATAAAATAAAAGCAGTAAAGGAAAAAACACACCGGATCTTATATTGGTTCGGAGTTACCCTACATCCAGTCCCGCAACACAAGTACGGATTTCCTTTCAAAAGCAATCGTACAATTACACCCTCGATTTCAAGGCTACGAGGTACACCCTCCAGAATTTCAATCCTCTGGGTAGAGATACTTGATTTCCGGGCCACAAATTTAGCCAATTGATTTACCAAGGCTACAATCACACCTTTTCTCGCTTGATTGATTTTCAAAGCCACAATCACACCTTTTCTCGCTTAATAGATTACGAAGAAGTCTATAACTTTGAATAGCACTGCGAACCTTGTTGAGATAGTGATAGAGAATCAAACTAGAAGTAATCGAGTATGATTCAATATTGATTTCGGCAGAGTAATGGTAAGAGTATGTATTAAGAAATGTGGAAGAAGAAGAGGAGTGAAAAACTAGAAAATCTAATCAAAAATTCGTTGAAACTAACCCCTATTTATAAAAGAACAACAGCCATGTCCATTCATGAAGAATTATGGCGAATAGATACTTCTTTTGAAATTTAAATTTTGAACTCAACTGACACAATGTCAACATGGTCACCATAGGCATGTCGACATCCCAAAGCAATTTTTAATGATTTTATTTTCTTTGAAAATAACCTTTATCTTATATTAAAATTATTTTAAACTTTTCTAATATACTTGATTATAGTTAAAATTCATAAATATAGAGAATATATATAAAATTTAACTATAGTTTTATATTTAAATCTTAAGTATAATATTTAAAACTAAAATATATTATTTTAAAAGATAGTTTAAAATCAGGAGTAATTTTGACTTTGAAATTAAAGATAATTTTGAGGCTAAAATTATTTAAAATCAGGATAGAGGTTATTGATGCTTTTAAAAGGAAGGTTTTGAAAACAAGATATAATTTTGAAAAATCATTTTGAATAAAAAGTTAGCGGATACAAAACAATGTTCCACTAGATTTTTCGTAGGTTACATCCTACTTAGGGTTCCATCCCTTTAACAGGCTCGAAGTGGATTCCATTCCACGAATAAATTGGATTTTAAGATGCCAGTGCTTTTCTATGAGTTTGAACAAAATTTCTAATTAAAGAATAAATTACTTCAATTCTTGAATTCTTGATATTCTTGATACTCATGAGTCTTCAATCTTGATATCTTGAATCTCTATACTGTACAGCCTCAATTCTTAGTACCTGCATGGTTAAAACTTGCATATACATATATATCTAAAATTATAATATTAGTATTTATATTTTATAATCTATTCTAAGGTTGTTGTCATCAAAACCATCATCTCACAGACTAACATATATGAGAGAGGCAAAATAGGTAGATCCGTGTTTTAATCATCAAATCCTCTCCCCCTCATATCATTCTCATTTTGCTCACACAAAAACAATTGAAAGAATAAGGAGGTCGACCATGATCTAGAGGAAAAGGGAACAAAATAAAAGGAGATTCACAAAGTAAAGCTTAGGGAAACTAGGGCAAAATTAAATCTCATCTCCAACATCGATTTTAAGGTGAATAATGATAAACCATCTCTCTATTTCTTGTATTAGTTTGGCTATGGGTAGTTTCCAAATTATTTTGGTAGATTTTGTCAATTTATGGTAGAATATTCATTCTTTGGACATAATAATGAATTATGAGATTTTTATGAAATTGTTTGAATGTGTTTTAAGGGCAAAACCTAAGTTTTTAATCTCCAAACGCTTTGATTTTCTAGTTTGTTGCATAAAATATTAATTTGGAGATGGATTTTTAATTTCATAATTTTTCAAATTAAAATGAATGTTTTATTAATTTCCTAAGTTGGAAATTGGATTTATTTTGGGTTTTAATTATTAAGAATAATTAGATATAGTTTTTGAGTCTGAAATTTTTATATGGTAAAGAATAGGGTATTTTTGAATTTCTAGAATTTTCAAGGATTTTTCGAAGTAAGTTCAAATTATTATGAATTTATTTTTCCAAACAAACATTTAAATTAATAATTTATTAAGGCATTAATTAATTAAGTTAGCAAATAATTTTAGGACTTTAAAACTAGATGCGATGGTTTTTCTAAAAAGAATTGGCTAAAGTATTACATTACATAATAAAAATTGGACAAGAGCTTGGATTTGGTGAAAAGAAATTGCTTTTAATGGTAATAAATCAATTTCACAATAATTATGAGAATTCCATGCTACTCCTAACAACGCAAAGCTTAAGATGACTTCTCAGCTATGAGAGTCGGAGTCGACATGGAGGGAAGCCTATGATAACTACTTAGGTAGTTATAAAATGATTCCAAATATGTCAAAATCGACCTCATCATCAACGTATTATTGACAGCATCGCCATCTTGTGATTCCTTCAAAAGTTTAAATCTTAATACCAAAATTATTGATGTTGCATGTTTTCACCTTATTTTAATAACGCTGCCTATCACCCTTTTGGTTATTTTCGGTATTAACTATATGAAGGCGTTGGTGCCACATGTTTTAACTTTGACCTTATGTGTTTGGCAGTATAGCAGCCAAAGTATACTAAATATAAAGTTTTATAATGACTTTGTTAGTTTTGATGCTGCTATTCATCAAGGTCAGCAAGGTTTTATATTGCATTGTGTTGGCATCGATCCCGCATTTCTTCCTTTTAATGTCGGCAAGGCTTAGTTTTTATGTGAATTAGAATTATGTTTTAAAGAGGTGATATAACCAACATTCAAGAGGGCCGACAACCCCATTTTGGCAGTTAGCCATATGATTAATAAAAATCTTAATTTATTATTAATAGATAGATAGCCTATATCATATGTATGTCGACAACCTTGTTTTCAACATAGAGTTTAATACTTAAAAGGATTTAAGTTTTTGTTTTAGACCTTGGATAGAGATTAACATTGTATTAACATTGAAAATGTACTCTACTATCTTAATTAACGGCAGGGAGCCATGTGTTGTATTATTTTGACTTCGATCGTTGGGGATATCGATTTTTACATTACTATGTATTATATGTATATGAAGTTGACATTACTTATTAGGGTTACCAAGATAGAGTAAACTCGATACTAATCATTGTGGATACCAATGTATATTTATAATGAGTTCGACACAGACCATTCGGGATACCAATGTATATTAATTTGAGATGTTATAACTTTAAGGGGATACAGCCTAATTAGGGACACCAATAGACATAGGTTAAACATGTGGGTTAAACATGAATTAAATTGATAAATGACGGGTTCAGAGTTATCCTAAGAAAACTATGGGATGTGAGATGGATAGGCCACATTATGACGAGATGTATAGTCTTTATATGGTTAATGAGGGGTTCATGATCATATTAGAAAAAATATGGAATGTGTGATGGATAGTCCACATCATTTTAAATGAATAAAGCCAAATGTGATGGGTAGTCTATATGGGAGGGGATGGATAATCCATAAACATTACATGTGAGATGGATAGTCCACATAAATCTAAGATGGATAGTCATTTGTAATTTAGACAGATAACCAAATGAGATTAAGATAGATAGTCTAATAAAGCTAGGATGTGTAGTCCAAAGTGTGTTGCATGACTAATAATTCTTATTTTCTATGTTCTAACCATTGTGGATGCAGGAGAACAGTATATGGTTAATATATTTTGATTAAGATAATGGTGAGGGGAAGACTCGTTCCGCTCTATGGCGTGATCTCACTAGCAATCTATTTTTGGTTTAAGATGGTAGGTTATTATTCACTCCAGATTTTTGTCCGACTCGAAGGTTTTACTTTTCCCCTTAAATTCTCGGGTACTCCTTTGAGTAGGTTGAAAGTAAGGGTATTTAGGTTTTCGGTTAGAGGATAACCTTCTGGAGATGTGTAGAAGGCAATCTAGCTATTTAGGAATTCTTATCTAATTCGATGTGTTGTTTGATCTTATTTACATGGATCTATTGACAAGTTATACAATTGCCAAATATTATACTCTGATTAACCAAGAGGGCATCTTCATATGCCGCTCTTGGAATATTTTGTAAAGTTATATTTTCTTTAAACATGGGATTGCGATTCTGATTATGTTTACGAAATATTATTTACAAAATGAAATGTGAAAGTTTGCTATTAAATTGTGTTTAATATTTTTCATATTCATGTGCTTTTGATTATTGAGCTGACTAACATAGTCATATTTTGTCATAAGAAATTAATACTATGAATGACTGCAATATCTGTAGTGCTTAGTTTTGGGCCTCAAAATAGGGATGTTACAGTTCCCAATGCTCTATTTTCCAGTTTTTTGCCAAAAAATCATGTCGGTACCAAGTGATACTTCTCAGTACCAACCCCTTTTCTTAGGCACTGATTACTTTAAATATCGAGCACTTAGAATTTCTCGCTATCTTATCACTTTCTTTTTATCCTTGTGTTTTTGGACCCGGCTTATTCTCCTACTACCATACTCCTATGGACTTCGATCCATTAGACTAAGCCTCTCGTTATTGATCATCTAACGCCACCTCCTTGATACCGCTGTTATCTTCAGATCGTCACCATACCCATCGTCGATCCTTCCCATGAATTCATGTCTAAATTCTCTTTGCCGACTTCTAGATCTAAAAGCTTTATGGTTGGTTGGTGATGGTGAAATAGTCATGGTGGCACCGCAACAGTTGTCGTTGACCATATGCGGTTGCCAATGTTGGTGATGATGGTTCAAGCGATTTTGACAAGTGTTTGGTTGGTGTAAACCCTAGGTTTTCCAAGATTATTCTTGGGTACGACCTAGATTGGTCTCCGGTTCGACCTAGGGAGTACTCGGGTTTGACCTAGGGAATTGCAGAAGCATTCGATTGCCTTATGTTTGAACTAAAGATGGAACAAACATCCAAATGATTGAGTAAAGAAATAAAAGTGGAGAAATAATATGAAAAACTTCAAAGAAATGAACATATAGAGATTTTATAGTGGTTCGGCAAACTTTGACCTACGTCCACTCCAAGTATTCTTTTATTATAATATAGGATTACAAATACCGTTGATATGAAAGGAAAGAGAATAATGGACTATGAAACCAGAGCCAAAAAAGATCCCAAGAGTGTGTCATGCCTTTTGTATTTATAGGGAAAGATGCGCAAATATCTAGCTAAAAATCTGCATATGGAACCTTGAGACCAAAACCCGATCCCTCAAAAAATCCCAAGCCCAGATGACTAAGCATTTGGGATCGGCACCAACCCATAAAGGGGGATCAGTACCGACCCCCAAGATCGGGGAGTGGACCCTTGCGATTCCTAGTGGTGGATCCACTTAATAGTGGTGTTACGTCCCTATAGTAGTTCTGCGAAGTTGCTTAGGTGTTTTTTGGGGACATCGACCGATTTTTGACGAGTTGAACTACCAATCTAAGTCCTCTATAGCCACAGTGATCCATACCGATCCCCTGCTTAGAGGAAGTGTCTATCCATAGTTAGAATATTGCAGGATGTTATTCGCCTAAATCTGTTCGACCATTGCCTTATAGCCTTGTTTATATTTGATTCTTGAGCCTAACAGTCATCTCTCTGGGCTTCTTTCCTTAATAACTGTGAAGTCCGTTGAGTTAAAGCCGCTCCAACACTGCTTAGTTCAAAAGCGATTTAACATCTTAACTTGAGTCTTTTCCTTCCAAAGTGCTCTGGTTAGCTCTGACCAACACTTGACTTATCATATTTTGCTGTTCAAATGTTAATAGGGTGGTTCTCTTCCCAAACAACAGCCTTATTATATATGTCCCAATATTTGATCAGTTCCTTATAAAGCATGTCCAATCATTGCACTTCCAGTGGTCTTATAAAAGAGAAACTTCTACATCGCCTCAGACATCGGCTCTGTTATCGATTATCCAGTGACGACGGGTAAATCCGGTGCACAGTTCCTTTATGTGGCATGGCTCATTTTTCTAGCACAAATTGGCTATCTATAGAGTATGGTATGTTCATTGTGTATATGATACAGGTTTATGCTGTATAAACTAGCATTTCCATTTTATCCAGTCGATGTTCAGAATCCGATTAGTCAACACATGTCACCACCCGTAGGATTCTGAACGTTGCTCGCGGGGGTTTAAATTTAAAATACAATTCGAAAATAAAACATTCATAGCTATGTTGAACGATAATTTTTCCTATCCAGATTGACTCATCATTCTCCCAAATTCCATACTAGCATCGGACCATCAAATCCTCTTAAAGTTGGGTCTATTTCTGTTTAGGCTTCAAACCTATGACTTTCGAGCAAAGGCATTCAACTACTGCTGAATTGCAAAGAATGATCATTCAGGTAGAACTAATTTAAGAACAACCACCTCCTTTAAAGAGTAAACCAGCTTAAGAGCTTTGGACGATCAACCCAAACAAGTACCGATGATTGTTACTCCTAAAATGCTTCAGAACATCTACGGACAGCATAGAATTTCTTAAGGCGATATCATGCTTCCTACTCAGGGCCAGCAAGTGCACATCCTTCGATGGACTATACTGCTTGCAATTGATACATGTGTTTAGGCGGCTGCATACCACCTTTCAATCCATTCTTGCTCATGATGCTCTAAGAACAAGGTTACCTCCATCCTAAGTTCATCCCAATGGATGTGCATGACTGAGCTCCTTATACTTGCTATTTATGAACCATCTGCAATGACTTCCAAACATCTTAGAGTTGACTCACATCTCGAGTTTCAAATATCGGAATAACTCACCATCTTATATAGTTATTGAGGCCTGGTACCATTATAAGGTTATTGAAGAACTTCATATTAAACATTCACACTTCAAGTAAAAGTACTTTGTATGATGACGTACGACTTCAACAGGCCTTGGCTTTCTGGAAGCAAGTTCCTTTTCTCTTCACTTTTCCCACATTCGGATTTCTTCCATCCCAACGTTTAACTTGTTATCCAATTCCTCCATAAATATTCCTTCTTGAGACACAAATGATGACCACACCAAAACTTTGAAATCTCTCAAGAAAGTTAGCTTCCTGCACTGCACAATTGCTTACCTTTTAACGAACAAGAACCTTCAACGTTGTAATTTATTACATCGAGATATTTTATCATTGTTGTAACCACTTCTCTAAGCAATTCTAGAATACCTACTCGATCTTTGGCCCCACTCATAGCTCCGACGATAATCTACAAGGGAAAGTCAAAGGTCCATCTGGTATAGCAAACGTAGAGGAGTTGGCTAATAGAGCAGCAGAAGAGCCCATTTTTGATAAAGTTCAAGAAGAAAGGGATGGAGGAGTTGTAATGCAAATGATTCAAGAGGAGAGCGATGAGGAAAAAAGAAGAGAAGAAAGAAGAGGAAAAAGAAGAAGAAAGGAATGAAGGAGGAAACGGGACTACAACATCAGACAAGAGGAAGATGAATAATACGGTGAAACGTCTCCCAAAGGCATCAGACTTCCTTCCATGCCTCAGCCGAAGCGTAAAATTATCATAACTCCCAAAGAAACCACAGAACTACGCACGATGCTATCAGTGAAGGTGACTCCTCCAGCTAGTTCTTCAAGAGATGCCTTTGACTCAATGAGCAACTTTGATATTTCAATCGTTGGTCTTCTCAAAGAAGGCTCCTCGGGCTTCACTTTCCCTTCCAAAAAATTTCTAACCGAAGGAGGCAAGATTGCGTCGTTATTTACTTTCGAACATGGTCTATAGAGTACTTAGTAGGACATCAATACTCTATACACCTTTAGGATCACGAACATAAATTTCTTGCATTTACTTGAATCCCAATAGTTTGAAACTTACAAGATCTTTTCTCTTATTTCAGGTACCATGGGTAGAGATAGACATAACAATCTTTAATACGACATTGGTGAAAAGAGAAACCATACCCTTGAGCTACCTTATTCCAACTTTTATAAGTGATGATAAACTGAGGAAGAAGACCGCCAAATAGAAAGAAAGAAAAGATAGGTTGAAGATAGGCCGCCTTATGATCAAAGCAAGTGGTATAAGGAGACTCATAATCATCGCAACTTCTCTTCGTGCATTCCTTTGCTCGATTCTCAACCTCAAATTCCTAAAACCAACAACCTCAAACTTCACATTCTTTAACTACATTTATTCCTCTTTCAGACTCATTGAGAGGATCGTTGTTTGACCAACTCCTCCAACTCCATCCAACCGTATGCAGGCTACTTCCCATATCTCTGCTTGACCGAGGTTATGTTTGACCATGACCTTAAAAATAAACCCAAGGAAGAAGAAGATTGCAAAGTCGAATGGGTGCAGGAGTTGGTCAATCAGGGATGTGAGTGTTAGGAGTTAGCTTATGCCCTCTCCAATGTCAACCGGATTAATCAAACAAACACTCAATCGTTCGAATCGGATAAGAAAACTTATGACGATATGATAGAGGGGAATAAAGCTGATTTAGAGAATATGAGAGCAGAGATAGATGCAGTTTCGAACTCTAAGGCCAAAATCGACAAACTTAATGGAGGAGATGAGGAGAGCATACACCAATGCAGAGATTATGCGTAAAGATTTGCTAAAGAATGCCTATGAAGACAATGCCACCTTAAAACGCAACTTGCTAGAAAAGAGTTATCCCTCACTGCAAAGGATGAAAGTATCTGGATTAAGGATAAAACGATTGAAGATCGGATAGTTGAGGTCTAGAGGCTCTTGGAGAAAAAAGACAGGCTTGAGGAGAGTTTTCTATTATCAAAGGCCGAGATGCTGGATATTGACCTTGACTGTACTATCACCTTGCACGATCTTAAGGAGCTCAAGAGAAAAAGGCCAAAGAGTGAGAGGAACTCAATACCACTCTTCAGCAATTATTCACCGACGTAATACAACACAAGAATCTGAAGTGGTTGGCCGGCACTTATGCTATGACTCTTGCTGAAGCTGGAAGAAGATATATGTCGTTTAGAAGTAGCCAGTGAAGGCTTTACCGAGGAAGAACTAAGAGCAAAGTAACTCGATGTTGATGACATAGCAAAGCTTGAAGAGGGAAAAGCTATTTTGCCCACTGAAGACATTTTGCTACCAAAGCTGCCGCTAAAGCTATTATTGACCCGAGTCCATCGGTTCAGGCAAATTCATTAGCTCCAAAATATCAAGAGCTTGCAGCGGTTATTCCTGTAATTGAGGGAGCTAGTTTTGAGGTCATTTGTGTAGCTTCAATTTCTACAACTATCCCCGTTGAGCCATATATTACCACCTTTGTTGATCATTCGATGCAATCATCACTTAAAGAGGCAGAATTGATCAAGTCTCCTACCCAGCAGTCCAGTACAGGTAAAGGTATATACCTTGTTTCACTAGTATTCGAGAAACTCTAGTTCTCGCCTAAATTCATCTCCAATATTTACCACTCTGTTTGTCGACTTGTAGGTCATCAGCATCTTCTTCCTCTACCGTCAGTCACTTAAGGCCTTGGTTCTATAACAATCTTTATTGCATCAACCTCCATTTCCATAGGACTCATCTCGCTTATTCCTCCATCCCGCTCTGGCCTAGGGCCAATTCTGAGAAGATAGATGCCCTAGAGGACCTAGAGGACATTTCTTTTTCTCTAGAGGAAGATGTTACTATTACCAATCCTGTAGACCCAACTAAAGATTGAACTTCCTAAGGTTAAGATTAAACTCGAGCCCGGTCTCGATAAGGCTTCAAGCGCCAAAGAGACAAATTCTTCTTCTCGCATTCCTCATTTTGTTATCCGGCTTCTAAATAGTGGCAGCATTGGCACCGCTACAGAGACCATCGAGCTCCTATCAAGTTGTCTAGAAGGTCTTGCCATCATTGTTTCTAAAAGTGACACGACCCCTTTAAAAGGCAACACACTGAAAGACAATTAAGGCCAGAAAAAGCCTCGTGATGGCTCAGATGGCAAGAACGAGAAGAAGATGAAGGGCCAAAAGAATAAACTCCCCAACCGTTCTTCGATAAAGGCTAGATAGTTTCTAATTATTTGTTTAGGATGTACCTTTTTGTTTTCCTTATATTGCATATAGGCCGCATTTATATGGGAGTGACCCCTATGAACCTTAATGTATACAAGTTTGAGTAAAGAAATACTACTTTTCTTTTGTTATCTCTATTCCATTTACCTTTCAGCACTTTTATACTCTTCATGTGCCTATATACAACTGCATGCAAATACAATATAATTTCCTACATTACAATTTACCTATATTATATACACTTGTTTTCATGCAATGCTTTTATTTACTGCAACTCTATGCACATAAATAAAATTCCTGCAATTTCTTTAAACATATTCCATTTGTTAGTCCTGTCTTTAGCTGCCAAAGTGCTCTGTTTGGATAAACAAAACTATGATTTTTAACCAACACTATGGTTATTCCTGTTTATTTTAGATTGAGCTTCTTTCAACCATTAATGAGTTATAAATAATCCAGATTCCAAGTTGTTCCCAATTTTCGAGGAATAGTGACTTGAACATCTATCTCCTAACGTTCCAAATCTCGCCAAAAATAAGGCTTAATTAGTGTTTTCTATAGGTTTCACTATTAAACCTTGGCAAAGCACATCCCACGAGTGAAACCGAACCTTTTCGTTGATTTATCGCATAATGAGTCCTTTTTCGGGACTCGTAATTCTAAATGCCAAAGTTGGAGCACTGTTCATTGACTTGCCTATTTTTGGGCATTGATCAGTGGTTAATCATATGGGGCCAATTATCCAATTGCCCCAGTCTGATTATATTCTTTCGACCCTGATCCTGGACTGGAAGAGTCTGATCGTTCCTATTTCTATTTTTCAGCGACTATCCTTACTTATCCTTGGTCAAGCATGTCCCCTTGGCCGTAAGCACAGTCGTGAATATCCCCACTATTGATCAGTTCATTTATTGAAGAATTAGTGCCTTTGGACGCCTACCTCTAGGCATCTACTTTCAGTACTACCTATCTCTAGGTGCTGATTGAGAGTATTCGTTAACCATCCTCGCTTATCCTTGGCCTAGCATACCCTGTCAGGCCGCTAGCAAGGTTAAAGAATTTCTATTGGTACACCAGTTCCTATCTTAGGAACCGGCGATCTATTCACCTTATCTTTAGCGTTCTTTCTTGACGTTGCCTAGTTTCAGGCAACAGTCAAGACCTGAAGACTAGGGCCAAATTATCTGATAGTCCCTAAAGTTTACTCTCATCGATCCTAATCCTAGACCGAAGGAGATGGTATCATTTTCCTAGTACATAAGCATGTAGGGTTGAATTATCCGATCAACCTTTGAAATCATACTCCCTTGTCTAGATCCTGGACCAAAGAAGTTTATACTTGAATATACTGCTAATCGCACGGTACAATAGTTTTGCTTATAAGAACTCGGTTTCATTGTGTAACACCCCACCCTGAGATCCACACTAACAAAAATATTACTAGGTAATGCTGTTGTTAGTACAGAGAATATGGCTAATTAGGAGCGACCATTGGTAAAATTGCTTTGGGCGAGTGTCGAATACGTCGAATAATGTGGCTATATTTTTCTTTTCTTACAATGGTAATTTGACATATCCAATCCAGGCACAAAACGATAATATAATGGTTTAATCTAATTCGGAACAATACATAACATAATATACAACACAAAATCAAATGTCCCAACGGAAATAATACACGTCAATATCTCTCAAAAGTGTGAGTTTACAAAAGAAAATACTAAACTCACATTTATATACATATACATATATAAACATTGACATATCTAATGACTACAAAATTCTACAACATGTACAAGCATATACGCTAGACTCAAATGGTACATCAAAAATAATAACATCATATAAAGCACCTTAACCTAGCTCACATCCAAAGCCACTGAATCCCTATCCATATTAAGCCTCAGTCAGACCTGAGTATTAAAATAACACCCGGGTCAGACTATCTCTAATATCAGAAAAGGAGAGGTACCGATAATAAAAAACTAGCATAAATATCAAGGGAAAATTTTAATAAATTGTGCTTCACTAACATGATAATACTTTACTTAATAATTCATAGTTTATTGTTAAGCTTATGCTCATTTACAACATTCATCAAAGTTAAGGGAACCACAATAATAAGAGCATAGAAAATCCCATCCATATATGCAAGCAATAGACTTCTACTTCGCAAATCATCACAATATACATGTACTTCGCACGCCAACACAAGAGGTTGCACTTTGTAAATTATAACTCGCTTGAAAACGAGTATTATAAGATGGGCCTGAAAACCCATTTAATCCACCTAAACAGATTCACCCAAGATCGAGTCTGAAAACTCGATAAATAGATAAGTGTCATCTACATTAGATAAGTAATCATAACAGTGTCAGCTAATGTCCCATAACCACTTGATGACACTTGAATATTTACTAAATGCTAGTAGATTCCACTAATGTGTAAATAAATGTTCAATCGAACGAATCTAATAATTAACCGGTAAAACAAACGCAAGCATTTCATACCACTCTTTTATTAATCCGTTTAAAACGTTCCCCATTCGATCAATATCGTGCAATTTTATAAAAATAATTTGTTTTGAAATCTCTTTTTAAGACATCTTTTGATTTATAAAATTATTGTACATTTTAAGAGTCATTTATTAAGCTTATATATATATATATATATATATATAATATATTCATATTGAACTATTGCTTCAAAATAATTAGAAGCCATTGTTATTTGAATCAGAGATTTATTCGCTTGAAAATTCAGTTTAAAATTGTGCAAGAAAATATGTTTTGTAGCATATATTTAATAGGAAATTCCATGGAAAGTTAAACTCAAATAGATCAAATTCACAATTCAAATCCCATATAAATCATTGAATCAACATAAATGATAGCAAATAACAATGCATGCTACATTCAAGAAGTGAAATCAGGCAAACAAAGGGTCAAACAGGCAATCGGGAGGGGTCGAGCATCCCTTGGGGCTCTAGCCAGGTGTTCGACCGCTTCATCGGTCTATGAGGATCGTTCCACCAATCGCATCATCTATGGAAGAGTCCCAGGTGATTCCATCGCCTTCTGATGGTCCGAAGATGTTGATTATTGGTCGATAGGTGGTTTTGAGTTCAAGGATGTTGATTTTTGGTCGGTGGGTGGTTTTGAACTCAAGGATGTTCATTTTTGGTCGGTGGGTGGTTTTGAGCTCAAAGATGATGAGTTTTGCCTCATGCAACATATAATCATCCATAAATTCATGGATTAATTGATCATACAAAAAGGGTTTCAGCAAAGCTAAAAATGGTATAGGCGAATCATGAAAACAACATAGGATATGGAGATTATTACAACCATGAATTCAAGTAAACAACCAAACAGCCACATGGAATTCACTATGGACTGGGAATGTGAGTTATGCTCACCGATTAAGGCATGAATTAATAGCAAGATTCTAGATTCTCCTAGGCTAATGATTCTCAACAATCAATCCTAGGTTAAACTTAAAAAATAGGAAGAAAAAATTATAGTCACATTATTCAACATATCGATACTCACCCAAAGTAATTTTATGGATGGTCGCTCCTAACCAGCCCTATTCTCTACATTAACAGACAATATTACTTAGTAATACCATTTATTAGTGTAGGTCATAGGGTGGGACATTACAATTGGTATCAGAGCATAGGTTCGAAACAATATAGAATATAGGAAACATGAATCTTGGCCTAGATTGACTTAGAGTCCCATCCCTTGGTTGTGTTGGGTAGGGTTTAAGATTTAATTCCTATTTAGAATAGAAGTATAAATGATTATTGGAGATAATCAATGGAACTTATTTGTGAAAATTTTGAATTACTTTATAAATTATTTTCATAAGATGATTTTAAAATTAAGTGTTGTGCAGTGGAGTCCTGATCCATTAGTGAAAAGAGTCGCACAACGGAAGCCGATAGATTGTTTCTGCTGAGCAATGTAATTAATTATTATTTACGTTTGATTGCATGATGTATGCATGGACGAATGGATGTGTATTTAATTTACTATTAATAGATTTACAATTATATGAAATTATATGGATTGATAAAGAAATATTTTGAAATTAGTTTTGTGTTAAATTGCCCATTGAGTGCTTGAAGAATTATGATCGATGCGTCTGATCAACGTTATTGATAGAGATTCCTAAACACTTCGACAAGGCAGTTAGACACAATACTTGAGTTTTAATATTTTATAAAGGTTTAACAAAAGCTATAAATAATAATTGGAAAGAAGATAAATTCTTAATTAAGTTAAATATCCTTTTGAAATGGAAGAAACATTTTAGAAAAGTATATTTATATGCATATGTAATGAATTTTGGAAATAAAAAGATATTTTGGGAGAAGTCTTAACTTTAAAAGAAAGTATTTTGAAGATAAAAAATATTTTCAAAGGAAATATTGTAAGCTATATGTTTATTTGAGTTTTAATATTTTATAAAGGTTTAATAAAAGCTATAAATAATAATTAGAAAGAAGATAAATTTTTAATTGAGTTAAATATCCTTTTGAAATGGGATAAATGTTTTAGAACAATATATTTGTATGCATATGTAATGAATTTTGGAAATAAAAAGATATTTTGGGAAAAGTGTTGACTTTAAAAGAAAGTATTTTAAAGATAAAAAATATTTTCAAAGGAAATATTATGAGTCATATCTTTATTTTGGAAAAGAAAAATATTACATGGAGTTTTAATAATATTATTTGGATGATTTAGGAATTAATAATATTATAATGGTTGCTCTGACATTTGATTCTGTGTTATATATTATGTTATGTGTTATTTTCAATTATATTAAACCTTTGTATTATTGTTTTGCACCTGGATCGGATATGTGGAATTACCACTCGTAGAAAAGAAATAAAAAATTATAGTCGCGTTACTCGATGTATCCCCAAAGCAATTTTATGAATGGTTGCTCATAATCAGCCCTATTCTCTGTATTAACAGACAATATTCCCCAGTAATATCCTTTGTTAGTATGGGTCTTAGGGTGGAGCGTTACACATTGGTTAAAGAAGCTGAGTTTTATTTATGAAAAGAAAATGTGGCATGTCCTACCTTATTGCAATGCTGCGAGAATCATTGGGTGGCTTATTTGTAGAAAGTAAATTAAGTAAAACTGAACAAAATTGCACCATAGCAACTCATTGTTCCATGCACACGAAATTGATATTTTTCGTCAATAGCTAGCTCGAATGTTTCATCTCTAAGATTTTGCTCGATCACATAAGAACCTTCCAATTTGGACCAAGCACCTCCGTTCCTTGGGGGAACTCGTTTTAAAACATGATCCCCTACCTCGAAGGTATAGTTCCAGACCTTGGTGTTAAAATATCGTGCTACTCTTTTTTGGTGAGCAGCTACTCTTAATTCTACTTCTTCTCTTTTCTCATCAACGAAATTGAAGGAATCAAGCAAGAGTTCCACGTTTACCTTTGGATCACAAAACCTTTTGTAATGGGAAGGGGTCTCTAATTTTATCAAGATTATGGCCTCCAAAGTGAATGACATATGTTTATTCATAACTTATGGGTTTTCCTATATGTCCACAATACTAGTGAAAGCTCATTGGTCAAGTTGCCCTTAGCTTTTGCTAATCATTTCTTCAAGGTAGACTTGATGTTATTCATCGCCTCTACTTGTCCGTTTTTCTATGGATGTGCTACCGTTGAAAATCCCTTCTCCATCTGGTACCAGTTGTAAAAATCCTTGAACTCGGCATTTCAAACTGAGTTCCATTATCCATTATGATATTCCGAGGCACTTCGAACCTACATTTGATGTTCTTCATTACAAATTCGATTACTATTTTCGTTGTAATTATAGCAAGTGATTCGGCTTCAGCCCACTTCATGACATAACCCGTCACAACTATTGTGTACTTAGACCCTCCTTTTGCCATTAGTAGCATACCGATAATGTCAATTCCCCAAACTATAAATGGCCATAGGCTGACCATTTATATAATCTCTGTCGATGCGGCTCTCTGTATTTCTGCAAATCTTTGACAATGGTCGCATCGATTGGTATAATCGGCTGCATCTTGATTTATTGTTGCCAGAAATATCTATAGCGAAATATCTTGTTTGCTAGTGTCTACACCCAATGTGGTCACCAGGGCGTCCGTCATGGATCTCCGTGAGGATTTTTCTAACTTCATCCTTAGCTATACGCCTAAGCAAGGGGGTATAAAATCCTCTTCTGTATAACACTCCTTCTACGTCATGAACCATGGTGCTTTTTGAAGGAGTTTCTTCCGTTCATTCCTATCACTTAGAAGAATTCCCTTGAGTAGATAATCCTTAATTGAAGTCATCCATGACTCTCTTCCTCCGTGGCCTTTAAAATCCACTCAACACCCATCTGGTCGATACTTGGAGCCATCAGTACTTCTATTGGAAGCAAACCCATCACCTGTGCCTTCCCATAAAAATCCAATTTAGCCAATAAATCAGTTTTTGCATTCTTCTCTATAGGGATGTATGTAATCAAATAATGCTCAATATCATCCAACAACTCTAGCGCCTTTGTCAGATAAGGAGGATAGCTTGATATTCCTTCCTTACTTGACAATCCACCAACCGGGAATCACTAAATATTTGCAGCATCCTTATCCCTAATTCCTTCACTATCCTTAGCCCCACTATCAATGCCTCATACTCAAACCTCGTTATTAGTTGCATAAAATTGCAACTTCGGTGTATACCAAATCGATCGTGCGGTAAACTCAGTGATGAATTCCACCAATGTCTGCCCATTTATCACCCTCCTCGTATGGTAAGTAATATCATACTAACTTAGTTCAATATTCCATTTCATCGATCTCCTTAAATTTTTGGGCTAATACAATACATGTTTCAAAGGCTGATCTGTTAGCACCTTAATCGGATGAGCATGAAAATACAATCGCAGCTTGCTCAATGCAATCAGCAAGCAATATGCGAGTTTTTCTAACTTTGGATAATTCCTTTCAGCTTTTGTAAACTGCTTGCTGATACAAAAAACTAGACTTTGAATCCTTGCATTCTCATGTACCAGTGCTGCACTTTTGTGCATGTGCAGACTGCCTAATAGATGAATAAGTCTTCTTCGTCCAATGGTTGGATAGAACCGACGGTACTTCAATTTGCCTAAGTAACTCATCGAAGGAATTCTGCCAATTCTCATTCCATTCAAAATTCTTCTTATGCTTTTTTAGGGCATCGAAGAATTGTATGAATTTATCTGTTGCCCTTAAGATAAACTGACTCAAAGCTGCAACCATCCCATTTAAGCTCTATGTAACACCCCACCTCTGTACCCATACTATTCAAGAGTATTATGGATTAACACTATCAGATAATACGGAGAATGAGGCTACATAGGATATACATATGAATATCTCATTGGACTAACATCGGTACTTATTATATCATCAATTAAATAATTCTTCTACATTCACGGTAAAAAATTAAACAATAATCACGTGTGCCTCCAGGATAGAACAAAACATAATATATAATATACAGTAGAGAACATAGTCAGTTGCAATGACAACATATTGTATATAATGTATATAATCACAATAACATAAACAAATCTCTATGTATTATATGACTTCAAATATATTGCAAAGCATATATAAAGATGTCTTCACCCATCTCAAAGCAAATCAAATAAAAACTCAAGAACATCTAAATTTGTTAGGTAATCATCTAAACTTAGAAACCATTATAAAAATCAAGAAACCATCATTACTGAAGTATCATCAAATTATCCTATAACAATAATCAAATATGTCACTCAATACCAACAATAAAATAATCATCATTAATACACCAAGATAGTATGGATATATAGGGACCGACTACACCTTAGACTCACTTGGTCTCTAGAATAGTCATCTCATGATAGGATGGGGACATATATGTCAATCCACTACTATACACATACATACCTGAACCAGACGGGAGACTAAAAAAATGTCTGCTTGCTCTAGGAGCCACACGTGGCTCATATAGCATGAGTCATACAATCATCGGTTACCCTTACCTCTCCCATGTCGGTATCGTGATCATATGCTCAACAACGTGAAGCCACTTCGGCCACGACCACCAACACTTGTGCCCCAAAGGTAACCGACTACTGACCTATGTGACACAGGAAAACACGCACATATACTAGCATAATTGTCAACATAATCATAAACAAGGTGTCATGGATTAGGGGTACAACCCCTCAATCAGGCCACTAAAGTGGATACTAGTTAATTTGGTTCACTCCTGAAACATAAAGGGAACTAAACCCAATGTGGACGACATATAGTACACCTAACCTATATCTGCTCATATCTCTAGACGTAAGCCGACACAAGGCTCTATATAAGTCAACACATAACCAAGCATACTATAGCTCTAACCACTGACCGACTCACGGCCCCAACCATAAGCCAAACATATGACTAAAGCATACTTACCTCAGCGAGTATTACCACATCCACATGAGTGTATCCTCATTTGAGTGACATTACTTACAATGAATAATCTAACGAATAACATAACGAAATCCCATACCACCGCATGTTACACGAATAATTATTCAATGCTTATAAACTACACTCAATCCATACTAGATATCTCTATATGACAAGTCCGATGAATTACCAAAAAAGTGTTACCGAAAGTCCCATAACAAACAGTAAGACTAAACCTTATATTCAAATTCATCATCACATAGAAATAAAAATACTCAAATACAATAATAAAGTTATGTGTATAAAACACACGTATATATACAATATTATAAATCTCAAATAATAATAATAATAATATATACAAGGCGTATGATACAAAAGTAATGTCCAAATATATGTATTTAAACATCCTTAATCCTTAATCATCGTAAAAAAAGTATTCCAAATATAGTAATCTTGTAAATTCATACAAAAGGATGTCATCATCGTATCATCTCAAAATATCCTCTAAATCAATATCAATGGTGAATCACTCATATCCTTGAATCAATATAAAGAAGATACAAAATCAGATATCAGGAAAAGATAAAGATATATCTTTTAAATAAATGTAAGTAAACAAATCAATACATAATAATGAAACATTCAAAACCTATAATTTCATATAATGAAAATAATACTAAAAATAGATATTAATTACTATACAAAATTAAAAAATAATTATCTAAACTTAGAAAAGACACGAAAAATAAAAAGAGTATCATTAATTAAATATTTATATCAAATTGAGTAAATAACTATAATTCAATATACTATAACTTATATAAATTGAATAATCGATTCTATAAATCAAATAAAACTTCAATAATTATAAATTTTCTATTTCTATAGTTTATATCTTCTCAAATAATTCATATTCTAGATATTACTTATGACATTCATTTCATACTTTTATAATATTAAATATAATTTTGTAAATAATTTATTCAATATCCAAATTTAAAATAAAATATTACTTCATAATCTCATATAAATATATAGAAATTATATAACCTATCTAGTGCTAAATCATTTACCTCATCCAAATCAAGCTAAACATTTACTTACAACTAATTAAATACATTTATAATTTTGTTAACCTTATAATTACATTCTTATATATAATATCTAATAAGTTATATTAAGACTAACAAGTTATACTGTAAAAGTAGTATTATAACTGTAGATTGATTAATACATTAAGGCCCAAAAACATGGAAAATATGCACAGCCAAACAAAATCATGTTTCCATTAATATAATTTTTCATGATCGAACTTCGCTGTTATATAATTTTTCATTTCATCACAGTTCCCTATTTTCTTATCCATGCATGCATAGATTAAACTCACCCATACAATGCAAAACAACACACGCGCCCCGCACATATTCTCACTCACGCATGCCTTGCCACACTTTCACACACCCAAATACTCAACAAAACACTCACCTGCACTTACTTCACCCCCATGTATACATGCAAATTACACTTTATGCATATAAGCAGAACTCCATATTTAGCTACAGACCTATTTGCTTTTATTCACAGTTTTGCATTCTAGGGGAATACACTCACAGATCCACTTCTACATACTAACACTTCAAATTAGGAAATAAATACACACACGCAGATATATATATATATATATATATATATATATATATATATATATATTTCAATACTCTTTTGTTCATACTCCTTTATAACTTTCAATAAATGAAAAGCTATCAATATAACCTAAAGAAGCATTATAGCTAAACTTAGAAGAACACTATGACATATTTCGCCTTTATAAGGGAAGCATGAATTGATACTTTCGTATACTATCTGGTGTACTAAAGTAGAGTGCAATTTTGTCTGTTTACCTCTGATCATTATCAACGGCCTATCAAATCAAAAAGCATCGTATGACCCTCACAACTACAGGAGAAATTGATGCAACCAAAATTTTAATCCCACATGCCCATTTTCATTCTGAGAATGCTCCATTCAATCAAGAATCCAACGCCATTGCCAATTCGAGCTCCCATCACCTGTACCTCCACCAATGTCTATCACTTGTACCTCCACTAATGTCTAAACCAAGGTTCAAGATTTCGGCTTTAGATTCCGTTCTGGTTATTTGAAATTATTGAAATTTAGGCATCGTTTCGAAAATTTTAGAAATTTCGTTTTAATTCCGGTTTACGATTTCCAACTGTTTTTCTCATATAAAACAAAAAATACTAAACATATATCAGTTTTAACAACAAAAACTTTTTACTGTATCATATATATTTTGCAGATTATGTTATAATCAATTCAGATTGCATATAAATAAAAAGAAAACAAAGTTATATATTAAATCCAATGCAAATCCAACCAAAGCCCAGCCTAAACAAAAGAAAAAGAACTAGACAGGCTTTCACTGCCCAGGTTAAATTACACAATTCTTTATTCTTCTTCTTCTCATCTTTATTTCGGTTGTGCCTTAGAAATTGAAATGAGTGCGGAGAAACTAAAATGTCGTATAAATCATCGTTCATATCTAAAATAGGTAACAAGTTCCTTCTTTTACTTTAATTTCTTCAAAATTTCCATCTGCTCTTGTTGAAACTGGGTTTTTATACATATTTCATTCCGGTCGATGCCGAAACCAGACTGGGATGGCCAGATTTCCATCTTGTCGGGCGGATTCTTGAACCTTGGTCTAAACCTACTTTGGACTTTCTAATTTGACCCACATCATAGATTCCCAATTTCTCACTAAAAATTCTTCTTCACCTCAAGAATCTAATGTCGCAGATGGCATCATTTCATTCCTTACGGACTGGGAACAGTTATTTTTCAAAGTGAAGGTCCATTTTCCTTAAGCAAAAACAACTATGTTGATCAAATCTTCATCCCTCAAATATATTGCGATAGTATAATGATGCCTAGTATCATAAAGTTGTATTTTAGAATTATAATTATTTATTTTATTTTTAATCTCGGTTTTTAATATGTGTACTTTTTTCCTTTTAAATGATAGAAGATGGCTTGATTTTGGAATTCCCTCCTTTCCTTCCCTGAACTGGTGAAGGTGTATTTATAAAAGGAATTGAATGATCTGGAAATCAAAATCTCTGGAGAAGTGAATTCTATAAACCTTTAATTTCTAAATTTTTTGGGGTTGTTGGGCTTGATTTTTTTAGATTTGGGCTTTTGTAAATATTGATAAGAAAATATACATATATGTGTATTTCTTTCTTCCCATTCTTTTCATTAGTTCATACAATAATTTATATCGAAGCCTAATTACATAATTATTTTTATATGAAACTACTTTCTAAGGGTTTATAACATTATTTGTTCTACAAAATTTTCTTTTCTACAATTTCATTTATTTAATTTATCATTTTGCTCGAATCATTACAATTTAATTTCCTAATCTTATTAATAAATTTAATCACTTATCAAAATTAAACTTAATATTTAAAACATTCTAATCTACATTATTTCCAAAACAATTCATTCATATATTTTCAAATTCCAAATAATTAATTCAATAAATGAATTACTAAACAAAGTAAACACCATTATATTAAAATATTTCTTTTCATTTTCATTTTTTCATCATTAAATATCTTATTATAAATTTACACTATCCTAGAATAAATTTAAGACATTCATTTTAAATGCTTAATTCTATATTTAACTGATTAAATATTTATTATGGATTACTCCAAAAAATCGGGTCGTTACACTGTACAACTCTTTCTTCGTGGTTGTGGCTCTTACATTCCTTAAGGCATTCATCTGCCATAGATTAGCTTCAATTCCTCTTGAATTCAAGATGAATCCTAGAAACTTCCTCGATACAATTCTAAAATAGCATTTCAATAGATTGAACTTCACTCCATACTTCCGCAATACATCAAACATTTCTAATCATCCATGTGATTCCTCGATAGTTGTGATTTCATGAGCATATCATCCACGTACACCTCCATCGTTCATTCGATTTGATTTTCAAACGTAGATTCACCAACTTTTTATACGTAGCTCTTACGTTCTTCAAAACAAACAACATAACTCAGTACAGTCCTAAATCCATTAAAAAGCTGGTGTGCTCTTGATCTGGTATATGCCTTAGTATTTGGTAATAGCCTAAATAAGCATCCATAAATGAGAGCAACCCATGCCCTATGGTCCCGTCTACCAGTTGATTGATCTTTGGCAAGGGAAAGCTACCCTCCAAGCATGCTTTATTTAAGTCAGAATAGTCAATACACGTCCACCACTTTCCATTTTGATTTCTTGACGAACACAGGATTTGATACCCACTTTGAGTATAAAGCATCGCGGATAAAGCCACTCTCTGTCAGCTTATCCACTTCCTCCTTTAATGCAGCGGATCGCCCCAAAACTAGACTATATCTTTATGGCTTCACAAGTGAAAATCTCAGATCCACATTCAGTGCATGACATGCTGCCTTCAATGATATCTGCACATATCTGAATACATCCAAGTGAATACACCCAAAATCCCTCGAAGGAAATTAACCAATTCCTTCCTTGGTCCAATATTGAGCTGAGATCTAGTTTTAAGAGTCTGAGTAGGATCATCCATATTAATCGAAACGTCAATCATCATTTCAACTAGTGTAGCCCATACTTCCTTTGACTTCTTTCTACGATCCATAGGCTTATCAAACCTGCTATGGTTCCCGAGCTAGGGCTTGGTTTTCAATTGTTGTGCTTCCGAGTTCTTAATGCAGAGATCATTTTCTACATTTTTGCCTTTCTCTCATCGCTTTGCTTCTCTTAGCTTAGCAATATAACATTCCTTCCAGTGCTTTGGTCTACTCTCACTGATTTAACCTCATTGTTTGTAAAGAATTTCATCATTAAGTAACAAGTAGCCACTGTTATTCTAAATCTACCAAGGTCGGTCGGCCTAGAAAGGCATTATACGTTGAATACTTACCTACTATAACAATCTTTTGGACCCGCGCAACCTTGCGGTCTTTATCGCCCAACTCAACTGGTAAATCAATCGTCCACACATGTTGTTTTGACATTCCACTAAGTCCTTGAATTTAGGATTTATAGGGCTTAACGTCCTTTATACCGGTTCGTACTTAGTCAAATGTCCTTTTAAATAAGATATTCACCAAGCTTCCATTATCCACCAAAGCTTGACACATTAAAACATGGCCAACAATAGCAGAAATCACCATGGGGTCGAAGATTGGTGCTTCGATTCCATCGAAAACCCTGATCCTGAATATAATATCATCCGTCACCATCCTTTATTGCTTAGCCGAAGCTCCATCCTCTTTGGAAAAGTAGCTTTCCTATGGTGCGTGCTTCAATGAACTCGCGTACCACTCCATTTCCTTCTGGATTTTTTCTACTAAATGGGGTCCTCTTGTTATGGTATTTATGCCTAATCTTCCATCAGTGTGCCTGCTCTACTCCCCGCTAGGTCCAGGCTGGTTCCCTTAGGCATTTGGCCCTTACAATCTAACATTTTATCCGCTATCCAGGGATCTTTGATATACAATTACAATGTTTTCTTCTTTATCATTTCCTCGATAAAATTTCATCGACACTCATTTGTGATATGTCCGTGGGTTTCATGGAAACGACAGTATTTTCCTAAGCATCTTTCCTCTTTAGTTGCCTCCTACCTAGGTGTTATATTGTAAGGTTCCTTGCGTAGCAAGGTATATATTCTCCAACGTGTTGTTTAGAGGTGTGTGCTCATCCGACCTCATATTCTCGAGCGTTTTTTGGATTCATTCCACCTACCATCAGAGCCCTGATTCCTTTTCTTTTGATTATTCAAATTCCCAACAAAGCCACAGTATCTGAAATCTCACCTCTCTGCTAAAATGCCATGTTTCTTTGGATCACCTCTTTTGACTGTCCACCATCAGCATTTCCAACAGTTCAGCTTGCTTCTTCCAATCGTAAGAACTGATTGACCTTTCAATGGAATTCCTCCATAGTCATCAGTTGTTCCATCTTATCCATTTACCGAAGTTCATGTCCAGATGTATGCGCTAGATGTAAGCCATAAACACCAAATCTTCCTCCATATTGTTAACCTCCATTACTGCAACGTTAAACCTATTCAAGAACTCCTTCAAAGACTCCTTAGGCCCTCGAGAAAGGCTAAAAAACAACATCATATCCTTAGGCCAAGCAGTATAGAGCTGAAATTGCTCCATAAACCTATTTGCCAACTCATCAAAAATCGATATGGATTTCGGTGTGAGCCAAGTAAACCACATCAATGCAACTCATTCCAAAAAGATAGGAAAACCCCTACACCATACCTAATTGATCACCCTAGCACCATCCACGTATCATTCATGCTTAAACGAGTGATGCTTGGGATTAGTGGCCTTGTTGTACTATGGTATTATCAGCATCGTAAACCTCTTGGGATACTCCTTTCCCATAATGTTCTCCGTGAATGGAGTTTCACTTGATGCGGAACCCCATTCCTTATTCTTTCTCCATTTATTTTCTTCCACCAACCGCTTAACCATGTCTGCTATATAATCCTCACTAGCTTAAAACTCTGAAAGTTGACCATCAGGAGCTACGTCAAGTATTTGACTCTACAAACGTCTTAGTTTTCTCATTGACGTCTAAGTTCTCCAGTCTCTGGGGGAATCACTCATTTATGTCTTTTCCGTTGCATGATTGTCTCCATAGCGATTGCTTGCACTCTAGCATCTTGAATTCCAATATCAAGCTCATAATCAACAACATCACGCTACTGATTATCTGCTGAATTAGACAAGACCAAGGCCTTAACTCCTCGTCCCATTTAAGTGCCAAAATTCTTCCCAGTACCAACCTGATTGTGGTCGGTTTCGAGCTAAATTCATTTAGAGGGGACGCTTTGGCTTCCTCCAGCAACTTCTCCCGCTGCCCGGTAGCCTTTTCCTTGCACTTTTGTTTTTCATCTCTTCTGTTTTGACTAGAAACAGATGAGTTCTCTTCTTTAGATCTGACAACTGAAATCTCTCTCTTGCTCCTTCTGGTTCTCTATAACTGCTGGATCAGGAGAGTTATGCTAGCATCCATCTTTTCCAATAGAGGTTTCTAACTATCGGCCTTCTTTTGATTCAGCTCCTGCATCATTTTTTCAAACTCCACTCCAGTGACTATCCCGTGAGAAGAAGATGGTCCTGGAAATGCCTACTAGTTGCTAACCTCCATGTGATGCGAAACTCCTTCATCTACACCAGCCACTGCTCCTCCTAGGCGTCATTGATTCATGTATGCAAATACTTTAAATTCTTAACGAAAATCTTTAGGATCTAACCTCTGGATCTCCAATCCAAAATAGAAAGCCAGGTCTATACCTGAGAATCTCATCTCTCAGTAAAAGCATTCTAATGTTAGCTCAAAATGACATAATACCCAAAACAACCTAAAATAAAGTGAGATCTAACCGAAACAATAAGTAAATAGATAAGACACTAAGATTTTAAAAGTAGTTTGGCAATCTCTCGCCTACATCCCCTATAGTTGTATTTATTCATCGATTGTAAGACACAAATACAAGGGTTTGGAAGTTGTAACAGCATATAACAGCCAAGGATAGCTTCCTCAATGAATAAGGTTGAGGATAGATAGAAGATGAAGAAAGTAAGGTGACAAAATCCCTTTTCAAATGCCATAAGTGATGTGTTTATAGGGAAACTGTCCAGCATAGTCCCTAGATCTCCATATACCATGTCTTACTTTAGATACAAAAAAAGCTGTAAAAATAACTAGGCACCGACCAGAAGTGGTTGATGCCCACCTATTTTTTGGATGGGGAATCAGTCCTTCTTATCTTCTTTGGTCTTCTATCCCTATTCCATTAGATTCCAAGCACTTTTCCTTAGAGACCAAGATTTCCAAGACGTTCCGATATCGCTTGTACTTGCCTGCTTTCTTTTAGATCTTCCTTAGAGTTGTCTGCCTATTCCTTGGGAAATGCACCCTAAGATGATCATGCAAACCATCTATCCAACAGTCATAGCTTCAGGGACAACAAGGGGTAGAAAAAGTGGTCTGTAACGAGTAATTAGTGCTCGGTATCGAGTAGTTTCCTTAGCTTTAATTTTTATTCAAATTTTTAAGCCTGCTCCTATGGTTCCTCCAAGCATGTTCCCAAGTCCATGACTCGTTTCGTCTTCGTCTAGATTCGTCTGAAAGCTGCTTGATTAAAAAGGCAAATAACAATCATATAGTTCAATTGTTGAAACTAGCATAATAGATTCATCATCAACTTGCTTTAGTAAATTCATATTTACTCATAAAATTTATCCCTCCATATGACTTTGAGTTTTGGTACATATATAAATAGAAATTAAAAATAATGATTAGAATGGACTGGTTGCACATAACAACCAAATTGTCTCAAGTAGGTTGGAAAGATTCTGAGTTTGTGGGTTATTAGATATGATCAAAGAAATGATACGAAAGTATTATTCGGTAAGCATCAGAGTTAAGAAAATGTTTTGACAGAGAAATCAAATAGTTTTATTTTTAATCAAAATGTAAAAGAAGAACGCGTCTATAAAATGAAATATTAATAAGTTCTAAAATATTTCTAAAACTATAAGTAAACAACAAACTCATGGTTGTTAACAATTTATTTGTGTTAAAATCATTTAAATTTGTTTGTTTAATTCTTGGAATAGGGCTTGAAAAGACATTTTTGTAATCAGTATGAAAGGATGCTGGGAATGTCCCAAAATGATATATACGAACACTATATTAAATTATTTAATATGGAGGATGTAATATGAGCTCCTTATGAATTGGCAATATGAATTATTATGCATGCTATATTTGTCTAACATATCACATTTCAGTTGTGTATTCAAGATATGGAGCAAGTATCAAATCCAAATTAAGATCACTAAGTGATGTTTAGAGCGTTCCTCGCAGAAATATTTATAGAAATAACGAACTCCTTATGAAGGAGTGCATGAAATCAAACTTTATAAGTGATATCAAGTATAATATGTCAACCCTAAGTTAATGTTCAATCTTAAGTAAAGAACATTAAGTTGGAAATGTTCCAAATAATAAGTAGTAGGTGATTCAACCAAAGGCTAAGTACACCGCCTTGAATAAGCGCTGCAATAAAAGAAGTATAAATAAATGTGCAAATTTATAATTGAGCTAGGGTTGATTTCAAATGTTGAGAATTTTATGTGATAACTAATCTAAGGTATATTGAATAGAAAATCCTTAAATGATATGTTATGTGATAGTAATTACAATGTGTTGTAATCATGAAAATTTTATCACATTAAAATAACATATAATTTTATATGTTTCTAATCAAGATGTTTCGAGACATGATATCGATGCATCCCTTGAGACTAAAGTATGTAATGCTCTCCAAATGTTAGACATTATATTACTTATGGTTGTTAGGTGCAACAAATACTGATAGATATTGGATAACTATAGATTGACTCAATTTAGAGTTTTCTATTTGTTAATGTAACAAAGATTAAACAGAGAACTCATAGTAACATTATTACACAGTTCTCATAACTTGACAATACCGTTGAACTTCAATGTAGAAACTTCACTTTAGATATAGTTAAATCATGGCATCCATCGAATGATTATAGTTAGGTCTGAGTTGAAGTATTGGAAGTGAAACACCATTCAATAGAGAATTCGTCTCCTCGGTTATATGCGGTTCGAATCACAGTTAACTATAGTTAACTCAAAGTCTTTGGATAGACCACTATGGTTATTAATAATTGTTATTGTTTAAGCAAATATTTTATGTTTGGACTTAGAAAGTTAATTATGGACGATGTCAGAATTTTGACCAAAACCAAATTCCATTAGTACTAATGTAATGTAATATTGACAAAGTGAATTGGTGCAAATAATCATTGCTATTGGTACTCCCTTGGATTCTACCGAAAATATGTATAAGCAATAAATTCAATAAAAATGTCACACCACTAGCTAAAGTGAAGTATGAAAATTAATATTCAAATTGTTTGATATTAATTGCTGACTGATTTTACACATTTGTGTCGCACAACTGGAATGATGAATACTCCAAATAAACCACATAATTTAATCCATTTATATTCGCTATAAATAAATTAAATAAATTAAAATTTATGAAGTACTAATTATTAAAGTTTATTTGATTTATTCTGAATACCATTAGTATTTAATAAAGTGCGTGTATAAAAGTTATAAATGCATGTATCGATATACGGTATCTATAGAATATTTAAATTAGATTTAAATGGAATAAATGCTGAATGGATTTGGAAATTTTTGAGGATCGCTATGACCATTACTATATTCAGCCATGCATGGTGGGTGGGGGTAGGGGATTGATGAGATTTAATTGGAAATTAAATAGGGAAAGTTCTAAAGGAGGGAATTGAAAAGTTTCAATGTTTCATTTAAAATATATTACCTCTCATTTATTTTATTATTCATTCCTAACAAAATTTATTTTCTTTCTCTTGTTCTCCTCCTCACGCTTAATGGCCGAAATTATTATGACCTCCAAGGCTAAAAATTTCTCAAAATAGGTATAAATTAAATCAATTGATTAAAGGTGGTTTGTTTTATTAGATCTTTGCAAAATATAGAGGTCGATTCTAGAATTTTGGAGCATCGATTCATCATTCAAGGTGTGACTTTTGGTAACATCCTAAGGTAATCTCTGATTTTATGTGTTTATATGTTTCTATTATTCATGTGCTTGGATTCTATATGACTCATCTTATGTTTTAATTGTTCATCTTGAAACACGTAAATCAATCTCCCTTTTTCTATTTTAATTAAAAGTATGTCTATTATGTTGTTTTGATTCGGATCTACTTTTGTTTTTCATCTCCTTTCAATATATGTTCATCATAAATCATATGTGTCTTTTGATAATTTGTTGTTATTCTCTGTATTATTTAGATCTAAATATTCTTATCATGGACTTACATGTGCTTAATATGTCAAATTCCATTTCTATTGTTTAAAAAACTACCATTGAGTGAGATCTATTTTGTAATTTATAATATTTAAATACACAAACGTAAATAAACTATATATATTAATTATTTAATTTTATCTTGAAAATATTTTCTAATATAATATAATTGATTTTTTGAATATAAATATTTTGGATATTGTTTGAATAAGAATACAAAATTTTGATCTAGAATTCATAAGTTGACTTTTATGCAAATTTCAAATCTTTTATCTCCTTTATAGATTCAATGTTTGTGTAGAATCCTTGTAACGACCCAGAATTACTGTCAATTAAAATTTGTATATTTAATTGAATTTAAATATTAACAAGTGAAATTTATAAGTCGAATAAATTTTATTTCGAAAATCTAGATTTAATTGCATAATTAAATCGATAATTTAATATTTGAAAATATAGAAATAATTGGAAATTGGGTTTAAAATGATTAAAATTGATTTGTAAAATTTTATTTAATCGTGTTGAAGTTAGAATGATGTTATAGAACTTTTAAAATTAAGTTAGAAGTTGAATTGTGAAAATTGAATATTTTAATGGTTAATTGACGAGTTAAAATAGCCATTTTTCAAACAGTCTCGGATTTCGACGAAACTAGTTTCATCGGATCCGTAATGTTATATTATTGTAAGGTTTCAAATTTCATGTCAATCGGATTTATGGTTTGTCCGGGGCAAGCCAAAACGCCTAGAAATTAGTTTAACCGATTTAATTTAAAATTGATCGTTTATTTCCATAACTCGCACATATGATCGAATTGGCCTCCGATATAT
Source organism: Allium cepa (assembly GCA_030765085.1). Taxonomy (NCBI): domain Eukaryota; kingdom Viridiplantae; phylum Streptophyta; class Magnoliopsida; order Asparagales; family Amaryllidaceae; genus Allium; species Allium cepa. The sequence goes on along the minus strand of CM060935.1, from coordinate 673,702,575 downwards.
ATTCCATTGCGTTCAGAATGGGGGTAAAACATTATAAACGCCAGGTGGCACGCTTCATTTGGAGTTCGGAAAAATTTCGGGTGAATAGTGTTTTGGCGAATTTTCTATAAAAGGACAAGTTATTCACAATTTGCTCAAAACCCTAATCTAAAGCTTCAGCCGCCTCCTAAAACATCGATGGCTGAAATAGCATCTTCTTCCTCCTCCATTTTCTCCACATCCATCAACTTTCACTAGAAACTCCTAACTAGAAAAGCGTAGAGCACGTTGCGAACTATGATTCCAACGGTGGAGATCGAAAAATACGCATTGGATCGAGAGAGAATCAAGCTTGAATGGCCGAACTTCATGCATGCGTTTCAAGGCGCAGGGGAGGCCGAGCTTCCCCATACTCAGGCCAAATGTCGAGCATGTGAGGGGCTTCGAAACCCCGGTCCCCGACCGTCATCAAATTGATCGTAGCTAGAGCGGCATGTAACCCTAATGGAACGACATGGGTTATCTTCGTTCACGCGTTCAACCTGGAGGCAAGAACGTTGGGAAGAAAGGCATGAATGGGCCTGATCTAGGGATGCAATGATGAGCGGCCAGATGATAATTTAGGGTTAGAAATTAAAAGAAATTGTAATTTGAGTACATTTAAATTCGTTAAACTTTGAAATAACATAACTTTTTCATACGAGGTCGAAAACGTATGAAACGAATTGCGTTAGCTTCATTTTGTCGAGCACTACGCTATGGAGCTGGATTCGAGTCGTTCGGAGATAGTTTGAATTTTGGGTAAAATTAAACGCGCGTTTAATTTTATTCGAAATAAAACGCTGAAACTGAATTGAAAGCGAGGTAAGAACTTCTCACTCAATCGAATTTGTTTCGATTTAAATTTTAAATAGTTAGATTTAAAATTGACTGATTGTGCTGATTTGTATGATTGAATGATAAATTATTATCTGTTGTATACGCCGTACATTAAGTAGATGTTATTTATTAAAAACATATACCGCGATAATTCCATCTTGATTGGAATTGGTATTATATATGTACTTGGAGTTGATTTTTCCCGCATTATATAGCGGATGAGACTCTATTGCGCCGCATAATAGCGGGTAATATTTTATAAATCCTATATACCATGATATTCCGTATTGGAGCGGAATTGGTATTGTGCTAACATCTTTGGATGCAGGGAAACAGGTTGGAGGGATCCAACGGAATTCCTCAAATGATTGAATTTGTTTCAATGTTGTGTGTTGATTTATTTATAATCTGCGTGATTATCTTTGTGATTGAAATCGTTAAAAGCTAAAATTTAGCCAAATATATTTTTGGTATCGTTTGATGCCAAAAATAAATAAAATTGGACTTCTGAAAATTTAAGTTGAGAATTCATAATAAAATTTGATTTTGGAATTGATTCATTTTGAATAAATAAACGTTGAGATTTTATGTTATAAAAATTATGACTTTTGTGAAATATAACCAAAATGTAATTTTTGAAATAAGTAGTTGATTAATTTATAAAATGGTTTAAATTGGGATTTTTTGAATTATTATAAATGATTTATATAAAAGATTTATAAAGTTGATTTTTATAAATTTAAAATATTGGAATTATAAAACGAGTTTTTATAAGTGTTAAAAATGAAGTATAAATGGATTTCATAAGTGGACGAAATCTATAGATTTATAAATTGTGAAGTTATAAAATGAATAGATTTAAAATATTTATAAGTAATTAACTTATAAATGGGATTTTGGTGTGTAAATGGGATATGGATAGAATTTGTAAATAAAGTGATTTTATAAGTTGAAGTTGTTATAAAATATAAATGGAATTTATAAACGTTGTTTTATAAATCTGAAATCGACTTATCTCTACTACTAATAATGATAATTCACAGAAGTAAAAGTCGACCGTGTCTTTCTGCATTTCCCAAATTACCCTTCGCACATTTTATCCTTGCTTTAACGTTTCTGTCTGCTTAACCAAACTTAAAAAAAAAACCTAACTCTAGATCCTAGCAATTCCACACACCCCATCTTCTCCACTGTGATTCCATACACACCATCTTTTACATCGAATAAGATACTTCGACGCAATTCCAAGTCCAAGTAGATTCCAGTCCCAACATCTGCTTCAAAGAACCCCACAACTTAGGTCTAACTCGATGGTATTCCACATCCAGTATCTTCTTCAACTTTGTCGCACGATTAACACTTAAATATTGATCGACGATTGACTAGGTAAGCTCACTGATCTACGGTTCTTGATTTAACGTCTACCGATGCCATCCGTTTCTTATGCTTAATTTTATTGAGCAGTATTTCGAATTTTGACTTTTGTTCATCCCTTTGTTACCCTCATTTTCATATTCACGTCAGTGTTTGCTTTATACTATTGTAGTATATATATTAAAAAACAGAATTGTGTAATTCTGATGGACTCTTAGGTATGGACACTGAATTGAGGTTTTTGCTAATGTTCAATAATTTGTTACTGAAAAACATTTTTATGTTTATAAACATTTGTTTGTTTTAGAGCCTTAATGCTAAGCATCAATTTTATGTTACTGCAAAAGGAAAACTGCAAATGTGCAGAATGTGGTGCTATATATAGTCATTCAATTCGTGTTAGACAAAGATACTATGATATTTCCTTAAATCTACAGTTTAAATTTTATGCTTTCAACCTAGAAAAATGAAAATGAAACCAAGGAGAAAATTAAGTTTTGGGTTCAAAATGTAGACACTCAAACATCCAATTCAATTTCTAAATGAAAAGAATCGATGCTTTCATGTACTCAATGCTTTTGAAACCTTAGTTTGAAATGCACAATAGGGATGCAGATAATATATATCTGTGTTTTTTTCAGCTGAATAAGATTGGACTGTACATGTTCTGCTGTTATCTTGATGTAGATGTTACTTTAAATTTTTTCCTTAGGATTTATTGTAGTAATCTGGAAATTACTATCTAAAATATCATTGTAAAGCATGAATTTAATTGTCTGAACTATACTAACTGTAGAACCCATGCTAAGATTATTGAATTTGAAATATATTTGCTTTCTGGTTAATCATACTTTAGATAAAATGCAATTGATAGAATAACAAAAAGTATATATGGTTATATATTCATGATTGTACGAACTATGTAAATTTTCTACCATTGTGTTTCTGTCTCCTGTAGATGTGGGTTTGATGGAGAAACTAAACAAAAAAATTTCTTTGGATTACTTTAATACGATGCCTGAGATGAAAGCACCAGTTGATGTGGCTGCAGCAGCATACAATATCAATCCGGGCAGTTTTGCAGAAAGTGGAAGTGTTCGTACTGAGCATGATGCTCAAATTAATGGTATCCCTGACCTTAATCAGAATAAGGTAATTATTGAATTCATCGGCTAAAGAAGTCCTATTTACTTTTGCTATGTTGATTATGTAAAGTAATGATGATTACACTCCAACTGAACCCACTGAATTTCAAGTATGTCGAATCAAATAAAGACATTTTGTCCAAATGCCAAAACAAAGAATAATATGCAACCAAGTGTAGGTTCATATAGCTCATGTTCATTTTTTTCTTGATTCCATGCAAACATAAACTTATGTAAATGATTTATTTTTTTAATAAGAGGATGAAATGTAATAAATTATTGTGTATAATATAATTTTTAATAGGTTATTGTTTCCAATTAACCAAAGAAAGAAGGAAAATATTAAATTTTGATTAGCTCATTTATGGTTGTGAAAGCTTAGATTCATGAGAATCTCGATTGGAGAAAGAAATTATTTTCAATTTTGTATATTGTTCTTTCTAGATAATGCAATTACCAAATCAAGTGCAATCTGAGCCTGTGTGTGGTCGAAAACTATCATGATTACTAACTTTTGGAAAACATTAATACACATTTGTTAATTCATATAGTTGAAAATAATTATTATCTCCTAGAGAATTTGATGTTTATAATGAAGTATTCTACCCTTGGCGGTAGCCTTCATGTACAAAACAATGAATTTGATTATTTTCTACATTTTTTTTCTTATTGCTGGTGCATATTGGTTCTCCTATGGTAACATTTTTTGAGTTGGCTACTATTGATGATTCTAATCTATATTTGAAGAATTGGTATAATTTATTGACTGTGTTAGAATCAGCTAGCTTCTTAATCGTCCGTGTTCATTTTATTAACGAAGAGATACGATTTTTTGTTCATGTGAAAACTATTGCCTAACATTGGAATATTATTTTTGTTTAGAGCTTCCACCATAGTATTTGCTGTTAAAACTATTAGTTTTATTTAACTACATCACATATTATGTTTGCCACTATCAATAATTATAAATTTTCATGGATATTTTGTAAAACATACGGTGGTTTGGTACTTTAGTCTGAAGTATTTATGTGTGGTCAGTAGCATAATATTTTTGTGTGCTTATAATTTTTTTATCTCACTTAATGAAGTGTGAAAGATCAAGGATATGATGTGTACAAAGTGTAATGATTGAAACAAATGATGAGCACAAGTTCATTTGTACGTGCATTCATTTGTACTTTCTCAAAATGAACATGGAAAAAATTATATTTTTTCTTTCTTTATCTTAATTGGAACTTGAAATATGACATATGAAGTATTTACATGAACCAAAGTTAGATTCATTGAGTAATACTAAATTTAGGTGGATAATCATGTATTTGTTTCAAAACTAAGACATACTGGAAATAAAGTAAAAAATTAATTTAAAATAGACAGTTGAAATGCATAACATGGCTGTAGGAGATGAAGTAAAATGAGTAGCAGGAGATAATGGTATACTGTATGCAAAGAAGCTATAAGGAGCTGCAATGGAGCACTTTCAAGTGAATATTGAGATAGTTAATTAGTTGATGCTACATAAGAGTAGTGGGCTGAAAGGTTGAATTAAAGACCCAAACTAAATGATTAAATATGTAGTAATAGCGGACCAAATGATGTTGCGCCTGAGACAGGAGACTGAGCATTGAATATAGATTTGAATGGGACCCGAACGAGTAGAGTGAGGCATGCTTTATGGAAGAGATGTGTTGCATGAGAGGTGGAGATGAATTATGATCCCATTTTTTTCTTGAGTGGGAAAAACAGGGTTGTAATCTAGGTTTGCAATTGCTGCAAACCAACAAGGCAGGTAAGGATGAATTAATTGAAGAGGCATGCATGTTGATGCTTCGTTGTTGCAAACATGCATGTGAGAGAACAGATGGAGTGAAAGCTGGCATGTGATGAAGCAGGCAGTGTAATTAAATTTGAATGACAATGACTGGCATGTTGAAGCACAATGTGGGAGATTGGCATGTAGGGAGCTGCAACTAGACTGAAGTGTAAAAGTTGATTTTTATCTATAATGTAAGTATGTAGAGTACACAAGTGAAGTGACCTTTTGAGAATACATCCATTGAATACAAAAGAATTCAGCATTCAATCCATAAATATGCTAATTTTCTAAGTAAGGTTATTAACTCTTAGTAGAAGAAGTGAATGGTAGATTGGGTAAAAATTTTCATCCATCCTAAAAAGTGATCAAGGCAAGAAAGAAATATCAAGTTTGAGAAAAGGACTAAATTTCAACCATGAAATATCAAGGCAAGAGAGGAATAGTATTTAGAATCTAGGTCAACAACAGTAATTATACTAACAACCAGGTTGTGAGGAAGGAAAGTAAACAACTTGCTGGTAAAAAATGGTAGTATAAATGTTATCTTACATTAGGTCCAAATACCCAAGTGGCAAGATATAAGGCCACATACTAAATTTGTCTAAAGCCATGCATCATGGTTAATATGGAATAATTTTGCAAATAATATTAAATTTGTTCAGTGCGCTAATTTTATTACACTTTCTTTGAAATAGCTACACTGTAAAAATATCATTCAACGATCAAATGCAAGTCCAACTGGACGTGCATATATACTCGTTTTAATAAGTTTAATTATTATAGCTTATTAAAGGAAATATATCCACGATTTTGGACAGTGGATAATCCCTTAAATAAAATATGTAGAAATTGAATTTGGTTAATGAAGTATATTCACGATTTTGGACGGTGAATAATATATTAAACAAATATTTTGGGAAAGTGATATTTTAAATGGAACTAAACGATTTAAAGATGTTTTAAATTGTATTAAGTGTCGAAACCATAGATTTCAACATTCATTGTTGAAATAGACGTTTTCGAGAAATAGAAGGAAATGGTGGACTATAACACTGTTGTTATAGTAAATGATTTCCGAAAGGAAAAGTTTTGAATAGTATTGGGGTTTATATATCTATCTTAATTTCGAATCCCCATACTAGTGGTTTTTGGGTTGTCGTAACGATGTTTAACGCAACATTCGTTTTGACTCAAATAAATGTGTTTAAGAGAATGGTTTCCTTAAAGAATAAAATATATGCTTAATTTGGATTTAAGTATATTGAATATTTTCCAAATATTGAAAATAAATGAATTGTGAATTACTTATTATTGAATAAGTATGGAAATGTTTTCCAATATGAAGTGAATATTTTGAGATTATATCTTTTAAAGATAAATTGAAAGTGAATAATTGAAATCGATTTGTAAAATCGTATAAAAAGTGAATATTTGGAAATGTAAATTCACAATGGAAATTTATAAGGGAAATTTATTTTAAAAATAAACATTGATTTATTTTTAAAATTGTGGAAATAGATTTACGAATTTGGAACGTAAATTTAATAAATAGGTAAGGATTTATTTGATTGGTTCAAATGAACCGTTTTGAAATGAAAGTTGTAAAGGTGAAAATTGATTTGAAACTTGTTTTCAAATGGTTGAAGTGTGGAAAATATATCTTATAAAGATATTTTTGAAAATAAATAATTTGGGAAATTATTTGAAATGGGGTTATGTTGTGAATATTAATTGATAGTTAAATAACAGACATTCAATATTGACCCTTAAATGGCTATTTGTTGTGAATTGGTTGGAATTGAATGCTACACTTATTTTTAAATTATTGTGCTCGTTATTCGGATTACCCATTCCGAATAGTGATACGACATAATGGATAGCATTGAAGACTGGTGGTGAAGACCGAGTATTTGTGAAAACGATAGGATGACCTATTGATTGTCTCTGCACCGTTAGCTACGGTATGGAGATTTCCTATGTGATGGGAAATTCGATCGGGATTGTGAATACCCGGATTGCAAGGGCTTCTTTTGAAGTGCCTTTGGTTCTGTTGAACCCGGAACAGACTTGTATGGTTACGTGTCTGACATTACATTTTGAGATATAAAGCAGATTTCTTTCAAATACATCTCTATTGGTGGCGGAGAATTTATTCTCTTAGCTTAACACCCTTCTCTGAGACGTACGACCTCAGAGGTTTTGTAGTTGAAGGTTATCAGCGATATACTCCCAATTTGGTAATGTGGCATGCTGAGTGTTGCTGTGTGATGATTATTTATTGATCATTTGTTGATCAAAGCGTAGCTTTGAGAAAAAACGTAGCTTTATGGACGAGACTTCGTCAGACCTCATACCCCGGAAATGGTCAAAACAGAAATATGCGGCAAGGTTATGAGGGTCGCTCCCTTTAGGGTATGTCATTTCCTTCTGGAAAAGGGTGGTGTCAGGTATGGAGCCCTGATGCTTAACCTATATGGTTGCTCCAATCTCATTTTTCTTTGTGGTTGTTGCTTGGTGATAGAGGGCCCTCGGATAAAGGTCCCAAAGGACCGGGGAGTGGCATACTCGAGTAGTAGTTACCTAGTTACAGAGGTAACCTGGCCTTGTGTTGGCAGAGATCCGGTTAGGATCTCGGGACGTCCCGCCAGAGGCGATCCCATGTGGCAGTAGGAAGTTCCTTAGCCTGACCATTTGTTGGAAAATCCAAAGAAATAATATATGCCTTGTACGGTTTTAGTTGTATTACCTGCCATGGAATGTGGCGGTAACCTGCTATTGAACATGGCGGCTATAGTAGGCATAAGTGCGAAATGTCTATGCTGGCTAAGATTTATATCTTTACTTTCGAAATGTTTTCTACACTATGCACTAGTAATACTATCAAATGTTTCTTTTTAATGCGTATCAAGCATCTTTGACTATCATAAGGAGAAACCTCCTCCGATTCTGAGTTTGCTTTGTGTGTGTGTACGGGAGGCCTTATGGTAGTCTCATTTTCTAAAAAGAGTTGCGAATTTATTTTAAAATTATCCTGATCTTTGTTTTAAAGATAAACTGTTTTAAGTTCTCACACCAGTCTTGCTCATCTTAGTGAAACGTGATGGGGAGTTCTCGCTTCGCGGTTAGGTGGCGAACAGGAGACTCTTACCCCTACATGTCCTCTCTTAGTGAATAGGGGTTGGTTAGGCGTAAGCCGTGACAGTCGAAAGGCTGGCCGTAAAAGCAAGTTTGGGATACCAGTGTAAGCCACAGTGGGTCTGGGATGGTTGCAAAGCCTACCGGTCGCCGCTGTCTCTCGAAACGTTACATCTGGTATCAGAGCATATGGCTTAGCGACAACCATGGCTCTGTTGGGTATTACTCATTAAAGGTAGAGTCAGCAATACTCTAGAATGAGTGTGAGTGTAATAATAGATACGAGCGCGTATTTGTTAGAGGATATAAATTGTTTTATATTATGATGATTGGTTTGTTGGGTGGTATATGGATTCTGGTCAATATGAGTAATTAACGTTATTGATAGGGATCTCTAAACACTTGTACAGAACAATTTGACATGGTATTGTTTTAAAATAGGGTAAATGAAATAATTTTACCTTGATTATATTTTATATATAAAGGAATGATTTTTCAGAATTATTAAAGTGTATATGAATTGATTGTTTGGTTGTTGAATAAGTTAAATAAAAACAACAGCTGTAAAAGAATAATTGTATAAGCAAATGAATTATAAGTATGGAATTATAATCAATATGATTTACAATTGTGAAATAATCTTATATATAAGAAGTGAAATTATATAAGTAAAAGATTTATAAATGTGATTTATATTCTAAAAACAAAATTCCAGAGAAGTGTTTTGAAAGGATTTGATATTTTAGGAAAATTGTTTTGGAGAAATTAAAGCTCTAAACTCTTTTCGGTCGCTGGAAAATAATTCCGATGATGATTGCAACATCATCGGTGTCTATTTTCGGGTTTCCAAAAGAGGGATTGCTGCCAAATTGTTTTAAATGAAAGTTGTTTGGAAAATTTGGGTTTAGGTTTTGAGATTCAAAGGATAATTGAATTGGTTTCAAAAATGGTTTTGAAAGATTGAAAAGACTCTGGAATGTTATATTAAATGATTGGAATACAATTACTAAGTTGGAAAATAAATTGTGAATGAATAAATAAAATTTGCAAGTGCAAGGAAATGAAATTGAAATCCATTTCGAATTGGTAAGTAAATAGAACTGGAATTTGAATCTGAATTGGATTTATAAGTGGAAATTTAAGTTAAGCTAAACAAATGATGTTTGAAATGGAATATAACTTAAGTGAAGTTGAATAAAGTTGATTTTGGTGTCGAAGTAAATTAATCAAGAGAAGTGATGAATATGAACTTGAGTTATATAAATGGAATTCAACCTTATATTGTTAAAGGAATTAGCAATTGAATTGATAAATGGATGGAATATTAATCAATCGAATGTAAAAGAATTGATATGGGATAATGAATGTAAGTGTAAATTCATTTGAAGCTAATGAAGTTGAGAAATTGAATAATTGAATGGAAGTCAATTTAATATCAACCAATTGGAATTAAAAGTGTGAACCAAATCGAATGTAAATTAAATAATTTGGTTATGTTGAATATACATTGGTTGTTATATGGTTGTTAATTGATTGTGTATAATTTATTAAGTGTTAATGAAATTTAATTAGCGGAATTAAAAGCTATGTAATTGAATTCAAATTGAAAGTGAAGTAAATGAATTTGAATAGAACCGAATTTGATTTGGATTGAAAGTGAACTAATGTGAATTTAATTAGTGAATGTAAACTAATTGGAAACGAATGAATTAATGTTAATTAAATCCAATGTAAATGAATCAAATGTGATTAAATTGATAACCAGTCCAATGAATATTAATGAGAAGTGAATGTATATTGATTTGTTGGATGTTAGTTGGATGCTAGTTGGATGATGGTTGAATTTATTTCTTTTGATTGCATTTGCTATTTTGGCATATATAGTTGTTGGTATATGTTGTATATTGATGTTACTTTCATATATGCATGTTTCTAATTTGTTTGTTGAGTGTTTAGTAGGTGCGGATTGCGCTTGCTTCGCATTTGGGGCTCGCTTTCGCGCTATATTAGCCGTGTATGCTCGCTAATAATATATAAGGTACATATCTCGGATTACATACCGTACTTTTACACTTTTTCCCTGCGGGATGCCTCATTACTTGATGAGGTGTATATTTGTGATATATATATATATATACTGTCATTTTTTTCGGATCGAGCCGCGTAAAGGAGACTCTGGCGAATTTTTCCGAAAATTTAAGGCGTTAGAATTTTTTTGGGAATTTTGGAAAATTTTGAAAACTATAACTAAGTTGGATTTGGAAACTTAGTAAAGTGGTTGTAAGAGGTTTAACTATCGGATTTTGGGAAAGTTAAACACTCAAATGAATTTGAAATTTAATTCGAACGAATTGTTTTGGAAAGTTAATGGATTCTGTAACTTTTTCTTATTTTGTAATTTCGAGGACGAAATTCTTTTAAGGGGGGAAGTTTGTAACGACTCATAATTTATGTCAATTAAAATTTGTATATTTAATTGATTTTAAATATTAACAAGTGAAATTTAAAAGTTGAATAAATTTTATTTTGAAAATCTGGATTTAATTGCATAATTAAATCGATAATTTAATATTTGAAAATACAGAAATAATTGGAAATTGGGTTTAAAATTGATTTTGTAAAATTTTATTTAACCATGTTGAAGTTAGAATGATGTTATAGAACTTTTAAAATTGTGTTAAAAGTTGAATTGTGTAAATTGAATTTTTTAATATTTAATTGACGAGTTAAAATAGCCAATTTTCAAACAGTCTCGGATTTCAACGAAACAAGTTTTATCGGATCCGTAATGTTATATTATTGTAAGGTTTCAAATTTCATGTCAATCGGATTTACGGTTTGTCCGGGGCAAGCCAAAACGCATAGAAATTAGTTTAACCGATTTAATTTAAAATTGATCGTTTTTTTCCGTAACTCGGACATATGATTGAATTGGCCTTCGATATATGTTCCATTGCGTTCGAAATGGGGGTAAAATATTATAAATGCCAGGCGGCAGGCTTCATTTGGAGTTCGGAAAAATTTCGGATGAATAGTGTTTTGGCGAATTTTCTATAAAATGACAAGTTATTCACAATTTGCTCAAAACCCTAATCTAAAGCTTCAGCCGCCTCCTAAAACATCAATGGCCGAAATACCATCTTCTTCCTCCTCCATTTTCTCTGCATCCATCAACTTTCACCAGAAACTCCTAACTAGAAAAGCGTAGAGCACGTTGCGAACTATGATTCCAACGGTCGAGATCGAAAAATACGCATTGGATCGAGAGAGAATCAAGCTTGAATGGCCAAACTTCATGCACGTGTTTCAAGGCGCAGGGCAGGCCGAGCTTCCCCATACTCAGGCCGAAGGTTGAGCATGTGAGGGGCTTCAAAACCCCGGTCCCCGATCGTCATCAAATTGATCGTAGCTAGAGCGACATGTAACCCTAATGGAACGGCATGGGTTATCTTCGTTCACGCGTTCAACCTAGAGGCAAGAACGTTTGGTAAGAAAGGCACGAACGGGCCTGATCTAGGGATGCAATGATGAGCGGCCAGATGATAATTTAGGGTTAGAAATTAAAAGAAATTGTAATTTGAGTATATTTAAATTCGTTAAACTTTAAAATAATATAACTTTTTCATACGAGGTCGAAAACGCGCGAAACGAATTGCGTTGGCTTCGTTTTGTCGAGCACTACGCTATGGAGCTGGATTGGAGTCGTTTGAAGCTAGTTTGACTAGGTAAAATTAAACGCGCGTTTAATATTATTCGAAATAAAACGCTGAAACTGAATTGTAAGCAAGGTGAGAACTTCTCACTCAATCGAATTTGTTTCGATTTAAATTTTAAATAGCTAGATGTAAAATTGATTGATTGTGCTGATTTGTATGATTGAATGATAAATTATTATCTGTTGTATAGTAATAGGCCCTATACCCCGTATATTAAGCGGATGTTATTTATTAAAAACGTATACCGCGATAATTCCATCTTGATTGGAATTGGTATTATATATGTACTTGGAGTTGATTTTTCCCGCATTATATAGCGGATGAGACCCTATTGCGCCGCATAATAGCGGATAATATTTTATAAATCCTATATACCACGATATTCCGTATTGGAGCGGAATTGGTATTGTGCTAACATCTTTGGATGTAGGGAAACATGTTGGAGGAATCCAACGGGATTTCTCAAATGATTGAATTTGTTTCAATGTTGTGTGTTGATTTATAATCTGCGTGATTATCTTTGTGATTGAAATCATTAAAGGCTAAAATTTAGCCGAATATATTTTTGGTATCGTTAGATGCCATAAATAAATAAAATTGGATTTTTGAAAATTTAAGTTGAGAATTCATAATAAAATTTGATTTTGGAATTGATTCTTTTTAAATACATAAACGTTGAGATTTTTATGTTATAAAAATTATGACTTTTGTGAAATATAACCAAAATGTGATTTTTGAAATAAGTAGTTGATTAATTTATAAAATGGTTTAAATTGGGATTTTTGAATTATAATAAATGATTTATATAAAAGATTTATAAAATTAATTTTTATAAATTTAAAATATTGGAATTATAAAACGAGTTTTTGTAAGTGTTAGAAATGAAGTATAAATGGATTTCATAAGTGGATGAAATCTATAGATTTATAAATTGCGAAGTTATAAAATGAATAGATTTTGTAAAATAAAATATTTATAAGTAATTAACTTATAAATGGGATTTTGGCGTGTAAATGGGATATGGATAGAATTTGTAAATAAAGTGATTTTATAAGTGGAAGTTGTTATAAAATATAAATGGAATTTATAAACGTTGTTTTATAAATCTGAAATCGACTTATTTTAATAAATTTAATTATTATAGCTTATTAAAGGAAATATATCCATGATTTTGGACAGTGGATAATCCCTTAAATAAAATATGTAGAAATTGAATTTGGTTAATGAAGTATATTCACGATTTTGGACGGTGAATAATATATTAAAGAAATATTTTGGAAAAGTGATATTTTAAATGGAATTAAACGATTTAAAGATGTTTTAAATTATATTAAGTGTCGAAACCATAGATTTCAACATTCATTGTTGAAATAGACGTTTTCGAGAAATAAAAGGAAATGGTGGACTATAACACTGTTGTTATAGTAAATGATTTCCGAAAGGAAAAGTTTTGAATGGTATCGGGGTTTATATATCTATCTTAATTTCGAATCCCTATACTAGTAGTTTTGGGTTGTCGTAACGATGTTTTACGCAACATTCATTTTGACTCAAATAAATGTGTTTAAGAGAATTGTTTCCTTAAAGAATTTTCCAAATGTTGAAAACAAATGAATTGTGAATTACTTATTGTTGAATAAGTATGGAAATGTTTTCCAATATGAAGTGAATGTTTTGAGATTATATCTTTTAAAGTTAAATTGAAAGTGAATAATTGAAATACGATTTGCAAAATCGTATAAAAAGTGAATATTTGGAAATGTAAATTCACAATGGAAATTTATAAGGGAAATTTGTTTTAAAATAAACATTGATTTATTTTTCAAAGTGTGGAAATAAATTTAGGAATTTGGAACGTAAATTTAATAAATTGGTAAGGATTTATTTGATTGGTTTAAATGAACCATTTTGAAATGAAAGTTGTAAAGGTGAAATTTGATTTGAAATTTGTTTTCAAATGGTTGAAGTGTGGAAAATATATCTTATAAAGATATTTTTGAAAATAAATAATATGGGAAATTATTTGAAATGGGGTTATGTTGTGAATATTAATTGATAGTTAAATAACCGACTATCAATATTGACCCTTAAATGGCTATTTGTTGTGAATTGGTTGGAATTGAATGCTACACTTATTTTTAAATTATTGCGCTCGTTATTCGGATTACCCATTCCGAATAGTGATACGACGTAATGGATAGCATTGAAGACCGGTGGTGAAGACCGGGTATTTGTGAAAACGATAGGATGACCTGTCGATTGTCTCTGCACCGTTAGCTACGTTATGGAGATTTCCTATGTGATGGGAAATTCGATCTAGATTGTGAATACTCGGATTGCAAGGGCTTCTTTTGAAGTGCCTTCGGTTCTGTTCGAACCCAGAACAGACTTGTATGGTTATGTGTCTGACATTACATTTTGAGATATAAAGCAAATTTCTTTCAAAAACATCTCTATTGGTGGGAGAGAATTTATTCTCTTAGCTTAACACCCTTCTTTGAGACGTACGAGCTCAGAGGTTTTGTAGTTAAAGGTTATCAGCTATATACTCCCAATTTGGTAATGTGGCATGCTGAGTGTTGCTGTGTGATGATTATTTATTGATCATTTGTTCATCAAAGCGTAGCTTTGTGAAAAAGCGTAGCGTTGTGGACGAGACTTCGTCAGACCTCAAACCCCAGAAATGGTCAAAACAGGAATACACGGCAAGGTTATGAGGGTCGCTCCCTTTAGGGTATGTCATTTCCTTCTGGAAAAGGGTGGTGTCAGGTATGGAGCCCTGATGCTTAACCTATGTGGTTGCTCAAATCTCATTTTTCTTTGTGGTTGTTGCTTGGTGATAGAGGGCCCTCGAATGATGGTCCCAAAGGACCGGGGAGTGGCATACTCGAGTAGTAGTTACCTAGTTACAGAGGTAACCCGGCCTTGTGTTGGCAGAGATCCGGTTAGGTTCTCGGGACGTCCTGCCAGAGGCGATCCCATGTGGCAGTAGGAAGTTCCTTAGCCTAACCATTTGTTGGAAAATCCAAAGAAACAATACGAGCCTTGTACGGTTTTAGTTGTATTACCTGCCATGGAATGTGGCAGTAACCTACTATTGAACATGGTGGCTATAGTAGGCATAAGTGCGAAATGCCTATGCTGACTCAGATTTATATCTTTACTTTCGAAATGTTCTCTACACTATGCACTAGTAATAATATAAAATGTTTCTTTTTAATGCGTATCAAGCATCTTTGACTATCATAAGGATAAATCTCCTTTGATTCTGTGTTTGCATTGTGTGTGTGTGCGGGAGGCCTTATGGTAGTCTCATTTTCTAAAAAGCATTGTGAATCTATTTTAAAATTATCCTGTTCTTTGTTTTAAAGATAAACAGTTTTAAGTTCTCACACCAGTCTTGCTCATCTTAGTGAAACATGATGGGGGGTTCTCGCTTCGCGGTTAGGTGGCGAACGGGAGACTCTTACCCCTACATGTCCTCTCTTAGTGAATAGGGGTTGGTTAGGCGTAAGCCGTGACAGTCGAAAGGCTGGTCGTAAAAGCAAGTTTGGGATACCAGTGTAAGCCACGGTGGGTCTGGGATGGTTGCAAAGCCTACCGGCCGTCGCTGTCTCTCGAAACGTTACATCTGGTATCAGAGCATATGGCTTAGTGACAACCATGGCTCTGTTGGGTATTACTCATTAGAGATAGAGTCAGCAGTACTCTAGAATGAGTGTGAGTGTAATAATAGATACGAGCGCGTATTTGTTAGTGGATATAAATTGTTTAATATTGTGATTATTAGTTTGTTGGGTGTTATATGGATTCTGGTCAATACGAGTAATTAATTGATAGGCATCTCTAAACACTTGTACAGAACAATTTGACACGATATTGTTTTAAAATAGGGTAAATGAAATAATTTTACCTTGATTATATTTTATATATAAAGGAATGATTTTTCAGAATTATTAAAGTGTATATGAATTGATTGTTTGGTTGTTGAATAAGTTAAATAAAAACAACAGCTGTAAAAGAATAATTGTATAAGCAAATGAATTATAAGTATGGGCATTATAATCAATATGATTTACAGTTGTGAAATAATCTTATATATAAGAAGTGAAATTATATAAGTAAAAGATTTATAAATGTGATTTATAATCTAAAAACAAAATTCCAGAGAAGTGTTTTGAAAGGATTTGATATTTTGGGAAATTTTTTTTGGAGAAATTAAAGCTCTAAACTCTTTTCGGTCGCTGGAAATAATTCCGATGATGATTGCAACATCATCGGTGTTCATTTTAGGATTTCCAAAAGAGGGATTGCTGCCAAATTGTTTTAAATGAAAGTTGTTTGGAAAATTAGGGTTTGGGTTTTGAGATTCAAAGGATAATTGAATTGGTTTCAAAAATGGTTTTGAAAGATTGAAAAGACTCTGGAATGTTATATTAAATAATTGGTTTTCCGGCATTCGATTGCTCGACAGTCGATACAATGGACGTATTGATGTCGGTTTTCGAGCGACGAAAAGTCGAAACGTTACAATCCTAAACTTTAGTTTCGTTTCAAAAATAAAAGTTCAATTTAATTAGTCAACTTGAAATTCTAACATAACATACATGTGTTTCTTTAATTCAAATTCATGAGATGGATCTTGTGTAATAATGTAATATCAATATTAAAATTTTCTTTAACTGAAATTAAATTTGTTGTTGTAAATTTTTAATTTTAATACATGTAAAATTATCAAATTTAATTTCAATACATACATACATATATATATGTATATTCACATATATAATCAAAAGCTGGACAATAAAGGCATATGTAAAGGGGAAATAGATCCATGGCAGTGTAGTTCTCGGCACCTACATACGATCACATAAACTATGTACACTTTTATCTATAGGACATGTACTTCACACAAACAATTGTATTTGATACACTTGTAAATTAAATCTTAAAAAACTTTTGAACATACTAAATATAATGAAGATTTTATTTAGTAAATTTTTGGTTGGATATAAAATTCATCAAGACTTTATAGTACCAATAAAGATCCAAAATGATTTTTTTTATGAAATTCACCTATTTAACCCACTTCTGACTGGCAAGATTTCTACAACTCCATGGATCGCCATGTCATGATTTAATTAATTAAAGCGTAGCATTCACATTAACGTTCCACGTTATTCTCAAGTTGAAGGAACTATGTAGAATCATCGTCCTGAGATTTCTAGTTTGACTTAGTTGTTACTAACCAATAGGAAACTCTCAGATGAGTCCATAGTTACCCAATAACTACAAGTCTATAACCGTCGATGCCTTCCGCAGCCATAAGTAATAAACTACCCAAAATTTCGAAAGTGTTATGCATTTCAGTCTCAATAGATGTATCGATATCATTTTTCGAAACATCTTGACCATGAATATTTAAAACAAAATGTTATTTTATATTGTGTTTAGTTACTCACGATTGCAGCTTTTTGGTACTAAAATCAAAGAACAATTTATAAGGATTTTCTTATTATATATTAATTATTTATATCATAGTATAACTAAGTATATAAAAGAAATCAGACACTGTTATCATGAATAAGATTGACAACAGAGTTAGATGTATGTAACAATTACATCATTGCCTAAGGGCATACCACTAATTCTTTCAATCTCTCACTTGCACTGGGGTCAATTGTGGAATCATAATTTCCTTCCTGTAATCAGTTTAGAACTGATTTAATTAGTCTCCTAGCGAATGAAACTGCTATAATATATTATAATAGTCGGCCAATATTTCTACGTCGTTGATAAACTTCCTTTATTATGTTGAATTTTCGATGCATGTGTTTAGACATCTATTGAGCCCTAGTTTATTTTATGATCTGCACTGCAGTATTGTCTTCATAAAATAATGTCATAGGAATCTCAATATTTGGAATCACCCCTAGTCGGTTTGTGAATTTATATTCATACTGCTTTCGATGCTGCACTATTCAAGGCGACGTGCTTAGCTTTTCAGTTGAATCAGCCACTACTACTCGTTTAGAACGTTTCCAACTCAAAGCTTCATAATTAAGGTTGAATATAAATTTAGGATCTACATACTATATTCTATGTCACTTATTGAGTTCGAGTCTAAGGAGTTCGTTTTTTTCATAAACAATTCTTAGTATTTCTTAAATACTCATGAATGCTTATGGCCACCATTTAGCGATATTAACTCAGATTTGATACTCATTAAAATGCATCAATTACATAAGCGAATACCAATATAATATAAAACATAGCATATATGCTAATTCCTAATGTCTATGCGTAAGGAATCCATCTCATATGTTCCACATTAAACATTTTAATATTGTGTGTATGTATATCATTCGGAATTGTACCAACATCCTTACTTGTCGTTTTAGAAATGTTTTAGTACTCTTTAATAATATTTCCTACCAGCATACGCTACCTCTGCATTTTGACTAATAATCAAACTAATTGATTTATCTATCAAAATATTTACTCAATTTTAATGCAAGTGAGTGATACAGCCGTATTAGTTCTTGGATCTTTTCTAGCAGTTACAAACATAGTTATCGCTTCCACTGACACTATGATATTTTGGTTATCATATGTAAGCAGTCTATTCTAAATCATTATTTAAAATTTTTGTTTCAACAATGATGTACCAAAATTCAGAGTTGTATTAGGTGCTAATTTTGCAAGTCAAATATGAATAAACTTAAGCATATTGAATGATGAATATGTTATGTTAATTTCAATAAATAAAATTTATGATGTTATTCTCATCGCTATCACTTGATATATTCCAGCTGCATTGATCTTCCATTTGAAGACACATATCCCTTTAGGCATAACTATCAATATTATATTTTGGCAACGTACTTAGAATCTATGTCAGATTCAAAAATAGTACCATATGGTAGTGGTTATACCCTTCGTGGCTTAGTGACAGTCGAGGAGATTATTATCACTGACAATCACTTTTCTCAACATCGATAAGAAACTCATAGTTTCGCTTCAATATGCAAGAATACTCATTAGAAATTCTAACGAGTTATGTCCATTTTAGGCTTAATCAGCTTTATTTCATCTTATGTAATTTGTTTCTATGTTAGAGTATTTGGGTCGTATCCAAGCCCATTGTTCTACCATTAGTTTTTGAAAAAAATTCCTTCAATGTGAAGGTGACATTTCTTGAAACGACGATTATCTTTCAGCATGACAAAATACACTTTCACACACATTTTATGAATTGCTTTTTATTATCACATAAAATCTGATTTGGTTTTAAGAATCAAAACATATATTCATAACAAAAATTAGACAACCACATGTCTTAAACTATGTATGATTATGGTTTCTTATCAGTTCATATCTTTTTGTGAATATGATCTCGTAAACTTTGCTTTAGATAAAATTATATTTAACATATATACTTACTTTTAAGTGTATATCTTTATAGAAAGAAGTTAGCCCAATTCACTCCATATTGGTCGTACTTTGTCCAATAAAGTACAATAACCCTATATCTATACATCATTATGTGTCATAGGAAGAAGTGACTTCTGAGATTGAATGTTATTCATTTTAGGTACTTTTGAAACTACTTTCCAACACACTTAACAATTCGATTAAATCGGATTATTTTATTTCCTTTGCATGTTATGTTTTATAATTCCATTTTATATTCTATGAATTTATCGTGGACATACTAATTTTGTATTAAATACACATGTCCATGTCCATGATAATTCATTGGTGAATTAAACGAAGTAAATGGATCAATTTTGGTATCACTAGACCTTGGATTGCACATATTTGTATATGCATCAATCCGAAGAATTCATTGACTCTTTTTCCACTTCCTCTGAATGCATGCTTTGCCTTAAGATATAATTAATCGACATCATATGAATCATAATCATATGGTAAAGAATTATTTCTCACAGATTTGGCCTAGTCTGTAATTCCAAGACAATTATTAATATTTTAAATACTTTTATACTTTCTATTGGTAATGATTCACTTTTTTTACGATAACAAAATACCATTATTATAGTTACCTGAAAATGAATATTCATAATATTTATATAAAAATTATGTCTATTATAAGTCAATACTGAAAACAATTATTTTTTCATAAATAATATTTGATATTACGAAAATAAATTTTCATATCTTGATGCATCCCTTAGTAAATACTATATGACATACTTCCACTATATCTGCCATTACTATAATTGTTTATGAAATATGGAGCTCCACTCAATCATTTACCATGAGCAATTTGTATCTTTCATGTAACTAATATATAGTCGAGAGTTTCAGATCAAATATCTTGAACTCAAACAATTAACTCTTATAGAAAACAGTTTTCTATAGGAAAACACATTTGGAATAGAAATCACATTTCTCATTTCTTATTAAGTATCAACTATTATTTTATACAATTATCATTCCTCTTGTCTCTTCATGTAGTGAAGGTGGCCATTCACTCTCTTTATCTCAACTTGCCTATGTTACAACCACTCTTAGCATTCATTTTCAAATGTTCAAACTATTTAAACAGAAATTTGCTACAAGATGCACCGAACTCTTTACATAAGTGCATACAGAAATCCTTAACATTTAAGAATAGTGTATGTGTTGCACTTAAGTAACTTGATCAAACTGACATTTCAGTGATCAAATTCCTAGGTCTATCTAGTTGTTCTTGGTCCATGTTACTTTTAACACGACAAAATTTTTATTGCATTCAATTGCATTAAACCTATTGTCTTGAATTAATGTTTACTTGCTCGTTCCAAATGAGATAATTTCATCGAGATTCGTACACTACAAACATGATTGTTCACTATAAAACTTTTGTACATGACATAATATGGATCAAGTATCCATATTCTTGTATTGCTTTAGAGTTAAAAACTCATTGAAGGTGGTAAACAGTCTTGGGAAAATCAAGTGACCAAGTTTTGAATGTATTTAGTAGTTGTATGACTTCGACTCTTGCGTAGGTCTTAACGTGACAATATGCCAAAGGATTTATTAATGAGCATATTATATATTTTTTCAGCAATCCTAATTCGATTCATTTGTATTTTTCAATTAACAAACAACTTTATCAATTATATTGGATGCAAAAATTTATTGAAGTAGATAATTTAATTTTATATAGCATATGTTTATATAATATTAGAAAGGTTAGATGTTACCATTTAATTTTCTACTAAAGCTCCTACTAGATACCTCAAACTCTAAAAGAAAGATAAAAATCTTTTGATTCCTCTTGTGGGTGTTAGGATTCGCTTGTCTTGAGATTTCGACCTTGAGTTTTCTTAACAAATTATAGGCCCACAAGCGATGGATAACTCCTTATTCGTTGTGTCAGATACAACCCTAGCCTTGTTTCTTGCCCTAATCTCGATCTCGACCTTGAGTTTGCTCAATAAATCAAAAGAGATTATTTACTCTTACCTATCATTTCATGGCTTCCTAAGTATAATTCGCATACCTTGAGTTTGCTTAACAAATACACGCATGTATCTTACATCATCCATCAAATATTAATAGCACTACTCGTAGCTTCTCTAGCTTGGTTTTCTCATTAACTAGAGAGTGTGTAAGTAATATAACGGAATGCAAATGACAGAGGACAAATTTATATATAAGATATCATAATCTTTAATATAAACATTATGATATTGATTTAAGGAATAACATATTTCTTATACAGTGTCTCATGATTCAAATATAGGACACATCTAAAATAATGGTATACGTATTTTACGTAAGTATTAATTCCAAAAATTTGTTTTGGATATATTTCAGTTTCACTTTCATTATATTTTTATGTATATAATTATATAAGTTTGGTTATCTATAACCATTTATAATTTAATTAACTTATATACTATTTATATGTATATTATTAATTAAATTATATTTAATTAATTTAACCTTATTAATTAGATCATATTTATTTGCTTTAAGTTTTTTAATTTAATTAACTAATTTAAATAAATTTTATTTAAAATGTCCAAAAATTTATTTTATTCATCTTAAATTATTTAAGAAGAATATTCAACTATAACCATTATTTTTTCATATATATATATATATATATATATATATAATTTAATCAATTATCTAAATTAAACATTTACTTAAGTATTTAATAAACTTATTTTGTTTGATTTGTCAAAACAATTTTGACAAAATAAAACATTTTAAGTTATTGAACTATAACCTTTATAGTTTTACTTACATGTTTACATACTTATCTATCAAATAAATAATTTAATAAATTTCAAAAATTTATTTAATTTACCTTAAAAGTTTAAGATATACAACTTTTATAGTTACAGATACATATATCAGTGCATATAAGCATATATTGATTAATCGAATTAATTAAATATTTATAAAGTTTGAAAAATATTAATTAAATTCACAAAATAATTTTGAAATGTTTGACATTTATTTTATAACATTTATAAAATATCCTTTTATATTTTAAATTTAACATTTAAATTTAAAATACCTTTTAAACTCACAAATCTTAATTTGAAAATTGTCCCAATGCCAAAACCAATCTGGGACTTTACTGTTGGGCCACTCCTTTAGACTTACTCCACCCATTAGGCCAAGTCAGTAGTTAGAAAGGTGAGAATACATAATTATTCAACTCCAAATCTATACACTACTTTTCTAAACACTCATCGGCACTACTTGAAAACGCCAAAATAGCAACGGATATTTCCAAACGGCCGCCGATGACTCCATCATCAAGTTTTTTAATGGCATTTGATGGATCATTTTTTTAATATTTTAATTTACCACATTATTTTACCTTATTAGTTATAATTTTAAATTTGTTTAAAAATACTGTTTTAATTCCAAAAAATTGAAGAAGATATTTTATTCAATTATTCAATTTTAATACGATTTGTGATTAATTAAGTTAGTATTTTCTATAATCTATTGTTGTATAATTCGATATTTAACTTTATTGAAATCGAACTCAAAGGATTAATCTATGTAACTTTCAATCCATTCATTATACAAATTCTATGAAATTTATGATGCGTAACAGTTTTATGAATTTAAATATATATTTTAACTGCTGTGTAGCTAATTATGAATTTTAAATATATTTAACATTATAACTTAATGTAAAAGAAAATGTTTGATAGAAAAATAAGTTATTTAAATCTTATGTTAATCCAAACTATTTTGGACTTACTTCTAAGATATGATAAAAATTAAATAAACTTAGGGTGTCGACCATGATTCTCAAATTTATAGTCGTTCGTCTAAATTCGGACTAAAAACATTTTGTTCGAAAGTCAAACGATCTTTAAACAAAACAAAATTTGGGTTACATATACTTTATAATGTACTTATCCAATCCGTATGGCAAGGACTGAAAAAAAATAGAAGGAAAAAAATTTGACTCAAAATATATCATTTTCCAAGGAGTTGTATAACACTTAATATATATTATTACCACAACGTCTATGAAAATGACCCGGTCAAAGTCTAAATTTTTTTGTCTATTTTTCTTAAATTCCAGCTATACGGATTGGATTAATATATAAAATAGAATATAAGTCTAAATGTCGACAAACGGCTATAAATTTAAAAATAAAGATTAATACCTTAAACCTATTTATTTTTCTTTCATGTTTCGACCATGTATTCAAAATACCTTGGATCGACATAAGATTCAACAAATTTATTTTTTTACCAAATATTTTATTTTGTACGAGTCAATTATTAAAAGTTCACACTTAATTTTCAAATCGCTAAAAGGGTATTATGTAACATATAAAAATTGTCTTTTAATATTTAGAAATAAAAGTGGGTTATTGTAAAAAAATTAAATTTTTATAATAAATTAAATTAAACTTAAAATTATTGTAATAGGGAGAAATAAAAAGTAATATATATAACAACCATCGAAAATCGTTGTATTTATGTCGTCAACGGCAATTGGAATCCGTCGAAAAGTCGTAAATATTGCTTCAACCGAGCCTATTTTATTTTTCATTCTCACTTTTCTAAACCCTAATCCCAATTCCCAAACCCCCAATTCGATCCAAATCCATCTTTACCGCCCTAATCCTCCAAATCCATAGATATTCTTCATCAAATTGAAATCTCTAAGTTTCTACGCCTTTAATCTGTTGAAAATTAGATATATTCTTCCCCTAAGCTAATTATTTCAAATTGTGATAAAACTAGTGCTAATTTATGTCTGTATTTATTGATAATAGCCTATTGATTGACTATAATTGTATATTGGTTGATTTGAAAATTTTAGTTAGGGTTATTATTGTTCAAATCCAAAAATTAATGTTTAATTACGGCTAATTTGTATTGATTAGTGTATGTGGTTATTAGTATAACATAATTTAGTGTTACTTGGTGTATTTATTAGCTAAAATGTCGGCAAAAACAATTTATTTATATAATCCCTTTATTAGTTTATACCACCATTTATATATAAATTTAGTTATGTATATGTGGTGATATAAACAAGTTAGTGTACAATATAATGTTAATTTTTTTAATAATGTGCAGTAAATTCAAATTAGTGTTAGCTAAAATGTTGAAAAATAGTAATTTTTTAATTACTTTTTGATTGTTACGAATTCAAATAATGTATTAGTTTATAAACTAATATAAACAAAATATAGTGTGTAATGTACTTTATTTTTTAAATCCCTTAGATTTTTTAGCCCCGTCCGACAAGTATTATATACGATCATTATATAGATATTTATTTTTATTACCAAACAGACATTAATATTCATTTGATACAGCATTTTTCGGATCTATTCTTGTATTTAACAACTTACAAAAACAATATAATAATTATATTTTGTAAATCATTTCATCTTAAATAGTTTAGAATATGGCATTTTCTTTTGTTCCCAGTTTAGATGCATATGTGTACGATACGAGGAACAAAAGAGAAGTATTGTCGAAATTCTGCTCAATCGTTTAATATGAAATGATTTATAAAATGTAATTATTATTGTGTTCCTAATAAGAAGTAAGATGACCGACCTCAAAATTAAAAAAATAATAAAGTGAAATATAATATTATATTCATAATTTTTTACAATTGAAAATAACATTTTTATAAAAAAGTAAAAATAACAATATATTATATTATTAATGAAACACTAAAATGCATAAATGAATTGAAAAATAAAATGCCAATCCAAAAAAACATAATTTTTCAAATCTTACTATAGTTTTTAAATTTCTACCATATTTTTTGAAATAGAAAAAAATAATCAATCGTTTCGTCAGTCGGAAGAGCTGGATGTATCAACAAAAAGGAGTGAAAGGTCCAATAACGGGACATTTTTACAACAACATACATGAATTCATTAAATTCGCTTTAAGTAATAATGGAAACGACGAAGAAATTTGTTGCATGTGTAGTAACTACAAACATTTGAAGCATTAAAAACCAAAAATGGTTATAGTACATTTGCGTCAAAACGGTTTCATGCCATATTATTATGTGTGGGATCGTCATGGAGAACTTATTGCACCTAATCCTGTAGTGTAAGATATGGAGGTGGATAATGGCAATGTTATGGCGAATCCCATAGAAGGTATGATTAAAGATAAGCACGATCAATGTTCCATAATGTTAAAATTGATGATGAAGATATAAATGTTGAAGAAGAATCAAATATTAGAGCAAAGAAAATCTACGATTTATTGGATGTTGCTAAGAAAACCTTTTAGGATGGTTGTAAAGGCGGAACCCGATAATCAGTATCTGCAGAATAAATTGCTGATAAATCTAAACTCAACTTTATAGAAGCCGGATTTACAGCAGTTGTACAAGCTTCAAAACAATATATGTTACCTAATAATTTAATATGAAAAAATCATTATGAAGTGAAAAACCTATGTCTGCTTTCAATTTTCCATATCAAAAGATAGATACATGTTCAAATTGTTGCATGTTGTTCTGGAAAGAGGACACCAATCTTAGGAAGTGTATAATATGTAACGTGGAAAAATACAAACCCAGAAATAAGAAGGGAAAGAAAGTTTCATAAAAGAGAATGCATTATTTACCCATTACTCCTAGACTTTAAAGGTTATGTTGCGAGGTTATGTGAGATTATATATTGTGACGACCCGGAATTTTTGAGCATTTGAAATGGGTATATTTAAATTATTTTAAATATTGGAAAGGTTAATTTTAAAATTGAATTCAAATATTACTATTTATTTGATAATTAAATTATTGAATTAAATAATTTGAAGTTGGGTAAAATGTTGAATCTGGAGTTTTAAGCCTGTTAAAAATAATTTAAAGGCTTATAAAATTTATATCGATAACACTGAGGATAATAGAAGTTGTATAATTGAATTTAAAAGTGATTTGTTCGGTTTTGAAATTTTATCGTTTAAAATTGAATTTAAAAATAGCCTTCCAAGGCACAGTCTCGGAATTCGATGAAACCAGTTCCATTGGATCCGTAATAGTGTATTATTATCGGATTTAAAATTTTGTAGTGTTTGGAGTTGTTGTGTGAGCATACGGCATATAAATGCGCTGAAAATTTATATCGAAAATTCAAATCGATTTCGTTCTTTCTCAACGGAAAAACAAAAAATATAATAAAAACAAAAATAATAGCGTTGCCTCCCCCTTCCCTTTGCTTTCCTTTTTAGATCACGAAATTTCTTTTATTCCAGGTTTCCAAATCGAATCAAATAAAAGCCATATCTACGTTCCTTCTCTTGCAAGCTAAAAATAAAAATTAATAAATAAATGCACGCTTCCCTTTATTCAGTCGAACTCTTCTTAGCCTTCATTGGCAAATCGATAACCCTAAATTAATTAAAAAAAGAAAAACAAATGGCGACCGTAATCGTAGCGAAACAAAATCGAGAGAGGAGAAATGGAGTGGCCGAATCGAAGTGTGCGTTGTGTGGTTCGTGCTAGGCAGCAGCGGCCAGCGGAGCAGTAAGTGGCCGGTGTCGATCTCGTGAGGGCTAGGAATTAGGGTTGTGGCGATCAGCGGCGGCGACGAAATCGAGAAAGCTACCGTGTTCTTAGATTTGTTTGCAAGATTGGGGCATCGAAGGGCAGTGGGTTTCGTGAGGTTGAAGTGGTGATCGAGGTAACGTTGAGTGTCGCGATTTCAATCTCGAGCTCGATGCGTTCGCAAGCAAGGCAGGGACCTCGCGGTGGGTACGCCGGTGTCGCAGCTAGGTCGGACAAGGTGATGTGCTCAAGGGGCTCGAGTAGCTGCTACTTGCTCGAGTAGGGTAAATTCTTTGCTCGTTTTTGTTTTTAATTTAAATATAAATAAAATGTGTTTAGACAGAGAAGGAAAAAAATTATATATAACTTTGTATTTGATTCTACAATAAGGGGTATATATATACAGTTTATGTATATATGAAATCAGAAAGGGAAACACATTGTTAAATAAAAATATACATACTGTAAATTTGCTAGGTTTATTTTTGATAATAGGTTAGGTGAAAAAAAATTGTTTAACTAACTTATTTTAATTATTTTTACTACTAAAAAGATTTTAAAAGGGAATTTTTAGTTTAAAAATAAATCATTAGCTCAAATTGTTCGAACATTAATAAAATCATAAAATTGTTATACAAGGTCTCAAATCGAAAAAATTGAGTCAAGATGGAAGTGGATTGCAAAACAAAGTCAAAGGTGAGTTAATCTCATTCAGCTGAATTTTTATTTAAATTTAAAATGGTTAAATTTAAATAATTGATTGATTGATTGGATTCGGTGTGTTATACTATATATAACAGTATATAGTATATCTTGGACTGTTTGATTTCCCACATTATATAACGGATGAGACCCTATGCGCAGCATAATAGCGAATGATTTATATTAATCCCATATACCGCGATATTCCAGCTCGAAGTGGAATTGGCATTGATGTTGTGCTAACGTCTATGGATGCAGGGAAAACAGGATGGAGGGATCCAACTGGATTTCTCAACATTTATTTAAATTATTTAATATTCTCTGTTGTGATCATTTGATATTCTATGATGAATTATATTGGAATATTGAATGCTATGGTTTGATTAGGTACATTTGGGAATAATGAATTACCAAAAATATATAAATTGGATTTTGGAAAGAAAACAAAGAAGTGAATTTGTAAGCGAAAAAATTATAGAAAATTTGAATAAATTAAGAATGAATTGAAAGAAATGGAGTGATATTACAATATTAATAAATAACTTCGAGTATGAAAAGATTTTGAATAAACAGAAATTAATAAATTGGAAAATCAAGTGGTATTATTTCAAAGGAATAAAGAATTATTTTAAAATTTAAAGTTCAAATTTATTTAAAAGGATAAAGAAATAATTTGAGAAATCTAAAATTGGTATTTTCAGTTAAAAAATGTTTTAAATCATAATTAAGGAATAAAATATGAAATTAATGGATTTTGGAATAAAATGGAGTAAATTGAAAATCAATTTGCAAATTGATTCAAGTGTTTAAAATTGGAAATTTAAAGAAGAATGTGAAGAGGAGTATATTTCTCTGGATAGCCAAGTACGTTTTCAAAGTAAATTTTGAAATATAAGATAAAAGTTTAATGTTGTTTTAAAAAGCATGTTTTAGAAAATTTATTATTTTTAAATGTTTAAATTCTAAAGAAAGTATTTTTACAAAAAAATCCATTATCGTAATAATTATTTAAAAGATGATTTGGTATTTTGTTTAAAGAAGAAATCTAGTATATTTATAAAGTAACCTTATTTTAATTATTTCTAAAGAATTATTTTAAATTAAGTATTAAAGTAATTTTCTAAATTTAAATGTTAAATCATATTTTACAATAAAGTGTTTTTAAATTATTTTAAAATCTAAAGTTTAGTGCTTGGTGATTTCATTGGAAATAGAAAATACTTGGAATTTATTCTGAGAAAGGAAGATAGTTTGAAACTGTTTTCAAAAGGGTTTTAAAAGTGGGAATATATCTTGTGAAGATATTTTGGCATAAATAAATAATTTGGGAAACTATTTATTGTGTGATGGATGTTGTGAATGTTAATTGATAGTTAAATAACCGACTATCAATATTGGCCAAATGCGATGATCGTTTCGAAGAGACCGGGATCGAGATTTATTTCTCGAAAACCACTTCGATCCTGTTTGTACGTTTTAGTGGAAAATGAGTTCGGAGTCGAAGATGGAGAAGTGAACTGCAAGGGCTAGTCGCTACTAATCCTGAGGATGTTTCCAAAATGGATGTAGTAGGAATAGTACCTTCGGTTCCGTTCGAACCCGGGACGGACTTGTATGGATGAATGCTTTCGAAACATCGTTAGGTGGACGATGGGCATTCTAAGGGATATGTTCTAAAAAGATAACGCTTAGCCTCAAGCCTCATCAACCGGGAATGATTGAAAATCAGGGGTTATGCAGCAAGGCTTGGTGGGCAGCACCCATTTCCAGGTAAGGTCATCCCTGTCTAGATGTCCCTTTTATTTCGGCTTAGTGGTGCGGTTGCTGATCCCAACCGTGGGGTGATCTTACTCGAGACCATTCAGTAAGGGGTAGTCCGGGTCTTGTGTTGCAGGGGGTCGGGAGTGATCCTCGGTACGCTGATATAGACCAGGTACCGTGACAGGTGGTACCCCAGTGCCTAGTCATTAGTTGAAAATCCAATCTCCCTACGCGCCTTGTACGAGTTTTTTTTGTATTACCCACTATGTGGCTAGTAGCTGGAATTTAACAATGTAAAAATTTTAGCTACTTTAATAAGTATTTGTATATAGACCCTATTATAATATCAGAGGATTTTATAAGAAAATATTTTAGCTATTGTGAGGTAAAAACCCGACATGTTTATTTGTGGCGTAGTCTTACGAGATGCCTTTGTTTTTAAAGGATTTTTGGAACTTAAATAATCAATTTGAGTGTGATTTCTCACGCTGGTATATCCAGACTGACTCGGGTGTTATTTAACTGTAATTCTCGGGTCAGACCGAGTATTATACAATACAGGATATGATGCTGTGGAGCTCAAGAGACGAGTTGGATGGCGATACGTACTTCCGTATTTGGTTATTATTCCACTGTGTACCCAGTTGTATGTTATTGATGATATTGGATTCTGATGATATACTCTGATGATGTATGTATAAACAGATACAGTTTTCTTTTGAGTAAAGATTTGTTATTATATATTATATTTTAATCTGCTGCGTTGGTTAGATTCTGTTGTTGTTTTCTATTTTCTCTTCTTCTACCTCTTCTTCTTTAACCCAAATGGTCCGAACTTCCAATCAACTTGAGTTGATTATGTGAAATAGTGTTGACTCAAGGGTACAGATTTGCGAGTTGTTACACTTGGTATCAGAGCTTAGGTTGGTGATAACCTTGGCTCTGGTGAGAATTACTCATAAAATAGAGTCCATAGTACTCTAGAATGAGTTTGAGTATATTAATAGATATGAGCGCGTATTTGTTAGTGAATATAAATTTGTTTTTATATCGTGTTGATTTGTCGGTTGAGTGTTTATGGATTCTGGTCGATGTGTGGGTGCCATATTTTCGATAGGGATTTCTAAACTCTTAAACAAGATAAACCGACACAGTATTGTTTTAAATAGGGTAAATGAAATAATTTTACCCAGATTATTTTTGTATATAAAAGGAATAATTTTTCGTAAATTGTTATAGTTATATATGGATGCTTGGTTGTTAGGAATGATAATATTAAATTATTATCATTATTGTATGAGAATTTAATAAGAAATTGAAAAAAATAACCAGAGATTAAGGAAGAAATTAATAAAATAAATGGAATTTGAAAATGTGATTCATAATTGAATAAGGAATTGAAATCATAATTAAAAAAGAAGAAACAAATTCATTTACAAATGAAAATTGTAAATGTAAACAATAAGTATGAATTATAATGTGATGAATAATTAAAAATAGGATAAAATTTCAAAGTAATGTTTAAATATAAATTTAAAAGATTTGGAATTTGAAAATTTGAAAAGTTGAACTCCTTTGAATTTGAAAATGATTCTCAAAGGGTTGAGAAAAATAATATATGTGAGAAATAATTTTGAATTGGATTTGAAATCTAGAGAGATTTGGGATTTAAAAATATTTGAAGGGTTTTAATAGAGATGAAAGCATTGAACTCTGTTCGGTCACTGGAAAATAATTCGGATGATGATCACGACATCATCGGTGTTCATTTTTGAGTTTCCAAAGAGAGGATTGCTACCTGGATGTTTGGATTAATGTTTGTTTGCAAAATTGGGTTTGATTTTGAAAATGCAAGGAATTTTGGATATAGGTGATTTCAAAAGGAATTTTGAAATGTTGAAAGATTGTTCAAATTTTGGAATTTTAACTAAGAATGTTTATGGCACATAAAAAGTTTGATAACTTGTAAATTTGAAATTTGTTGAAATAAAATTCAACTTGTAAGTAAGTAAAGTGAAAACTGAATACTGGAATTTAAAATTGAATTTTGTTAAATTATGTGGAATGGAAAAATTAGTCAGGTTGGACTAAATAAAATAAGGCATTGAGATTTAAAATTAGTAAGTAACCGAATGATTTATATGGTATGCAACTGAAATGAAACTGAATATTGGATGATGTTTGATTTAAATTTGTTTATAAAAAAAAAGGGTGCAGAATTGGTTCAAATGGACTAAAAATAATTAATGTTTGGAAATAAAATTTATTGGTTGGAAATGAATTAGAGAATGAACAAATGAATTTATAATTGTAGTTGAATGAACTGAAAATTGGATATTGTGATGATATTAAATGGAATTGGATTCTTACCTGAATAAATGGAAGTAAGTTGGAAAAGAAATAAGTTGGAATAAATAATTTAGAATAACTTATAAAAGAATTAAAAATCCTTAGAATAAAATATACTTGGGCTATAAATAAGCGTAAATCTTGAGTTAAAAATAAAAGATGAATATATTCAAGCCTATAGTGAATGGAAATGTGTAAAATAATAAGTTGTGACTTATAAAATTTAAAGGTGGGATAGAAAACCCAAAATAAATATTTTTGATAAATTGGAAAATAAAACGAAAAATCCAAACTTGAATTATAAAATAAATTGCATTTATGTTTAATGAAGAGCTTCTGAGATTAAAAATCAAATATTGAATTTAAACCAGGGGAGAACTAATTAGATAATAAATTAGTTGATGAAATATGAAAATGGAACTCGAAATTATTAACTTAGAATTGAATTGTGAATAGATAATGGAGTTTGGAAATGAAGCTTGAGTTATAAATAGAAATTCAAATTAGAATTGTAAGTGAATTAAATATGAATTGCAGTTGTATGAAATTGGATTAAAATAAAAATGATTTGAGATGAAAATAAATCAATTCGAGTATGAATAAATTAAAACGGGAATGAACTTAAGTTATGAAATGATAATGAATTGAAGTAAATTAACTTAAATTTAAAGTTAATAGAAGCATGGGATGATGTCGCGTATAATAAAATGGCTTTGAACAAAATCAATGTGAAACGGGATGGAATGCAACTATATGGGTTGTAAATGAGTTAGATTGGAACAGAATTTATATACATTGAGTTGGAATCAATTTAAATTTGATTATAATGCTATGTAATTATTTATTCACATTAATATTGTCGAACTACATAAGAAAATGGATCATTTAATGTAAATGAGATTAGATAAAATCCTATGGGTTGTTAGAAGTGAAATAGGATGATTTCGAAATCAATCAGAATGAATATGAGTTTGTTTTGCTTAGAATGAACTAAATAAAAGCAAGCAAGTTGTAAATCACTTCAACTGAATGGAATGGTTTGATAATTGATTATAAGCAATTGTAATAAGTGTCGGAACCTTATATATGCTTATGGAAATTATATAACATGCATTATAAGTGAAATTTATGTGTTTATGCCAGTATATCACATGCATTGTTACAGGATCGATGTTTTAGCTATTTAAATTTAAGTGAAATACTATAAACTTTCTATGTATTGTACTTATATGTTTAAATTGAGTAAGTACAGGTTCAGGGAAGCCGTATGGATGGATTTGATCGCGCTAAATGCTAAAATAATAAGCCGCTTGCTTAAAAATGCTAAATAATGGTACGCCTACGCAATAAAAATAGGAAATATGAACTGTTTTTGGTTTTTCCGACCGTGTGGGTCAATGTATATATATTTATATCTTTTGTCAAATTGCAAAAGCTCCCCGTACAAAGGAGACTCTGCCAAAAAAATTCGAAAATTTTGGGAGTTAGAATTTTTTTATAAAATTTTCACTAACGGCAAAGGATTTAAAATTAATAAGCAAATAGATTTAAAAAATGAATGTTGAAATCTAATTTAAAAGCGAGTAAGTAAAGTAAGGTAAGGTTGAAGAAATTGTTTGAAGAAACTAAAGGAAGGAAAGTTTGCAAATGAACTTTTATTTGAGATTTTAAATAAATTAGTAAGTGGAATTAATAAAAGAAAATGGTTAATTGCATATGGGTTGAGATAAGTTGAATACAATTTAATATTCGAAGTTTGAAGACAAGATTGAATTCAAGTAGAATCGAAAGATGGAAATATGAATAGAAATTTGGAAAAAGTATTTAGATTTGAAAGCACCTAGTAAATTGAAGCAAATTGAATTCAAATGGGATTGTAAAGGTATAGTGAGTAGAAATGGATATAAACTCCAATAGTGAAGTGAAAATAAATTAGTAAATGAAACTAATTTAGAATAATGACATGAATTGGTTATAAATGGAAAATAAAATTCAAATATTCAGAGTTGTAGATAAATTGAATTCAGATAGAAACGAAAGAACCAATTTGAATAGAAGTAGATATAAACTGAAGTGGTGAAGTGAAAATAAATAAAGAAGCATATTAAATGCTTATACTAAACTTAAGAAAGGAATGGTGAATTCTTGATTGGAAATTGATGTTACTAATATATTCTAAGTTAATATTCGAAGGAATAAATATTGACATTTTGTAAGGAAGTCAATAAAATGTTTTGAATGTTGTGATTGGAAATTATTGCTATGTAGGAAATACAGGTATTATAAAGTAAAAGAAAATTGGTTTTGATTATAGAAGATAAATTAGAATTATTTGACAAAAAAAGGTATGTGTTTAAATTTCGATATGAAATTTGATTGGTATTTTGATCGAGCTACTTGGCTTTTTGGTTTTCTTTTGGAATTTGGAAGCCCGTAGAGGCATTTTGTAGTTGTACCGAACTAGCCGCGCAAAGGAGACGCTGGCGAAATTTTTCGAAAATTTATGGAGTTAGAAAATTTTTGAGAAAATTTTGATAATTCAAAATTTGATTTATAATTGAAATTTGAATGATTGAGCAAATAGTATTGTTTGCAAATTATGGGAGAGTTTGGGAAGTTAGTAAGAATGGTAATGGGTCCTCTATAAAAGATAGTTGGTAAAATGTTGAATTGTTTGGTTTTGGGAAAACGGTAAACAGGTATTGGACCATTCTTCCTAAATAGTAAATTCTTTTAAAGGGGGAGGAATGTGACGACCTGGAATTTTTGAGCATTTGAAATGGGGATATTTAAATTATTTTAATATTTGAAAGGTTAATTTTAAAATTGAATTCAAATATTACTATTTATTTGATAATTAAATTATTGAATTAAATAATTTGAAGTTGGGTAAAATGTTGAATCTGGAGTTTTAAGCCTGTTAAAAATAATTTGAAGGCCTATAAAATTTATATTGATAACACTGAGGATAATAGAAGTTGTAAAATTGAATTTAACACTGATTTGTTCGGTTCTGAAATTTTATAGTTTAAAATTGAATATAAAAATAGCCTTCCGAGGCACAGTCTCGAAATTCGACGAAACGGTTCCATTGGATCCGTAGTAGTGTATTATTATCGAATTTCAAATTTCATAGTGTTTGGAGTTGTTATGTGAGCATACGGCATATAAATGCATTGAAAATTTATATCGAAAATTCAAATCGATTTCGTTCTTTCTCAACGGAAAAACAAAATATAATAAAAATAAAAATAATAGTGTTTCCTGCCCCTTCCCTTTCCTTTCCTTTTTAAATCACGAAATTTCTTTTATTCCACGCTTCCAAATCGAATCAAATAAAAGCATATCTTCGTTCCTTCTCTTGCAAGATAAAAATAAAAATTAATAAATAAACGCACGCTTCCCTTTATTCAGTCGAACTCCTATTAGCCTTCATTGGCAAACCGATAACCCTAAATTAATTTAAAAAAAAGAAATGGCGACCGTAATCGTAGCGAAACAAAATCGAGAGAGGAGAAATGGAGTGGCCGATCGAAGCATGCGTCGTGTGGTTCGTGCTAGGCAGCAGTGGTCAGCGGAGCAGTAAGTGGCCGGTGTCGATCTCGTGAGGGCTGGGAATTAGGGTTGTGGCGATCAGCGGCGGCGGCGAACTCGAGAAAGCTACCGTGTTCTTGGGTTTCTTTGCAAGATTGGGGCATCGAAGGGCAGTGGGTCTCGTGAGGTTGAGGTGGTGATCGAGGTGACGTGGAGTGTCGCGATTTCAATCTCGAGCTCGATGCGTTCGCGAGCAAGGCAGGGGCCTCGCGGTGGGTTCGCCGGTGTCGCAGCTAGGTCGGGCAAGGTGATGTGCTCAAGGGGTTCGAGTAGCTGCTGCTTGCTCGAGTAGCGTAAATTCTTTGCTCGTTTTTGTTTTTAATTTAAATATAAATAAAATGTGTATAAACATAGAAGGAAAAAAATACATAACTCTATATTTGATTCTACAGTAAGGTGTGCATATATACAGTTTATGTATATATGAAATCAGAAAGGGAAACACATTGTTAAATAAAAATATACATACTGTAAATTTGCTAGGTTTATTTTTGATAATTGGTTAGGTGAAAAAAACTGTTTAACTAACTTATTTTAATTATTTTTGCTACTAAAAATATTTTAAAAGGGAATTTTTAGTTTAAAACTAAATCATTAGCTCAAATTGTTCCAATATTAATAAAATCATAAAATTGTTATACAAGGTTTCAAATCGAGAAAATCGAGTCAAGATGGAAGTGGATTGCAAAACAAAATCAAAGGTGACTTAATCTCACTCGGCTGAATTTTTATTTAAATTTAAAATGGTTAAATTTAAATAATTAATTGATTGATTGGATTTGGTGTGTTATACTATATATAGCAGTATATAGTATATCTTGGAATGTTTGATTTCCTGCATTATATAGAGAATGAGACCCTACGCGCCGCATAATAGCGGATGATTTATATTAATCTCACACCTCGAAGTGGAATTGGTATTTATGTTGTGCTAACGTCTGTGGATGCAGGGAAAACAGGTTGGAGGGATCCAACTGGATTCCTCAACATTTATTTAAATTATTTAATATTCTCTGTTGTGATTATTTGATATTCTATGATGAATTATATTGGAATATTGAATGCTATGGTTTGATTAGTTACATTTGGGAATAATGAATTACCAAAAATATATAAATTGGATTTTGGAAAGAAAATAAAGAAGTGAATTTGTAAGCGAAATAATTAT
The DNA here is from genome assembly GCA_030765085.1 of Allium cepa. Taxonomy (NCBI): domain Eukaryota; kingdom Viridiplantae; phylum Streptophyta; class Magnoliopsida; order Asparagales; family Amaryllidaceae; genus Allium; species Allium cepa. The sequence continues at coordinate 673,665,929 of CM060935.1, read as the reverse complement.
AGAAAATTTGAATAAATTAAGAATGAATTGAAAGAAATGGAAGTGACATTACAATACTAATAAATAACTTCGAGTATGAAAAGATTTTGAATAAACAGAAATTAATAAATTGTAAAATCAAGTGGTATTATTTCAAAGGAATAAAGAATTATTTTAAAATTTAAAGTTCAAATTTATTTAAAAGGATAAAGAAGTAATTTGAGAAATCTAAAATTGGTATTTTCAGTTAAAAAATGTTTTAAATCATAATTAAGGAATAAAATCTGAAATTAATGGATTTTGGAATAAAAGGGGGTAAATTGGAAATCAATTTGGAAATTGATTCAAGTGTTTAAAATTGGAAATTTAAAGAAGAATGTGAAGAGGAGTATATTTCTCTGGATAGCCAAGTACATTTTCAAAGTAAATTTTTAAATATAAGATAAAAGTTTAATGTTGTTTTAAAAAAGCATGTTCTAGAAAATTTATTATTTCTAAATGTTTAAATTCTAAAGAAAGTATTTTAAAAAAAAATCCATTGTCGTAATAATTATTTAAAAGATGATTTGGTATTTTGTTTAAAGAAGAAATCTAGTATATTTATAAAGTAGCCTTATTTTAATTATTTCTAAAGAATTATTTTAAATTAAGTATTAAAGTATTTTTTCTAAATTTAAATGTTAGAGCATATTTTACAATAAAGTGTTTTTAAATTATTTTAAATCTAAAGTTTGGTGCTTAGTGATTTCAGTGGAAATAGAAAATACTTGGAATTTATTCTGAGAAAGGAAGATAGTTTGAAACTGTTTTCAAAAGGGTTTTAAAAGTGGGAATATATCTTGTGAAGATATTTTGGCATAAATAAATAATTTGGGAAACTATTTATTGTGTGATGGATGTTGTGAATGTTAATTGATAGTTAAATAACCGACTATCAATATTGGCCAAATGCGATGATCGTTTCGAAGAGACCGGGATCGAGATTTATTTCTCGAAAACCACTTCGATCCTGTTTGTACGTTTTAGTGGGAAATGAGTTCGGAGTCGAAGATGGAGAAGTGAACTGCAAGGGCTAGTCGCTACTAATCCTGAGGATGTTTCCAAAATGGATGTAGTAGGAATAGTACCTTCGGTTCCGTTCGAACCCGGGACGGACTTGTATGGATGAATGCTTTCGAAACATCGTTAGGTGGACGATGGGCATTCTAAGGGATATGTTCTAAAAAGATAACGCTTAGCCTCAAGCCTCATCAACCGGGAATGATTGAAAATCAGGGGTTATGCAGCAAGGCTTGGTGGGCAGCACCCATTTCCAGGTAAGGTCATCCCTGTCTAGATGTCCCTTTTATTTCGGCTTAGTTGTGCGGTTGCTGATCCCAACCGTGGGGTGATCTTACTCGAGACTATCCGGTAAGGGGTAGTCCGGGTCTTGTATTGTAGGGGGTCGGGCTAGACCTGGTATAGTGACAGGTGGTACCCCAGTGCCTAGTCATTAGTTGGAAATCCAATCTCCCTACGCGCCTTGTACGAGTTTTGTTTGTATTACCCACTCTGTAGCTAGTAGCTGGAATTTAATAATGTAACAATTTCGGCTATTTTAATAAGTATTTGTATATAGACCTTATTATAATATCAGAGGATTTTATAAGAAAATGTTTTAGCTATCGTAAGGTAAAAACCCGACATGTTTATTTGTGGCGTGGTCTTACGAGATGCCTTTGTTTTTAAAGGATTTTTGAAACTTTAAAAATCAATTTGAGTGTGATTTGTCACATTAGTATATCCAGACTGACTCGGGTGTTATTAACTGTAATGCTCGGGTCAGACCAAGTATTATAGAATACAGGATATGATGCTGTGGAGCTTAAGAGACGAGCTGGATGGCGATACGTACTTCCGTATTTGGTTATTATTCCGTTGTGTACCCAGTTGTATGTTATTGATGATATTGGATTCTGATGATATACTCTGATGATGTATGTATAAACAGATACAGTTTTCTTTTGAGTAAAGATCTGTTATTATATATTATATTTTAATCCGCTGCGTTAGTTAGATTCTGTTGTTGTTTTCTGTTTTTTCTTCTTCTACCTCTTCTTCTTTAACCCAAATGGTCCGAACTTCCAATCAACTTGAGTTGATTATGTGAAATAGTGTTGACTCAAGGGGTACGGATTTGCGGGTTGTTACATATATACTTTAAGATAGGTGAGGTTGATGTGATTTGGTATTTATGATACATTTTGAGATGTTGTTGGATGAGGGAGGTTGATTTGACGTGATGTTTGGTATATTTTGAGATGTTGACGGATGCTTGTTATTTGAGGTGTATTGATGGATGTCTAAGGTCGATTATTGTATATATTGATGTTTTTTATTATTGATGCGATATATTTTGTGATATATGTTATTTGGGCTTTGATATATATGATTTACATGTGTAAAATTGAGCTACGACGTATATTGTTATATATGAGTTGTTTTGGGATGAAGTGCAGTTATAATAAAAGAAGCATCAGATTTCCAAGGGCTTCTGATGGCTAAAGGAGGCTTTGGGGTTTCTAATCTTCCAACCGCTTATGGTGGTCAGTGGTAGAAAACTGGTAAAGGGACGACCTTCCACGTGTACATGACGGGGCGTCGAAAGGAGTCGAGGGGTTGACGAAAGCTGTGACGCGCCACCTCTATACCCACGCTAGCCAAGGACACTACGGAGTAATGCCGTCTACTAGCGCGGAGAACAAGGCTGTTGAGGAGCGATCCACATAATTTCTTTGTGCGAGCAACGATATGCCAGATAGTAAAACAATCCATTTGGTTTCAGCAGGAAATCCAACACATCGATACAAACTCAAAGCTACTATGCAGTAGCTGTATATATATATTCTTCGAAAACAAATATAGAAATAAACATAACACAAATCAGTCACAGATATCCATATCACAATGGCGGAAAAAGATACGAATATAACACAAGAAAGTGTACATCAAAGCAGTGGTCAAACAAGATCCACAAAAGAATAGCTACAAGTGCTAGACAAAAGAATAAGGACACATCTATGAGTCTATATCTCAAATGTATACAACAAAAACTACTAATCTAAGTAGCTAGCGAAAAGTCAGGGTGATAATCCCAAATGTGAAGTCAAGCAGAAGCACCTGTAACACCTCGGTCTGCGAGTATTATTTAATAAAAAAATAATAAACGGGTTGGTCTAGCTATAAATATCAGATAAAATGATATAGAAAAGAGATATGACATAAACATATGATAACCATAAAGCCATACCGTGATAAGCATGTAATTGAAAATCAACAAGAGATTAATCAATATCACAAGAATCTTCTCAAGGATCAAAAAGGAATGCCATAATCCTTATTTACCAAATCACCAAACTATAAATATTGACAATAATATCGATGTCAATCACAAAAGTTGATGACACACAAATTCACCAATGCACAAATATTGATAAAACTTATCAATGTAAATCACGAAAATTGGTGAAACACAAATTCCAGAAATCAACAATGGAAATCCAGAAATCACAAAAAAGCGGAGGCCTATCACAAAACGGGAGCATGAAAACTCACCAACACGTGTATCACAAAATGGAACGCTATTCCATGGTAGCTAACCATTAATTTTTGAGCCGAAGCTCCACAAAACGGCCCGAAGACCATGGGTCGCTACCCCAGAAATTTGAGCCGAAGCTCCACAGAAATGGGGTTTACTCTCCCTCGTAGACAAAGAGACATCGCAACATTGCTAGTCTAAATCACAAAAATGATCATCATCGATCATCAAGAAGTGTCAATTACACTAAGCTAGTAAATATGTGAGCTTAGCTTCATGTCCCATAACCACTAGCTTAACTTAAATATTTACGAACAAACTGTAGTTTTTCACTCGAAAATTGTCATAAAAGATTCAATCGAACAAGTCTAAGGATTAACTAGCGAAGTAAACGCAAGCGTTTCATGCCACTTGTTTTACTAAGTCATTTAATTAGATTTCTCATACAAGTGAGGTAAAGGTTTGTATATACTAGTAGATTGGAAAGCGGTTTTATAAACGAGTTTGATATTGGAAATAGAGTTTAAATCATCTTTGATAAAGAGTTTGAATATTTACTACTAGTACAGGAACCTTTGTATTCTTAAGTGACAAACCACGAAAATGATTGTAAAAACAATAAATCACTAAAATTCACATTCGAAGACGTGAATAAAATCCAAAAAAATCGATACCAAATCCATCAAAGTGGATATACCCAAAAATCCCAAAAATAGAAGTTACCAAAGTCGACAAAGGTGATAACAACTAATCGGAGAAGAGGAATCGATTAACGATTGGAAAACAAAGCAAATTTAGCATAAATAGGCAAAATAGGAGCAGGTCAGTCGACTAAACTCCCTAAGTCAATCGACTGAACACATACCTGAGAAATTTTCGGGCTTCAGCTCAGTTGACTGACTCAGAGAATTCAGTCGACCGAACCTGAATTCCTGCATTTCCTACCCTATTTCAAATGAAGTGCAAACTCACTCAATTTGCAATCAGACAAGCACGGACGCTAGGGGTTTACGCCAATCGGCAACCCGACCCTATTGGCTCCTCGATGCATCACCAAAACATGAATCAAAACATAAAAGTTGGGATTTTTAAAGATTTGAACCCAAAAACACTAAAAATTGGAATATTCACCAATTCAATCCAAACCACAAGCAAATGCACATGAATAAGTGTTAGGAATTCATACCCAACAATCAAAGATAATTATAGTTATAGATGTGAGATAACAATCTCACCTTTAATCCCAAAACAAATGAAGAAGAAGCTGTAGAGCAATGGCAAGAACAATCACTCTTCAATTCCAACCCAAAGAGCTTGAATCTAAGCTTAAAAGAGAAACATTTCCTAAATTAGGTTTAGGAATTTCTGAAATTGATAAGAGAATGAGTTGGAAAGGAAGAAGAGGAGGCTTACCAAAGCTTCTTCTATTGATTTGGAGCTAGAACTTGATTTGTAGATGGAAACTAGGGCTTGGAGTTTTAATATCCCATTCCTCTCTCCATTGTTGCTAAATCTTGAGTATTAGGAATTAGAAATGAAGTAACGAAGAGGAGAGGGGCGAAGCTTGGGTCTAATGGGCTGAAACAAAACCAAAGCCCTAAGTGAAAAAGTAGCAAAATTCTACTATCTCCAAACATATCGAAGTTTATACTCAAAAAGATTGCAAACGTCATTTTGAACTCAATGGAGGTGGTCTCGAGTCCTAATTTGACTGTTTGCAAAAATTAACTTTTTGGACTATAATCCGACTAACGATGAAATATTTAAATAGAATATTTAAATACTCAATCATGAAATATGCGGGTTGTTACAGACTCCCCTCCTTAAAGAAATTGCGTCCACGCAATATTTAAGAAGAAAATATATAGTAACAACCATGAAAGCATATCCAACACAAAAGAAATTTGAAATAAAAAGTTCACCTCAAAGAGCACGAGAAAATAAGTCCGGATGTGTTCGTTCGATGAATTCTCTAGATTCCCAAGAGCAATCCTTAGGATTTGATGACCATTGAACTCTCACAAGCGGAACTTCTTTATTTCGAAGGCGTTTGACCTCCGAAGCAATAATACGAATAGGATGTTGCTCATAAGTTAAATTAGGCGAAACTTCAATTTCTTCCACAACACCGGGCTCAAGAATAGAATCGGAATCTCGAAGGCATTTCCGTAATTAAGAAACGTGAAACACGTCATGAATAGCAGAAAATTGAGCCGGTAATAAAAGGCGATAAGCCACGGAACCAATACGTTCGGTGATAGGAAATGGCCCAATATATCGAGGTGCTAACTTTCCCGATCGACTGAAACGTACAACACCCTTCATAGGTGAAACACGAAAAAACACAAGATCTCCCACAGAAAATTCTAATTTCCTTCTCTGGTTATCGGCATAGGATTTTTGTCTGCTCTGGGCTTCTTCCATCCTATGAGGAATAAGATCAATCTTTTCTGTGGAATCACGAATAAAATCTGGACCTAAAACCAGCTTCTCACCGGCCTCAAGCCAACAAGAAGGAGATCGGCATGGCCCTCCATAGAGTGCCTCGAAAGGTGCCATACCAATACTAGATTGGAAGCTATTATTATAGGAAAAATCAACAAGAGAAATATGATCTTCCCAACTTCCACCAAAATCAAGAACACATGCACGAAGAAGATCTTCGAGGGTATGATTCACACGCTTAGTTTGTCCATCGGACTGAGGATGATAAGCGGTGCTAAAATTAAGCTTCGTTCCCAAAGCTTTTTGAAGACTCTTCCAAAATCCACTAGTAAACAATGGATCACGATCACTAATAATAGAAGTAGGAACTCCATGCAATTTAACAATTTCTTTGATAAAGAGTTTGGCCAAGAGAGGAACGGTTCGATTGGACCGAACGGGAATAAAATGGGCGGATTTAGTAAGTCTATCAACTATCACCCATAAGCTATCATGACCCGAACGAGAACGGGGAAGGCCGTCTGTAAAATCCATGGAAATTTGATCCCACTTCCAAATCGGAATTTCTAAAGGTTGTAATAACCCAGCGGGCCTTTGATGTTCGGCCTTAATGAGTTGGAAAGTCATGCAACACTTAACGAAGTTAGCAATATCAGATTTCATTCCCTCCCAATAATAAAGTCGCTTCATATCCGCGTTCATTTTACTACTACCGGGATGAATGGTAAATTTAGAACGATGGGAATCTTCTAAAATGTCTTTGCGAAGATCACTAACATTTGGCAAGATAAGTCTACCAAATTTTCAAATGCCACCACGAGAATGGATATCAAAGTCTTTTAAAACTTCAATATCAAGTTTATCCCTCAACCTTTGGCCAAGAAGTGCCAATTCGGGATCTAGCCTTTGGGATTCAAGAATGTGGTCTAAAAGAGAAGGATGAGCCTCAAGGATACATAAAACAAGAGATGAACATACATCGGAAACACAATCTCGAATCTCACAAGTGGATAAAATCTCGAGATCATTCCATTCGGATATCATCATAGAAATAACCGCTTGTTGCTTACGACTAAGTGCATCGGCAACACGATTTCCCTTTCCGGGAGTATAAAGAATATCAAGATCATAAGCTGCAAGAAATTCGAGCCAACATTGTTGACGCAAATTAAGTTCCTTTTGAGAAAATAGATACTTCAAGGATTTATGATCGGTATAAAGAATAAATTTTTCTCTCAAAAGATAATGACGCCAAATACGAAGGGCGAAAACAATAGCCGCGAGCTCTAAATCATGAGTGACATATCTAGTCTCTGCTGGCTTTAATTGCCTAGAAGCATAAGAAATAACACGTTCTCTTTGCATAAGAATGACACCCAAACCAACGCGGCTAGCATCGGTGTAAACAATAAAATCTTGGTTCCCTTCGGGAATCACAAGAATAGGAGCATCGGAAAGGAGTTCTTTTAATTTCTGAAAATAAGCTTCACATTTGTCCGACCAAATGTATTTAACACATTTATTTGTTAAGCTAGTAAGAGGCACGACAATTTTAGAAAAGTCTTTGATAAAACGACTGTAATAACCCGCCAATCCGAGAAAACTACGAATTTCCGTCACACTCTCCGATCTCTCTCAATTTTGAATCGCTTCAATCTTAGAAGGATCCACGGAAATTCCAAATTCGGAAATAATATGACCGAGAAACTTCACACGAGATTTCCAAAAGTGGCATTTAGAAAATTTTGCTTTTAATTGATTACTCCTAAGAGTTTCCAACACAATCCGAAGATGCTTTTCATGTTCCTCCTCGGTTTTTGAATACACAAGAATATCATCAATGAAGATGAGAACAAATCGATCAAGGAAATCTTTAAAAACTCGATTCACATGTTTTCAGATAGGAATGTTCAAAATAATTTGAGTATATCAATATTTTTATATTGATTGAAAGATCCTGGAAAGAAGAGATAATGGAGGAGATGATCTCTTAAATAGATGACCACTGAAATAAAAATAAGCATATATAAAAAAAAAAAAAAATTTGTTAAAAGAAAGTGGGTCATCTCAATCGAAATAAGCTGGAGCATTCGTTAAACCAAACGGCATAACAAGCCATTCATAAGATCCATAACGAGTATGGAACGATGTCAAAGGAATGCTATCCTCTGCAATACAAAGCTGATGAAAACCAGTAACCAAGTCCAATTGTGAAAAGACTCTAGCATCACTAAGTTGGTCAAATAAATCATCAATCCGAGGTAAAGGATATTTATTCTTGATAGTAAGATCATTAAGCTTGCGGTAGTCAACGCAAAGCCTAAGTGTACCATCGGATTTCTTCACAAAAATAGCTGAAGCTCCCCAATGAGAGGAACTAGAACAAATAAATTGCTTCGTCTCTAATTCGGATAATTGTTTGCGCATCTCCTCATTTTCTTTATTGGACATACGATAAGGAGGACGAGTGATAGGTAGAGCTCCAGGGATTAGATTGATTCTGAACTCAATTTCTCGCTTAGGTGGTAATCCTAAAACGGGCTCAAATATGTCGAAAAATTCACGAACAACGTGAATAAGAGAAATGACATCCTCCTCATCATCATTATCGTCATCATGAGGATTTAAAGATTAAAAGATGCAGCCAAGCAAGAATCCGAATCTTTAAGATCAATAGAAATTTGCTTAACAGATTGTGGATGTTGAAGGTAAATAGTCCGCACATGACATAGGATATGAGCCTCATAAAGGTTAAGCCAATCCATTCCCAAAATCATTCCAAAGCCTAAGTAGCGCATAACATGCAAATTGGCTCGGAAAGAAAAATCACACAAAATAATCTCAACATCTTTACAAGGCAAACTAGTTGTTGCAGATCCACCAACTGGATTCGCAATTCTCAAAGAAGTCATTAAAGCAACAACACTCAAAGAAAAAGTATCAACAAGTTCTTTTGATATAAAAGAATGGGACACACCCGTATCAAAAAGAACTCGAATAGGATGATCACAAAATAAAACAATGCCATCAAGGATAGAATGACAAATACCTTGACCACGAGAAGTGTTACTAGGAGTTTGCGCCACATTTAGCTTTCCCTCCTTCCTACCTTGAAGTTTGGGACATGCAGATAAATAATGGTCTGGGCTTTTGCAATAGCGACAAGCGCGGGGCTTTGAACACTTATTCGCATAATGGTCCTTAGAACCACAATTGTAGCATTGCCCACTACTAGAGGTAAAAGTCTTTGCCACCGAAGTTGCTTGCTTCCCTTTCTTATTGGGATAACGACCTTTGAACTTACTAGGCCTTTTCTTGTTGTTGAAGTTTGGTTTGGCACCCATAACTTCAACATCACTTTCTTTATCTGCCTCTTCAAGTCGAAGAGCGATATCAACGAGTTGATCAAAAGAAACTTCTAACTTTAGAAGTAATGGCTTCTTGAGATTTTTATTCAAGCCATAGACAAATCGTTGGTTTTTCTTCAATGGGGTGTTTATATATTCGACCCCGTATTTAGAAAGTGACTCGAATGATGCGACATAGTCTGCCATGGAGGATTCACCTTGAACAAGGTCTATGAAACGACGAGCCAAAGTCACCTTCTCAGCTTCTGGCACAAATTTTAATTCGAAGCGTTCTCGGAATTTCTCCCAAGTGAGATCCGCTTCATTTATTTCAGAAATCAGAAGATCGTACCAGTCTAATGCTCTTTCTTGGAGCATACTAGAGGCCACCTGAACACGGTGAAGATCAATAAGATTCATGCGTGAAAAGATTCGATCGCATGTTCTTAGTCAAGCCTGGACTTCAATAATGGTTTCAGAACCTTTAAATGGCTTCCCACCCAAGTTGGTATAATCATTGCACAAGCGTGCAAACCCAGACTTAGGGTGAGTAGGTTTCGGATTAGAACCGGCTGCTTGAGCGTTCTTTACTAGATCAAGAAGCTGCTGGGCAGATGTAAAAAATCCATCCTAGGGAGTAGCACTAGATTGACCGACGCTGGGACGGCCAGGTATAACCATTTCTCTTCCTTAAGAAAGAAGAAGGAAGAAGAAAAAGTTTATTCACAAATTGAATATCAAACATTAATGATTGTTAAAACAAGGAATCATAAAAGAAAATAGGATAGAACGGTACGAAGACACGAATTAAATCCCAAGGCACGACTCCTAAGATGGACTTAGGACGATGATCCTTGTTAAATTATTCTATATTGTTCCGAAGTTTTGCTCTGATACCAAGCTGTGACGCCCCACCTCTATACCCACGCTAGCCAAGGACACTACGGAGTAATGCCGTCAACTAACATGGAGAATAAGGCTGTTGAGGAGCGACCATCCGCGTAATTGCTTTGTGCGAGCACCGATATGCCAGATAGTAAAACAATCCATTTGGTTTCAGGAGGAAATCTAACACATCGATACAAACTCAAAGCTACTACACAGTGGCTATATATATATTCTTCGGAAACAAATATAGAAATAAACATAACACAAATCAGTCGCAGATATCCATATCATAATGGCGGAAAAAGATATGAATATAACACAAGAAAGTGTACATCAGAGCAGTGGTCAAACAAGATCCACAATGTCACAAAAGAATAGCTACAAGTGCTAGACAAAAGAATAAGGATACATCTATGAGTCTATATCTCAAATGTATACAACAAAAACTACTAATCTAAGTAGCTAGCCAAAAGTCAGGGTGATAATCCCATATGTGAAGTCAAGCAGAAGCACCTGTAACACCTCGGTCTGCGAGTATTATTTAATAAGAAAATAATAAACGGATTGGTCTAGCTATAAATATCAGATAAAATGATATAGAAAAGAGATATGACATAAACATATGATAACCATAAAGCCATACTGTGATAAGCATGTAATTGAAAATCAACAAGAGATTAATCAATATCACAAGAATCTTCTCAAGGATCAAAAAGGAATGCCATACTCCTTATTTACCAAATCACCAAACTATAAATATTGACAATAATATCGATGTCAATCACAAAAGTTGATGACACACAAATTCACCAATGCACAAATATTGATAAAACTTATCAATGTAAATCACGAAAATTGGTGAAACACAAATTCCAGAAATCAACAATGGAAATCCAGAAATCACAAAAAGGGGGAGGCCTATCACAAAACGGGAGCATGAAAACTCACCAACACGTGTATCACAAAATGGAACGCTATTCCATGGTAGCTAACAATTAATTTTTGAGCCGAAGCTCCACAAAACGGCCCGAAGACCATGGGTCGCTACCCCAGCAATTTGAGCCGAAGCTCCATAGAAACGGGGTTTAGTCTCCCTCGTAGACAAAGAGACATCACACATTGCTAGTCTAAATCATAAAAATGATCATCATCGATCATCAAGAAGTGTCAATTACACTAAGCTAGTAAATATGTGAGCTTAGCTTCATGTCCCATAACCACTAGCTTAACTTAAATATTTACGAACAAATTATAGATTTTCACTCGAAAATTGTCACAAAAGATTCAATCGAACAAGTCCAAGAATTAACTGGCGAAGTAAACGCAAGTGTTTCATACCACTTGTTTTACTAAGTCGTTTAATTAGATTTCTCATATGAGTGAGGTAAAGGTTTGTATATACTAGTAGATTGGAAAGCGGTTTTATAAATGAGTTTGATATTGGAAATAGAGTTTAAATCATCTTTGATAAAGAGTTTGAATATTTACTACTGGTATAGGAACCTTTGTATTTTTAAGTGACAAGCCACGAAAATGATTGTAAAAACAATAAATCACTAACACATTCGAAGACGTGAATAAAATCCAAAGAAATCGATACCAAATTCATCAGAGTGGATATACCCAAAAATCCCAAAAATAGAAGTTATCAAAGTCGACAAGGTGATAACAACTAATCGGAGAAGAGGAATTGATTAACGGTTGGAAAACAAAGCAAATTTAGCATAAATAGGCAAAATAGGAGCAGATCAGTTGACTAAACTCCCTGAGTCAGTCGACTAAACACATACATGAGAAATTTTCGAGCTTCAGCTCAGTCGACTGACTCAGAGAATTCAGTCGACTGAAGCTGAATTCCTGCATTTCCTACCCTATTTCAAATGAAGTGCAAACTCACTCAATTTGCAATCAGACAAGCACGGACGCTAGGGGTTTACGCCAATCAGCAACCCGGCCCTATTGGCTCCTCGATGCATCACCAAAACATGAATCAAAACATCAAAGTTGGGATTTTTAAAGATTTGAACCCAAAAACACTAAAAATTGGAATATTCACCAATTCAATCCAAACCACAAGCAAATGCACATGAATAAGTGTTAGGAATTCATACCCAACAATCAAAGATAATTATAGTTATAGATGTGATATAACAATCTCACCTTTAATCCCAAAACAAATGAAGAAGAAGCTATAGAGCAATGGCAAGAATAATCACTCTTCAATTCCAACCCAAAGAGCTTGAATCTAAGCTTAAAAGTGAAACATTTCCTAAATTAGGTTTAGGGATTTCTGAAATTGATAAGAGAATGAGTTGGAGAAGAAGAAGAGGAGGCTTACCAAAGCTTCTCCTATTGATTTGGAGCTAGAACTTGATTTGTAGATGGAAACTAGGGCTTGGAGTTTTAATTTCTCATTGCTCTCTCCGTTGTTGCTAAAGCTTGAGTATTAGAAATTAGAAATGAAGTAATGAAGATGAGAGGGGTGAAGCTTGGGTCTAATGGGCTGAAACAAAACCAAAGCCCTAAGTGTAAAAGTAGCAAAATTCTACTATCTCCAAACATATCGAAGTTTATACTCAAAAAGATTGCAAACATTATTTTGAACTCAATGGGGGTGGTCTCGAGTCCTAATTTGACTGTTTGCAAAAAGTAACTTTTCGGACTATAATTCGACTAACGATGAAATATTTAAATAAAATATTTAAATACTCAATCCCAAAATATGCGAGTTGTTACAAAAGCTATCGAAATGATGTGGATAGAGCCGTCGAAAAGTCTGTTGAAGAACAGTTGTTCGACGACCAATATTTAAACCACTATTTTCATCGACTTCCGATGGTTTTTAATGGCTGTCGACGGCTAATAACCATCGAAATAACTATCATCTCTTGTAGTGCAGATAGGTAGGCTTAGTTCGCCCTAAAGTTGTTAATTGGATCGCATAGACCATTTGGACTATGGTAACAGTAAAGGAACCATACTAATCTACCACTAGTATAATATGTGGATTTCAATTTTTTCTTCTATATGAATTATAATGGGCCTGCGAAGTCTAATGGTGTTCGCTAGATCTAATATTTAAGAAAATCATGTTTCATTTAATATTGTTTAGTATTTATTAATTAATCACATTAATTAGTCTAACTAAATGTTTTGTTTGAATATATCGTGTATACATTCAATGATATAACAATATAACATAATGAAATATAAACAAGTGTATTACCACACACAGACATATATACATAAATACATAAGTATGTATATATGTGTGTGTGTAGTGGGATTTATATCTATTGTATATACATATATATTATACATACATATATGTGTGATAGTTTCATATAAATATCAGGAATATAGATGCCTAAGTATGTACATATATTTGATATACTATTATATGTGTATATGGTTTATATACAGATATTTATAGTACCATATATATATTATATGTGATATTTTGTTACCACTTATGTATATTTAGTTTACATACATATATTAAATTACTAGAACAAATCTATATAATAAAATTATGTATTTCAAACAATGGAATGTTTGATCGAAAGAGAAGATGGAAACAAAATTTACATTAGATCATGATATAGTCGAACCAATCGTAAAAAGGAAATATAATAAGGTAATATTCTAGATTTCCTCTTTTACAAACCCTGATTAATAATTGATTTGATACCATATGAAAATTTCCATCCTTAATGTTACCCACTTAATTTTTAGAGGATAATAGCAAAGACATTTATGTCAAAATTGAAGAGTAATAAGGTAATTGATAATGCTGAAGAACAGCATGACGTGAATCGTCTATGTGACGACCCGAAAATCTGTACCCTTTGAATTGATAATAATTCACACATATCTGACCCAAAAAGCACAGACTGATGGAAATTCAAGAGAAAGAAATGAAGAGAGAAGAAGGGAAGAGAAGAAAGAGAGGAGATAGAACCAAACAGAATAATACAGAATCTCACATCACAGCGGATAATATATAATATCATATCAATGAGCTTTACAAAATAGAAACTGTATACACATACATCAACCAGAGTTCAACAATCCATCAGAGTTATCAGCTTGAACAGTTATAATAACCTATCCTTACAAATGCCGATACTAACAACAACTAAGCACAGCGGATAATCAATAATCAAAACAGATACGTGTATACAAAAATGAAGACCTCCAGCTCTCCTGCTGAAGCTCCAAAAGCACCAAATCTGAACCTATAAATATACTCGGTCTGAATCGAGCACTGAAAGGGAAGAATGTCCGGATCAGTCTGGTAAATCGGCATGAGAAACACACTCAACTGAATTTATTAAATTACCAAAGTTTTTCCTTTATCAAAACAAAAGTATCTCGTGAGACAAGTCCACACATAAACACGGACATGTTTTTACCTTACGATGACTAAAACATATCATATCAAATCCTCTTATATTATAGTAGTGTCTACTATATACAAATAATACTAATCATAGCCCAAATTGTTACATTGATTAAATTCCAACATATAACCCAATTGGGTAATACAATCAAAATGGTAAGCACGTAGTGGAGTTTGGATTTCCATATAAATGACCAGGTGAAGGGACTACCTTCCGGCAGTACATCTCTAGAAGAATGCACCGAGGACCATCACAAAGGATCCCTACCAACACAGGACCGACCCACCTCTATAACTAGATGGTACCCAGTATGTCAACTTTCGGTCGTTACCGAACTTTACCGAAGGCCTTCATAGCATACAAACCACAAAAATCAGATACATGACGTCATAGCATGTAAAGATATATTTAGAAGAGGATGATCATATACTAATGGGAATGACCCACTTAGCCCTGCTGCATCTAACCCTGTTTTGGTCATTTTCGGTTGATGAGGCTAGAGGTAACGATTACCTTTCACAATCACATATCACATCACTTAAAATGCCACACGGCCATTTTCGTTGACTACTAATTGCCTTCCACAAAAATACAACCCTTAAGCTCATACGTCTCAATGAGGGTGTTAAGCTAAGAGAAGTTGCCTTCTCCGCCACCATTGATGTACGTTTGTAAAAACCAATGTACGTAATCTATAGAAATGCAATGTCAGACAAACATCCATACAAGTTGTCTACGAACAGGATAAACCGAAGGTACTTTCTTACCACATCCTGTCGGGAAATCCCTAGGATTAGTAGTGAATAATCCTTGCATTGGATATTTCATAATGAAGAGACCATTGCTACTGGATGTATATTGGGATTTTAACCCCAAACGATCAACAACCAGTCCCCCACTATGAAAATCCGAAATAACTATATCATCAATAAGCAACCTGCACAATCGTCGCATATACGTTGGTCCGAAGTGCTTTTCAGACAAATCTGATCCCGGCCTCTTTGCACCAACAACGCAAAAGCGTTTCTCAATCTCACATAGAAACTAAGTCTCATAGACTTATCATGTTTCCCACTTTCAGTTTGCTATCCTTCGGGCCAAGAAGGAAGCTCGATAGATTGGAGTAATGCTCCACACTATACGAATCAACATCCTCAACACAAACGATAATCAAGCCTACACAAAAGGCTACGTACTAAGTGTACGACTAAATAGTTCCCACATCAAGTCGAGGAACTAAAATTTGGTCAAGTTTGAGAGTCGGTTATTTAACTATCAAAACAAACAAACAAACAAATATTCAGCACCATATGCAATCACTAGGCCCTTTTATTAATCTTTTATTTATTAAACTATTTGCCAAATATTCACTTTAGATTATCTTTAAAAAGATCTATTCTCAAAATCATTTCAATACCGGAAAACATTTCCATATACTTATTTAATAATAAGTCATTCACAAATCTATTTATTTTCAACACTTAGAAAATATTATATATACTTAAATCAAGATTAAGTATATATTTTATTCTTTTTAGGCAAATATTCTCTTAAACACATTTATTTAGGTCAAAATGAATGTTGCGTAAAAGATCGTTACGACAACCCAAAATCAATAGTATAGGGATTCAAAAATAAGATAGATATATAAATCCTAATACTATACAAAATATTTTCTTTCGAAAATCATCTACTATAATAACAGTGTTATAGTCCATCGTTTCCTTATTCTTTTCGAAAACGTCTATATCAACAATGAATGTTGAAATCTACGGTTTCGATATTTAACACATTTTAAAACGACTTTAAACCATTTAATTCCATTTAAAATATCACTTTCCAAAACATTTATTTATTTTCAAAAAATTGTTCACTGCCCAAAATCGTGAATATAATTCTCTAATCCAAATTCATTATTTCTACACATTTTATTTTAAAGGACAATCCACTGTCCAAAATCGTGGATATATCTCCTTTAATAAACTTCTATATTTTACTTAAAAAATTCAATTGATTTCGGATTTATAGAACAATGTTTATAAATTCCATTTATATTTTATAAAAACTTCTATTTACAAAATCTTTTATTAACCAATTCCATTTATCTCATTTATATGCCAAAATCCAATTTATAAGTTAATTACTTACAAATCATTTATTTTACAAATTCATTCATTTTATAACTTCGCAATTCATAAATCTTATTCACTTATAAAATCCATTTATAACTTCATTTTAACATTTATAAAACTCCTTTGTAATTATAACACTTTGATTTATAAAATATCAATTTTATAAATCTTATATATATGCCGTTTATTATAATAATTCAAAAATCTCCATTTAAACTATTTTACAAAATAGTTCATTTCATATTCCCAAAATCATAATTTACTATATTTCACCGAAATCATAATTTTTATAACATAAAAATTATAATATTTATATATTCAAAATAAATTCAATTCCTTACAATTCAAAAAATCGATAAAACGTTTATTTTCACAATCACTTTAAAAGTCCTTTTAAATTTGGAAATCATCACTTTAACATTTTAAAATTCCAAAAATAGGCCCGATGTTGTAACAACACTAAATACATCAATCACGGCATCCAAAATATCATATATAATATGATAATAGCATATATCACACTATCTGTAAATAAATCAATGCTGGTGAGGAATCCAGTTTGATCCCTCCAACCAGTCATCTGCAACAAATATACATATTAGAATATGTGTATAATGTCCGCTTCGAGGCAGACGCGCGTACAAAGGGTCATCCACTCATACATGGGAACGTATAGGGTCATCTGCTCCACTAGGCAGGCATATATATATATATCCAAATACCAATAAATATATCTTATGACATCCAAACAATCATTAATCATCATAAAATAAATTATTTCTCACTTATATAAAAATATCAGTGAGTCAGAAAGAGTGAGTTGTACTCACATTGCTCGTAGTCGTCGTGATAGAGATTTATTTCGATTAAAATTAAACAAGCATTTAATTTCAACCAAAATTTTCACTATCTCAAATAAATCCCAATCTAGCTCCATAATATAGTGCTCGTCCATACGAACCCAACGCAATTCGTTTCGTCAATTTTCAACCTCGTATGACCAAGTTATGATGTTACAAAGATTACACGAATTTTAATACAACTAATTTCATAATTTTTATTTATTTTTAAACTTCCTTTAATTTAGGCCATTTGATTTTGGATCAAGGCAGATCTGGACTGAGTGCTCTTTGCCTTCCTCATGGCTTTGAACGTGCATATGAACCCAACGAGTCACCATTACTTCAACAATTTTCGAGCCTCCATCTCTTGCTTATAACACGATCAACGACCACCGATCGAAAGCTCATGCCACCGTGCCCCTACACCTTGGACAGTGAAACTCGGCCTCACCATAATCGAGAAAAATGCACATGAACTTCGACCATTTGAACGAGATTTGCCGATGCCTCGCTTCATCTACGACGATCTCCACCGTTGGATTGAACGTTCACGTCGTGCTCTACGAATTTGTAGTTGAAAATTTTGCTAAATGTCAACAGATCGTGAGATATTTGGGGAAGAAGATGGAAATTTGCTGGCCATTGAATATTAAATGGCGGCTAGGGCTTGAAACCCTAGGGTTTGTGAAAAAAGGAAAAAATGATGGCCTTTTATAGAAAATTCGCTCGCACTATTCATTCGATTTTTTTCCAAACTCGAAACGAAGCGTGCCGTCTGGCGTTTATAATATTTTACCCTATTCCAAACACAATAGAATATATATTGGGAGCCAATTCGATCGTATTTGAAAGATAGGTTTTCAAATCGACTAATTTAAATTTAAAATTCACTTAAACAGATTTCTACGCGTTTTAGCTTGCCCCGGACAAACCGTAAATCCGATTGACCCAAAATTTGAAATCTTACAATAATTTAACATTACGGATCAAATGAAACTAGTTTCGTCGAAATCCGAGACTGTTTGAAAAATGACTATTTTTACACGTAAATTAAATATTAAAATACTCAATTTCTTCAAATTAACTTTTAATTCGATT
This sequence comes from Allium cepa, assembly GCA_030765085.1. Taxonomy (NCBI): domain Eukaryota; kingdom Viridiplantae; phylum Streptophyta; class Magnoliopsida; order Asparagales; family Amaryllidaceae; genus Allium; species Allium cepa. The sequence continues at coordinate 673,647,218 of CM060935.1, read as the reverse complement.
TTAAAAGTTCTGTAACATCATTCTAATTCAAATATGATTTAATTCAACTTTATAAATCATTTTCATTCACATTTAATTCAATTCCAATTATTTCAGTAATTTCAAATATTAAATTAACAATTTAATTATCCAATTAAATTACTATATTCGAAATAAAATCTATTCAGCTTATTAAATTTACTTGTGCATATTAAAAATTAATTAAACATACGAATTTCAAATGACATAAATTCTGGGTCGTAACATTCTCCCCTACTTAAAAGAATTTCATCCTCGAAATTGCTGAGTAAGAAAAAGTCACTAAATCCATTAACTTTTCAAAACAATTCATTCAAACTAGATTTACCAAATCTCTTAAGTGTTTAACTTTTCTCAAAATCCATTAGTTAAACTTCTTACAAAAACTTTACTAAGTTTTCAAATACATTCATAGATATCTTTTCAATACCAACTACTGTCGTTTAACTTTTAATTCAAAAATCAAATTTTAGTTACCAAAAGTTTTCCAATTTTCCCAAAAAATTTCTAACGCCTCAAATTTTCAAAAAATTCGCCAGCGTCTCCTTTGTGCGGTTCGGTCCGAAAAAAATAGCAATATATATATATATATATATCACAAATATACATCTCATCATCGAGGATGAGGCATCCCAAAGGGAAAAGGTATAAAAGTACGATATGTAATCCGAGATATGTACATTATGTATTATTAACGAGCATATACGACTAATATCGCATGAAAACGAGCTCCAAATGCGAAGCAAGCGCGATATGCACCTAATAAACACTCAACAAACCATGAGAAACATGCATATATGAAAGTAATATCAATATATAACATATATCAATACAACAACTATATACGCCAATATAGCAAATGCAATCACCACAATAAATCCAACCATCAAACAACTATCATCCAACTAACATCCAGCAACCCAATATCTATCCAACAAATTCATAACCAAATCAATATAAATTCACTTCTCATTAATATTCAATGAATTGGTTTTCAATTTAATCACATTTGATTTATTTACATTGTATTTTACTAACATTCATTTATTCATATTCAATTAGTTTACATTCACTAATTCTCATTCAAGTTTGTTCACTTCCAAATTAAATCAAATTTAATTCTATTTAAATTCACTTCGCTTCTAATTTGAATTCAATTAGTTTGCTTTCAATTTTCATTTAATTCAATTTCATTAACATTTACTAAATTTCTATTCAATCAATTAACATTCATCTCACAACCAATGCATAACCAACATATCCAAATTTATTTACTTTACTTTCAATTCGTTTAATATCTAATTCACATTTCTATACAACATTGCCAATATTATTATTAATTCACAACTTCTTAACAACGACATTTTTAATGCTAATTCATTTTACCACTAAAGTTGAATTTCTTTATATAACTCAAGTTCACATTCATCACTTCATTTTATTAATTCACTTTATTTATTTACTTCGATAACAAAATCAACTTCATTTAACATCACTTAAGTTATGTTTCATTTCATCTCTAAAGTCATTTTATTTAACTTAAGTCAAAATCATATCTTGTTTTGCTTAACAAAATTGTTTAACCATTATAACATTTGGTTTTACTTACCTTATCTCATTTTAAAGTTATAAAACTTATTTATTCATAATTCCGTGAACATCTACTTAAGTTCACTTCCACTCACTAAACTCATTCTTTGTAATTTCAAATCAAATTCACTTTATTAGCTTTCCTTTAGTTAAACTTCGAATCATATATTTATTATGCTACTCACATTTATTTCAACTTTACTAAAGCTAAAATTTTATCATTTTATATTATAAGTTCAAAACTCATTCTACTTATATTTATCAATCACACTTGGATTTTAAATAAAATTTGTTTATCATAACAAAACTTCAATTTCAATTCACTATTAGTAGCAAATCCATCACACGGAAACTCGAAAACGATATTGATGATGCTGCAGTCTCACCCTTATTATTTTCCAGCAACAGTAGTGAATTTAGTGCTTTATATTCTTTCATATTTACAAATCACATTTATAAAATCTTTACTTATATAATTTCACTTATTTTCTATTTGTTATAATATAACCTCTTTAACTTTGAAAAACAACTTCCAAAGTAAACGGGATTCAACATTCCCAAATTCTTAGTTTAAATCCATTTTTATTTATAACTCATATTTATAAATATATTCATGTAGTTTCACTTCTTATATATAAGATTATTTCACAATTGTAAATCATATTAATTATAATTCCATACTTATAATTTATTTGCTTATATAATTTATTCTCTTACAATTGTTGCTTTTATTTAGATTATTTAAACAACTTTTATTAACTTATACATATTTTTACATTTTCAAACAACCAAATAATCAATTTATATACACTTTAATAATTCTAAAAAATTATTCCCTTATATATAAAATATAATAGAGGTAAAATTATTTCATTTACCTAATTTAAAATAATACTATGTCGACTTGCCCCGTTTAAGAGTTTGGAAATCCCTATCGATAACATGGCCTCCCACATACCGACTAGAATTCACAAACAGCTCAATAGATAAGCAAACACAAAATGTTCACTAACAAATAGGCGTTCATATATATATAACACACTCAACTCAATCTAGGGTGCAACTGTCCCAATCTATACAGAGTACACATCAAAGCTTAGGAATATACAAAATCTAAGCTCTGATACCAAATGTGACGACCTGAAAATCCGTACCCTTTGAATTGACAATAATCCACACATGTTCGACCCAAAATGCACAGACTGACGGAAAATTAAGAGAAAGAAAAGAAGAGAGAAGAAGGGAAGAGAAGAAAGAGAGGAGATAGGACCAAACAGAACAATACACAATCTCACATCGCAGCGGATAATATATAATATCAAATCAATGATCTTTACAAAATAGAAACTGTATACACATACATCAATCAGACTTCAACAATCCATCAGAGTTATCAGCTTGAACAGTTATAATAACCTATCCTTACAAATGCCGATAACAACAACAACTAAGCACGGCGGATAATCAATAATCAAAATAGATAGTGTATACGAAAATGAAGATCTCCAGCTCTCCTGCTAAAGCTCTAAAAGCACCAAATCTGAACCTGTAAATATACTCGGTCCGACCCGAGCATTGAAAGGGAAGAACGCCTGGATCAGTCTGGTAAACCAGTGTGAGAAACACAATCAACTAAATTTATCAAATTACCAAAACTTTTCCTTTATCAAAACAAAAGTATCTCGTGAGAGAAGTCCACATATAAACACGGACATGTTTTTACCTTACGATAACTAAAACATATCATATCAAATCCTCTTATATTATAGTAGTGTCTACTATATACAAATAATATTAATCATAGCCCAAATTGTTACATTGATTAAATTCCAACATATAACCCAATTGCGTAATACAATCAAAATGGCAAGCACGTAGTGGAGATTGGATTTTCATACAAATGACCAGGTGAAGGGACTACCTTCTGGCAGTACATCTCTAGAAGAATGCATCGAGGACCATCACAAAGGATCCTCTACCAACACAAGACCGGCCCACCTCTATAACTAGATGGTACCGATTATATCATCCTCCGGTCGTTACCGACCTTTACTGAGGGCCCTCATAGCATACAAACCACAATAATCAGATACACGACGTCATAGCATGTAAAGATATACCTAGAAGAGGACGATCATATCTGTGACGACCCAAACTCGATGTTCGATAAACAACATCAAATTTGCATCGCCGGAGCTTATAACAACAATTAGATGAATATAAAAACAGCGAAACAGAATCAATATCATAAATATCATCACAGTTACAACATCAACAAAATATCCATACTGCAACAGAGTACATAATACATACACCACAACTCCAAATACAACATCATGATAATACAGCAGTGATCATATATCAAAAAAAATCCTCAATGAAAGAGGTGATAACAAACTCCCAAGAGCTAACACCTGAAATCTCCAAAAGCTCCTAAGATATCTCCCAGATAAAAAGCTCCAAAATATTGCTCCTCCAAAATACAGAAACCTGCTACTAGGCTGCCCGTGTGGAAATAATGGGCACCCAGAGTTTAGGAAAGAAAACAATAAACTCTGGATCAGTCATGGGACTGGTATGAGTAAACAAAAAAAATAGTTGCATTTAAATAAAACAAGATTTATAAAAGAATTTTCGGTATGCTTTTAAAAATGGAACTACCATAAGACCTCCCGCCACACACACAATGCAAACGCAGAATTGGAGGAGATTTCTTCTTATGATAGTTAAATATGCTTGGTACGAGAAAAGAAATTCTTTGATATTATTACTAGTGCATAGTGAAGAAAACATTTCAAAAGTAGAATATTAATCTTAGCCAGCATAGGTACCATTATATTATGCCTACTATAGCTACCATATTAGATGGCAGGTTCTACACCTAAAACCGTACAGGGTTTCGTATTGGGAATTGGATCTCCAACAAATGGTCAGGCCAAGGAACTTCCCATTGCCACATGAGAACGCCTCTGGAAGGACGTTCCCGAGAACCAAACCGGATCTCTGCCAACACAAGGCTGGGTTACCCCTAACTGGGTAACTACTGACACGAGTATGCCATCTCCCGGTCGTAACCAACCTTTAACCGGGGCCCCAGCAACAAATCACAAAGTAATATATATGTCTGCGATATCAACATAAGTTAAGTATCTGGGCTCCATACCATGATACCACTTCTATCCAGAAGGAAATGCACATACCTAAGGGGTGCTACCCCCAATAACCTTGCCGCATCTTTCCTGTTTCGACCATTTCGGGGTGTGAGGTCCGACGAAGTCTCGTCCACAAAGCCACGCTTTATACAAAAGCTGTGCTTTGGGTCAACAAATGATCATAGAAATGATCACAAAGATAAACGATCAAACAAATGATCCTATCACAAATGATCAACACAATGATCATTTCACAGCAACACTCAGCATGTCACATTACCAAATTGGGAATATATCGCTGATAACCTTCAACTACATAACCTCTGAGCTCGTACGTCTCAGAGAAGGGTGTTAAGCTAAGAGAATAAATTCTCCGCCACCAACAGAAATATATTTGAAAGAAATCTGCTTTATATCTCAATTTGTAATGTCAGACATACAATCCATACAAGTCTGTTCTGGGCTCGAACAGAACCGAAGGCACTTCCAAAGAAGTCCTTGCAATCCGGATATCCACAATCCTGATCGGATTCCCCATCAAAAATGGAGAACTCTATACCGGAGCAACTCGGTGCAGAGTCAATCGACCGGTCATCGTATCGCTCTCGCAAATACCCGGTCTTCAACACCGGTCCTCAAATGCTATCCATAACGTCGAATCACATATTCGAAATGGGTTATACGACATAAGGTCCTTTCCCGACTAATTCGAATAGTGAGTGTCAAATTTTTAAAACATGTGGATGTCATTAACAAATATTCACAGGTTCGATGTGGGTTTCGGATAACCAACTGAAATCTGATTCCCTGTCGCATCGAAGTTTAAATGCCGTTTTACGGGCAACAGGGTTTACACATCAATACAGAACAATTTATAATCACAGTGCAATTACATGGCAAAACTACATCATACAGAATTCCCAACAAAATAGGGATATCAACATAAGTTAACAGCAATAGTTAATTTATTTCAAATGTGGTTTTAATAAATTTACCACAAAATTAATTTAAATCAATGATAAGTATTTGAATAAATAATTTAAATCCAAATTAACTCTATCAATTGTTTCCAAATTAACAAATTCTTACTTACTTAAATTTATTTAAGTACTTAATTTTTTATAAATCAAATTTCTTATTACAATTTTTAAATCATTCTAAATTTCCTTTTAAAACTATTAATATAAATTGTTTACCTAAATTATCATTTGAAAATCTGCTTTGCTAAAAAAAATCAATTTTATCGTCGCTTTTAAAAGTGCTAATGAAATTTTATTCCACTCCTTATTTTAGATTTTTTTATTTAAAAGAAGGGTTAATTTACATTTTAAAACATTATTAAATGGTTTAAACTTATAGTAAGTATGAACTTAACATAAGTAATCTTGGTTGCATTGCAAATATAAATTTTACTTAGCATTTTAACTTGAAAATTTGTTTGGGCTTAGCCCGTTATAAATGCAAACCTTAATTTACACGAGAATGACTCGAGCCAAACTCGAGTGGTTCCAGAAATCCCCGCGTCCCTTCCGTTTCTTCCCCACTCCCTCCTTCTTCTTCTTCTCTTTTTTTTCTTCAGTTAAACGCCTATCTCAACTTAATCGTATACACTCGCACACACAAGTCCACCCCGAAGCAAACATGCTTTCCTTCTCGAGTCTCAACTCGAGCTAACTCGAGTGTCCTATCGGCTACGTACAGGTACCCAAACACGTCGTGCACGTGCACGACGTGGCGCCTCGACTCCGATGATCATCGCGTTCATCGGCAAGTCGAAAACTTCATGCCAACTCGAAATCCATCTTCAATTTCTCACAAAAATTTCGAAATCAAGTTTTCTCCTTTCTCATCGAATTTCAACTCGAACCCCCTGAGACACAATTGCCTCGCCACCACGTCTCAGGCCACCGGAGAAGCTTGAACCCCGTCACCGTCACGTCAACACCTCGTTCCACCATCCCCCTAGAGACTGCGCGACTCGATCGCCTCACGGTGACGCCATCCAGAATTTTACAGAACACAAGAAAAACTGAACCCAAACCCTATTTTTGAATCAACACCAAAATTTACGCATTAGAAAAATTATTTAACAATTTTTCTGGAATCATAGATGTTTAACGCATCTTCAAGCAAAACCGTAGCATCTAAAACTCCTTCGATTTTTAGAAATTGATCAAAATGCCAATTTCGTTCAAATGTGAAATACACATTAACCACTCACTTAAAAATCCTGATTTGATTATTAAAATTCAACATTTTTAAATTTGAAACAGTATATGTAATCAAAACTCAAATTTTACTATCTTCAAATTCTTGATACATATGATTTTTACTGTAAGTTCATTGTTCCAGATAGTTTTTTTTTAGCTCATGGATGATGTTTGAATTAACTTATTTGTTAAATATTTAAAACAGAGATTATAGTGAAGTTTAAATCTTTAACTTGTTTGAACTCTCTATATATTTTTTTTCAAACAGAGCACAAAGATATATCCACTAACATATATACACAGCATAACCCAAAACCATATCAGTATATAACTTTCAATATGACCTCATACAGTTCAATGATTCAAACTGAACTCAAGTTTAAGATGTATTTACTCACATGACAAAGGTTTGAAACAGAGACTATATTGATTTTCTTTGAACTGCAGTTTGTTCCTCTTCTCTTTTCTTTTTAATTCCTGATCTTTGCTTGTTTATTTTTTTTCTTTCTTTCTTCAGTAAAATTTTTTAAACAAGATGATGCTTAGTTATATATATATATATATATATAGAAGTGTACAAAAGTAGGCAAGTACAATGTTTTATGGTATAAAGGTAAATCAAAACTGTTTTTATGGCTGTGCAGTAAAATCATTAAACGAAAGTATGTTGCTTTGTATATTTATAGCATGCCGTGTCTCATGCTTCCCTGTCCTCTTCAAGGTGCTGATGTAGGCTTGCATTTAATGCAAGTATGTTTCTTTGCTAAAGGTGATGGCATTTAATGAAAGTATGTAGATGGAATGTTCATGTTCCCTTCTTTGTTTACATAACATGCTTTTTAACATGCATTTGCTGTGAATTCTTTTTGTAAGTGCTGTTTTGTTTATAGATACTTTCTTGCATAGATTTTGATTTCTATGCTATCTTCTTGTATACTTACAGCATACTGTTTCGTTTATTCTTATGTCTTCATATTGGTTTATGAAAGTGTGTGTTTCCTTTTACAGTTTATATTTATTCACTCTTTTGTTATCTTGTTTAATTATTTGTTTATTTGTTCTTTTGTTTGTTCACTTGTTCATTTGTTTATTTGTTCTTTTGTTTAATTATTTGTTTATTTGTTCTTTTGTTTAATTATTTGTTTATTTGTTTAATTATTTGTTTATTTGTTTAGTTATTTGTTTATTTGTTTAGATGTTGGATTATAATTATGTGATTTAAATTTTATAATTTCATCATAACTTACTTTAACAATTTTATTTCTATTAAAAGCTCATCTATCACAATTTCTTGTTTTACTCTGTTAAAAGGAAAAGTTGTTTTAGTTATTAACATTAAATAACTATGTAATTTTATTTCAATATTTTATTTCTTTTGAATTTCTCAAATTTACATTAAAAAGTTCCAATAAATTACCAAATTTTTAAATTCAAAATTTCCGGGATGTTACAATATCCCCTCCTTAAGAAAATTTGAAAGAGAGAGAAACGTAAACAAAGAATAGACGAATTTATAAATAAGGAAATGACTTACAGTTTTAAGTCGAGATGTCAATTCTGCAGTTGGGATATGATTTCTTCATATTATCTTCAGTCTCCCAAGTACAATCCTTAGGATCGCCACTCCATTGAACTTTGACCAGCTTTACAATCTTGATTCTTAATCGCTTCTCATCACGATCAACAATTTTTATCGGTTCCCTTCTAACTGCCAAGTTAGGAGTAATTTCAAGATCCTGCTGAGCAGCTTCTTCAATAATATCATCTGGATCGTGCACATATTTCCGAAGATTAGAAATATGGAACACATCATGTACGCCAGACAACCAGCTGGGTAACTGCACTCTATATGCTAGAGGACCAATCCTTTCCAGAATAGGAAAAGGACCAATATAACGTGGTGCTAACTTTCCAGTTTTTTCGAATCTCAATACACCCCGCATCGGAGATACTTTCAGAAATACAGAATCTCCAACTTGAAATTTCAAATTTCTTCTTCGTCGGTCATAATAGCTCTTCTGACGGCTTTGGGCAGTTAATAACTTCTTTCTAATAAATTCTACCTTCTCAGTGGCTTCTTTTATCATATCCGGTCCAAGAACAAGTCTATCACCTAATTCGATCCAGCATGTAGGTGATCGACACGGACGACCATATAAAGCTTCGAAAGGAGCCATTTCTAAACTGGCCTGATAACTGTTGTTATAGGAGAATTCAACCAGATGCAAATGGTCCTCCCAAGAACCACCAAAATCATGCACACAAGCACGCAGTAGGTCTTCTAAAATTCGGTTAACCCTCTCAGTCTGCCCATCTGATTGTGGGTGATAAGCAGTACTGAAATTTAATTTCGTTCCCAATGCGTCCTGAAATGCTTCCCAAAATCTATTAGTGAAGATCGGATCACGATCACTCACTATACTGCTGGGAATACCGTGGAGGCGAACAATTTCCTTTATATATATACCTGCCAAGCTTGCCGCAGTCCGAGTGGATTTAACTGGAATGAAATGAGCATTTTTGGTTAGACGATCCACAATAACCCAAATCGCTTCATTGCCTTTCTTGGTTCGTGGCAGACCGTCGATGAAATCCATCGATACCTGATCCCACTTCCATTTCGATACTTCCAAAGGTTGAAGTAAACCGGCCAATTTCTTTTGGTCGCTCTTGATTTGCTGACAAGTAGCACAGCGACTAACATAAATAGATATGTCTCTCTTCATCGTCTTTCACCAGAATGTTCTTTTAACATCTCGATACATTTTGTTGACTCCTGGATGGATGTTGAATTTTGACTTGTGGCATTCATCCAATACTTCACGTTTCAGTTATGGAATGTCCGGAACACATAATCTGCCTTTCAGCCTAATAACTCCACTATAATTTGTTTCAAAACTTGTATCTTCGCCTCGAAGAATTTTTCCATAAATACCCCGAAGAAATTTGTCTTCATGTTGCTTACTAGCGATTTTCTCAAGAAGAGTAGGAGTGATAACCAGATAAGCAAGAACAGCATAACTTCTGCTCAAAGCGTCTGCAACTACATTGGCCTTTCCGGGTGTATACAGAATATCTAAGTCATATGATGTTAGAAATTCCAACCAACGTTGTTGTCGCAGATTCAGATCCTTCTGGGTGAAAAGATATTTCAAAGATTTATGGTCGGTGAATAATTCAAATTTTTCACCTAAAACAAGGAGAGTTTATTAGGTATATTTCTTTAGTTAAGTTAATTCATAAATTGTTAGGAAAGCTGAAAAGATTCTTACCCAGAAGATAGTGTCGCCATATTTTCAAAGCGAAAACAACAGCTAAAAGTTCCAAATCGTGCGTCGGGTAGTTTTTCTCATGCGGACGTAATTGTCTACTCGCGTAGGCAACCACCTTTCCATTTTGCATTAATACTGCACCTACCCCTTCACCACATGCATCAGTATAGACAGATAGGCCTTGGTTCCCGTTAACAATAGTGAGAACAGGAGCAGTGGTCAATCTCTTTTTCAACTCTTGAAAAACTTCTTCACATTCTGAAGTCCAAATGAACTTTGCATTTTTCATTGTTAACTTAGTCAGCGGACTAGCCAACTTAGAAAAATCTTGAACGAATTTCCGGTAATAACCTGCTAAACCCAAAAAGCTTCGAACTTCTCTTGGAGTAGTGGGTTGTTTCCAATCAAGAATAGCGGAAATTTTGCTAGGATCTACCGAAATTCCTTCTTCATTAACAATATGGCCAAGGAATTTGACTTCATTGACCCAGAAGTGGCATTTGGAAAATTTTGCATATAGAACATTTCTCCTCAATATTTCCAATACGATTTTAAGATGTTCGGCATGCTCTTCTTTAGTCTTAGAATAGATCAAAATATCATCAATGAATACGGGTACAAATTTATTCAAAACTTCCCGAAACACACGAGTCATAAGATCTACGAAGTATGCTGGAGCATTGGTTAGCCCGAAAGGCATAACTAACCATTCATAGAACATATCAGGACCTCTGAAAGCAGTCAGATGTACACAATCTTCGGCGATTCGTAATTGATGGAATCCTTGGGCTAGATCCATTTTTGAAAAGAAACGAGCGCCGTTCAACTGATCAAATAAATCATCAATTCTGGGCAGTGGAAATTTATTTTTGAGAGTTTGTTTATTTAGATCGCGGTAATCTACACACAATCTCAAAGATCCGTCTGATTTAGCAACAAATACGACGGCTGAGCCCCATTCAGAAACACTGGATTGAATTAATCCTTTTGCTCGTAGTTCATCAGTTTGATGAACCAATTCAATCTTTTCCCTGGGTGCCATCCTGCGACTTGCGTGAACAACAGGACGAGCATTGGGTACAAGATCAATTCGGAATTCTATTTCTCGGTGAGGAGGTAAAGATTTCACTTCTTCAAACACGTCGGAAAAATCCCGAACAATAGGTATAGACTGCAAAGTGGGTTCAAGATTTCTCAAAGTATACATCAACCTATCTCTCCTTGGACTTGGATTCTCACAAGAGATTTCAATAAAATTTCCAAAACTTGTTTTGATTAAAACTGTCCGATTACTACACTCTAATATAGCTTCGTATTTCGATAACCAGTTCATACCGAGTAAGATTTCAAATTCATTAAATTCGAGGACAAAAAGGTTGATAGGAAATTTATAGCTAGCATATGAAATAGGAACTCTCTTACAATATGAACAAAGATTTGCGGGACCTCCAACCGGATTTTTCACGCAAATAAGATCGTTAGCAAATTTAGTTTCAAGTCCTAATTCATTTACGGTTTGTTGGGAGATAAAGCTATGTGAAGCTCCTGTATCAAATAAAACTCTAACAGTTCTATCATTAATAGTAAGATTACCTTCCAAAACACTTTTCCCTTTATCAGCTTTTGAAGATGAGGGGTCCTTCTTTATCGTATAAACTTTTGCCACCTGCGCTGGCTTCATCCCTGGGCAATCTTTAACTAAATGTCCCGGTTTATGACAATTGTAGCATTCTTTAGCTGGCTTCTTCGGTTTTGGGCAGTCATTTGAATAGTGGCCCTTCTCTTTGCATTTGTAACAAATGACATTTTCTGTTGCGCTTCCTTGAATGCTCCTCTTCTTCTCATTGCCTTGCCAAGGTTTCTTGCCTCCAAATTTTCGCTTTTTATAATTTTGACTACCTGAATTACCTTTCTCCACAGTTGCTTCTTGTATATCAAGGGTAGCGTATCTGTACCCAATATCAACTAAATATGAAAAAGAGTCTTTAACGTGGCCCGTCATTCTTTCATGATATTTCTGGTTCATACCACGGATAAACCTTTCGTTTTTCTTAAGAGGTGTGTTTAGCAATTCCGGGCCAAACCGAGATAGTTCGCTGAATTTATTCAAGTATTCTTCAAACGACAAACTTCCTTGTTTCAAATCCAGAAATTCCTGATACATTCTGGAAACTCCCGCCGATGGCATGTAACGTTTCTCAAACACTTCCTTAAAACGATCCCAAGTAAATTCTTCCTCGGGTTCATCTATAATGATGGTTTCCCACTAAGCTGAAGCTTCTCCTTGGAGTTGCCAAGAAGCTATAAGCCTTTTTTGCTCATCCTGCAGTTTTAGCCCTTTAAAAATCTTTTCACACGATCTTACCCAAGCTTGAGCGTCAATAATTGACTCATTGCCAATGAACGGTTTGCCACCAAGCTTTTCGAACTTCTTATATAAATCAGCCAAGTCCGGCTGCTGCTGAATTTCTATTACTGCTTCTGCGGCAGGGGGAATTTGATTAGGTGCTGCAGCAATGCCTTGACCCCTAGCTCTTCCTCTACGTCCACTCATTTTCACTATCTGAGATTAGTAAGAAAATTGATTCAGATATACAGACGAGATATCTTAAGGAATATCAGCAGTAAAAAGAAACAGACTAAGAAAATTTAAAGTTTCAGTCTTGGTTATACTCATTCTAGGGTATACTTCACCCTATCTCTAATGAGCCATCTAATGTGTTATACTCCGTAGCTAAAGTTCTTACTCAACCAACAGCTTTGATACCACTTGTGATGACCCAAACTCGATGTTCGATAAACAACATCAAATTTGCATCGCCGGAGCTTATAACAACAATTAGATGAATATAAAAACAGCGGAACAGAATCAATATCATAAATATCATCACAGTTACAACATCAACAAAATATCCATACTGCAACAGAGTACATAATACATACACCACAACTCCAAATACAACATCATGATAATACAACAGTGATCATATATCAAAAAAATCCTCAATGAAAGAGGTGATAACGAACTCCCAAGAGCTAACACCTGAAATCTCCAAAAGCTCCTAAGATATCTCCCAGATAAAAAGCTCCAAAATATTGCTCCTCCAAAATACAGAAACCTGCTACTAGGCTGCCCGTGTGGAAATAATGGGCACCCAGAGTTTAGGAAAGAAAACAATAAACTCTGGATCAGTCATGGGACTGGTATGAGTAAACAAAAAAAATAGTTGCATTTAAATAAAACAAGATTTATAAAAGAATTTTCGGTATGCTTTTAAAAATGGAACTACCATAAGACCTCCCGCCACACACACAATGCAAACGCAGAATTGGAGGAGATTTCTTCTTATGATAGTTAAATATGCTTGGTACGAGAAAAGAAATTCTTTGATATTATTACTAGTGCATAGTGAAGAAAACATTTCAAAAGTAGAATATTAATCTTAGCCAGCATAGGTACCATTATATTATGCCTACTATAGCTACCATATTAGATGGCAGGTTCTACACCTAAAACCGTACAGGGTTTCGTATTGGGAATTGGATCTCCAACAAATGGTCAGGCCAAGGAACTTCTCATTGCCACATGAGAACGCCTCTGGAAGGACGTTCCCGAGAACCAAACCGGATCTCTGCCAACACAAGGCTGGGTTACCCCTAACTGGGTAACTACTGACACGAGTATGCCATCTCCCGGTCGTAACCAACCTTTAACCGGGGCCCCAGCAACAAATCACAAAGTAATATATATGTCTGCGATATCAACATAAGTTAAGTATCTGGGCTCCATACCATGATACCACTTCTATCCAGAAGGAAATGCACATACCTAAGGGGTGCTACCCCCAATAACCTTGCCACATCTTTCCTGTTTCGACCATTTCGGGGTGTGAGGTTCGACGAAGTCTCGTCCACAAAGCCACGCTTTATACAAAAGTTGTGCTTTGGGTCAACAAATGATCATAGAAATGATCACAAAGATAAACGATCAAACAAATGATCCTATCAAAAATGATCAACACAATGATCATTTCACAGCAACACTCAGCATGTCACATTACCAAATTGGGAATATATCGCTGATAACCTTCAACTACATAACCTCTGAGCTCGTACGTCTCAGAGAAGGGTGTTAAGCTAAGAGAATAAATTCTCCGCCACCAACAGAAATATATTTGAAAGAAATCTGCTTTATATCTCAATTTGTAATGTCAGACATACAATCCATACAAGTCTGTTCCGGGCTCGAACAGAACCGAAGGCACTTCCAAAGAAGTCCTTGCAATCCGGATATCCACAATCCTGATCGGATTCCCCATCACATATGGAGAACTCTATACCGGAGCAACTCGGTGCAGAGTCAATCGACCGGTCATCCTATCGCTCTCGCAAATACCCGGTCTTCAACACCAGTCCTCAAATGCTATCCATAACGTCGAATCACATATTCGAAATGGGTTATACGACACAAGGTCCTTTCCCGGCTAATTCGAATAGTGAGTGTCAAATTTTTAAAACATGTGGATGTCATTCACAAATATTCACAGGTTCGATGTGGGTTTCGGATAACCAACTGAAATCCATTCCCTGTCGCATCGAAGTTTAAATGCCGTTTTACGGGCAACAGGGTTTACACATCAATACAGAACAATTTATAATCACAGTGCAATTACATGGCAAAACTACATCATACAGCATTCCCAACAAAATAGGGATATCAACATAAGTTAACAGCAATAGTTAATTTATTTCAAATGTGGTTTTAATAAATTTACCACAAAATTAATTTAAATCAATGATAAGTATTTGAATAAATAATTTAAATCCAAATTAACTCTATTAATTGTTTCCAAATTAACAAATTCTTACTTACTTAAATTTATTTAAGTACTTAATTTTTTATAAATCAATTTTCTTATTACAATTTTTAAATCATTCTAAATTTCCTTTTAAAACTATTAATATAAATTGTTTACCTAAATTATCATTTGAAAATCTGCTTTGCTAAAAAAAAATCAATTTTATCGTTGCTTTTAAAAGTGCTAATGAAATTTTATTCCACTCCTTATTTTAGATTTTATTATTTAAAAGAAGGGTTAATTTACATTTTAAAACATTATTAAATGGTTTAAACTTATAGTAAGTTTGAACTTAACATAAGTAATCTTGGTTGCATTGCAAATATAAATTTTACTTAGCATTTTAACTTGAAAATTTGTTTGGGCTTAGCCCGTTATAAATGCAAACCTTAATTTACACGAGAATGACTCGAGCCAAACTCGAGTGGTTCCAGAAATCCCCGCGTCCCTTCCGTTTCTTCCCCACTCCCTCTTTCTTCTTCTTCTCTTTTTTTTCTTCAGTTAAACGCCTATCTCAACTTAGTCGTATACACTCGCACACACGAGTCCACCCCGAAGCAAACATGCTTTCCTTCTCGAGTCTCAACTCGAGCTAACTCGAGTGTCCTATCGGCTACGTACAGGTACCCAAACACATCGTGCACGTGCACGACGTGGCGCCGCGACTCCGATGATCATCGCGTTCATCGGCAAGTCGAAAACTTCATGCCAACTCGAAATCCATCTTCAATTTCTCACAAAAATTTCGAAATCAAGTTTTCGCCTTTCTCGTCGAATTTCAACTCGAACCCCCTGAGACACAATTGCCTCGCCACCACGTCTCAGGCCACCGGAGAAGCTTGAACCCTGTCACCGTCACGTCAACACCTCGTTCCACCATCCCCCTAGAGCCTGCGCGACTCGATCGCCTCACGGTGACGCCATCCAGAATTTTACAGAACACAAGAAAAACTGAACCCAAACCCTATTTTTGAATCAACACCAAAATTTACGCATTAGAAAAATTATTTAACAATTTTTCTGGAATCATAGATGTTTAACGCATCTTCAAGCAAAACCGTAGCATCTAAAACTCCTTCAGTCTTTAGAAATTGATCAAAATGCCAATTTCGTTCAAATGTGAAATACACATTAACCACTCACTTAAAAATCCTGATTTGATTATTAAAATTCAACATTTTTAAATTCGAAACAGTATATGTAATCAAAACTCAAATTTTACTATCTTCAAATTCTTGATACATATGATTTTTACTGTAAGTTCATTGTTCCAGATAGTTTTTTTTTAAGCTCATGGATGATGTTTGAATTAACTTATTTGTTAAAGATTTAAAACAGAGATTATAGTGAAGTTTAAATCTTTAACTTGTTTGAACTCTCTATATTTTTTTTTCCAAACAGAGCACAGAGATATATCCACTAACATATATACACAGCATAACCCAAAACCATATCAGTATATAACTTTCAATATGACCTCATACAGTTCAATGATTCAAACTGAACTCAAGTTTAAGATGTATTTACTCACATGACAAAGGTTTGAAACAGAGACTATATTGATTTTCTTTGAACTGCAGTTTGTTCCTCTTCTCTTTTCTTTTTAATTCCTGATCTTTGCTTGTTTATTTTTTTTCTTTCTTTCTTCAGTAAAATTTTTTGAACAAGATGATGCTTAGTTATATATATATATATATATAGAAGTGTACAAAAGTAGGCAAGTACAATGTTTTATTGTATAAAGGTAAATCAAAACTGTTTTTATGGCTGTTAAGTAAAATCATTAAATGAAAGTTTGTTGCTTTGTATATTTATAGCATGCCGTGTCTCATGCTTCCGTGTCCTCTTCAAGGTGCTGATGTAGGCTTGCATTTAATGCAAGTATGTTTCTTTGCTAAAGGTGATGGCATTTAATGAAAGTATGTAGATGGAATGTTCATGTTCCCTTCTTTGTTTACATAACATGCTTGTTAACATGCATTTGCTGTGAATTCTTTTTGTAAGTGTTGTTTTGTTTATAGATACTTTCTTGCATAGATTTTGATTTCTATGCTATCTTCTTGTATACTTACAGCATACTGTTTTGTTTATTCTTATGTCTTCATATTGGTTTATGAAAGTGTGTGTTTCCTTTTACAGTTTATATTTATTCACTCTTTTGTTATCTTGTTTAATTATTTGTTTATTTGTTCTTTTGTTTGTTCACTTGTTCATTTGTTTATTTGTTCTTTTGTTTAATTATTTGTTTATTTGTTCTTTTGTTTAATTATTTGTTTATTTGTTTAATTATTTGTTTATTTGTTTAGTTATTTGTTTATTTGTTTAGATGTTGGATTATAATTATGTGATTTAAATTTTATAATTTCATCATAACTTACTTTAACAATTTTATTTCTATTAAAAGCTCATTTATCACAATTTCTTGTTTTACTCTGTTAAAAGGAAAAGTTGTTTTAGTTATTAACATTAAATAAGTATGTAATTTTATTTCAATATTTTATTTCTTTTGAATTTCTCAAATTTACACTTAAAAGTTCCAATAAATTACCAAATTTTTAAATTCAAAATTTCCGGGATGCTACAATATCCTAATGGGAATGACCCACTTAGCCCTGCTACATCTAACCCTGTTTTGGTCATTTCCGGTTGATGAGGCTAGCGGTAACGATTACCTTTCACAATCACATATCACATCACTTAGAATGTCACACGGCCATTTCCGTTGACTACTAATTGCCTTCCACAAAAGTATAACCCTTAAGCTCTTACGTCTCAAGGAGGGTGTTAAGCTAAAAGAAGTTGCCTTCTCTGCCACCACTGATGTACGTTTGTAAAACCCAATGTACGTAATCTATAGAAATGAAATATCAGACAAACATCCATACAAGTTGTCCAGGAATAGGACAAACCGAAGGTACTTTCCTACCACATCCTGTCGGGAAATCCTTAGGATTAGTAGCGAATAGTCCTTGTATTGGATATTTCATAATGAAGAGACCACTGCTACTGGATGTATATTGGGCTTTTAACCCCAAACGATCAACAATCAGTCCCTCACTATGAAAATCCAGAATAATTATATCATCAATAAGCAACCTGCACAATCGTCACATATACATTGGTCCGAAGTGGTTTTCAGATAAATCTGATCCCGTTCTCTTCGCACCAACAACGCGAATGCGTTTCTCAACTTCACACGGAAACTAAGTCTCATAGATTCCCACTTTCAGCTTGCCATCCATTGGGCCAAGAAGGAAGCTCGATAGATTGGAGTAATACTCCTTACTATACGAATCAACATCCTCAACACAAACGATAATCAAGCCAACACAAAAGGCTACGTACTAAGTGTACGACTAAATAGTTCCTATATCAAGTCGAGGAACTAAAATTTGGCCAAGTTTGATAGTCGGTTATTTAACTATCAAAACAAACAAACAAATATTCAGCACTATATGCAATCACTAGGCCCTTTTATTAATCTTTTATTTATTAAACTCTTTGCCTTATTCACTTTAGATTATCTTTAAAGATCTATTCTCAAAATCATTTCAATACTGGAAAACATTTCCATATACTTATTTAATAATAAGTAATTCACAAATCTATTTATTTTCAACACTTAGAAAATATTATATATACTTAAATCAGGATTAAGTATATATTTTATTCTTTTTAGGAAAATATTCTATTAAATACATTTATTTGGGTCAAAACGAATGTTGCGTAAAGCATCGTTACGACAACCCAAAATCAATAGTATAGGGATTCAAAAATAAGATAGATATATAAATCTCAATACTGTACAAAATATTTCCTTTCGGAAATCATCTACTATAACAATAGTGTTATAGTCCATCATTTCCTTATTCTTTTCGAAAACGTCTATTTCAACAATGAATTTTGAAATCTATGGTTTCGATATTTAACACATTTTAAAACAATTTTAAACCATTTTATTCCATTTAAAATATCACTTTCCAAAACATTTATTTATTTTCAAAAGATTGTTCACTGTCCAAAATCGTGAATATACTTCTCTAACCCAAATTCATTATTTCTACACATTTTATTTTAAATGATAATCCACTGTCCAAAATCGTGGATATATCTCCTTTAATAAACTTCTATATTTAACTTAACAAATTCAATTGATTTCGGATTTATAGAACAATGTTTATAAATTCCATTTATATTTTATAAATACTTCTGTTTATAAAATTATTTTATTAACCAATTCCATTTATCTCATTTATATGTCAAAATCCAATTTATAAGTTAATTACTTACAAATCATTTATTTTACAAATTCATTCATTTTATAACTTTGCAATTCATAAATCTTATTCACTTATAAAATCCATTTATAACTTCATTTTAACATTTATAAAACTCCTTTATAATTCTAACACTTTGATTTATAAAATATCAATTTTATAAATCTTATATATATACCGTTTATTATAATAATTCAAAAATCCCCATTTAAACTATTTTACAAAATAGTTCATTTCATATTCCCAAAATCATAATTTACTATATTTCACCGAAATCATAATTTTCATAACATAAAAATTATAATATTTATATATTCAAAATAAATTCAATTCCTTTACAATTCAAAAAAATCAATAAAATGTTTATTTCCAAAATCGCTTTAGAGTCCTTTTAAATTTGAAATTCATCACTTTAACATTTTAAAATTCCAAAAATAGGCCCAATGTTGCAATAACACTAAATATATCAATCACGACATCCAAAATATCATATACAATATGATAACAGCATATATCTCGATATCTGTATAAAAATCAATACTGGTGAGGAATCCAGCTAGATCCCTCCAACTTATCACCTGCAACAAATATACATATTAGAATATGTGTACAATATCTGCTTCGAGGAAGACGCGCGTACAAAGGGTCATCTGCTCGTACACGGGAACGTATAGGGTCATCTGCTCCACTAGGCAAGTATATATATATCCAAATACCAATCAATATATCATATAACATCCAAACAATCATCAATCATCATAAAATAAATTATTTCTCACTTATATAAAAATATCAGTAAGTAAGAAAGAGTGAGTTGTACTCACATTGCTTGTAGTCGTCGCGATAGCGATTTATTCCGATTAAAATCAAACAAGCGTTTAATTTCAACCAAAATTTTCACTAGCTCAAATAAATCCCAATCCAGCTCCATAATGTAGTGCTCGTCCATACGAAGCCAACACAATTTATTTCGTCAATTTTCCACCTCGTATGACCAATTATGATGTTACAAAGATTACAGAAATTTTAATATAATTAATTCACAAATTTTATTTATTTTTAAACCTCCTTTAATCTGGGCCGTTAGATTTTGGGTCAAGGCAGATCTGGACTGAGCGCTCTTCTTCTTCCTCATGGCTTTGAACGTGCGTATGAACCCAACGAGCCGCCATTACTTCAACAATTTTCGAGCCTCCATCTCTTGCTTATAACACGATCAACGACCACCGATCGAAAGCTCGTGCCACCGTGCCCCTACACCTTGGACAGCATGAAACTCGACCTCACCGTAATTGAGAAAAACGCACATGAACTTCGACTGTTTGAACGAGATTTGCCGATGCCTCGCTTCGTCTACGACGATCTCCACCGTTGGATTGAACGATCACGTCGTGCTCTACGAATTTGTAGTTGAAACCTTTTGCTAAATGTCAACAGATCATGAGATATTTGGGGAAGAAGATGACAATTTGCTGGCCATTGAATATTAAATGGCGGCTAGGGCTTGAAACCCTAGGGTTTGTGAAAAAAGGAAAAAATGATGGCCTTTTATAAAAATTCGCGCGCACTATTCATTCGATTTTTTCCGAACTCGAAATGATGCGTGCCGCATGGCGTTTATAATATTTTACCCCTATTTCGAATGCAATGGAATATATATCGGGAGCCAATTCGATCGTATTTGAAAGATAGGTTTTCAAATCGACTAATTTAAATTTAAAATTCACTTAAACAGATTTCTACGCGTTTTGGCTTGCCCCGAATAAACTGTAAATCCGGTTGACACGAAATTTGAAATCTTACAATTATTTAACATTACGGATCAAATGAAACTAGTTTCGTCGAAATCTGAGACTATTTGAAAAATAGCTATTTTTACACGTAAATTAAATATTAAAATATTCAATTTCTTCAAATTAACTTTTAATTCGATTTTAAAAGTTCTATAACATCATTCTAATTCAAGTATGATTTAATTCAACTTTATAAATCATTTTCATTCACATTTAATTCAATTTCCTATTATTTCAGTAATTTCAAATATTAAATTAACAATTTAATTATCCAATTAAATTACTATATTCGAAATAAAATCTATTCAACTTATTGAATTTACTTATGCATATTTAAAATTAATTAAACATACGAATTTCAAATGACAGAAATTCTGGATCGTTACGGTCTATATGACAACAAGCGCCATACAAACTAAGATGGCAAAAGTACAATGAAAGGCTACAATGTCAAAGGCTACGATAAGGAACAATGCCGCCTTCCATCAATAAATAATAATAGGCAATGTCGCAGGTCACCTATGAGATCCAAAATTTTTAGGCATTTGAAATTGGAATATTTAATTGATTTTAAATATTTAAAAGTTAATTTTTAACTTGAATTCAAATTTTATTATTATGTAGCATTTAAGTTATTGGATTTAATAAACCGAAATTGGGTAAATTATTGAATCTTCTGTTTTAAGCCTGTTAAAATATAATTTAAAGGCTTGCAAAATTTATATCGATAATACTAAAAATAGTAAGTGTTTTATTAAGTTTTGAAATTTTATCGTTTAAATTGATATTTAAAAATAGCCTTCCGAGGCACAGTATCGGAATTCGACGAAACCAGTTCCATTGGATCCGTAATAGTGTATTATTATCTATTTTCAAAGTTCGTAGTATTTGGAGTTGTCAAGTGATCATACGACATATAAACGCGCTGAATTTATATCGAAATTTAATATAATAACTGGATTCAAAAAGCTATCTTCTCCATACGAATGAATTGGGACTCGAGACATTTTCCATTGTGTTTGGAGTAGGGGCATAACACTATAAATTTCTAGTGGCATGCCTCGTTAGGGATTTAAGATTTTGAGGTATGCGAACGAGACATTCTATTATTAATTAAAATTTGTAAAACGAATCAAAGCAGTTCCTTTCTTCATAAGCTAGTCCAAAGTTTCACGCAACTTTTCAGACACGTGGTTTCTTTTTCCCTTTATCTTCCTTCGAACGAAAGTAGCAAATTAAAAAAAATGATTTCATCTCAAATAAAAAAAATTAAATCGAAGCCGAATTCTACTTCGATCGCAAGCTTCTCGTGTGGTCACAAGCCAAGGAGGCCGTGTCTTCGTTCGAACGAACCCTATCGGTTGAAGTCTGTAATGATATGGGGTTCGTACGCGATCGAATCGCCAGCGATGACGTCGCGCCCGGCTTTGGATTCGAGTCGATTTAGGGGAGAATAAGGCGACGAGGTGTATCGATGTCGCGGTGAAGGTACGAACTAGGGAGTTTCGAAGCCACGACTTGAGGGGTTTCATGCTCGTTTCTAGCAGGTTCAGTTGAGGTGTTCGGTGATTCTTTCGAGACTAGGAGCGTTAGTGGTGGCTGTTGTGGTAATTAATTTTAATATGATTTTAAATTTAAGATTTACAATTGGTTATTTAAGTTAGAATCTGAATGATGATAGCTAATTTAAATCTAGTACAGGTAGATTTATGTATGTACATAGAGGTCGGAAAAGCAGAAGAGAAAAATTATTGACAGTAAAGTAAATCTGAAATTTTTATTAACATAATAAAATTTGGTAATTACTGAAGTTTTAAGAATGAGGTAGGATTTTTAAGTTGGATTTTTGGAAATGTCTTGACTTGGAAATATTATTTAAAATTTAGATTTTGGAAATTTTACAGATTATTTTATATAACATACTTTCAAAACAACCAAACGAACGTCAGTCAAATTTCTTAGTTAAAAACCAAACAATTAATTTTAAATAATGATTAATTTAAATTATTAAAAAGTGGATTATTTATAGATTAATTGAAATGTTAGTAAATTGTATAAATATTTATACAAGGTCAATCATGGAACCAAATCGAGAATGAAGTGGATTTGCAAATTTAAGGGGCAAAGGTGAGTTAATCTCACTCATCTGGGTTGTTTAGATTTAAATAGTTAAATTTCAATAATTGATTGAATGATTGAATTGTTTGATGTGCAATATTATATATAGTAGTATATAATATATCTTGGAATGATTCCCGCATTATATAGCGGATGAGACCCTATGCGCCGCATAATAGCGGA
This sequence comes from Allium cepa, assembly GCA_030765085.1. Classification (NCBI taxonomy): domain Eukaryota; kingdom Viridiplantae; phylum Streptophyta; class Magnoliopsida; order Asparagales; family Amaryllidaceae; genus Allium; species Allium cepa. The sequence goes on along the minus strand of CM060935.1, from coordinate 673,623,746 downwards.
TGATAGTATATTTAAAACCCATATACCACGATATTCCAACTCGAAGTAGAATTGGTGTTTTATATTGTGCTAACATCTGCGGACGTAGGAAAACAGGTTGGAGGGATCCAACTGCATTCCTCAAAATTATTTATATTGTTTAATATTCTCTGTTATGAATATTCGATGTGATGAATATTATTGACAATTGGAATATTTAATGCTATGGTTTACTTGAATATATTTCGGTACACTAAGTTATCAAAATATATAGAACTGGATTTTTGAAAATAAAAGGAAGAGAATTTGTAAGTGAAATAATTATAGAGAATTTAAATAAATTAAGAATGAACTTAATAAGAATAATAGTGGTTTTAAAATTCTAATAAATAAATTTCGAATATGAAAAGGGAGTTTTGAATAAAAAGGAAGATAAAGAATTTTAAACTTCAGTGTTATTATTTAAAAGAATAAAACATTTATTTTAAATTTAAGATTTAAATTATCGAAAAGAATAAAAAAGAAATTTGAAAAATCTAAAATTGGTATGTTTCAATTAAAAGATTTAAAATCAAAACGAAAAATATAAATAAATAAAGTCTACAATTAATGGATTTTGAAATGAATTGAGTAAGTAAAGGAATTTATTTCAAAATTGAGTAAATTGAAAATCAATTTGAAAATTGATTTAAGTGGTTGAAGTTGGAACTTTAAAAGAGAAGTGGGACTTTGGAATTTATAAACTGGGTTTATAAAAGTAAAGTAAAGTCATATATTAGTGGATATTTGGAGAAATAAATCCACAATGGAAAGTTATTAAAGAAATGGAAAATTTGTTTAAAAATAAATAGTGATCTATTTTTAAAGAATTTGAAGAGAAGTATGTTTCCCTAGATAGCCAAGTACGTTTCAAAGTAAATTTTAAATATAAGTTAAAAGTTTTAATGTCGTTTTAAAAAGCATGTTTTAAAAAAAAATTATTATTTCTAAATGTTTAAACTCTGAAGTAAGTACTTTTCAAATCGATTATAGTAGTAATTATTTGAAGGTGACTTGATATTTTGTTTTAAAAGAGAAAATCTAGTTTTATATCTTATAAAGTAGCCTCATTTTAGATATTTCTATAATATATATTTTTAATAAAGTATTAAAGTAATTTTTTAATATAAATGTTTTAAAGGATAATTTATAATAAAGAGTTTTAAATTATTTTAAAGAAAATATAAAGTTTTGTGCTTGGTTGTTTTCAGTGGAAATAAATATTTGAAAATTTATCTTATGAGGAAAGTATGGTTTGAAACTGTTTCAAAGGGTTGAAAAAAGAAATATATCTTGTGAAGATATTTTGAGGCTAATAAATAATTTGGTGAAATTATTTATGTTGACGGGTGTGAATGTTAATTGATAGTTAAATAGACTGTCAATATTGGCTAATGCGTTGATCGTTTCGAAGAGACCGGGATCGGAATTAATTTCTCGAAAACCACTTCGATCCGGTTTGAACGTTTTCGTGAGGAAGACGAGTTCAGAGTCAAAGATGGAGCAGTGAAGTGCAAGGGCTAGTCGCTACTAATCCTGAGGATGTTTCCAAAATGGATGTAGTAGGAATAGTGCCTTCGGTTCCGTTCGAACCCGGAAAAGACTTGTATGGATGAATGCTTTCAGAACATCGTCAGGTGGACGATGGGCATTCTAAGTGAAACGTTCTAAAAGGTAATGCTTAGCCTCAAGCCTCATCAACCGGGAATGACTGGAAATCAGAAGTTATGCAGCAAGGCTAGGTGGGTAGCACCCATTTCAGAGTGAGGTCATCCCAGTCTAGATGTTCCTTTTATTTCGGCTTAGAGGTGCGTTTGCTGATCCCAACCATGGGGTGATCTTACTCGAGATCAGCAAGGGGTAGTCCTGGTCTTGTGTTGCAGGGGGTCGGGGGTGATCCTCGGTACAGTAATCCAGTTACGTACCGTTACTGGTGGTACCCCAGTGCCTAGTCATTAGCTGGAAATCCATTCTCCCTACGTGCCTTTTACGGTTTTTGTTTGTATTACCCACGACTGTGACTAGTAGCTGGAATTTAATAGATGTAATAATTTCGCTATTTTAATAAATATCTGTAGATATACCCTATTATAATATCAGAGGATTTTAATAAAAAGTGTTTTGGCTATCGTAAGGTAAAAATCCGATATGCTTATTTGTGGCGTGGTCTTATGAGATGCTTTTGTTTTCAAAAGGATTTTTAAACTTTAAAAATCAATTTGAGTGTGATTTCTCACGCTGGTTTTCCAGACTGACTCGGGTGTTATTTAACTGTAATGCTCGGGTCAGACCGAGTACTATAGATTACAGGGAAGGATGCTAAGGAGCTGGATGGCGATATGTACTTCCATACTTGTTTTAGATATTCCACTGTGTTGATTAGCTGCGCATTCAGATTGTGAGGACAGGTTATAATTATTGTCCAGTTGTGTGATGTATTCGGATGATGTATATATATAAAACAGATATAGTTTTATTTGTGTAAAGATAAATTATTATCTATTGTATTTTATTCCGCTGCGATGGTTAGATTCTGATGTTGTTTTCTATTTTCTTCTTCTACCTCTTCTTCTTTAACCCAAATGGTTCGTATTTCTGTTCATCTTGAGTTGATTGATGTAGAATATTGTTGACTCAAAGGGTATGGATTTGCGGGTCACTACATCATCAATGAATGCGGCAATACCGGATGCTATAATTACCACATACCGCTTATAAGGTTGGATGAATGATATAGTGCCAAAGAAACTAGAAACAATGTCGTATGTTAGTAAGAGAACGATGACATTGGAAAGCTCTATGCCAAAAGCCATCGATATATCATTGATGCTGCATCACATTAATGTCATATTCCATTGATGGAGCACTTCTCCATATAGCCAAAACAATTAATGCAACTCTGGATTAATGCTGCATCTCTCTAATGTCGTCTTATTCTTATGTCACCCTTCAAAATAATGTCGTCTCCCATCAATACCGCATATTATCAATGTCTTCTGTTATCAATGCCATGTACCATTAATACCACCTATTATCAATGCCGTCTGTTATAAATGTCGCTTGTTATCAATGCCGTTTTCTATCAATGTTGTCTGCTATCAATGCCGCTTGTTATCAATACCGCTTGTTATCAATGTCGTCTGCAATCAAAGCCACTTGGTAACAATACCAATCATTGCTAATGTTGCCACTTATCATTGTCACTGATTATTGATGCAGTGCCATAGTAATGTTGCACTTTGTAAACCTTCAAATGAGGCGGGATATTCTCAATACAATCTTGATATTGGTCGTCATCAATGAAGACTATCAAGGCGGGATGGATGCTAGGCGTCGAAGTTCACCATTGAGTGAATGGACGCTAAAGTATGACATCATGCACCATTAACATGGATAATGCATGTGTCAAGCATGCCGCATTGACACATAGCAGCCATGCGGCATCCCTCAACTCTTATAGATATGGATCAAAGGGCATGAAGATGGGGCGATTATATATTTTCTCTACTTTCAAATTAAACCCTTGCAACCCTAAATTGATTTAGGGGAAACTCTAATTTGATTATAACCAAATTCAATTCATATGAATAAGGAATTGGACATGCCTATTACTTTGATTGTGCAATTTGGACATTATTAGACACAAATATGCATATAGTGAAGCTCTTTGGACCCACTGTGATATAATTAGTGTTGGAACTGGGCCAACCCGCAGCAATGGGGGTCGGTTTATTTCAAAAAAATTCATCCTATTGGATCTTTATTGTACCTAAGAAGTCCAATTTATTTACAATAATTCTAAATTTGTTTTGAATAAAATCATGTATTTTATTTAAATTTAAGTATTTTCTAATGTAAAGTTAATTTGAATGATTTAACTTATATATATACATGTATCATATACATATACATATACATATACATATGTGTGCATGTGTAACATAATAATCCATGAAGGGTATAACATGCCCGTATATAGATGTTGGGATTTACATCGCAACTGACACATTAGCTCATTTCGAATGTATTTTATGTTGTCTAAATATGTGCATAAATCTATAATGCAAAGTATATTTTATAAATACGTATACATATATTTAAAGTATATTTTATAACTAAATGCTTCAAAATTATATATATATATATATATATATAATTTAAAACATTTATATAAATACATATACATAAAATATAAAATTATACACATACATACATATATAATAATTAAAATTATATCTATAAGGTTAAATAAAATGTATATAAATGAATAATTAATTACATTCAAACACTTAAAATATAAATATATATATACACTTTAAAATTATTTCCAGATTGAAATTAGCATAACAAACATAAAATAATAATTTTATCATTATTATATATATAATAAATAGTTTTGATCATAATAATTAAAATATTAGTAATAAATATTGAAAAATCAAATTTTAAAATTTACGAAAATTTAGGATCATAAAATACAGACTTAAAATATTTTTCATGATTTTTTGAAATAAACATTATTTTTAATAAATAAAAGAAATATTCAACCGAAGTATTTTAATTATTAAAAATATTAAATATTAAAAAAAATTCTGAAAACTTTTCCATGGGTTACTACATAAATGTAGTAATTTAAAAAAATCGAATTCTCAGTGCAATAATTATTTTAGATATAATAGACAATTCAGATAATCAATTAAAGATAATTTAAAATTATATATATATAAATTTATTTTCGAATTTGATAGTTCATATTATGTATAAATAGGTGTAAGGAAAAATTCTAAGCTGTTTATAATATAAATATACATTTATGTAATTATAGGTTTAAAATATACATTAATCTATATTTAAATTAATATATAAATGTGCATAAAATAATTAATAATGACAAAATTTAATTTTTTTACACAAAATTAGATTTGACTGCTCATGAATTATAAAATATAATAATATAACTATGAACATAACCAAACTAATTTGTGACAACTACATATACCTACGAAAATCTCACATAACTAGATATACAGCATTAATATATATACAGATTTGGGATTAATGAATATTAAATCATAAAATATGGTATGATTACTGTAATATATAAATAAAATACCAATTGATGATGCCTTTTAGTCCACTTGAATCAATGAATTCTCTTCTCTAGTTATGCTCGATCCGATAGATTACAAGTCTGGAATCATCGACCTTCTCTATCAAATAGTGCTTTTACATAACTTGAATTGATTTGAGGTTCTTAGAACTGATATGGGGATTAATTTTGGCCAGCAAACCTGAAAATTATGGTAGCTAAAAGTTGATTTTGATCAAGGGTTTAGAGATCCATATAAATAACCTTGTACAAGAGAGATATTAGGACAATCTCATTACCTATTTTCTCTTAATCTTAGATATCCATCTCTAGGTCTAATCCTAAGTTTTAGCCACCTTCAATAAATTTTCAAAACCAAAATTTTGAGCTCTAATGATGGGCTTTAAACCCATTTAAGCCCAAGGCAAAAATATTATGCAATAAAATCTAATTTAATCGCTTACCGATATCTTATATCGATTGGTACATTTATAACTATTATAAATATATATAACATTATTTATTTCTCAGATCATATTCAAATTTTATAATTAATATTTCATAAATATTAATTAATTTAATTAATTTATGACAACTATAAACTAATTAAATCGTTTGGTCTTTAGGGAATTCATCATTTCGACTGTGTAACTCTTGGGTGTAAATTTGATCAGCGATTAACATCGAACTATTCTAATGTTAACGTTCACATGTCACTTAGCAAGTGGTGTGACATTATGGCCAAATTTATCGCGTACTCATTTTTTGTAAAACCCAGTTTTAGTTTAATAAGCGTTACCTGGTTGTGACATTTGTTTACACCAATTCTCTCCTTCAGAAATATATCACTTTGGACTTATGGAATTTGGTAACCTTCAAAATTCTAACCTCATCCACATTCAGCTTTATAGTCTAAATACAAAGTCCTTGGTTCAATAATAACAATTATTATTAACAAAATTCTCTGGCCAGAGATTTTGACTTTGAGTTGACTTGAGTTGACTGTGATACTAACCGCATATAACTAAGGAGACGAATCCTTTCTTGAAGAGTGCTTCACTTCCAACACTTCCGCTAGACTCAACTATAGTCACTCGATGGACGCCATGCCATGATTTGGCTATAATCAAAGCAGAGCCTTCATATTGAAGATACATAGTATTCTCAAGTCGAGAGAACTGTGTAAATCACTCACATCGATATTTTCTGTTTGACCTTAATTATATTAACAACAGAAAATTATCGAGTGAGTCATTTCATAGTTATCCAATAATTATTAGTACGTAACCCCTAGGTGCCTGCAGTAGTCATGAGTAATACACTATCCAACATTTGTAGAGCGTTACGTACTCCAGTCTCAACAGATACATCGATATCCTATCTCGATGCATCTTGACTAGGAACATTTAAAATGGTATAATTGTTTCATTGTGATAAATTACTCACGGTTACAACACTTTGTAACTACTATCACAAAATATACCATTTATGGATTTTTCTATTAAATATACTTTTAATTAGGTTAATTAATTAATATAATCACATTATGTCAAGTATATAATACAAAGGAAATACCTTTTATTTTGAAAAAGATTGGTCAACGAGTAGATATATGTAACATATAATTGCCCCTAGGTCATATCGCTAACTCTATCGATCTCCCACTTGCATTTGGGCTCAATTATGGAATCTAATTCCTACTTCTCCAATTAGTTTTCTTAAAACCAATTAGGTATGTCCCTTAGTGAATAGGTATGTTATTATGTTTTAATTATCTACTTTGTCGATTAACTCTCATCGATAAACTGCCTTTGTCACGTGGAATGATTCGAAGTATGTCTTTCGACTTCTAGTGGGATTTAGGTTCTATCATGACCAATTTCATGACATTGTAATCTTATAATAGTTTTATGGGATTCTCAACATTTGGAATCACCTTTGGCTTAATTATAAATTTGTGCATTTATATCTATATACATAGGTTTATTGTAGTGCTATTCAAGTTAATGTTCTCAACCTTTCGTTGAATTGACCACAATCAATTTTATTTTGAAACATTTTCAAATTAAAGATTTTAACTTGAATTTTATCATTGACATGTTATACTCAATATCACTTATAAATAGTCCAAATGTTCCATCATAACGAGTTCATTGTTTCTATAAACAATTCTTTATTATTTCACAAATAAGTGAGAGCACCTCAAACAACCATTTAGTGATATCAATTTGGATTTTATATTTGCCCCACGTATCAAATACAAAAAAAACGCAATATCATACACACTGTATGATATTTCCTATTGCTAATGCATAAGGAATCCAACTTACATGTTCTCCTTTTAATAGGGTGCTCTTGTATATCATTTTGGGACAATCCCTATATCTTGTATACTCGCCATAAAAGACATCATTTACAATCCAAAATTGAGTATTAAAATAACTAAAGTTGATTTTAATACAAGCATATTGTTAAAATCAACAACACGTTGTTTACTTATAGTTTAGAAATATCAGTGTACCTTTTAATGTTCTTTCTTATGAACACATGCTTCCTCAGCACTTTGATTGAAAATCAAACTATTTGATATTTCTATCAAAATACTTATTCAATCTTGATGCTTGTAAAATGATACATTCGTATCATTTCTTAGATCATATCCAAAGACTCACAAACCCAATATCGCTCCCACTGACTTCGAGGCATTTTTGGTTAATATATGTAAACGGCTTACTCTAAATCATTATTTAGAATTTTCTGTTTCAACGCATAAGTACCAAACACTAAGTCTTATCGAGCGATAATTTTGTGAGTAAATATGAATTAACTTGAGCATGTTGAATGCTGAATCTGTTATGCTAATTTCAACAGTTGAAATTTGCGATATTATTCTTATCAACATTGCTTATTTAATTCCAACCACGTAGTCTTTCCAATAAAGATACAATCTCGGCCGATGGATCACATCTCTTTGGTTACGACAACCAAAATCATATTTTTATAACGTGCTTGGAATTCTTTCAGCTCTGCGCATCATACCATATAGAGTTAACAATCTTAATAGTTTAATTGAACAACTGAGGATAATGTATATTTTCGACATTAATAAGAAACTTATAGTTTCTCTTCGGTGTACGAGAATACTTATTAGACATTCTAAAGCTACGTGTTCATTTAGGTTAGTTAATTTCACTTCATCTCATAGAATCAGTTCTATCTATGGATTGGATCCAATTCTATTTAACTATCAAAATTTTCTCAAATAAATTCCTTAATAATGAAGTTGATATATCTTGAAAAAACCATTGTTTCTTAGTGCAAATAGGATAGGGATTCATAAATGTTTTATGAACCTTTTTATTTATAAAACTGATTTTAGTTCACAAAAATTATGTTCAAAACATAAATATGTCATTTGATGACAGACCTTTCCAAATACCTTTTAGAGATTCATACAAGATCCCTTATGAACAATTATTACGTACAATCTTTCATCTTGCACAACCTGCTAACTTTTTGGCCTAGGATATGTTGGGATTTCTTACAAACCCTTATCTTGTATGATTTTGTTAACTATTGTTTAGATGAAATAATATCAACCTTGTGTACTAATCTTAAGTACATGACCTTATAGAAAGTAACTAATCGACTTCACTCGCAATTCATCGTAAATTGTCCAACAGTGTCTTATTACTCCTTATCGGTGCATTATTATGTATCACATGGAAGAGTGTCTTTTGGGATTGAATCTATAATTATTTTTAGGTACATTTGGAACTCTTTCCAATAATCATTTATTCGACCAAAACAAATCATTTTATTCTATTACATGTTATTTTATTTAATTTTCTTTTATGTTCTATGATTTTATCATAACTTACTACATGTGTATCTAATACACATGTTCATGTTGGTAATAAATCATCGATGAATATAACAAAGTATGTGAAACCCTTTTAATATTGATAGACTTGTGATTGCATACATCAATATGTATTAATTCAAAGAGTTCATCAACTCTTATGATGCTCCCACTGAATGGGTGCATAGCCATTAATTGTCTGAGATATAATTAACCTGTCTCATATGATTCATTATCATATAGTAAAATTATTTCTTAAAACTATGGCTTAGTTTGTAATTCCAAAACAACTATAAATAATATTAGACACATATGTATTTTTGTTGCATCACTTTTACTATGAAAACAAATTCCATGATATAGTTCTATTTCATAATGAATATTCATAATACTCATATTGAAATATAGTTATTTCTATTTTTCAGTCAATACCAAAAATAAACCTTATTTCACAAATAATGTTCGGTACATTTTACGAAAACAGTTTTCGTAATTTGATGTAATCATTAGGTGCTATATGCATTCTCCTACTATTTCCTCCATTACTATAATAGCATACTAAATTTAGGGGTCCACCATTCACCTAATACTGTTAATACATATGCTGCAACTAGTTTACAGTGGAGAGTTCTTTGATCAAATATCTTGAAGTCAAAGAAATAAATGTTATAGAAAACAATTTTCTACATGAAAATACATTTTGGAATAAAAAATCATATTTCATATTCCAATATTAAATATCAATTATTATTACAATTCTTGTTTTCAATGTTTCTCTATGAAGCAGAAGTGACTATTCATTCTCTTCATTCCAACATTACCTTAAATTACATCTATTCTTATACATTCGTTTTTCTTTCAAATGGTCAAACTATTCAAAAGCAAACCTTACTACAATATCATAACAAACATTTTACAAAAGCGCATTCGATTATTCTTATCATTTAAGACATCAAATATATTGCACTTTATGTAAACCGATCAAGATGACATTTCAACGATCGAGTTCTTAGATGTATCTCATAGTTTATGGTTTTTTGTTATATTAACATGATATGGTCCTTTTGAAATCATTCAAGTGGAATACATGATCTTAAAATACTGTTTATTGGCTTACTTCGAATGAACTAACTTCATTGAAATATTGTACCACACAAACTATGACTATTCACCATATAACATTTATATGTGAAAGTACATGGATCAAATATCCATAGTCTTGAATTGCATTTAGAGTTTAAAAACTCATAAAATGCAATACACGATCTAAACCAAATAAACATATAAGTGACCAACTTACGAATGTATTAAGTAGTTGAAACTAGGCATTTTGATGGGTACAGAAACATTATATAACATGCAATTGGAATTATTAGTAGGTATATATTATATTTCTATTTGTCAACTTTCAATTCAGTTTGTGTAAATATGTTAATTGGCAAATGTTTTATCAATCATATTAAATGCACAAATTTATCATTGTAGATAATTATAACATTATATAGCATATGTTCTTACAATATTAGAAAGGTTAAATGTTACCATTTAATTTTTCTAATAAGGCTCCCACTAGTCTTTTATGTTTCTCCAAACCCTAAGATGAAACATAGAAGTCTTACAACTTCACTAGTGGGTGTTAGTACTTGTTTTTTTGGTATTCCAGACCTTGAGTTTGTTCAACAAATCATAGCCCCACAAATGATAGATAACTCCTTATCGATTTTATAACTTACAACTCCTAGCCTATTTTTCCTTTTTCTAATCTCATTTCGACCTTGAGTCTGCTCAACAAATCGAAAGAGATTATTGGCTCATATCTACCATATCACGATGGCCTACATATAATATATGTACAATGAGTTTTCTCAACAAATACATATAGTTATCGTACCTCATATGTTCAATATATTAATAATACTACGCATAACATCCCTAGCTTGAGTTTGCTCAAACACTAAGGAGTATGTAAGTAATTTATATATAATATATGGTAGAGAACAACATTGTATTGAAGATTCATAATCTTCAATATATATATCGAGTGATATCGACTTATAGAATAATATATTTCTTATGAAATACCCCAGCGATTCAAGTATCAAATACGTCAGAAATCATGGTATAAGTACATTTACATATGTATTTATTTCTCATGTCTATTTGGGTTTATTTAATGTTCCATATTTAGTTTATACACATATCATATAATTTATTGTTATATAACTTTATATTTCATATCACTTATATAATAGTCTTACATATAATATACCATTAATTAAATCTTATCTAATTAATTTTTATCAATTAACTCTTTAATTAATTTTAAATTAGTATTCCAATATAACTTTTATATTAGACATATCTACTATAACATTTACAATGTATACTATAACCTTTAGAGTGTAGCACACATATATCATATATATGTGTATTATATTTAATTAATAAACCTTTAATTAATTTATTCAATTAAACAATTTTTATTAAAATTTATTAGTTTCAAAATTTATCTTGTATACATATATGTATACTTATGTTATCTTAAATATTTTAAAATAACATAACATATATCAACATATATAATACATGCATATATGAACTAATTAATTAACATATTTAATTAATTAATTTATTAATCTTATTAGTAAATTTAAAATTTAAAATTTAAATTTACTGTATAAATATTTTCAAAGATTTTGAAAATATCATTATTCTTTCAAACATTTTGAAAACTTATGTAGTATTATAATTTTTAAAATAAACATGTTTTATTTTAAATTTAACTATTAAATTTAAAATCTTAACAGTAATTTTCAAAACGGTTTTGAAAATTAGCCCAAGGCCCAAATTAAGTTGGGTCTTTGCTATTAGGAGCAATCTTTGGGCTCAGTTCACCTTTCGGGCCAGGCCGACAATTAGGTAGGACATGGTACTTGATTACCCAATTCCAATCCTAGACATTACCTTTCTAGACACCGTACTAAGTGGGCAAGCTTTATTAGTTAGCCCTAATATGACTAATTTAGACCGCATAGGCTATTGGGCTCTGGTACCATTGTTGAAATTGGGGCATGCCACAACGGTAGTGGTGGGTGTATTTCAAAAAAAATTCATCCTATTCGATCTTTATTGGGTCTACGAAGTCTAATTCATTTAGAGAAATTCTAAACTTGTTTTAAATAAAATCATGTATTTTATTTAAATTTAAGTATTTTGTAATGTAAAGTTAATTTGAATGATTTAATTTATATATATATATATACATGTATCATATGCATATACATATGTGTGTGCATGTGTAACACAATGATCCGTGAAGGGTATAACATACACGTATATAGAAGTTGGGATTTACATCGCAACAGACACATTAGCTCATTTCGTATGTATTACATGTTGTCTAAATATGTGCATAAATCTATAATGCAAAGTATATTTATATAAAAACGTATACATATATTTAAAATATATTTTATAACTAAAAGTCTCAAAATTAAATATATATATATACACACACATACATATATAATTTAAAACATTTGTATAAATATATATACACGCATAATTAAACGTATAAAATTATACATACATACATACATACATACATATATAATAATTAAAATTGTATATATATAAGGTTAAATAAAATGTATATATATGAATAATTAATTACATTCAAATACTTAAAATATAGATAGATATATTAAAATTATTTCGAGATCGAAATTAGCATAAAAAACGTAAATAACAATTTTATAATTTTATCATTATTATATATATAGTAAATAGTTTTGATAAATCTCATCCTTTTTTTCATGCATGTCTTCCTATGGCCTCTCTCCCATCACCGTACCTCATCCCTTATCTTTTCCTCCTGCTATACCTCTCTTCATTCCTCTAATTGTTCCCTCCATATCTACTGTCACTCCGGTCAACCCATGCCCTCCTCACCTTGCTCTGCCTCCTCCTCTGCCTCCTGGCCCCTTTCCTCCTCTTCCTGCTTCTCAATCTCCTTCCATTCTTTCTTCTTCCCTACCTTCTAACTCCTCTTCAACTCCTCCTTTGAAATGGTCCTGTCTTTTCTCGACCAAACCTCGTAATGCAGGTCATTATGCTCCTGATCATTTTGATGTCAACTACACAGGCAATCCCATTGATCCTCCCATAGCAGTTACTGATGAGGGGGTCAGAACTTGGTCTGATTATCTAGTGGGCTTCTTTCTTGATGGCACTGTTAATTATACGGATGTTAAAGCATCTATTGATAGGTGTGGAAATTAAAAGGTTCATATGAAATGCTTCAGATAAACAGAACTATTATTCAAGTTTTCATGCCCAGAGGACAAACAGTATGTACTGCATAACGATCCTTTTTTTATCAGAGGACATATGTTTATGATTTCTTCATGGAATCCTTCCTTTGGGTCTGCTCAATCCACTGTTAAAACTGTTGTAGTCTGGGTGCATTTGTATAGGATTCCTCTTATGACTTAGACTCTTCTTGGCATTAACTAGTTGGCTTGTCACTTGGGGAGATTGGTGTGCTTTGATGAAAATACAGAGAATATGAAGAGGTTTGAATATGCTAATTGTTTGATTGAAGTGAAGCCTGACAAGGAACTGCCCTCTTTCATTGTTGTTGGAGATGATGCCTGCCTAAATTTCTTGGTGGAGTACTCATAGACACCTTTAATATGTACCAACTGTCAGATCTTTAGTCACTCTACAAAGCTCTGTGAGGCCTTAAATTATGAATCTGATGTGGTGAAAGTGTCAAACCATAAATTGGAAAAATCTGATGAAGGTAATAAATTGAAGTTTGCTGATAGTATTGAAGATAGAATAAATGTGAAATATACTCCAGTTAGAAGGAAAAGGAAGAATATTAAGAAAATTTGGCAGAAATTAAAGACACCAATTAACCATGACAAAATTGATGATGTTGATTCTGGAATGCCAAAGATACTTGAAGATCGGCAGAACAATGCTATGGGTGTGACTGCAATCGAAAGTATTAGTGATGACAGACGGAATCTTAATGTGCAAAACATGCCATAAATAAGGAAGTGGTGCCTAGTCGTAGTGTTACCAGTGATGAAGTAATTCCCGAAGATCCAAATGGATTTCCTCCAAGTCAGCCTAGTGCAATAGTATCTCAAAATCAAAGTGACAATGTATATGTTGAATCTTCAGTTGATCTAATTGATCGACCTATCGGGTTTGATGTAGTTATTCCTGAGTACCCTCATCAATTGTTCCTGAGTCAGATTCCTTAAAAATTACCCTTACCTTCAGGAATTGAGACTTCTTTATTTCCTTAATCAGACAATCTATCCATCGATGCAAAGGGCTTGACTGGCATAGCTGTTGATACAACCAAAGCGCCATGCACTGAATCTGATGTTTTCAATACCTCTAATCCTTTTGAACCACTTTTAATGCTATAGGAAAATGTCATTACCTTTGGTAATGACAGAGATGTTGTGAAAAAATAGCAGCGCTTTGCAGAAGCTTATATCAACAGATCTTTGTCACCCAAATCACAAAGAGATAATTTGGATTAAAAATAAGACGGAATTGAAATTAAAAGCAATAAGACGAGATATTCCACCCAACCACCCACTTTATTGATTCACCAAAAATTTTGTTTATAATTAATAGAACAAAGCTAAAATAAACAAAATACCATTGAATCAATAATCAAATTGAGAAAGGGAGCAAATATCTATATGGCTAAAATTGTTGGAGAAGAAGAACAAAGATGGAGAACAGAGAATTAGCAATAGATTTTCCACCATACATTTACCCTCTTTTCTAGTCTCTATTTATATAATCAATTACTTAATGCCCAAGTTAACATTAGATGGCAAAAAATAATTTGATTAGCCAATCAGAGAAAGAAATAAACATACTCAATATGCCTATTAATTAGGGGAAACAAAATCTTCTCTTTCTTTCTTTTGCATATTTCTTTCCCTCTATTTGTGATTTTGTATCACCAAAATTTAACACTCCACCTTATGCAAAATCACAGATCTCCAACATATCAAACATGTCATATCTAGATCTATCACAACTCCCTATATCTCAATCATACTAAATTACAAACTTCTACCACCGACTGCAAATGATGCATCTCCCACATGAGGTGCACCACACAAATCCGGTCTAAAAAACGTTTGTAATACCACAAAGATCTCTGTCTTGTCTTTGTGGATTTTGCAACTCGACACCCGTCTATCACTCGATCTAAGCTCATTACCTGATCACTATCGATCCTCCGAGCATCATCAACATGAAGACCCCTGTCTAAAATATGATCCTCAATGCTAGAATCATAAATAGTGACCACATTAACCTCTCCACCTTGTTGTGGACAAGGTTCTTCAACCGTCACTCGCTTTCCATAGTCGACTACAGAACCAACCAAGCTATAAAGGTTTCCTTCTTCCAATACTCCTCTCGTCCTTACACGACCACCTTTCTTCACTCTCAAAACTCCACCTTGAGTCTCATAAGTGCAACCACAGCGATCCAACTGACCGAGAGAAATAAGATTATGCGAACAAGTGGGTACATGTCTCATTCCAGAGACTTTTCTAACCACATTATCATGCTTACGAAACCAGATAGATCCAATATCACAAATTGGTAGCTCTTCTCCATTGGTTGTTCTAATCATGTCGACACTCTTCTCATGAGAAGAAAAACAATTCACATCTCTACAAATGCGAAAACTGGCTCTCGAATCCATCTTCCAAGGCTTATTTTCACTAAAGAGGACATCATAAGAAGCATCACTATCGGTACCTTCAACAAAACCTGCATGTGCATCACTACTAGTATCACCGTGCGCAGCCTTTTTCTGATCTCTTTTATAAGCATAACACTTGCTGCGTATGTGACCTTTCTTATTACAATAATGATCGGTGATAACACCTTTACCATTAGCATCCTTCTTCTTTCAAATTGTACCTTTCTTCGAGTCCCTTGCCACCACAGCCTCACTTTGAATTGATTTCATACCTGACCCTTTTCTTCTAAGCTCCTCATTCAAAAGACTGCTTCGAACAGTTTCCAAAGAGATAGTTCCATTAGCATTGGAATTACTCAATTAAACAACCAAAGTTTTCCAACTTTCTGAAAGCGAAATCAACAATAAAAGAGCCTGTAACTCATCATCAAAATTGACCTTCATATTTTCCAATTGATTTATTACATCCTGAAATTCATTCAAATGCTCTGCAATAGACTTCTCGTCATCTAATCTCAGTTGTACCAACTTTCGAACCATAAAAGCCTTACTAGTAGCACTCTTTGACTCATATAAAGATACCAACTTATCCCACAAAGCCTTTGCGGATTCACAACTAGCCACATGATGGAAAAATGAATCATCAAGATATTGGCGAATCAAAGCAATCGCCTTCTTATCCATCTTCTTCCATTTTCCCTCATCTACATTAGAGGGCTTCTTTCCATCTCCATCAATCGGATCATGAAGATCATTGAGGTACAGAACATCCTCCATCTTAGGCTTCCAAATACCCCAATTCTTCCCATCCAAAATAGCCATCTTTGAAAACGAAATCATATCCGACATCAATAATTTTTCAATCCAAAATTACTCTAAGCTTTGCGATGATCTATGCTGCGATACCAATCTGTTGTGAAAAAATGGCAGTGCTTTGCGGAAGCTTATATCAACAGATCTTTGTCATCCAAATCACAAAGAGATAACTTGAATTAAAAATAAGACGGAATTGAAATTAAAAGCAATAAGACAAGATATTCCACCCAACCACCCACTTTATTGATTCACCAAAAATTTTGTTTACAATTAATAGAACAAAGCTAAAATAAACAAAATACCATTGAATCAATAATCAAATTGAGAAAGGGAGCAAATATCTATATGGCTAAAATTGTTAGAGAAGAAGAACAAAGATGGAGAACAGGGAATTAGCAAACAGATTTTCCACCATCCATTTACCCTCTCTTCTAGTCTCTATTTATATAATCAATTACTTAATGCCCAAGCTAACATTAGATGGCAAAAAATAATTTGATTAGCCAATCAGAGAAAGAAATAAACATACTCAATATGCCTATTAATTAGGGGAAACAAAATATTCTCTTTCTTTATTTTGCATATTTCTTTCCCTCTATTTGTGGTTTTGTATCACCAAAATTTAAAAAGAGAGTCCACACTTCAATCTCAAATTAATCCCTCCCTTCTTTCTTCCACGTGCTTTGATATGCACACTGACATGCATAAAATAGTCATGCCTTCTTCTTCAAATTCAACTCTTCACACTGATCAACCCAACCCTATTCTTTTTGTCAATAACCAAACCGCATATAATCCTCTTCTAATCATTTCTCCTCCTGCCATCTTCTCTGATGTTGCTCTAACTCCAAAAATCTTCCCAAGCATTCCCAAAACTCCTCCATTTCCAACTGTAACATCAGAATCTCCATCTCAAAAGAAAAGAGGCAGACTAAAGAAACCTACCTCTCAGGAAGTTTTTGATGATCTTAACAATGGAACAGAATTTTCTTTTGAACTAATTACCTTTGGCTCTTCATCTACAGTTTCTCCTAGTTTAAAGACTAGGGCATCTTCATCATTATTACAATGACACACGAAATAGACAATATTAGGTTCTAAACTATCAGAGGAGCTAATTCCATAGACAAACAACTCGAAGCAAATAACTTAATCCACACTAACAATCTCCAAATGCTAATTCTAGCTGAAACAAAGCTCAACCATGCAACTACCCGAAAAGCCACTGTTGTTATCAACAGTAGTTGGAACTCTTTCCATAATCTTGAACAAGCTCCTTTTGGTAGACTACTCATTATCTGGAATCCTCTGATTTTCTTTGTTGTTCCCATTTCTGTTCAAAGACAATTCATTCACTCAATATTAATCATCTCTCTTCAAACCAATCTTTCCTTTTGACCTCTATTTATGTAGAAAATAGTGTTGTTCTCAGACAATCTATGCTTAACCTCCTTCCTTCTCTTCATCCAGCTAATTCCCCTTGGATTTGTGTTGGGGATTGGAACTGCATGCAATCATTTCATGACAAGAGTGGTGGTGTTCCCCTTACTCTGAAACAAACTAATCCTCTGAATAATTTCCTATTTCTCCAACCTTTCAATTATTCCCTTTGATGGTTGCTTCTACGCTAGGAGTAATCGCAATAGAAATGGAGTCAGAACATATTGTAGACTTGATAAGGCCTTCTCTAACATCAACTCCCTTTCACTTTGGCCAAACTTGCTTTATCACTTACTTCCCCCACTCTATCTGACCATTCACCTATTATCCTTGACTAGGGTCAGGAGGCTATGTGTAGACATCCCTCATTTTTATTTTTTAATATTTGGACTGATCACTCTGAATTTTATGCATCAGTTTCTGATAGTTGGAAATGTAAACCATTTGGAAACCCTATGTTTATTTTGTAGTTCGAACTAAGGGAGATAAAAGGAAGGTTTAAATCTTGGGCATACAACACCTATGGCATAGGTTCAAAATTATTTGAAGGCTTCAGGAATCAACTACAGATTGTTCAGACTTCTCGTCATTCTAACCCTACTGACATTGCTCTATCTTTTGAAGAACAAAGGCTAAAGCAGGGGCTTGCTAAAGAGTTATTTGAAGAAAATAAGATGTAAGGCCAGAAATCCAAAATTCAGTGGAAGATGTATGGTGATAGGAATTCTACCTGCTTTCGTAATTCTCTGAAAATTAAGTATGCTACTTCTAAATATCACAACATTTGGATAAGTATGGTAACCTTTGTTCTTCCTTTGATTCCATTTATAATGCATTTCTAGATTATTACAAAACTCTACTATCCATTTTTCATGATAACTCTCAGTTGTCTCATTTCTCAAAGGCTGCTCTTCCTGCCATTTCTACAACTCACTATCAAGCAATGATTCAAGTAGCTACTACCGATGAGATAAAACAAACTATATTTAGCATGAACTCTACTAGCTGTCCGGGTCCTGATGGGTTTAATGCCCATTTCTACAAATATAATAGGAGATGATGTTATTAAAGCTGTCAAAAATTTCTTCAAACATAAAAATATGTTGTCTAGGATTAATGCAACTAAACTTGCCCTTATTCAAAAATTCATCACCCTGATGCTGTCTCTCAATTTAGACCAATTGCTTATTGTAATGTGATTTACAAATATATAGCAAAAACTTCTAGCATCAAGGTTAATACTTTCTCTTGCGTTAACCATTTAAGCAAACCAAAATGCTTTTCTGCATGGCAGGGATATGATTGATAATATTTTGCTATCTATTGAGTTATTAAAAGGCTATATCGGGCAACATATCTCCCTTGGATATGTTATGAAACTTGACATACAAAAAGCTTGTGACACAATAGAATGGAAATCACTCATATACATCCTCCACTGCATAAATTTCCCTCATACTTTCTTAGCTTGGGTGTACACATGCATTTGTTCTGTGACTTATTCTATTAGTCTTAACGGAGCCGTTTTTGGCTATTTTAAGGGTTCTAGAGGCTTGCGACAAGGGGATCCCATTTCTCCTTATTTATTTATATTTGTCACGAAATTTTTATCCTTTCTTTTTATCTCAGCTCAGAATAATAAGTTGTTGGATTATCGTCCTTTATGTAGAAACCCTCAAATATCTTCTCTTATGTTTGCGGATGATATACTGCTATTCACCAAGCCAAATGTTAAATCCATCTCTTTTGCAGTGGGCATTCTTCAGGTTTTCTCATCTTTGACTGGCCTCAACATTATGTTAAATTTTGGTGATACAAAATCACAAATAGAGGAAAAGAAATATGCAAAAGAAAGAAAGAGAAGATTTTGTTTCCCCTAATTAATAGGCATATTGAGTATGCTTATTTCTTTCTCTAATTGGCTAATCAAATTATTTTTTGCCATCTAATGTTAACTTGGGCATTAAGTAATTGGTTATATAAATAGAGATAAGAAGAGAGGGTAAATGTATGGTGGAAAATCTATTTTCTATTTCCCTTTTCTCCATCTTTGTTCTTCTTCTCCAACAATTTTAGCCATATAGATATTTGCTCCCTTTCTCAATTTGGTTATTGATTCAACGGTATTTTGTTTATTTTAGCTTTGTTCTATTAATTGTAAACAAAAATTTTGGTGAATCAATAAAGTGGGTGGTTGGGTGGAATATCTTATCTTATTGCTTTTAATTTCAGTTCCGTCTTATTTTTAATCCAAGTTATCTCTTTGTGATTTAGGTGACAAAGATCCGTTGATATAAGCTTCCGCAAAGCGCTGCCATTTTTTCACAACAGATTGGTATCAGAGCATAGATCATCGCAAGGCTTAGAGTAATTTTGGATTGAAAAATTATTGATGTCGGATATGATTTCGTTTTCAAAGATGGCTATTTTGGATGGGAAGAATTAGGGTATTTGGAAGCCTAAGATGGAGGATGTTCTGTACCTCAATGATCTTCATGATCCGATTGATGGAGATGGAAAGAAGCCCTCTAATGTAGATGAGGGAAAATGGAAGAAGATGGATAAGAAGGTGATTGCTTTGATTCGCCAATATCTTGATGATTCAGTTTTCCATCATGTGGCTAGTTATGAATCCGCAAAGGCTTTGTGGGATAAGTTGGTATCTTTATATGAGTCAAAAAGTGCTACTAGTAAGGCTTTTCTTGTTCGAAAGTTGGTACAACTGAGATTAGATGAAGAGAAGTCTGTTGCAGAGCATTTGAATGAATTTCAGGATGTAATAAATCAATTGGCAAATATGAAGGTCAATTTTGATGATGAGTTGCAGGCTCTTTTATTGATGAGTTTGCTTTCAGAAAGTGGGGAAACTTTGGTTGTTTCATTGAGTAATTCCAATGCTAATGGAACTATCTCTTTGGAAACTGTTCGAAGCAGTCTTTTGAATGAGGAGCTTAGAAGAAAAGGGTCGGCTATGAAATCAATTCAAAGTGAGGCTATGGTGGCAAGGGACTCGAAGAAAGATACAATTTGGAAGAAGAAGAATGCTAATGGTAAAGTTGTTATCACTTGTCATTATTGTAATAAGAAAGGTCACATACGCAGCAAGTGTTATGCTTATAAAAAAGATCAGAAAAAGGCTGTGCATGGTGATACTAGTAGTGATGCACATGCAGGTTTTGCTGAAGGTTCTGATAGTGATGCTTCTTATGATGTCCTCTTTAGTGAAAATAAGCCTTGGAAGATGGATTCGGGAGCCAGTTTTCACATTTGTAGAGATGTGAATTGTTTTTCTTCTTATGAGAAGAGTGTCGACATGATTAGGACGGCCAATGGAAAAGAGATACCGATTTGTGGTATTGGATTTGTCCGGTTTCGTATGCATGATGGTGTGGTTAGATAAGTCTCTGGAGTGAGACATGTACCTACTTGTTCGCATAATCTTATTTCTCTCGGTTAGTTGGATCGCCGTGGTTGCACTTATGAAACTCAAGGTGGAGTTTTGAGAGTGAAGAAAGGTGGTCGTGTAAGGATGAGAAGAGTATTGGAAGAAGGAAATGTTTATAGCTTGGTTGGTTCTGTAGTCGACTATGGAAAGCGAATGACGGTTGAAGAACCTAGTCTACAGCAAGGTGGAGAGGTTAATGTGGTCACTGCTTATGATTCTAGCATTGAGGATCATATTTTATAAAGGGGTCTTCATGTTGATGATGCTCGGGGGATCGATAGTGATCATGTAATGAGCTCAGATCGAGTGATAGACGGGTGTCGAGTTGCAAAATCCACAAAGACAAGATGGAGATCTTTGTAGTATTACAAACATTTTTGAGACCAGATTTGTATGGTGCACCTCATGTGGGAGATGCATCATTTGCAGTCGGTGGTAGAGGTTTGTAATTTGGTATGATTGAGATATATGGAGTTGTGATAGATCTAGATATGGCATGTTTGATATATTGGAGATACGCGATTTTGCATCAAGGTGGAGTGTTAAATTTTGGTAATACAAAATCACAAATAGAGGGAAAGAAATATGCAAAAGAAAGAAAGAGAAGATTTTGTTTCCCCTAATTAATAGGCATATTGAGTATGCTTATTTCTTTCTCTAATTGGCTAATCAAATTATTTTTTTCCATCTAATGTTAACTTGGGCATTAAATAATTGATTATATAAATAGAGATTAGAAGAGAGGGTAAATGTATGGTGGAAAATCTATTTTCTATTTCCCTGTTCTCCATCTTTGTTCTTCTTCTCCAACAATTTTAGCCATATAGATATTTGCTCCCTTTCTCAATTTGGTTATTGAGTCAATGGTATTTTGTTTATTTTAGCTTTGTTCTATTAATTGTAAACAAAAAATTTGGTAAATCAATAAAGTGGGTGGTTGGGTGGAATATCTTGTCTTATTGCTTTTAATTTCAATTCTGTCTTATTTTTAATCCAAGTTATCTCTTTGTGATTTGGGTGACAAAGATCCGTTGATATAAGCTTCCGCAAAGCGCTGTCATTTTTTCACAACACATTAACACTTCTAAATTCAAAATTTTAATAGTTGGTGTGTTTGATGAAGTTAAAGCTTATATGATTGATCTGTCCACTCTTTCGCTCTTTGATCATGATGAGTTTTATCTTGGACCTCCACTAGTATTTTCTTCTATTAAAAAATTTCAATGTCTTCCTTTATTTGAATGAATAACTGATCGTCCTGGCCTATTTCAAAATTATCTTTAGCTTTCAAACTTGTGATTCTCAAGTCCATAGCTACGGCCATATGTCTTTATTATGCTCGAATGTTCATTCTTCCTACGGCCATGTGTCTTTGTTATTTAGGCTCGACCAGAATTTATGTGGAGTATGGTGTAGAAATTACCTTCTTAATAAGCAACACTTTTGGAGAATGCAGATACCTAATGACTACAGTTGTACTTGGAAGAAAATGTTGGGGTTAAGGTCTTGTTTTCTTTCTTCTTTTCAATTCACTATGAAGAATAGTTCTACATTTTCTTTCTAGAATGATCCCTGGTCTTCTAAAGGTCTAATTCTTGCAAATATTATTCCATACAACTTAGAAGTATCACTGGTATTCCTGCTGAAGCTGAGTTAAACCCATATTTATGTGATGATAAGATTAATTTACCTTACTCCAGTTCCTATTATGTCAGGAATGTTTGGAAAATGTTTGAAAACAGTCAGTTCTATAATTCTGAATCATATTATCTTTGGGTTGATGGTCCTCATTCAATCAATAGAGTTTATAAGTTGATTACTTCTTCCACTATTACATGTCCTTTCCCCTAGCACTCGAGAATTTGGTCTACGGACTTTGTTCCTAGACATGACTTGCTTCTATGGAGATTATCGGGGAGGTTATACATATGGAGGAGCATTTTAAATCAATGTCATCTGCATAACCCTTCAACTGATTCTAGGTTTGAATGGTTTACTATCATTATGGCCACTAGATGGAAATCATTAAGATCTCTGATGCTGCTTAAAGTTTTGAAAAGATCTATTCAACTGATTTGGGTTGAAAGAAACTCTAGAGTGTTTTCAGGAATATTCTCCTCTAAACACAATATCTTTCTTGCCTTAGTCAGGGCTTTGTAGCTTTGGAGTTCTCTTTTTGCCCTGTTCACCTTGCTTGTGGTTGTGCTTGACTTAGGCACCTTCCCATTCTTGGTGTTTTTTTGGTGCTGCTTGGTGTTTTTATTGTTCTGCATCGAGTCCTTCTGGTTTCCAGTATTCTTCTGGTATCCATGTTTTCCTATGTGATTGCTTGGGGTCTTGCTCTGTGCTGTTTCGAGTTTTATGGCCCTCTACTTCGGGTAGTTTTTCATTTGTGTTTTTCGGTCTTTTTTCTCCCTATTTTCTCATGTATCACCTTATTTATAATTGTAATACTTTTTACATGTTATAAATAAAAAAGGTAGGGGCCTTTCTAACCACGCTGGCTTTGCCAAAAAATAGTTTTGATCATAATAATTAAACATATTAGTAATAAATATTAAAAAATAAAATTTTAAAATCTATGAAAATTTAGGATCATAAAATACAGGTTTAAAATTTTTTCATGACTTTTTGAAATAAAATATTATTTTTAATAAATAAAAGAAATGTTCAAGTGAAGTAATTTGATTGTTAAAAATATTAAATATTAAGAAAAAATTCTAATTTTTTTTGTTGGTTACTACATAGATGAAGTAATTTTAACAAATATAAAACCAAATTTTCAGTGCAATAATTATTTTAGATATAATAAATAATTCAAATAATCAATAAAAGATAATTTAAAATTATTTATATATAAAATAAATTTATTTTCGAATTTGATAATTCATATTATGTATAAATTGTTGTAAGGAAAAATTCTAAGTTGTTTATACAAATATACATATATGTAATTATATGTTTAAAATATACATTAATCTATATCTAAATTAATATGTAAATATACATAAAATAATTAATAATTTAAAATTTTATTTTTTTATAGCAGATTAGATTTGTTTATATATAAACTATAATATATAATAATATAACCATCCACGTGACCAAACTAATTTGTGACAACTACATATACCTATGAAAATCTCGCCTAACTAGATATACAACATTCATATATATACAGATTGAGTTTAATCAATATTAAATCATAAAATATGATATGATTACTGTAATATATATATAATACCAATTGATGATGCCTTTAAGTCCACTTGAATCAATGAATTCCCTTCTTTAGTTATGCCCGAACTGTCAGATTGCAAGTCTGGAATCGTCAACCTTTTCTATCAAATAGTGCCTTTACATAACTTGAATTGATTTGAGATTCTTAGAAATGATATGGATTATTTTCAGCCAGCAGAATTGATAATTATGGCAGCCAAAGGTTGTTTTTGATTAAGGGTTTAGAGATCTACATATATAGCCTTGTACAAGAGAGATATTAGGACAATCTCATTACCTATTCTCTCTTAATCTTAGCCATTCATCTCTAGGTCTAATCCTAAGTTTTAGCCGCCTCCAATAACTTTTCAAAACCAAAATTTGGAGCCCTAATGATGGGCATTGAACCCATTTAAGCCCAAGCCAAAATGCTATACAATTAAATCTAATTTAGTCGCTTATCGATATCTTATATCGATTGGTACATTTATAACTATTATAAATATATATATATATATATATATATATATAACATTATTTATTTCTCAAATCAAACTCAAATTTTATAATTAATATTTAATAAATATTAATTAATTTAATTAATTTATAAAAATTATAAACTAGTTAAATCGTTCGGTCTTAAGGGAATTCATCATTTCGGTTGTGTAACTCTTGGGTGTAAATTTGGTCAGCGATTAACATCGAACTATTCTAATATTAACATTCACATGTCACTTAGTAGGTGATGTGACATTATGGCCAAATTTGTTGCTTACTCATTTTCTCTTAAATCCAATTTTAGTTTAATAAGCATTAATCGGTTGTGACATTTGTTTACACCCATTCTCTTCGTCAAAACTATATCACTTTGGACTTATGGAATTTGGTAATGGTCAAAATTCCAACCTCATCCATATTCAACTTTATAGTCTAAATACAAAGTCATTGGTTCAATAACAAAAATTATTATTAATGGAATTGCTTTGGTCAGAGACTTTGACTTTGAGTTGATTATGATACTAACCGCATATAACTGAGGAGATGAATCCTTTCTTGAATAGTGCTTCACTTCTAATACTTCCCCGATCCAACTATAGTCACTCGATGGACGCCATGCCATGAATTGGCTATAACCAAAGTGGATCTTTCTTATTGAAGATCCATAGTATTCTCAATTCGAGAGAACTGTGTTAATCAGTCACATCGATATTTTCTGTTTGACCTTAGTTATATTAACAAATAGAAAACTAACGAGTGAGTCGTTCCATAGTTATCCCATAATTATTAGTACGTAACCCCTAGGTAACCCCCATCAATCATAAGTAATACACCGTCCAATATTTAAAGAGCGTTATGTACTCCAGTCTCAACGGATACATCGATATCCAGTCTCGATGCATCTTGACTAGGAACATTTAAAATGGTACATTTGTTTTGTTGTGAGAAATTACTCACTGTTACAACACTTTGTAACTAGTACCACAAAATATACCATTTATGGATTTTTCTATTAAAAATAATTTTAATTAAGTTAATTAATTAATATAATCACATTGTATCAAGTATATAATAGGAAGAAAATACTTTTTATTTCAAACAAAATTGGTCAACGAGTTAGATATATGCAACAAATTACATGATTGCCCCTAGGGCATACCCCTAAGTCTATAAATTAGAATCACATGAACTTCGGTCTAAACAAGCATTTATATGCATAGTCTTCGTCATGCCTATTACATATGGATATTGGACTATGAACATAAGAACCGCCCGCCTAGTTCATTAACATGCTTGATGGACTACTTTGATCATGTATCATGGGCATTCGAAAACCTAATTCTAAAAGAACATATAGGATTTCAAAAGTGTTGGAAATTGTTAGACCATTTAGTTACTCGTGTCCTCAAAAGTGTTAGCATTCTTGATTCTTTAGCACTATTTGGTTACTAGTGTCCTCAAAAGTGTTGGAAACTGTTAGCATCAAAATTTGTCACTAACACCCTTGAATAGAGTTTTGTAGAGAGATTAATGAAGATAGTAAATTAGAACAGAGAAATAACACAGTTAAATGCAAAAGGAACGGCAAAAACGAGAACACTAGATTTATAGTGGTTCGGCGTAATTGCCTACATCCACTTTGAGTATGATCTTTATTACTTTTCCAATCATTTTAGTACAGATACAGTCCATAAACAAACAACCTGAATGCAAGTTTGAACGGAAAAGAAGTGAGTACAAAAAATGGTAGAGTATCCCTAGAGTTCCCAAAAGAAAGGTCCCCTTCAACTGCACCCCTGCCCCACTATTTATAGACGAAGAAAGGCTAGTCCTCCTATGCAGGCCTATGACCAAGATACTTCGGCCCATAGTAGGCAATTTGTGTTCACCGACCCATGTATATCGACACCCTATGACCGAACGAGTAGTCACCAAGCCGCTCTGACCGAACCAAGAGTTCCTCGTGCATGACTCGAAGTGAAATCTCCTATGACTCTAAGCAATTAGGGATGTAACCCGATGTGAAGAAAGGCCGACCGCACTGCCTTGCTGGTAATTTGCTAACTTCCTTGACCGAACTATGACTGGCCGATCCACCTTAGCCTTCTCTCCATGATCGAGCGATATACATTGAGCAACCCGAACTATGCCAACAAGACTAGTTCCAAGCTACCGAATCCTACGCGTTAAACCACTTAAGCTGAGCCACACGAACTATTCTTCTGAGACCGATCCACTAAAAGCTGGACCACCTAGGCCGATCGTAGCAAACAACATCATATTGTCCACAGTCGACCCAACTATACCGACCCACACCGACCGATCCACCTTGGCCGAGCCACCTTGGCTTATCTATCTTGGCCGATCCATCATGTCTATACTCCAACACTGATCTCTTATACTTCTAATCCTCACTTTGCTTGAGTCCCGTCTAGGTTCAACCATAGGCTCTGCGACTATCACCATGTAGCCGGGCCAAAGTGCCAGGTAACATTTTCCCCCCAAAGCATGTCTTGTGAATCAACATGACGCGCTTGGAATAAGTGATTAATCCTGTTTCCAGAGGCCAGTTCGCTCAAAATGATAACTGATTGTCACTTTTTCATTGGCCCTTGACGAAGCTTCGCGTCGTTCGAACGTACTGGCTCAGTCTCGAAGAAAATTTTAAAATCTTGTTTTAGTTTTTCAAGAGCAGAATGTATATAACCTTTCAAAGGTTAAACCATGGTGGAATTCACAAACCCACGTTTCTCCACTGACTCGGTAGCATCTGTCCCTTCATACACTGCCATCTTCTATTACCATGTGTGACTTCATTCGCGTATACACATTTTGTTTTATTATTATTGTCATTTTTCCTTTTCTTAAGATAATAATGAGTGAGTCGGCATAGGAAGGCCGAACTTCTCGGTCGGCTCCTTTGGCAAAAGGTGGGTTGGCATACCAATACCGACCTAGACGATTGGTACTTTGCTTCGCTGACCCAATAAAAAAGTGTTAACTGGTTCCATTGGGTACAGCCCGTTCATCTCCTTCCCTCATCATATAAAAGCTCTGGCCTTTCTTTTCTCTCCTTCTTATTTTCACTCTACTTTCACAAGCCCACTAACCCATTTCCTTTCAACCCTTATTTAACATTATACTCATCCTTCCTCCTTTTAAACCCAGATCTCCTACCTTGTAACTCCAGATGCTATCGAATCTGAACAATCCTCAGCTCGAAGTCCCACAATTTTCAAAAGCTTCTAGCTTCTCTTATAGGTATGGGTTCCTCATTTAACCCATCCCTCTTAGTTCAGAGTCCAGTTAAAAGTTTGAGCACATAGGTTAGGTAGGAGATGGCAGTGTGGAATGAGTCGAAGGGGATATAGGAACGTGTTTTAGGATTATTAGATGAAGTAGTGTAGCATTAACTTTGAGGTTGGCGACATGGAGGGCAAGGAAGTGGAATCAGCAAGCTTTTGGAGTAGAGCAGGGTCGGTAAGTCTTTTATGGGAGCAAGTGTCGGTTTCGCTGAGAGGAACTGGGTTAGTACTGAGTGAAAGAGAGTGGATCGGTTGAATTCTCGCAGTGGAGCAAGTCGGTTATTAGAGAAGGTGTGAGTCAGTATTTTGTATGAAAGTGATGCGGGTTGGTAGGAGTTTAGAAAAGGAGTGGGTCGGTCGAATTCTAGTAGAGTGGATAGGTATAGGCTTAGTGAGGCTTGATCTGCTATTAGTATGAGTGGGATAAAGAGTGAGTGAAGAGAATGAGTGGGTCGGCTGTCTTGGACTCGAGAGTCCTTCGGTAGCTTGTAAGAAGGATGGTTGGTTGGAACCGAGTCTTTGGGATTGGGATTAGCATTGGCAACAAGAACCATCTCACCTCGAACATAACAATAACCAAGACCACACATTCCCACGCCTGATCATAGAACAATGAATGATAACAAGAACCAAAGCATATGAACATATAGAACTGATTTAGACCAACAACTCCATAATATTAATGATTGTATATGCATATTTAACTCGATAAAAGAAAGCAACAACCTTCGCAGCATACGATGCTAATGTCTAATCCCAGGACTTCTGCTACCGACCATAGGACAAACTTTAGTGATGGTTAATAATAACAGTCTTCAAAGATGTTAATTTTAAGCTTCATTTGCTATATTATTCTTTAGGGCTTTAATTTGTCTATAATATTTGCTTAAATTGTCACCCTAGTTCACACACAACACAGGGGAATATTTTGTGTCATATCTGATAACTATTGTCTTTTAAGTATAGCTTAAATAGGTATCTATTCACATCCATTGTTCTTTAGAGATGTCCGAAAAATCAAGCTCTGTTACAGTTGCTGACAAGCCAGAGCCAAGTTCTCGGCAGGAGGCAGTGGGAACTTCGAATCCATCGTCAGTCCCTACACCTAGCATCCCAGATCTGCCTGTTGCGGTTATAGGCCTAGTTCCCGATGTTGTAGATGGGGTCGTTGTTCTGGATGATCCCATCGACTCCCTAACCTCGAAGATCGGAGAATCTGCTCTCCACCGATTATGTTCTATCCATGGAGTCCCCTTTGAGGACGTTCTGGTCTCGTCGGCACTAGATCGGCCTCACTTGCCCTCAACCGGATATAAGGTGTGCAACAAATTTATGTGTTGGGCTGGAAGTGTGCCACCTTTCAACTCATTCCTCTGTACAGTGTTGGAGTATACAGGGATTGCTCCAGCACAACTACACCTTAATAGTTATGCATTTATTCACGGTACATGCATTCTTTTCATGAGCGCCTTATTCAAACCCCCTATTCCCGAGGATATCTGTTATATTTATCGTTTCAAGAGCCGTACCGACCGCCCATCCTTCATATTTCTCGAGCCACACCCCAAATGCCAAATCCTGACGGATGCGTGGAGGAAATTTTCCCACTATAAACAAGAGTGGTTCTACGTACACTGTCCTCCCGGGTTTGCGAGAAGATGCTAGAAGGGAGTAAGTCTCGCTTTTATTCCAATCTTCGTCCTAAGGCCGAAGTGCACCTTTTCTAAACTTCTTTCAACTCTTACAGATATCCATCCACGACTCGAAGGTGCCAGGTATTCCGAGGCGGTCGAGGCCATCCGAGCTATTCCCATAGGGGATCGGGACATTAAATCTATGATTACTAATGAACAGCTCTCGAAGTTTAGATTAATGGAAGAGGGCCGTCGAACTAGCCTTCCAATCGGAGTCATTATAGCAAGAATGACTGTGGAAACGGGCAATGAACAAGCCGGCCCTTCGGTGCCCCCGCCAAAGGGGCCTTTAATACCACCGTGGAAGGTGAGATTAAAGAAACCGCGGTGCGAGTGGCGACTGACCAGAATATAAGTTGCGGCTAGACGCTAGTAGCAGATGCACCCAGCACTGATACACCACCACCTCCTTCGAAAAAGAAAAAGAGCATAGCTTACAAGATGAAAAAGAAAAAGGTTGGCAGAACTTCAAAGGTTACGACAACTCCGATCGAAAAGAAGTCGTCTTCCCAAAACTTAGAAGGCCCATTAAAAGGCATATCTGACTTAGCCATTCATGATGACATATTGAGTTACGATTCCAATAACCCTGAGGCTATGGGATTCAGTTCGCCCATGTGAAGTGATGAAGGCGTTCAAACTCACCATAAAGGAGAGAAAACTCCAATAAGTAAAGCAAAAAACACTGGTCCGTCGCGGGGGAGGGAGGGACACTAGGACACACACACAAACACTTGCACTCTACCCTGCACTTGGACTTCACTCATCGTGTCATTCCCACTAACTCTTCCTTATTTGTATTCGTATGCAGGTGATATGGGGCGTACACACGGCATTGACCGCCTTCGTGGATCCTCTATCTTCTACCATTCTAGTCGAGAATCGGGATCGGGTAAATGACGAGATAGGACAATAGCGGTGATAGAGATTATCATCCCAGAGAGTCATCGTCTTCCAGAAGAAAAACTTATAGCCATTCTTCAAATCCAAATGATCCTTCCTCTCACACGGAGCATAATAGGGAGAAGACTGCTCAGAATTCTGAAGTTCCTCGCGACTAACATTCTGGTTCTTCAAGCACTAAGGAATATTGTGGGCCCTATAATAAATCCGTGACTTCGGCTAGGTAGACTCTATCAGCCTCCACACATAATCCATCAACAGTAGAAAAATTAGCTGAGCTCAAGGCTGCATTCTCGAAGATATATTTCAATGGATTGAAATTTCTCCCTGTGATTCATCCTATTCTCGGACATGTCAAACAAAGCTCCATTGCCTGCAACAACGATATTTATGTTCAGCATGATGCATTCGTACACTTGGTAGAGAAGGTTTTAGAGGTTTTCATGGAATGTCAACACAAAATTGATCACCTGAAACTCGAAGCTATTCATGACAAATGATGAAGAGCTATCCTCATAAAAATCTCAACTCGAGGCCACCTAGAAAAATGCCAAGGAGACAACCGACGTAGCTAGTCGCTTGAAGGCCACTCACAAGAAAGAAATCGATGAAGCAATCCAACGCATCGGTGCTCTAGCTTTAGAGAAAGACTCTATCTAGAAAGAAAAGGATATTCTCACTCGACGAGTTAAAGAGCTGGAGGGGAAACTCCATAAAAAGAAAGAAGAGAATCATTAGCCGAAGCATGGGATACTTTGATAGTTGAGCTGGGCATCGAAGAGGTTGAGGAAGAAGCTCTTGTGAGGGAAGTGCTTCGAGGAAACGAGCCTTCAGAATTATCCGCGGCAAAAGCCCTCTTTGGAAGAGACTACTCGTCATCAAAGGATTAGGACGATATTGCTAGCCCGTCCGGCACTGAATCTCCAGTTCCTTCTGCCATTTAGCCAACCGATAGCTCGTCACTTGGGCCTCCCGAGCAGCATGTTGGTTATGACCAGGAGAACCCTGGGCTTGGTGTTCACATTCTATCCCCCATTTTAGAGGGTGATACTCCCAAGATGACTGAGAGTCAAATAGAAGCCGGTATGTAGCTTTTCCTTCTAGAGTTTTGGAAACCATCGCTTTTGGCGAGTAACAGATGTATTCTAATATTTGTCTTTTATGATTTCATGTAGGCCATTCTGATCCCAAACCAATTCCAAGGAGCGATGTCGCCACAGAGCGGGAAGAGAAAGTGACTGAGGCACTTAACACTAGGGATTTCCCTGGACCTGATGTGCAAGTGATCGGGACGCTAGATGAGGATAAACTTGAGAATCCCTCGTCTGTAGATGAACATGACGAGGTCGAAATCACAGGCGCTTCCAAACATACTTTGAAGCTTAGCATGAAGGAGAAAATAAAGGAAGAGGAGAAAAAGAAAGACGAAGTTAAGATAGAACCTCAAGTGGTGGAACTCGATGACCCCCTAAATAGGCCCCTGAAGGTCATTCTCCCCGGTGGGACCACACCTCTGGTGATCCCTTTTCCTTCCTCGGAAACCACATCGCTAGAAAGCAAGGGGTCCAAGACAAAATGTTCAGCTGAGGAGACTTCGGTGAAGCCAAAGAAGGATAGAAAGTCAAAGAAGTAGCTATCATTTGGTCATGCCTCGCTCAGCTTAAATAAGCCAAAATCATGTAGTTGTTTCTTTTCTTTATTATAGTTGTAGTAGATAGACTTCGGCTCCGGACTTCGGAGAAGTTGTAATGGAATTTAATTATTGATTAGTAAATAAAATTGTGTTTCGTTGTATTCCATGACTCTCATTGTTTAGCTTATCTCCTAACTTGTAATTGAAATTCAAAGCCTTGTGGGTTATGTAAACTCCTGTCCTCTTTCACATGACTCGGAAATTTTTGAATTATTTATACTTTAGTTCGCGCTCCGGGGACTTTGTGATTATTGAATCATTTATACACTAGCCTACACTCTAGGGGCTTAGAGTTTATTGAATTACTTATACTCTAGTCTGCACTTTGGGGATTCAGAGTACTCTAGTCCATGCTCTGGATATTTAGAGATTTTTGAATCGTTTATATTCTAATACGCACTTCGAGGACTTAGAGTACTCTAGTCTGCTCTCTGGGGACTTTGATATTTTTGAATTGTTTAACTTTAGTCCGCACTCCAAGGACTCAGAGTACTCTAGTCCGCGCTCTGGGGACTTGTAGATTTTTGAATCGTTTATACTATAGTCCGCACTTCGGGGACTCAAAGTACTCTAGTCCGCGCACTCAGGACTTAGAGATTTTTGAATCGTTTATAATCTAGTCCACACTCCGGGGACTCATAGTACTCTAGTCCATGCTTTGGGGACTTTTAGTTTCATGCGTGCGTTCATACGCTAGACAGATTAATGCAATTTTATTTTGCCATAAAATTACAAAACACAAAACACTAATAGTATATAGAAAAACAGCTTCAAGCCTTTATCGATTGTAGAAAATAAGGACAAACTGTATTGTCTTATTACATGTCGAAAACAGAGAACAACAAAAGAAACGTAATCTAGAAACAATTGCTATTAAAATGCAAAAGGAATGAACTAAGTGTAATAACAACGAAAATTCTCGCTATACCATGCTTTGGAGAGTGTCACACCATCAACGGTCGCTAACTTGAAGGTTCCTTCTCTACGATTCCATTCGATGTCATGTGGACCTTCCTATGTGGAGTTCATATGTGATGGGACTGGAAAAACACGCTTCAAAACGAGGTCCCCCACGTCGAAAGTTCTTGGTTGAACTTTTTCATTATAATATTAGGCGACTCGGTGCCGATATGCAACTGCCCTTAAATCAGCTTCTTCATGCTTCTGGTCGATAAAGTCCAATGATTTCGGTAAAAGATCTCGATTCGTCCTAGGATCATAATGGGTAACCCTGTGAGAGGGAACTCCAAGTTCCATGAGTACAACAACTTCAGCGTCGTATGCCAAAGTGAATGGAGTGTGGCCAGTCGCAGACTTATGGGTGGTTCTGTAGGCCCAGAGTGCTGTTGGAAGCTCATCCACCCACTTTCCTCCAGCCTTCTCCAAACGTTTTTTCAATATGGACTTGATTGTCTTATTTACGGCTTCAGCTTGTCCGTTGCTTTAGGGTGAGCGACTACCACAAACCTTTTCTCGATGCAATGTTTTTGGCAGAATCCTTTAAACTCCCTACTCTCAAATTGAGTTCTGTTATCAGTAATGATAGTTCATGGGAGGCCAAAATGGAATATAATGTTTGCATAACAAAATTAATGACCTTCTTGGTGGCGATCTGGCCAAGGGCTCCACTTCTGCCCACTTGGTGAAATAATCGACCGCGACAATTGAGTATTTCGCACCACCTTTGGAGATTGGCAAGGAACAGATATATCGATCCCCCATATTGCAAGTGGCCATGGACTAACCATTTGCGTGACTCGCTACGGCGCTGCTTTTGGGATCTTTGCGTACTTTTGACATTTGTCGCATCTCCTTACATAGTCTGAGGCATCCCGATTCACGGCCGGCTAATAGTATCCATAGTGAAGGATATTTTTAGCTAGCGTCTGCCCCCTAGTATGGTCACTAAATTCTCCTTCGTGAACTTCTTTTAAGACCCGCTTTATCTTGTTGTGGATGATGCACCTAAGTAAGGGAACTGAGAATCGTTTTCGATACATTATTCCATCCTACATTATATACCACGAGGCCTTGCGAAAGACTTGTCGTCTCTTGTTCTTTCTCTTAGGCAAGTTCCCATGTAGCAGGTATTCTTTGAACGGGGTCATCCACGACTCCCTTTTAGTTTCCATCCCTAACACAAAATCTACTTCCATTTCTTTTATACTCGGGGCATGTATGGTTTCAACGAAAGCCAAGCTCATCTGCTGTGCATCACTAGTGCTTGCAAATTTTGCCAATGAGTCAGCTTTCTTATTTTGTTCACATGAGATATGCAAAATATCATAATATTCAAGGCCCGCCAACAGTTCTTGAACCCAAGCGAGATATGGGGCAAGCATTGCCCCTTTGCTTGATAGTCTCCCCGTACTTGATACACCACCAACTGTGAGTCACAAAAGATTTCGATAGATTTCACTCCAAGTTCTTTGGTAAGTTTCAAGCCCACAATCAATGCTTCATATTCAGCCTCATTGTTCGTAGTGAGGAAACCAAGTTTCAAAGCATAACAATTCGAACGGTTCTCGGGAGTTACAAGAATAACACCAGCCCCAGAACAATGGTCGTTGGATGCTCCATCTATATATAGCTTCCATCGAACGACAGGAATTACATCACTACCACTTGGCTCGTTTAATATGGTGAACTCTTCAATGAAGTCTGCTAGTGGTTGCCCTTGGATTACCCACCGTGGTAGGTAAGTGATATCGAACTGACTCAGCTCAATGTTCCATTTGACTATCCTTCTAGAGGTTTCTGGTCGTTGGAGCACCTGCCGCAGAGGTTGATCGGTATAAACACTTATCGAGTGTGCCAGAAAATATGGATGGAGCTTGCATGATATAATCACCAAGCAGTAAGCTAGCTTCTCAATCTTAGGATGATTTCTCTCTTCCCCGTTAAACGCTTGATAACATAGTACATTGGCTTTTGGATTTGGTCCTCTTCACGAATCAAAGCTGCACTGATGGCGTGCTGAGATACGGCCAAGTAAACATACAACTCCTCATGGTCTACAGGCTTTAACAGAACTGGGGGCCTCTCCACGTGTCTCACTAGGGCTTGGAAGGAATCCTCACAGTCCGGAGTCCATTCAAAATTTCTCTTCCTTTTCCTTATCACATCAAAGAAATGAATACGCTTGTCGGTCGCTCTGGATATGAATCGACTCAATGCGGCAACTTTTCCATTCAGGCTTTGTACTTGCTTTATAGTTCTGGGTGCTTCTATGTCTCGAATATCCCGAATCTTTTCTGGGTTGGCTTCGATTCCCCGTGCATTAACAATGAAATCCAAAAATTTCCCCGAGGCGACACCAACATGTCATCCACATAGACTTCCATCGTTCTACCAATCTGGTCTTTAAACATCCGGTTCACCAAATGCTGATAAGTTGCTCCTGCGTTCTTCAATCTGAAAGGCATCACTACATAACCGCACAATCCAACATCCGTGAAAAAACTGGTATGCTCCTGATCTATAATATGCATTGGGATCTGATTGTATCTTGAATACGCATCCATGAATGACAATAATTTGTGTGTTGCCGTCGAGTCAACCAGCTGATCAATTCTAGGCAAGGGGAGACTATCCTTAGGGCATGCCATGTTCAAGTTTAAGCAATCAACATAGGTCCTCAACTTCCCGTTTGCCTTCCTCACCAGTACGGCATTAGATACCCATTCAGGATAGAGGGCATCATGGACGAATCCATTGGCCATTAGTTTATCCACCTCCTCTCTGAGAGTGGCAGACCTTTCCAGGTCCATGCCTCCCCTTTTTTGCTTCACTGGCACATGCTTTGGGTCAATGTTCAACATATGACTTGCAATGGTGTAAGAAATCTCATACATATCAAAATGGGTCCAAGCGAAAATATTTAGATTCGCTCGGAGGAAATCGGTAAGATCCTCTATCATCGAGGGGTAAGTTGTGATCCAATCTTAAGCACCCACGACGGGTCATCATGGTTGACTGGAATGTCGATCGTCAGTTCAGCCGGTGCTGCCTTAGCCTCCTTGGGTTCTTCATCGTCATCTCTTGAATCTATGTTCCTATAGATTCGACCCTGTTTCCCAAGCCAAGGCTCGAGGCATTACTTGTCAGTTTTCTTCAACACGGATGTGGACAGAGTTGTCCGCACCCTTGCCCTTCTCTCTTCGCTGGGCCTCTCTCAACTCGGCCACATAACATCACGACCAGTCGCTTGATCTCCATGCACTACATCAACTCTCTGTCCATTGGAAATTTCAAGGTCAAACACCACGAGGCCAAAGCTGCCCTAAATTCTGCCAGGGCCAGTTGGTCAAGAAAAACATTATACGAGGAATCAATATCCAAAACAATGAACGGTAGGATCCGCACCTTCAGGCGTTCACCTTCCGCTAGTGTAACGGCAAGTCAACAAAACCTACTACATAAGTAGTCACCCCATTAAAGCCATGAATGCAAGAATTAGATGGTTTTAGATCCTTCGTCTCCATCTTCATCTGGTCTTATGCCTTTTTGAAGATAATATTAACAGAATTCCCATACAATCAGTATCGTTCTCACAAGTGTTGGCCCAATCGTGGCTGAGGTAACCATCCGGTCAATAGTAGGTGCCTCCACCCGATCGGCATCCCTGCTCCTGAATACTATATCATCCGTCATCATTCGCTGTTGCTTTGTTGGAGTCTCGCCTTCTATACGAGCAGCATTCAAAATCCGCATGCTTCAAGGATCTAGCATAGCATTCCATTTCTTGTCAACTTTTATTTGCCGGGTGTGGTCCACCAATTATCTTATTTATGACTAGCGTTCCTCCAGTCCGATTGGGCCCCTTAGGTCGATGTAAAACCTGCCCGCGATTGGGGTTGGATGTCCCATGTCCTCCTCTCTATGGATTCTTAACAAACTGCTGTAACTTTTTCTAGCGAATCAGTTTTTCTATAGCATCACGGAGGTGCCTACACTCCTCAGTATTACGCCCGTAGGTCTCGTGAAACCGACAATTCTTTCCAGTCTACCTTTGTTCCTTCGTTGATTCCTTTGGGCGTGGATTTCGGTATTGGAATGTATTACAAGTCGATAAATAAATATTTTCCAAAGATGTGTTTAGAGGAGTGTATTCACCATACGTTAGGATTCTTGGTTTCCACTTTCCAACTTCCCTCTTTCTTTCGGAATTTCCTCCTCTGGATCCTTTTGACTGCACCGGCTTATTTTGAACATTGACTTGGACCTTGCTAGACTTTTTGCCAGATAGCTTTACCGTAATATTGCTTTGCACCGCTTCCTTACTGGGCCCTGCCGTACTTCTTCGTCTTCACCACATGGCCTCTTCCCTTCCCATGAATTGGTTATCCTTTGAATAAAAGCGTTCCAGGGTAGTCGGTGGTTTTCCTGCTAGCCAATCACCAAACTCTGAGTCTGAATCTACTCCTCGCATCACGACCATAAGGATAGCACGGTCACTAGGGTTGCTAGCTTCGGTAGCAGCGATGTAAATCTTTGCAAATAATCCTTTAACGACTCACCCGGAACTTGGATCGCACTGGACATAGACATCACATCCTTTGGGCGAGTGACATGGTTCCTAAACTGCTCCATAAATTTCATCGCTAACTCATCAAACTTGGAGATCGATCGTGGGGGAAGCCTGGTGAACAACATGGTAGCAATCCTGGACAAGGTTATTGGGAAGCATCTGTATTTTGTTGCATCATTTACTCGTGCCAAGTCCATCATCCACTCGTATCTAATTATATGCTATCGGGGATCAGTCTTCCCTTCATAAGCTGGAATAGTAGGCATAGTGAACCTCTGGGGGGTACTCGGCTTGTAGGATAGCATATGTGAATGGAGTATGGCTCCTAGATGTGCCCCAATCATCGTTGACAAGCCCTGATTCTCCTTCATCAGTTATCTGACCATAGTTGATAAATTCGAAGTCTGGATGGGAGGTGGTAAGCCGGAATCCATCCGGCTTGATCGTTCCGGTTGGTGCCTCCTTGACAAGCGATCTCCCAAGGCACGTCTTGAGGACCCACTTCGTTATGACCCTGGCGAGTTGGTGGACCAGCTTCCACTTGTGCTCCATATCCTAAGTTTCCAGCTCCAGTTTGGGTACGATTTCCTAAGTGCGAGTGGTGGGCTACAGTTCCATGTAGGGAACCAGGACCATTTCTGTTGGATTGGTTTGCTGCACCTATTTGTGCCGTTTTGATCCTACGGTGTCTATGCTTGTGATGCTCATCTAACGAAGGGGAGCTATCGGATGATGAGTAGGAAGCAGGGCTTCCACCAGCATTCTGATGTTGCTGCTGAGGGATCTGGGTCATGAGGTTGGCATTTTCTTGAATCTGCTCGTTAAGTTGTCTCCTAGTTTCCACGAGCTGTCTCATCAGCTCGTTGAACTCTGCCCTAGTGACAACTTCTGGTTGGTTTGGGACGGTGGCGGTCTCTGCGCCCTGGATTAGCTTATTGATTGTTGGATCCCACTTGCTGGATGCTGGCGGTCTAATTAGCATCCACGTTATGGGAGGCTGACCTGGTACTTGGGCTTCCCATCTGAGAGTTATCCGTCGGAACTCTGGATAGAATTTATGAACTTTTGAAAATGAACTTGGATCTCCTTCGGGGGATTTCTTCAAGCGACAAAGTAGATCCTAACAGCCTGAGAATGCATTTTCTCGGTGAAAGCACCAAAATTGTTAACGAACACCCTTAAATAGAGTTGTGTTGAGAGATTAATGAAGAAAGTAAACTAAAATAGAGAAATAACATAGTTAAACGCAAAAAGAACAGCAAAAACGAGAATACCAGATTTATAGTGGTTCAACATAATTGCCTATGTCCACTTTGAATATGATCTTTATTACTTTTCAAATCACTTAAATATAGATGCAATCCGTAAACAAACAACTTGAATGCAAGCTTGAACATAAAAGAAGTAAGTACAGAAAGTGGCAGAGTATCCCTGGAGTTCCCAAAAGAAAGGTCCCTTTAACTGTATCCCTGCCCCTCTATTTATAAACGAAGACAGGCTAATCCCCCTATGCATGCCCATGACCAAGATACTTCGGCCCACAGTAGGCCATTTGTGTTCACCGACCCATGTATATCTACAACCTATGACCGAAAAAGGAGCCACCGAGCCACTCTGGCCGAACCAGGAGTTCCTCGTTCATGACTCAAAGTGAAATCTCCTATGACTTGGAGCAACTAGGGATGTGAACCGACGTGAAGAAAGGCTGACCGCATTGCCCTGTTGGTAATCTGCTAACTTCCTTAACCGAAAGATGATTGGCCGTCCACCTTAGCCTTCTCTCTATGACCGAGCGATATACGTTGAGCAACCCGGACTGGGCTAACAAGACTAGATCCAAGTTGTCAAACCGTACACGTCAAACCACTTAGGCCAAGCCACACGAACTAATTCTTCGGAGGATGATCTACTAAAAGCCAGACCACCTAGGCCGATCGTAGCAAACAACATCACATTGTCCACAGTCGACCCAACTATACCGACCCACGCTGACTAATCCACCTTAGCCGAGCCACCTTGGCTTATCTATCTTGGCCGAGCCAGTATGTCTATACTCCAACACCAATCTCATATACTTCCAATCCTCTCTTAGCTTGAGTCCTGTCTAGGTTCAACCATAGGCTCTGCGACTATTGCCATGTAGTCGGGCCAAAGTGCTGGGTAATAGAAATCAAGTTATGATTTATCATACTTGGAATCATAGGTGTTATACCAAATTTTAGTCTAATTTTTTTCGCACTAGAAGGATGGCTCAAACCTCAATTTCCCTATAACTCTCTCCCTAAACTAATTATATAAAATTTCTTTTGTTCCAAGAAAATAAGGAGATCAAGGAGAATTAGTGCTCTAAATGAAGAAATCGCACAGATGACAACATTAGAAGAAAATGTTTGTCCTAACTTCAACCTAGGAAGCATAAAGCCTGGGCAGTCATCAGAACCCAAAAAACCTACTATTAGTGAAGCTCAAATTAAAGATCTGATACATCACATGGCAATGATGCAAGATTTTTGGAGTAGATCCTTGCACAGCCATCTTCCAAAATTTCCGAGTTCAGTTAAGGGTCAAAATTAGATCTTCGAGAAGAAATCTTGATGCTTCTTTGCTTAAAAACATATGAAAAAGAAAAATCGTTACAACTCCACAAAAGAGAAAAGGTGAACAATAGGCTGAAGCAACCATGCAGTCTCCAAGACCGTTGGCGGATGACAAAGTTAATGCAGATTACCAAGGGAGATCGGTGCAGAAATCCAAGGAGCAATCTAGATATTCAATATCTGAAGAATACAAACCTGTTAGGATCAATTGCAACTGCGACGAAGCTTATCTAAGAGATATGGCCGATAAAATGGCAATGATCATTCTTAATCTTAAAGGAAAAAGAACTATTAATAAGAGGGTAATAATAATTATCGAAAATCTCTCTTCATGGACGAAATCATGTATACCAGGATCCCATCCCACATCAAAATTCCATCCTTAGGATATAATAAGACTACTGATCCCAATAGTCACTTAATGGCATTCGAAAGTCAGATGGACCTTTACAATGCATCCGGAGCTGTGCATTGTAGACCTTTACCCACTACCTTCCACGACGAGGTGGCCAAGTGGTATAGACATTATCATAAAAAAACTATCTACTCCTGGAAACAATTTTGTTATCACTTCTCAGCATAATTTTTTATTTGCAAAGACCCCACAATTGATTATAGCATACTAACTAATATTAAACAGAAGCCAGGAGAGTTACTGGGTGATTATCGTTGGAGGTTCAACATAGAGGCATCAAAGGCGGAGGATATGACCTATAGGAATAAGTTGATGGCAGTGTGCTTAGGGTTAATTAAGAAACTCTGTCCTGGTGAGAACTCTACATTCATGGCTATAGATATTTACGAGATTTCCATTTCCAAGCCAATAAGTTCATCCATATGGATTAAACGTATCAAGCAAAGAAGAAAGCTCAAACAAATAGAGAAACGAGAAAAGCTAGCTTTAATTTCCATAATAAGAAGTCGAGATGGAAAGATTTCCTAAATTCTAACTATTTCGCATTGAACAAGCCAATATTCCACATTTACGCTTAATGAAAAAAAGAGTTAACTTTTCTGTTTCCAACAAATCTAACCAATCCCGAACTAAGGAAAAGAGGTGATTGTTGCTCTTACCATAAAGTAAATGGACAAAAAATAGATGAATGCCATGTGTTAGCAGGTATAATCCAAAATTTGATTTGTGCTGGACATTTGAAGGAATTCATCAAGGATGGACATAAAACTGCATATTCTGAGGATGGCCATCAAAAGCTCTCAAACAATGCTGCGAATTTAGTAGAAGGTGAAAGTCGGCCAGATTTCATTCTATTCCTCAATAGAATCAATGTAATCCACAAGGGACCACATTTGGTTGGAAGCGGCGAAGGAGATAGAAATCGCTACATTAGAAGCAAGAGATGGAGTTTTATCTATTTTACAAGACCTAATGCTTAAGAATCCTAGGTACTAGATTCAAATGCATAAATTGACCCTCCAGGAACTAAGAGGAGTCCGTCATCTCCACAATGACTCGCTATGATCACTGCTAAAATTGGGTTCTCCGTGGTTACTAAAACTCTTGTTGTTGGTGAAAAAAATGGGCCACCAACACCTAGTTATATGAAGGCACCAATATCCATTCACAGATCTCGGATAGTGTCTAATGTAGAGAATATAATATGAAGAATAAACAAATTAAAAATGAAAGCAAGTAAAAAGAGACAAGATTTTTAGTGGTTCGACTGACTCTGGCTTACGCCCACTCTAGAATAATCCTTTTTATTACACTGTAGTTTATTTACAGTTATAATTCAAAATCCAAGAATAAAATTGACAGAGTGTAACCTAAGTTCAAAATGAAGGGAAGCAGAAAGAGGCTCCAAAAGATCTTTTTTTGACGCCATGCCTACTGTATTTATAGGGAAAGTTGTGCATGGGTCGGGCTGAAATTTCGGTAGAAGGTTTGGGAGACCTAAACGAGGCCACCCAAAAATTTCCAGATCCATCAGAGCCCACAATAGGGATCGATATTTATCCCTATTAGTGTGTCCAAATGGGCTGCGATCACTACGAGGAGTGCCCATGATGTTAGCTACTTGCTCCCTAAATTTCATGCAATTTGACGTACGGTTTATGAGATATTGCATTTTTCATGAAGTAGTGTTGCTTAAATTCTGATTTTTGCTAATCCTTCCGAAGGGAGTCTTGCCGATCTCTCCAGCTTCCTCCAATCAAAATGAGATCCCTAAGGGATGTTCCACATATTGTAGTAATCTTGTACTCCAAGTTTCACATCAATTGGGTGTGTAGATTTTGAGATATTGATCGATCTTTCCTATAAATTTTAGTTCAGTCGATCCTTAAGAGGGAAGAGGGCCAATCCCTATAGAGGGAAAGAGGATGATCCCTCTAAACTCCTCCAAATGCCATGCGATCTTTAAGGGAGCTTCTCCATGTATTATCCTTATCTCTAATTTTCACACTAATTGGATTAGTATAACTCGAGTGATCAATCTTTGTTGCAATATGTTATGAAGGCTGATTATAGCCAATCCCTATGAAGGGAAGAGTGTCGATCCTCCAACTGGCTCTATTTGATGTGCGATACCTAGGATAGACTCCTTAGGTCCCACATCTTGCTGACAAAATTTTATATGCACTGGACTTGTGGACTTTGAGATATTGATTGTTTTCCATTGAGTTGTACTTGCTTGGTTGAAATATGTCGATCTCTTTTATATCGATTCCCTTTTATACCGATCCCTTTCTTAGGTGAAGCAATTTACCCATAGCTTGTGCATACAAACTTCAAACGATTTAAGATTTGAAATGTAGCCTTGTGGGGCCTTCCATATTACTTTAAACTGGTCTCACCCAGTTTGGAACAAAAATTAAGGACATGCACCGAT
The DNA here is from genome assembly GCA_030765085.1 of Allium cepa. NCBI lineage: Eukaryota > Viridiplantae > Streptophyta > Magnoliopsida > Asparagales > Amaryllidaceae > Allium > Allium cepa. Next base: position 673,580,034 of record CM060935.1, on the reverse strand, counting down.
CACCTCAGGAAAGGGATAGGCACCAATCCTCTGCTTAGGAGAGGTACTGATCCGTACTTAGAATATTCTATAAATTCTATCTTTTAGTCTTGGTTGATCGTCGCTTCATATCATTGCTTGCACTTGATTTCTAGACCTCACAATCATCGCTCTTGGCTACTAGCCTTGATTATCGTGAAGTCTGTTGGGTTAAATCCACATGCCTCTTGCCTTGGCAAAAGGTGGGTTAACACTTTGCCCCATAAAACATGCTTTGCGATAGGAATGTGTGTTTTGAAATGCCATAAATCCAAATTCAATATCCCTAACCCATTAGTAGCCGTATTGTCCAATCTAGAATGCAGTACAAATCCACGGTCTCTCTGGATCATTTTATCTGAATCTGTATCCATCAAAATGCCAAATCTATTATTATTCAATGCTGATGTCCAAATCCATGACCTCTCCGAGTTGTTATCCTAATCCAAATCCTCGATCTCAGTGGATCTTTGTCGAGCATAATCCGTACTCGAAGACCTGAGTAGGCCGATCCATCACATTCAAGACAAGCACAATCCATACTCGATGATCTGAGTAGGTCGATCCATTGCGTTCAAGTGAAGCGACCTATCCTTACTAGGCATAGTCCATACCCGATGACCTTATTGGGTTTTATTCTACTACCCATCGCTTTACTGATGTCAATGTCATCACATTCTTGGTTCTCATAATGTGAACCCGAAACTTCTTCATAAATCTTTTAACCAATTCCATCCATGTGCTAATAGAACCGCTCTCCAACTGTCTATACTATAGTGCAGCTACATCCGTTAAGTATAAGGGAAATCATTGTGCCAAGACTTCTTTCGATGCCCCCAGTACTTTCATGTGCCTTACATACCTCATCATATGCATAGTGGGATCTGACTTTTCGTTATAAGCTTCCGGTGTTGGTAGTTTGAATTATAGATTCCTAGCATTATTGATATTAGGAGCGAATGGACTTCTATTTAGATCTTCTAGATCCTCGTTCACTAATCCTTTGTGTATAGCTCGCTTGATCATCTCTGCAAACCATCATTGTCTTCCAGTGTAATCTCCTATCATCATGTCCAAACTTTCGCCTGAGTCTACGAGGGAGTTCTGGAACGTATTCTTCTGGTTGAGCATCCAAATCTTGATTCGCACCAAGCTCCATGGGATTGTTTACAGGTCCCCCAGCATCACGATCAACCAGACCCGGGGGGATGCCCCTAGCCTTTGGGGATTGGTGTCGATCCTTCTAAGATGGCCAGGGACTGCCCTCTGCTGCTCTATTCCATTCCTTTGTCCATTGGCTCCATTTTCATGTTCTTGGTTCTGATTTCCAATGATCATTGCTGCTTCAACTTCTTGATCTAAGTTGTCATTAGCTCTTGCTTCTCTATTTCTTGATTCTGTGCTCTAGCTCGTCCAATCCGTCGGAGTAAATTCTTTATTATCCCCTTCTATCTTTTCAGCATCCTCTCCTACATAACATCCATCATTGTTTTCATTTCATCCCTGGTGATGTAAATAAATGCTTGATTGGCTTCAACTCACGTGGAAGCCTCCTGACTCCTTCCATGGTGAATCCTTTCCGATAGCACTCTTCTTGTTGATTGCTTAGTCATTGCTTCCTAAAGCTTAGTATTCAAGCTTTCAAATCTCAGATATAACACCAATATCCAGTCACAGATCTCAGATAGTATCTAATGTAGAAAATATAATATGAAAACAAATAAATTAAAAATTAAAGCAAGTAAAAAGAGACAAGATTTACAGTAGTTTGGCTAACTTCGGCCTATGTCCACTCCAGAATAATCCTTTTTATTATACTGTAGTTTGTTTACAGTTATAATTCAGAATTCAAAAATAAAGTTAACATAGTGTAGCCTAAGTTCAAGGTAAAGAGAAGGAGGAAGAAGCTCTAGAAGATCCCTTTTCTAATGCCATGCATGTTGTATTTATAGGAGAAGACGTGCATGGGTGTGACTGAAATTTCAACAGAAGGTTCGAGAGACTAAGACAAGGCCACCTAAAAATTTCTAGGCCTATCAAGGCCCATAATAGGGATCGGTACTGATCCATATTAGTGTGTTCAAACGGGCTGTGATCCCTATGAGAGGTGCCCCATGATGTAAGCTACTTGATCCCCAAATTACATCCAATTCGGACGTACTATTAGTGAGATATCGTATTTTCCGTGAAGTAGTGTTGCTTAAATTTAAATTTCTGTCGATCCCTCGGAGTTATGTCGATCCCCCCAACTTCCTTCAATTGGAATGTGATCCCTAGCGGATGTTCCATATTTTGTGGTAAGCTTGTACTCCAAGTTTTATGTCTATTGGTTTTGTAAAACTCGAGTTATTGATCAATCTTTGTTGCAATATGTTGTGTAGGCTAATTATAGTTGATCCCTATGGAGGGAAGAGTGCCTATACCTCCAACTGGCTCAATTTGATCTGTGATCCCTAAAGTAGACTCCTTAAGGTCCCCACATCTTGTTCACAAAATTTTATATGCATTGGACTTGCAGACTCTAAGATATTGATTGTTTTCCATTAAGTTGTACTTATTTGGGTGAAATATGCATATCACTTTTATACTGATCCCTCTTTATACGATCCCTTTTATACCGATCCTTTCTTTAGGTCTAGTAATTTTGCCTACGCATACAAACTCCAAACGACTTGAGATTTGAAATGTAGCCTCGTGGGGCTTCCCTTATCACCTTATACTGGTCTAACCCAGTTTGGGACAAAAATTAAGGACATGCATTGATCCCTTAGAGAATGGGATAGGCACTGATCCTCTGCCTTGGGGAGGTACAAATTCATACTTAGAATATTCTAGGGATTCTATCTTTTTGTCTTGTTTGATCATCAATTCATATCATTGCTTGCGCTTGATTTCCAGACCTCAAAATCATTGCTCTCGGCTATTGGCATTGATAGTCGTGAACTCTATTAGGTTAAATCCACCTATCTACTGCCTTGGAAAAAGATGGGTTAACACTTTTCGAGCTGTCAATGTAATCTTTAAGCATGCCTTTGATCAAATAGGAATTCTAGAGGAAAAGTTACAACCGAGCATTGAGCCCATCTTCGGGTTCAACAATAAAAGATCAACCCCCATAGGATAGATAAAGCTTTTGGTGCAGATGGGAATTCCACCGCACTTCAAGACCTTTGAAACTCTCTTTGTCATTATGGATCAATCTTCCTACTACAATGCCTTCTTCGGGAGACCAGCTCTAGATAAAGTTGACATTTTTGTTTCACCAATGGTGCTTAACCAAAGCGGTTGAGGAACCATAAGGGAAGAACAATCTAGCTCTCGTGAAATGTACTTTACCACTGTTGAGTGATATAAATGAGACAATCTTTCTTGCTATGACTTGGGGAAAAATGATTTAATCAAAGATGATATTGAAAATCCTTTGGATGAGGGTTCTTCAAGCTAATCATCCAAAGAAAAAACAACGTCTATTGAGAAAACTAAGCATATGTTAAGAGAATTCGATTTCTATGAAAAGAAAAGGAAGAGAAAAGAAACAAACCCAATGGAAGATGAAGTAGAAGGCGAGGAGATCATCACTGAATTAGATTGTAGGGATAAACATGGAAGAATGAAGTCGACAGAGGACCTTGAGGAAATATTTTTGGATCCCGTCGATCCAAAAAAACCATAAAAATTGGAAAAGAGTTGGAGAACAAACTTAAAGGAGAACTAATTTAAATTCTGTAATCCAGCAAAGATCTGTTTGTCTGGATCCATTCAGATATGGTTGGAATAGATCCGACTGTTACGTATCATGCTTTGAATGTAGACCCCAGTATCAAACCTATTTAGTAGAAGAAAAGATAGTTTGATAAAGTTTGATCTAAAGCCTTGAAGGAAGAGGTCAAGAGATTGCTCAAAAATAGATTCAACGGAGAAGTACTCTACATGAAATGTTTAGCCAATCCAATACTGGTCAAAAAATCTACTGGGAAGTGGAGGACGTGGGTCGATTATACCTATTTGAATAAGGCATGCCCAAAGGACTGCTATCCCCTTTTAAGAATAGACCAATTAGCCAATACGAAAAGTGGATACCGACTTTTATCTTTTATGGGTGCTTATTTCAGATACAACCAGATTCTAATCTTTAAACCAGATGAGGAAAACACTAGTTTCATAATAGATTGGGGAACATATTGTTACGAAGTAATGCCTTTTGAGTTAAAGAATGTTAGGGAAACATACTAAAGATTGGTTAACAGAATGTTCAGAGAACAGATTGGCCGAAACATGTAGGTATATGTAGATAATATTCTAGTTAAATCTGAAGAAGAAAGCAAACATCTAAAGGATCTTTAGGCAATGTTTGGGGTATTACGGAATATCGGATGAAGCTTAACCCGCATAAATATTCTTTTGCAATCCAGTATGGAAATTTCATGGGATATATAGTCAGTGCTAGGGGAACCAAAGCCAACCACAACCAAATTCATACTATCAAGGATATGGAGAACCTAAGACAAGTAAAGATGTAATGAGCTTAAATAGGAGGGTAGCAGCGTTGAATAGATTTATCTCCAAGGCCACCGACAAATGCATTCCATTCTTTGATGTGATTAAGAAGAAAAACTTTAAATGTGGGGAAGATTGCCAGAAATCTTACAAGGAATTAAAAGTCTTGAGAGGCCACCAATCTTGTCCAATCCCATGGACAAGGAGAACCTTTACCTTTATATGGCAATTTCTAAACATGCTGTTATTTCTGTTCTGGTAAGAGAAGACAAGGGAACTCAACTTTTAGTATATTATATAAGCAGGAGGCTCAAAAATGTAGAAACTAGAGATCCTATTGCAGAGAAATTAACATACCGCTTGATGCTCACTGCAGTGAAACTAAGAGCCTACTTTCAAGCACACCGATCAAGGTCTAAACCAAAACATTAGCAAGACTAGTAAAATGGAAAGTAGAATTCAGCCAATATGATATTGAATTTCTACCCGAAATGGCAATCAAAGGACAAGCCCTAGTTGATTTTGTTAATGAGTGTACGAGGTTTATTAAAGAACAAACAGAAAAGGAGAAGGATATAAAGCCTAAATTGCAGTTGTTCGTGGATGGAGCTTTAAACGAACAAGGTGCTGGAGCAAGATATGTGATTATTACCCTTGATGGACATTATTTACACTATGCAATGAAGTTGGGATTTCCAGCTACTAATAACGTAGTAGAATATGAATTAGTGGTGGAAGGACTCATCTTGGCTCTATAGTTAAAAGTTCCTAGAAGTGAAATTTTTGGTGATTCCAAACTAACGGTAAATCAATTGAATCGAACATGTCAGACAAAGGATGCCAAATTGATCTTATATGTCAAAAAGGTGTTAAAAATGTTCCAAATTGAAGATTTCTCCATATACCAATTACCGAGAGGAAAGAATTCTCAAGCTTATTCTTTGGCTAAATTAGCAAGCTCATGAGGAGCACCAGAAATACAAATTAGGCTGTAACCAAACCCCAGTATAGAAGAGAAGGCACTCGAATCAAGAAATGAATCCATGGTATTGTCCAGATCTCAAGCCTTAATACATGCGAAAGTGGAGCCAGAAAATGGAAGCGAAACCCTCCAAGTGAAATTTTCTCATCAAGAGACGAATGACTAGTATAAGAACAATTGGATGACACCCATTATGAATACCCGATAAATGAAAAGTTTCCAATAAAGAAAAAAGAAGCAAGAAGAATAAAACACCAACCTACAACTTTCATCATAATGAATGAAAAACTCTATAAGAAAAGATATTCAAACTTCCTTACTTAAGATGTGTTGATCCGAAAATGATTGCGAAATTGCTAAGAGAAGCCCATGAAGGGTACCATGAAGACCATTCTAATGACATAAAGTAGCTAAGAAGGTTACGAGACAAGGCTTTTATTGCTCTTAAATGACTAGGCATGCCATCGATTATGTGAAAGATGTAAAAGCTGCCAAAAGTTCTTTAAGATCTTACATTTGCGACCTAGAAAATTGACTTCGATCTCGAGCCCATAGCCTTTCGATGTATGGGGAATTAACTTAATTAGACTACTACCTATGTCCAAAGGAGGAGCTAAATACGTAGAGATGGCCATTGACTATTTCACAAAATGGGTAGAAGCTGAACCGCTTTCAAATATCATATCAGGGAAAGTTCTTAAGTTTGTAATCAAAATATCATTACCAGATTTGGTATTCCATATTAAATAATATCTTATAATGGAACTCAATTTAAAAGGGAAGAACTTACATGGTTCTGTAATAGAAATGGAATCATCAAGAGCTTTTCATCCATAGCGCACCCCAAAGCTAATGTAGCCATTGAAGCTACTAATAAAATCGTTAAGACCATTCTCAAGAAATGATTAGAAAATGCTAAAGAAAATTGGGTAGAAGAACCACCTCTTGTACTTTGGGCACATAAAACTTCCACTAAAACTGCAACATTACATACTCCATATTCCTTAATATATAGATACGAAGCCATGCTCCCAATCGAGGTTGAAGTAACTTCTCATTGAAGAATTGTGTATGCATGATCCAAATCAAGAATTAAAGAAAGAATCCTTGGACTTAATCAATGAGTTACAAGATGAAAAAGTCGTACGAACGACGAATATCAATAAAGAATATCCAAATATTACAACTCTAAAGTAAGAGAGAGACCGTTTCAAAAAGGAGATTTAACGCTTTGAAGAGTCATGGAAAATACTAAGAATCTAGTACATGGATCACTCGGGCCAAATTGGGAAGAACCCCTAATCATACACAAAGTAATCCCTCTTGGGACCTATAGAATACATCGACCTAATGGCATTGTAATAGCGAGAATATGGAATGTCGAACATTTGCGGCTATATTTTTCGATAATGGAAAAATAAAGAGGTTAAGGCAAGAGTAACCACTGGATCAACCATGGAAAGAAGGAAGACACTCCTTATATAATGGAAAAAGCATTTGTCCTCGCTAAGATGGCTTGGTCAAAGTGCCTCCTAGAGGGAGGTTAGAGTAAGCCTTTGGTACCTTCTTAAAAGGCCTAACTATAGCATATGCAAGCCCTATTCCCGCCTATAGCCTGGCTAAGGCACCTTCTAGAGGGAGGATGGAGCAAGCCTTTGGCGCTGCCTAAGACGGTCAAGTCAAAGCACCAACCCACTTTCGGTACTTCCTATAAGGCCTGACAGAAGCAGCTCCTAGAAGGAGGATGAAGTAAGCCTTTGACACACCTATGACGGTCAGGTCAAAGCATTGACCATCTACAGTACCACCTATAAGGCCCGACTGAAGCACCTTCTAGAGGGAGGATGGAGTAAGCCTTTGACTTCGCCTAAGATGGCCAGGTCAAAGCACCAAACTAGCCTTCAGTACTCCTTACAAGGCCTAACTGAAGCACATCCTAGATGGAGGTCGGGTAAGTCTTTGGTTCTGTTCAAAGATAGCAAACCAAACGCATCGAACGAGAACTAAACCATCACCTAAGATGGTGATAAGGGGGTTTGATCCAAGCTGGGACCATCACCTAAGATAAAGTCAAACAATATTTTAGAAGAAGATCCACCAAATATGAGCTGCTTGTGCTTTAACACAAAAGCAATCTTCTAGAGGAAAATCTGAAAAATAAGCCATTTGCATCCAAAATAGGTCAATCAATCTTCTAGTGGAAGATCTACCAAATATGGTTTCCCCGTGCTTTAAAACATGACTTTTCCAAAAGGAAGCATTATTGCCAGAAGGGTTTTCTTGTCTTCTCTTATTATCGCTTGAAGGATTTTCTGGTTTTCTTCAATTATTGCCAGATGGACTTTCTGGTCTTCTATTGCCAAATGGGTTTTTTGGTCTTCTATTCTTATTGCCAAATGGACTTTTAGATCTTCTACCGTTACTGTCAAATGAATTTTCTAGTCTTTTCTTATCGTTGTTAGATAGATTCTTCGATCATCTATTATTATTAGAAAGATTCTATGATCTTCTATTATTATTGGAAGTATTTTCCATCCCACTGCTATTGCCAGACAATTTTTCGAGCTTCTATTTGGGATATTCATATTATCGCCAAAATGAGTTGTTGGTCTTCCCTCCTATGATTCAGGAAATTAAATCGCCACATGACTTCCAAAGCTTTTATTGGGAAATTATTAATATTCAATATTGAAATTGATCTCGACTTATATGAACAAACATGGGAAATTTCCTAAATTAAAGAATCCATAACTCAACTGAATCTGAAAATTGCTAAAGATCTAAATACTAAGTTTATAATAAAAATTGACATTTGTTTCGTATTGTGTAGAAATATAGGATTATAAAGAAAACCATATAAGGAACCACCAATACAAAGGAATTTTTGGTTTTACACAAAAGTGTAAAAAGCTTCTTTTATACAAGGAGGGGAGGCAAATGTTATCCACATAATTTCAAGTGGATAAGAGCAAAGACATTTATGTCGAAATTGAAGAGTAATAAGGTAATTGATAATGCCGAAGAACAGCATGCCATGAATCGTCTATATGACAACGAGTTCCATACAAACTAACAAGGTAAAAGAAACGTCAAAAGGCTGTAATGTCGAAGGCTACGATGAGGAACAATGTCGCCCTTCATTAATAAAGAGTAATAGACATTGTCGCAGGTCATCAATGAAGCCAGCAATACCGAATGCCATCAATGCCGCATACCCATTATAAGGTTGGGTGCATGATATAGTGCCAAAGAAACTAGAAATAATCCTGCATGTTAGTAAGGGAATGACGACATTGGAAAGCTCTATGCTAAAAGCCATCAATATAGCATTGATACCGCATAACATTAATGGCGAATTCCATTGATGGGGCACTTCTCCCATATAGCCAGAAGAATCAATGCCACTCCGGATTAATACCATCTCTCTTCAATGTCGCCTTATTCTGATGTCACCCTTCAAAGTAATATCATCTCCCATCAATACCACCTATTATTAACGTCGTTTGTTATCAATGTCGCTTATAGTTAATACCACCTATTATCATTGTCGCCTATAATCAATGTCACATGCTATCAATACCACTTATTATCAATGCTGTCTGCGATTAATGCCGCTTGTTATCGATGTCGCTTGTTATCAATATCGTCTACTATAAAAGCCATTTGTTATTAATACCATTCATTGCCAATATCACCACTTATCAACGTCACCGATTGTTAATGTCGTGCCATAGTAATGCTGTGCTTCATTAACCATCAAAGAAGACCGCATATCCTCAATACAATGTTGATATTGGTTGTCATCAATGAAGACTATCAAGGCAAGATGGATGCTAAGTGCCAAAATTCACCATTGAGTGGGTGGATGTTGGAGTATAACGCCATGCGCCATCAACATGGATAATGCCGGAGTCAAGCGTGGCACATGGATACATGGCAGCCATGTTGCATCCTTTAACTCCTATAAATACGGACCGAGGGGCATGAAGAAGGGGCGATCATTTCTGTTTTCTACTCTCAAATTAAACTCTTGCAACCCTAAACGGGGAAACTCAAAGGGGAAACTCTAATTTGATTGTAACTAAATTTTATTTTATATAAATAAGGACTTGGACATGCCTATTACCTTGATTGTGCACTTTGGACATTATTAGACATGAATATGCATAATGAAGCTCTTTAGACCCAAAACAATTGTGATACGATTAGAATCACATGAACCTCGGTCTAAACAAGCATTTATATGCATAGTCTTCACCCTGCCTATTACATATGGACATTGGACTATGAACATATGGACCGCCTACCTAGTTCATAAACGTGCTTGATGGACTACTATGCACATTTACGTCTATTCTTCCTATCCTTTGATCATGTATCATGGGCTTTTGAAAACCTAATTCCAAAAGAACATATAAGCTTTCAAATATTTTAATCCAAAAGACTATATGAGCTTTCGAATTCCTTGTTCCAAAAGCCCATGGGCATCATGAGATCATTTATTAATAATGTCACCTTGTACTTAATCTTGAATACTATGTTTGTTCTTGATTCTTTAGCACCATTTTGTCAACACCAACTAAGTCATGCTTAATCATGTCATCAAAAGTGTTGGAAATCAAATTCTGACTTATCATACTTGACATCATGGGTGTTATACCAATTTTTGGTCTAACACTCAATCATAAAAAAATATCCAAACTTTAAAGCTACATATTCGAAAATACACATACAAAATTTAAAAAAATTATAAATTAGTATTATCGTAATTTAATATATATATATATATATATATATATAACTTTAATAATCATGATTACTTTCAGAACAATCCATATATACATATACACATGTGTATACTATAATTTAAAATTTAAAATCTAAATACACATAATCGTTGAATGTGTGTGTGTTAGTATGCTAAACCGAAATTAACCATACCAAAATTTTACTTGATGTTGGTTTTATAATTTTGGATAACATGAAGAATGAGGCAATAAATATACGTATACACAATTCAACTAATTGAATATCATATCCATTAATATATATAAATTAAACATTGAAAATAAATATAAATTTTATTATAACAATTTAGATATAATTTTAGATTAAACAAACAACTGATTTTAACCAATTAATTTATTAGTTAAATTGTGAAAATGCAAATTTTGTAGCAAATCAAATCAATATTAAATAATAATTCCAGATCTAACAACCAATTTGAATATTAACAATAAATCAAACATAAGATTGATTTTATAATAAAATAACAACACAGACATTTTAGTTTAGCTTTAATAAGCAGTAATCTATACACACACACATATGTAAATTTGGTTAATTTTAATCATTATGAATAAATATAATAAATAGTAGAATTGAACTAGAAAAGTCTTGCCATTTTTAACACCTTGATTTGAGATTTCTTCTCGAATCTCTAAGTAAATCCACACCTCGCAAGAGAATGATGAACCGCCTAGATTTTATTTTATTTGATGTTTTGATTTGATTTGAAGTTGATTTCCTTGGAAGGGATGTTTTAGTTTTTGGTTGTGGCTTTGGAGATAAAGAGAGAAATAAAATGAATGAATTAATGAAGGAGAATAAAATTAGTGGATTTTTTATTTAAAAGCGTGAAACATTTCCGTTTCTTTCAATTAAAACTTCCCTAATTAATTCCTTAATTTTCTCTCACTCCTCCCCTCTCTCTTCTCAAGATATGATCGGTCCCAGATGCCATCAAATGGCAAAAAATCATATAAGTCTCTTCATGCAATTACCTTTTATTTAAACCCGTTTAAAGTTATATTGATATCATATATCAGCACGTGCAAATATAACTTTCGTATATGCATTTAAATAGCTGCAAACACCTTCAAAACATGAAATAATTATATAATAATCAGTATTCTCAAATATTAATTAATTTATAATATTTTATAAATTAGTCAAATCGTATGGTTTTTTTTGGAGAATTCACAATTACGGTTGTGTGACTCATAGGTATAAACTCAGTTAAAAATTAATACTAAACAATTTAAATATTAATGTTCACACTCCACCTTAGCTAGTGCTATGATGGTTTGGCCAAATTCATCATTTATAGACCTTTTTCGTAAAATCATATCTTATATTATCTCAAGCGGTACCAATGGTGACAATAATTTACACACGTTCTCTTCGCTAGCACTGTAACATATTAGAATATATCGAGTCGGGTTAGGTCAAAACTCTAATATCATTCATACACAACTTGATCAGTCCTCCAAAAATCAAAGTCATTGGTTCAACAATAACCTTATTATTAACCATTCTACCCTGACGAAAGATTTTAACTTTGAGCTGATTGTAGTTGACTCTAATACCAACCTCACATAATTGAGACAAATACTCTATTGAATAATGTTTCATTTCTAATGCTTCAACCCAGACCTGATTATAGTTGCTCAATGGATCATCATGTAATGATTTAATCATAATCAAAGTGGAGTATTCGCATTAAAGTTCTATGGTAGTCTCAAATTGAAGGAACTATGTAACACGGCCACCTTGAGATTTCTTGTTTGAGCTATTTGTTATTAACTAATAGGAACACCCAAACGAGTCATTCCATAGTTATGTAATAATTACGAGTATATAACTCCTAGTGCACCCAACGGCCATGAGTAATATACTACGTAATATTTGGAGAGTGTTATGCACTGTCTCAATGGATGTATCGATATCCTTTCTCGAAACGTCTTGACAAGCAATACTTAAAACAAAATATTATTTCATATTATGATTAACTACTCGGGATTGCAATTCTTTGAAACTATAGTCATGTAATATTTTATTTAAGGATTTTCTTGTTATATACTTTTAATTAACTACTTAATTATTACAATATAATAAAGTATATAAAGAAAACAAACACCATTGTTACAAACAAGATTGACTACTGAGTTAGATGTATGCAACAATAACATAATTGACCTTATAACATACCATTAACTCTTTCATCCACACCCTCCACCGTTTTCCATAACAATTTGTACAGATTGTCACTTCCTTATTTTTCATGCAACACCTCTCTATTTTCCTTCTGTACCCTTGTAACTCAACCTCAATTTGAAAAGTTGCGGCCTCTTGCTTCCAACCGCCCCATTGAAATAGGATTCTATTTAATTTATGGGATATGTTTAACTCCCGTATGTTTCACAACATTTCTATCATATATCTCCAGCCTAATTAAACATTTTCCTTAAACCTACATGTCACAACCATTAGCTGGTTCCACCTTGTCTTTTCACAAATTTTGGTCAATAAATGCCTCCTTATGTTTGTATATATGGACACATGCAACCAAATCAAGTACCCATTCTTTACTTTTTTTTCCTTTATCTGCATATAGGACAATGCCATAAAATTCCTCACCAAAGTTGACCTCATTATTGCAATTTCCTTTCTTTTGTTTTGATCTTCATCCAATGCCCTCATTTTTTCCTATCTCCTTTTAGTATGTAGTAAGATTTCAGTAAATGACTTGGTTTTTCATAATAATAGTAACAGGTATCCCTTTTCATATTTGGTTGCTTACCACTTCTTTCAAGATTCACCTCTTTAATCAGGTTGTTATTTTCCCTTTCTTTACTATTTTTTCTTTCTTCATTAACCACTCTCTCCATTAAGTTCATCCTCTACATATCCTCATTATAAAGGCTACTAAACATCAAATCCATTGAAATTGTTCCATCCAAATTTGAGTGGATTGATGCAACCACAAGTGTTTCCCAACTCCTCGACAACGTACTCATTAACATCAAGACTTGTATCGGTTGTAAACTGCTTGACAACTGCTTGAAAATTATTAAGATGCTCTCCATTTGAACCAACTTCTCTAAGCTTTAGATTTACCAACCTTACTCATAAGTAAAGCCTTGTTCGTCGTAGAATCTTTGTATAAATTCCTTCCAACTTTTTCCAGATTGCATACGTAGATATTTTATTAGCAACAATCTTAAACATTATATCCTCCAAAAAGCATCGAATAGCCGTGTAACAGTTTTATCCAATTTTTCCAATTTTTTTCTACTATACCACTAGGCCTCTCTCCTTTGTTATCTAATGGTAGACAAGATCATTAAGATATAGAGAATCCTCCATCTTCGACTTTCATAACTCCAATTTTTCTCACTATGTTTTTCAGCGTCCATCTTATCCAAAACCAAACACTCTTTGAAATTTTTTTTATAGGAGGTTATAATATCAATTGTAAGGGTTATCTCAAGGATTCTTACACAATTAGATTTGAGAAAAGATAAGAAATAAAGAAAAATAGTACATAAGTAATGTCCTCAAAACCAAAATTATATTAAATTCTTCAAAACCACATTCAAAAAACCCAAATGAATATTAGGCTCAAAGAAAAAAATCAAATACAATAATTTCCTTAACTCAAACAAAAATAATGTCCCTGTTTATAACAAAGGATTACTTGATGGTCAAATTATCATTTATATGGCAACAGGTAAATTGTTGCTTTAAAACTAAAAGATTAAAATCTTCTTTTTTATTATGATATGCATATTCATATGTGCAGTATTATATTAAGTAAGTTCAAATATGTGTTTTTCTTTTATTACATTTATTCCCTCTAAATCTGATTTTGTGTAACAGCCCGCAAATTCGTACCCCTTGAATCAACACTATTCTACCTCTGTTAACTCAAGTGGCACAGAAATACGAACCATTTGGTTTTAAGAAGAAGAGATAGAAGAAGAAGAAACTAACAATATCAAAATCTCACAGTCGCAGCGGAATAAAATATAATAGTAAATTTAGATCTTTACTCAAAATGAAATCTATAACTGTTTTACACATCATATCATCAGAGTGTCACATACAAACAATATTTATCAGTCTGACAATCATACAATCATAGCAGCGGAATATATATAGGTACTGATAATACGTCTCGGACTCCAGCTCCTCTCCTGCTCCATAGCATCCTGTCCTGTACATATAATACTCGGTTTAACCCGAGCATTATAATGAAATAACACCTGAGTCAGTCTAGAATACAAGCTGATAATAATGCATCCAAATTGATTATTAAAGTTTCAAAAATCCTTTGAAAAACAAAAGCATCTTGTAAGACCACGCCACCAATAAACATGTCGGGGATTTACCTTACGATAGCTAAAAGCTTTTTATAGAAATCCTCTGAAATTATAATAGGATCTACATACAAATACTTATAAAATAGCCGAAATTGTTACATTCATTAAATTCCATCTATTAGCCACAAAAGTGGGTAATACAAACAAAACTCGTACAAGGCTCGTAGGGAGAATGGATTTCCAACAATGACTAGGCACTGGGGTACCACCTGTCACAGTACGGGGCCTAGATCACCGTACTGAGGACCACGCCCGATCCCCTGCAACACAAGGCCGGACCCATCCCTTACTGGACAGTTCCGAATAAGATCACCCCGCGGTTAGGATCAGCCACCGCCCACTAAGCCGAAATAAAAGGGACATCTAGACAAGGATGACCTTACTCTCCAGTGGGGGCTACCCACGAAGCCTTGCTGCATATCCCCTGATTTTCAGTCATTCCCATTTGATGAGGCTTGAGGCTAAGCGTTACCTTTTAGAACGTTTCACTTAGAATGCCCATCGTCCACATGACGATGTTTCGAAAGCATTCGTCCATACAAGTCCGTCCCGGGTTCGAACGGAACCGAAGGCACTACTCCTACTACATCCATTTTGGAAATATCCTCAGGATTAGTAGCGACTAGCCCTTGTACTTCACTGCTCCATCTTCGACTCCGAACACGTTTTTCCGCGAAACGTACAAACCGGATCAAAGTGGTTTTCGAGAGATAAATCCCGATTCCGGTCTCTTCGAAACGATCAACGCATTTGTCCAATATTGATAGTCGGTGATTTAACTATCAATTATTATTCACAAACATCCATCACACAATAAATAATTCCCACATTATTTACTTGCCTCAAATATCTTTAAAAGATATATTTTCAAATTTCCAAAACCCATTTGAAAACAATTTCCCAAAGTTCTTCCTTTACAAAGTAAATTCTTTACCCTTTATTCCCATTGGAAATAACCAAGTTCAAAACATTTAGATTTAAAAAATTTAAAATACTTTATTTTTAAATATACTTTGAAATATTAAAGTTACTACTAGTTATTTACTCTAAAATAATTTCAAAATATTTTAAGTAAAGCCACTTGATAAGGAATTAACTATTTTAAAATGGGGTTTAGTTGAATGAAATTTTAAAGATGGAATTTTAGAAAAATTGCTACAAGGTTCCAAATAACTTAAATCAAACTACCTTTTAAGTAAATCCATATATAAAAATAATTACTAATAACATTCTTAAAATAATTACTATTATAGCTAATTTATATATTATTTACTTTAAAATAATAATTTCTCAAAACACTTTTGAAACAAGTTTAAACTTTAATTTTTTCCAAAATCTGCTTTAAAACACGAACTTGGTTTCCCAGGGAAATACACTTCTATTCAAACAACTCATACAATCCTTCTTATAAATCCCGCCCGATTTATTCCAATTCAAATTTACGTTTAATTATTTCAAGTTTGTTTCCATGCATAAAATAAACTTTCTTGAAGTTTTTAAACACCTTTTCCATTTCTGGAACTTCACCTTCACAGTCTAGGCTTAAATATTATTTATATATATATTTTTAAGAAAACTATTGGGAATTTATTAACGAGAATAATACTTAAGAATTACTTAAATAAAATTCCAATGGTGAAAAAAAACATTTCAAATATTTTATTTACATTTAAAACTGTAAATTTATATTTGGAAAACCTCTTTTAAATATATTTTAATTTTCAGGAAAACATCATCAAATAACCCCATTGTCATTTTTAACAATTTATAATTTCTTATGGAATTTATCCTCACAAATCCATATTTTCACATTTATCAGCTGATGAGTTTTCCATTCCATTTATAAATTCCAAAATTTACCAATTTCCATTCTTCATTCAACCAGATTCCAAATTTTATTCCTTTAGATCTTTTATTTAACAATTCTTTCTATTTCTTTTAAAACTCAATTTATTTTATTTATGCTTATCAATTTCAGGTTTAAATTTATCAATTCATGTCACAACAACTGAATTCCAAATTTAGCTACCACACTACCACAGTATATAAATAAAATACATCATCAGTCATAACAACAATCCCAATATTGTGAGGAATCCTGTTGGATCCCTCCAACATGTTTCCCTGCATCCACAAATATTAGCACAACTATATATATATATATATATATATATATATATATATATATATATATATATATATATATATATATCGATTCAATTTGATAATAATTATCATATTTAGCTAAACATCCAAACAAACAGTCAATATTAGCTGTTTAACTTTACTGGTATCCAGATGTGAGTGAGAATAACTCACCTTGAGTTTCGGCGAGCGTTCGAAATTTAAATTAAACCGAACAACGTTCGATTTAACTCAAATTTCTACTTGCTTGGAATGATTCCCAGACTGCACCATTGCATAGTACACATCTTTGCGATTCCGGCGCTTCAAATTTCATTCGAATCTGATTACATATGTAATAGATATGAATTATATAAGTTTCGATTTGAATTTAAACAAATTTCTTTCTTTTTAAAAAAAAACCTTGAATAGATCCTGGACGCACGATCCACAAGAGGAATCATGGCCGCACCCCAAATCTTCTCCCTCACGCGCACGTACAGGTGAAGTTCGAACCCATTATCAAAGCTAGGGTTTCGAACTGCGACCACCTCGATGAATGCTACGTCGATCGGCCTGTGCCAACCTAAAGCTCTCCACCATCTCCACCTTCGACTGGATCCACACGAAACTCGGCCACCTCCTTCGTCATGGAGACGAGCTCGTACGCGCGGCGAACGCGAGTCCCACGGCACCACCACGTCACTCCAAACCAAATCTTGACCGTTGGATCTGAAGCCTGTGTCGATCTCTACGATACTCCAGTTGGAAGTTCTCGCGATTGCTAGACGGATTGATCGCAAATTGGAAGAGAAAGTCGATTATTTTCGGCCATTGGTTGAGATAGAAACGGTGGCCTGAGCATAATAGCTAGGGTTTTGAGAAAATGAGTTTAAATAATAATATTATTAATATTATTTTAATATTGACTTCCAATCTTTAACAACTTATGCAAACAAACTCCAATTCTTACGTTCCAATAGGCGTTTCTAGGGTTTTTCCACGTTCCAGACAGAATGAAATAGGTTTCGTAAGCTAATTTGATCGTATGCGTGAGTTACGGAATTAAACGATCAATTTAAAATTAAATCGGTTAAATCGATTTCTATGCGTTTCGAGCTGCCACGGTCAAACGACAACTCCGATTGCTACGAAAATTGAAATCCGATAAACTACTAACTATTACGGATCCAATGGAACATGTTTCGTCAAATTCCGAGACTATGCCCCGGAAAGCTATTTTTAAATTGTCTATTAAATCGAGCGATTTTTGAATTTGTCGAAAACGCTTAAAATTTCACCTTTAAAATTTTATTAATTCTATTATAACTCGTATAAAATTTATATTCACATCTAAAATCATTCTGGTTTAGTTTAAATCAAAATCTGACTATTTGCATTATTGTATTATTAAATCCTATTATTAAATTAACATAAAATTCCAAATTCAATCTATCAATTATTAATTCCATTCAATGGTCCAATATTACAATTCAAATCCAATTAGACTCAAAATAAACTTTAGAATCAACTTTTTATATCTATTTACACTCAGAGTTACCAATTATTCCAATTCTACTAGTAAATTATTATTATTCAAATTTCAATTAAATTCCCGTATCTAAAATTTAACTAATCTTATTAGCTTAACCAAAGTCTTTTATTTCAAAATTCAAATTATACTTAAAATGAATTAAATGTTCAAATTCAATGGCTTAAAAATCCGGGATGTTACATTCCTCCTCCCTTATAAAAATTTCGTCCCCGAAATTTGCTAAGGTAGAAACTATGCTCAAACTCACTTACTCATCCAATTTGCTTAGTTAAAAGCTTATATTTACTTTCCAAAATCCCTAAGCCCAATCCTACATTCATTTGTTTTACTTACTCTAAAGCTTTAAATTCTAACGTATTTCAAAATAATTTTCCAAGTTAATAAATTCTTCCCAAAATCCCAAAAATTTTATAACTCCCAAAATTTTAGAAAATTTTTGGCAGAGTCTCCCCTACACGGAGGAGCTTTCGCGATACCGCGATACAGATAAATATATATACATCGACCCACACGGTCGGAAATTAAAACATATCACAACAAATATATCATTTCCCAATTATAATTGCGTAGGCGTACCTTTTTAGCAAATTTTTAAAGCAAGCGGCTAATATTTTAGCATATATGCGCTCCAACTCTATCGAACGCCTTCCGTACCTATACTTACTCAACAAACCCATCAGTTTTCAACGATATGAACATTTTAACAACATTCCCAATATAAATTTATGCCAAACATATCCATTTCATAATCCCAAACATCACTTTGCATAATTTCATAAGTAAATCATATTTTAAAGCATATACAAAGTTCCTTTTCTAATGCCAAATTCCATTTTATTTCACACAAAGGATTTACATACAAGTTTCACCGTTCCAATTCATACTTTACCCAATTTTCGAATTGATTCACCAAGCAAATTTCATTTCAATTTGTTACATGTGCATTTCTATTATAACTCAAATCCATTTATTAAGATTTTAGCCCATTCTACTTTCATCCAAACCAACTTCATTTTATTTCACTTGAATGATTTACATTCAAGTTTACTATATACCATTCATATTTATTACAACCAATTCATTTCTATTCATATGCATAATCACTAAATAACATTTCAATTCATTCCAATTTATTCAAAAATCAATTCCATTTGCTCCTTTAAACCAACTCAATTTCTGGATACAACAAAATAACCAATTTTTATGCAATTTCATGTCATTCAAGCAAAATAATCACCACTTAAACTCATAACCATTAAAATTTATTCTAGTTTAAATTTATATTAATTTTATTCAATTTTGCATGGTCCAAAATCCAAGCATTCTTGCTTTATCACATTTACTGAAGTAAATCTCCAATTTTATATTTCCCAATTATATTAATATCATTCAATTCTGGTTTATATACAACTCATACATTTTTATTTCATCTCAAGAATTAATTAAAAGTCTTTTTCACTCTCATTTCAATTTATTAATCTCAACAAATTCCATTCAATATTACTCAATAATGTTTTTCCACACTTATCTTTGTCTTTCTTACAATTTGATTTCATTTCCATTTAATTCTCATTCAATCAAATTTCAATTACATTAAATTTGATTAGTATATTTATTTAATTCCAATTCTCATTCACCAATTTATTTTCTAATTTATTTTATTAATAACAGGGCCCCTTCACATTATTTCACCCACTTGAATCTATTTACAATTCAATCTGTCACTATTATAATCTAATTCCATTATTCACTCACACTTCCAATATTTATTACCACAAATTTAAATCCCATGCCACAATTGGATTTTTATTTACTTTCCAAGTTCTCTTAACAAATCCCAAAAATCTTATCCATGCCAATACAAATCCCCATTAATTTAGTTTACACCAAATTCACCTTCAAACTTCTCTTTATTTACTTTAGCTTACGCTAAATTCATTCTCAAACAATTCCTTTGAATTTAGTCGAGTTAAAATTTTATTCACACAATATCGTCCTTACTTCTCTGAATTAAATTTTCTTTCAATTTAATTCTTTTCCAATTCTAATTAAAGTTCAACCAAATTTATTTAGCCATCTTGAATTCGCACCATTTCCTTTACTATCTTAAATAATAATTCAATTCTATTCATAATTATTTATAACACAACTGAATTTTGATTTTGATTCAATCCAAATTCAACTCCATTTCATTTAATCGAAGTTAAATCCAATTCAATTCAATTTAATTCTCCATATACAAGTTCAAAACTTATTTACAAACTTAAGTTCATTCACATCTTTAATCTCTCACTTTACCTTATTTCAGTTTACATTTCATTAGAGATTAAGTTTGAATTCACCATATCATTTAAAATAAAACTTCAATTCCCTTTACCTTAAATTACATTTAATCCGAGCCAAAAATTTACCTTTCCATTCATCATTTAGCTTCCAATGGATAAGTCTAAAATCTTATTTACCATTCAAAGTCCATTTACCCATTTATATTTTACTTTGCCTCATCTCACTTTATATTTCATTTAAGATTTAGATTTGAATCCACTACACCATTTCAACTCCTTCCATTTTATAATTGCAATTTCAAATTATATAATTCACAACCATAACCATTTTACCTTCAACTTACATTCAATTAAATCATTAAATTTTAATTCAATTTTCATTCCCACTTTAGTTTAACTTATCTTAAATTAAATTCAAATATATTTTATTTACCTTCATCTGCTCAAATTAAATTCACATTCCAGGATAAAATTTCATTTCCCTTCTTTATTAATATCAACCCCTGTTCTTATTTTAACCAACTTCAAGTTCAATAGTTGATCCTCTACATCCTTCACATCTTAAATGGAATTTCTAAAATTTCAATTTAATCCAAATCAATTTAATTCTAAACCTAATTTATTTAACTTATCCCAAGTTAAATTCAAATTTCCTATTCCCTTCTCCATTTACTCGAGTTAAATTTTAATTCCAAGATTAAAAATTACATTTCCTTCTTATTAGCATCAACTTTACCAAAATAAGTTCATTAGTTGATGCATTTTAACTTTACACACCATTTAAATAGAATGTTCCAGAATTCAATTACCCAGTTTTATTCCAAAGCCATTTTGAAATAATAATCAATTCATACCCATTTGGTATATCAATCAAGTCTCCAGATTTTTCAAAACAACTGGTGTATACCAAACAAATTTCCTCCCTTGAAATTTCCAAAACAACAGGCATACCCAACAAATCCAAACAATATCATAACCAACCATTTTGGTAGCAATCCATCACTTTAGAAACTCAAAAATGAGTCCTAATGATGTGGCCAACATCATCAGGATTATTTTCCAGCGACTAAAGTGAGTTCAATGCTTCCTTACTTTCCCAAATTCATTTCAAAACAGTTTCCATTCAAAAATACTTCCCAAATCAATATTCCAATATACCCTTCAAACACTTTAGCAAACATTTCAAACTTTCCCAGAAATTTAAATTTCCAAACCTTTATTTCCATTACATTTAAAATCCTTTCCAAAACTTCCGGGATTTATATTTTTCTTCAATTCAAATTTAGTTATTCTTCCTTTTATATAATTTTATTTGTAGAATTTTATTTTCATTATAACTATTTCAAATTTCAGATTAAATTTTTGTTTCTTATTTGATTTAGACATTAACAACCAATCATCCAAATATATATAATAATTTCAGAAAATTATTTCTTTTATATCTAAATATAATTTGGGTAAAATTATTTCATTTACCCACTTTAAAAACAATACTATATCAATTTATCTTGTTTAAGAGTTTAGAAACCCCTATCGATACGGTTGTACTTCCCGCACCGACCAGAATTCATAAACACTCAACCGATAAGTCAACACAGTATAAAAACAAATTTTATATCTACTAACAAGTACGCTCTCATATATATTATTACACTCAACTCATTATAGAGTACTATTGACTCTGTTTAATGAGTAATTTCCCCACCAAAGCCTAGGTTGTCGCCAACCTAAGCTCTGATACCAAGTGTGACAGCCCGCAAATCCGTACCCCTTGAATCAACACTATTCTACCTCTGTTAACTCAAGTTGCACGGAAATACGAACCATTTGGTTTTAAGAAGAAGAGATAGAAGAAGAATAAACTAACAATATTAGAATCTCACAGTCGCAGCGGAATAAAATATAATAGTAAATTTAGATCTTTACTCAAAATGAAATCTATAACTGTTTTATACATCATATCATCAGAGTGTCACATACAAACAATATTTACCAGTCTGACAATCATGCAATCATAGCAGCGGAATATATATAGGTACTGATAATACGTCTCGGACTCCAGCTCCTCTCCTGCTCCATAGCATCCTGTCCTGTACATATAATACTCGGTCTGACCCGAGCATTATAATGAAATAACACCCGAGTCAGTCTGGAATACCAGCTGATAATAATGCATCCAAATTGATTATTAAAGTTTCAAAAATCCTTTGAAAAACAAAAGCATCACGTAAGACCACGCCACCAATAAACATGTCGGGTTTTTGCCTTATGATAGCTAAACACTTTTTATAGAAATCCTCTGATATTATAATAGGGTCTACATACGAATACTTATAAAATAGCCAAAATTGTTGCATTCATTAAATTCCATCTACTAGCCACAAAAGTAGGTAATACAAACAAAACTCGTACAAGGCTCGTAGGGAGAATGGATTTCCAACAATGACTAGGCACTGGGGTACCACCTGTCACAGTACGGGGCCTAGATCACCATACCGAGGACCACGCCCGATCCCCTGCAATATAAGGCCGGACCCATCCCTTACTGGACAGTTTCGAATAATATCACCCCGCGGTTGGGATCAGTAACCGCCTACTAAGCCGAAATAAAAGGGACATCTAGACAGGGATGATCTTACTCTCCAGTGGGGGCTACCCACGAAGCCTTGCTGCATATCCCCTGATTTTCAGTCATTCCCATTTGATGAGGCTTGAGGCTAAGCGTTACCTTTTAGAACGTTTCAATAAGAATGCCCATCGCCCACCTGACGATGTTTCGAAAGCATTCGTCCATATAAGTCCGTCCCGGGTTCGAACGGAACCGAAGGCACTACTCCTACTACATCCATTTTGGAAATATCCTCAGGATTAGTAGCGACTAGCCCTTGTACTTCACTGCTCCATCTTCGACTCCGAACACGTTTTTCCGCGAAACGTACAAACCGGATTGAAGTGGTTTTCGAGAAATAAATCCCGATTCCGGTCTCTTCGAAACGATCAACGCATTTGTCCAATATTGATAGTCGGTGATTTAACTATCAGTTATTATTCACAAACATCCATCACACAATAAATAATTCCCACATTATTTACTTGCCTCAAATATCTTTAAAAGATATATTTTCAAATTTCCAAAACCCATTTGAAAACAATTTCCCAAAGTTCTTCCTTTACAAAGTAAATTCTTTACCCTTTATTCCCATTGGAAATAACCAAGTTCAAAACATTTAGATTTAAAAAATTTAAAATACTTTATTCTTAAATATACTTTGAAATATTAAAGTTACTACTAGTTATTTACTCTAAAATAATTTCAAAATATTTTAAGTAAAGCCACTTGACAAGGCATTAACTATTTTAAAATGGGGTTAAGTTGAATGAAATTTTAAAGATGGAGTTTTAGAAAAATTGCTACAAGGTTCCAAATAACTTAAATCAAACTACCTTTTAAGTAAATCCATATATAAAAATAATTACTAATAACATTCTTAAAATAATTACTATTATAGCTAATTTATATATTATTTACTTTAAAATAATAATTTCTCAAAACACTTTTGAAACAAGTTTAAACTTTAATTTTTTTCTAAATCTGCTTTAAAACACGAACTTGGTTTCCCAGGGAAATACACTTCTATTCAAACAACTCATACAATCCTTCTTATAAATCCCGCCCGATTTATTCCAATTCAAATTCACGTTTAATTTTTTAAGTTTGTTTCCATGCATAAAATAAACTTTCTTGAAGTTTTTAAACACCTTTTCCATTTCTGGAACTTCACCTTCACAGTCTAGGCTTAAATATTATATATATATATTTTTTAAGAAAACTATTGGGAATTTATTAACGAGAATAATACTTAAGAATTACTTAAATAAAATTCCAATGGTGAAAAAAAAATTCAAATATTTTATTTACATTTAAAACTGTAAATTTATATTTGGAAAACCTCTTTTAAATATATTTTAATTTCCAGGAAAACATCATCAAATAACCCCATCGTCATTTTTAACAATTTATAATTTCTTATGGAATTTATCCTCACAAATCCATATTTTCACATTTATCAGCTGATGAGTTTTCCATTTCATTTATAAATTCCAAAATTTACCAATTTCCATTCTTCATTCAACCAGATTCCAAATTTTATTCCTTTAGATCTTTTATTTAACAATTCTTTCTATTTCTTTTAAAACTCAATTTATTTTATTTATGCTTATCAATTTCAGGTTTAAACTTATCAATTCATGTCACAACAACTGAATTCCAAATTTAGCTACCACACTACCACGGTACATAAATAAAATACATCATCAGTCATAACAACAATCCCAATATTGTGAGGAATCCATTTGGATCCCTCCAACCTATTTCCCTGCATCCACAAATATTAGCACAACTATATATATATATATATATATATATATATATATATCGATTCAATTTGATAATAATTATCATATTCAGCTAAACATCCAAACAAACAGTCAATATTAGCTGTTTAATTTTACTGGTATCCAAATGTGAGTGAGAATAACTCACCTTGAGTTTCGGCGAGCGTTCGAAATTTAAATTAAACCGAACGACGTTCGATTTAACTCAAATTTCTACTTGCCCGGAATGATTCCCGGACTGCACCATTGCATAGTACACATCTTTGCGATTCCGGCGCCACAAATTTCGTTCGAATCTGATTACATATGTAATAGATATGAATTATATAAGTTTCGATTTGAATTTATACAAATTTCTTTTTTTTTTTCAAAAAAAAAACCTTGAATAGATCCTGGACGCACGATCCATAAGAGGAATCACGGTCGCACCCCAAATCTTGTCCCTCACGCGCACGTACAGGTGAAGTTCGAACCCATTATCAAAGCTAGGGTTTCGAACTGCGACCACCTCGATGAATGCTACGTCGATCGGCCTGTGCCAACCTGAAGCTCTCCACCATCTCCATCTTCGACTGGATCCACACGAAACTCGGCCACCTCCTTCGTCATGGAGACGAGCTCGTACGCGCGGCGAACGCGAGTCCCACGGCACCACCACGTCACTCCAAACCAAATCTTGACCATTGGATCTGAAGCCTGCGTCGATCTCTACGATACTCCAGTTGGAAGTTCTCGCGATTGCTAGACGGATTGATCGAAATTGGAAGAGAAAGTCGATTATTTTCGACCATTGGTTGAGATAGAAATGGCGGCCTGAGAATAATAGCTAGGGTTTTGAGAAAATGAGTTTAAATAATAATATTATTAATATTATTTTAATATTGATTTCCAATCTTTAACAACTTATGCAAACAAACTCCAATTCTTACGTTCCAATAGGCGTTTCTAGGGTTTTTCCACGTTCCAGACACAATGGAATAGGTTCGTAAGCTAGTTTGATCGTATGCGCGAGTTATGGAATTAAACGATCAATTTAAAATTAAATCGTTTAAATCGATTTCTATGCGTTTCGAGCTGCCACGGTCAAACGACAACTCCGATTGCTACGAAAATTGAAATCCGATAATAACTAACTATTACGGATCTAATGGAACTAGTTTCGTCAAATTCCGAGACTGTGCCCCGGAAGGCTATTTTTAAATCGTCTATTAAATCGAGCGATTTTCGAATTTGTCGAAAACGCTTAAAATTTCACCTTTAAAATTTTATTAATTTTATTATAACTCGTATAAAATTTATATTCACATCTAAAATCATTCTGGTTTAGTTTAAATCAAAATCTGACTATTTGCATTATTATATTATTAAATCCCATTATTAAATTAATATAAAATTCCAAATTCAATCCATCGATTATTAATTCCATTCAATGGTCCAATATTACAATTCAAATCCAATTAGACTCAAAATAAACTTTAGAATCAACTTTTTATATCTATTACACTCAGAATTAGCAATTATTCCAATTCTAATAGTAAATTATTATTATTCAAATTTCAATTAAATTTCCGTATCTAAAATTTAACTAATCTTATTAGCTTAACCAAAGTCTTTTATTTCACAATTCAAATTATACTACATATTCAACATTTAAAATGAATTAAATGTTCAAATTCAATGGCTTAAAAATCCGGAATGTTACATTTTGTATTACAAATTACATCACAAAATGCTTAAACACATGATACATTTTCAGTTTAGACTCAATTTGATCGTTGATCAGAGTAATTTAACAGAAAGCTATTTGATTCATTCAAAATTAAATAAATTAAATCGTGGCAGACTATTTTCCAAAAAACATGATATTCAATAGACCGTGGGTTGAATTTCAAAACCTTAAACATATTTTTATTCTTTTTTATAATCGAAGAAAAAAACTATTGTATACCTTTAAATATTTGAAATATATAATAAAAAGCTGCTATTATAAATCAAAACAATTTTTAATATATAATAAAACTGATATTTGCTATTTATTAAAATACAATAGTTAACTGTAAGAAAAGACGTAGAAATTTATAACGCTTTTCTAATGTCATTTCCGTAATTAATGGGATAAAAAATGTAGAAAACTCTTATGCATTCCCATGCCAAATCAACTGATGTAGAAATTTCCCGTCTTACAGGATGTTAGTTACAAAGAAATAGGCACAAGGGTGGCATAAAGAAATTCCTTTGTCTTCTTGCATCTTATTTTAAGGCGTATCAATTTTCTACTTCTCACCTACACCTACATATTTTACAATTTACACTTGGTATGACATAGATGTACAGTAAGAAATTCCTATACATATTTCCTATGCCTTATTTATGTTTCCTACCTTTTCTACTTTCATCTACGACGTAGGAAAAATGATATGGGTATTTGAATGCTTTTTTAGTAGTAATGGTTAAGGGAGGAGAATCGTACGGAAAAGCAAAATGAATTTCCTCCCATTAAAATTTAAAAATAGAGTATATATAGTTTATGCTATATGATTGCACATCCCCTACATAATTTTATTTACAAAATATAAATTTATACCAAATGCAAATCCTTTCGACTTATAGTATGATCGTTAATAAAATATTTTATTAAATAAAAAATAAATATTTTTAGCTATTAGATATATCCCTACTAATGACTTATGATAGAAGCAAGAATTAAAACTTTGCAACTCATCAACAAAGTGCGATGTTAATGTAGGCCACCATTATTTACGTTCACATGGACGTTTATTTTGACCAATATCAAATTAGGTGATGCCGGATTGCTTTTTGCACGTTTTCTATTTTATGGTTCGCGATAAAATTTTATAAAACACAATAATTATGGACTAAAATGCAAGAAGAAAGAAGTCATATTTAGAGGCAAAATGCAAGGACAATAAATACTCGCAATAAAGAGGAGAAAAAGTTAGCTGATATAATCCAGACGGAATCTGGAGCAGAGGAAAGAATACTCCGTTAGGGTTAGGGATGGGGATGGCGAACGACGACGTCGTCGAGATACAGGTGGCCAAACGGAAGGGCGAGGCTAGTGTCATCACCGTTAACTGCCCCGATAAATCCGGGCTTGGTTGTGATCTATGCAGGATTATCCTTGAATTTGGCCTCTGCATTACTAGAGGAGGTATAGATTTTCTAATGATTCAATTTTAGGGTTTGTATAATAAAGGCTTTTCTTCTTCATCTTTTTCATACGTTAGATTCGTGTTTTGCTCTAAGTGAAGATTCTATTGATAAACATAAAGTTTATAGGTTCTCATTGAAAGTGGTTATTTCCCTTTTCTAAAAGTTAATATTATCTTAGGAAAAAGGTCCCTTTTCTCTGTTTTGTTTTGAACTATGTGCACTGCTTTGAACCGCGAGAATCTTTTTTATTGCAACATGCAAAGAGGATGGGAGAATTATGGGTCTAATCGAATTTAAGTGTACCCTGGTGTGAATGTGATATAATTAATTTTTTTTGTTCTTGTCCGAGTTTGTAATTAAATTTTGTATTTAAATAGTAGTTGATTGTATCAGTACCAGTTGATTATATCAGTTTACAACGTGTAAGGAAAATTGTTTAACTGTGTTTTTGTACAGATGTTTCAACAGATGGAAGCTGGTGTTTCCTTGTGTTCTGGGTTATTCCATACTGCGGCAAAATTAATGTTCACTGGACAAATTTGAAGAACCGACTTCTATCCATATGCCCATCAAATCCATTTCCATTCTACTATGACATTAGCCCTCAGCCCACGACACCTCAAGTTTATCTCATGAAGCTTTATTCGGTAGATCGGAAGGGACTGTTGCACGGTAATTTCCTTTACTGAGTAAGTGAGTATAAGTTGGTCAATCACAGAATTACTACCTTTGATGCTTTACAGATAAACCCTTAGCAGTAGCAATTACACTTCTTTTTCTAAAAGAAGTCCAAGTTGATATCTTTGATAACCGTTATCTTTTGCTAAAAGTTAAATCCATGCATGATACTTATAACTTGCATATAATTCTCCCCATGGTCGGGATGTAAGAAGAATATAAAAGAAAATACGACACTTGAGGAAATATGCCTTTTATAACAGCTGTGATAACTTCATGTTTCTCCTGCATATCATGTGCTATCAATGTAGGGTAATTTGTAGCTTTAGATGCGTAGCGTGCATTATCCTTCAGTGACACCTAAATCATTACTGATGTTTTCAAGTGACCTTTGAAACCTCACAGAGAAAGTAGTATATTTCTGTAGATTATGCAAAGGAAGGTAGTATATCAGTGCAAGATGAGGAATTATTCTGTAATCACAATATTATACAATTTTAAGTTTTTATTACTCTAAGAAAATAAATTAAATGATGCAGATGTTACTCATATCCTTTGCGAACTTGAGTTATTAATTCACAGAGTGAAGGTTTCAACAACTCCTGATGGTAGAGTTATTGATCTCTTCTTCATTACGGATGGCATGTGAGTATTGTTTGATATATTTTTTCTTCACTATTTTTTCCTCTTGTTATTCTGCAGTAAAAGAGTTAAACGTAATACGTATAGAATTCATATCATCTGATGTAGGATATGAAATCATTTGTTATCTACCTGGTATTTACTTGCTCTTCTTTTTTATGTAAGATTGAAAATGTGCTTCATATCACGTCTAGACAGTAAATTGCATCTTGTGGTACATATGATTGTATTCGTCTAGCATCTAACTTCACATTTATCAAAAAATTAGACGTACGAATTTATTGATATATTTAGCAGGTATATATGTTACCAATAAAAACTGTATAATTACATGTTATGGCCGTTTTTACAGATATGAGATTACCCCTTAACAGTAATTATCTTTGCTGATTTTAGGGAAGTCTTGCACACTAAAAAGAGACAAGACGAAACATGCAAGCGGCTAAATGATGTTTTAGGAGAATCATGCCTTAGTTGTGAATTTCAGTTTGTTGATAGTTTTCAGCAGGGTTTCTCTTCACTCCCCCCTGCAATTTCAGAAATCTTATTCAACCCTGAGATATCTGACAGCGATACTAGTTTACAGGCATTTAGTCCTGATATGACAAAGCTGAAAAAAACAAGTGTGACCATGGATAACTCCTTGAGCCCTTCACAAACTTTGCTTCAGATTTACTGTGTTGATCAGAAGGGTCTACTTTATGATATTCTGAGAACCATGAAGGATTGCTCTATTAAGGTAGCACAAGATATGTGTGCGCGCGCGCATGCGCGATTTGTTATGATTTGGTTGATAGTCAAATATAAGTTGCATTGATAAAACCCTGCCTTACTTTTGGGTTATAGTTGGTTGCAAACTGCCCTGTACTTAAAATAACAACCTTCAGTCCTGGCCAAATTTGGAGTCAAAATGTTCAATTGCTATTTTGTTTAGGTTCTAAAATCATATCAAATTGAGGGACATTAACGTAGCATAAAAATATGTGCGGAATGTGAATATAAAATGTTTTCTTGTTCATCAATCATTATCATGATAATATTTGACATTGTGCTGCGTTCTATACCTAATTGCCGATAAAGCTATAAATTGTATCCTTATGGTGTGGTTTATAATGCTTTTTTAATGTGTTCCACTCTAGTTTAGGTTGTCTTATGTTGTTTAATATCTGTGTGCAACTTGCTGAAAAGGGAAGGCTAGCTAATATGAAGAGTAAGGATTGCATAATAATGTGTTCATATAGTTTAGACATTCATGATAAAAAAATTCCCCCAGGATGAGTTAAAATGATTTTTTTTTTTCCTTTTCTTTTCATAATAGTTTTTTGAAGATGCATCATAATAGCCAGGAATCGTGAAACATATTAGTCACAGGATTTACTTTAGGCTAATAAATCATTATACTTTTATATTGCCACTCTAAAGTTGACCCACTTATTACAATAAGTGTTAGCATGACCTTGCAAAATATTAAGAAAATATTATAAAGTTCTTCCTTTTGGCTAGTGGATAATGATTCAAGAATCATGCTTCATACTTGCTGGTATACTCTTATAATTTATTACTTCAAAATCATAAAATATTTGTAATGACATCTTTTTAGATAGCTTACGGAAGATTCCTGTCAGGCAAGAAAGGCTATCGTGAAATTGATCTTTTTATTCAACAAGCTGATGGGAAGAAAATAGTGGATCAAGATAAGCAAAATTCAATATGCTCTAGATTAAAGTTGGAAATGCTCCATCCTTTACGAGTTATGATTATTAATCGTGGACCCGACACAGAGCTTTTGGTTGCGAATCCCGTTGAGTTATCTGGAAAAGGAAGGCCTCGAGTTTTTTATGATGTCACACTTGCCTTGAAAGCAATGGGCATCTGCATTTTCTCGGTAAGCAATTCTAGGTGATTGCGAAAGGGAAAAACAAATTGAATAATGCACCTGATTTTTCGAGGGGAAAACTTGAAAAAACTTTTTTTGATATATGGAAAATTTTAGAATTAGATTGATTATATTGTTTTCTATATTAGTTATTGACTAAAAATACCCTTATAGCATTTCCGTTTACACCATTGAATGGATAAATGAAACATTTTATATTTGAATATTAGAAAATTTAAGATTTCATGTTTTTTTCCTGAAAAAGTACGTTTTTAAAATTTTATAAATTCAAAGTCATAAAAATCGAATATGTTAGAAGTGAAAATTCAACAGCTTACCATTTCAAAAAAAAAAAAACTATCTTTTTTATATAAATATTTAAAAAAAGAATTGTTCTTTTTGTTGACTGTGCTCAAGTGGTAAGTTCTTTATACCGTGGTTCAACGGGTCTTGGTTTGATTCCTCGAGACATCAAAAATAAGTGGCTATGCTTAAATTAAGTATCATTCTTATTATTTTCAGAGGGAAAAAAAGTAAAATTGTTTTTAACTACCTTTACCAAGGGAAATTTGCTTCATTCCCGTGCCAATTTAATATTTCTTCTAAATCACTGTCATGTTATTACTCCTTACCCAAAATGTTTTTCCATTTAATAACCATCCAAGATTATTGCACATTATTGTTAATATGAGGTATAACTCTTTAAATACTATTTTCTTTTTGGAAAAAAGAAGATAAAAAATCAACAAGTACATATGATGTGTTGGCTGCATTTATATTTTAAATTACTGTAAATCAAAGTATTGAAAACCAATGCAATTTATTTAGCATATGATTTACTTTTGTTAATTTGTTAGGCTGAAATTGGGCGGCATGATACATCTGATAGGCAGTGGGAAGTGTACCGATTCCTGTTGGAAGAAGGTAAAGAGTTTCCAGTTGCAAACAGAGGTGTTAGAAATCAGATAGTTGATAGGGTGAGAAGAACTTTGATGGGGTGGATAGAGTTGTAACTTACTATATGATATTGACCTGTAAATGCTACATTTGTTTCTTCGGTTGCCAAGTTTCTACTACATCAACTATCTATTCTCCTAAGTGGCAAAGAGTTTCCATAGTCAATGCAATCTGTAATAGTGCATTCAAGTTCATAATAGTGCATCCATCTTTGTTTGTCTATCTTTGTACATTTTCTACCTGATGCCTAATTTGGTCTCTGTTTTGTACATCTAAATTTGATTTGTGCAGCTATTGTATGTTTGCTTCTCAAATTTCTCTCTTCAAACTTCATCTCATTGCATACATCTACAAGCATGCATGGCTCTGTTTTAAAGTGTGCTTTATAACATCGCTCTGACATTTACTACCATACTTTTTATACTTCATCAGGTTGATTGCATGAATTTACTTGATAGATGCTAGAACTACTAGTGCATATTTTATAATCATATTGAGATCTACTAGTACATATATTGACTTATATTATAAATGTTGGAGTTTTTAGATTGAGCGGGACATATATAGCATACAAATAAATTGTTTAGAAAAGTGAAGTTGAAAGAATGGAAAGATAAACAAGGTTGCAAAAATAATAAAATAGGTCAAATATTATATTGAAATATGTTACTTAGATTAAGGTACCTAAATAAAATATGGAAAATTTATTGTTGCCGGTGATTTTGCTATTATATGACAGTAAATTTATTGAAATCCTGTTATATCGTTTTTGTTTATTCTAAGTTATCAGTGGTTTGAGAACGGTTGGTAATGGTAAAATTATCATCATCATAACCTTCATTGTCGCCTTTTTATTGTGAACAAGAACTTTATAAAATGCTTATGTGTTTATATGTACGAGGTCATTAGTTCGAATCTTGCTTTTAACAAAAATAGAATTTTATTCATCATGAGATTACGAGCTCAAGCCATACAATAATTTTTTTAATTTCCGGTAAGATCATGGGTTCAAATTCCAACTATGACAATAACATTTTATCCATATGTTTCTAGTTTAATTTTTCATAATTTCAGTATCATTAGATATAATTCAAATATTTATTCATCACAATTTTGTTTACAAATATATATTGAATATTCAAATTGTTTAGTTCTTTGTCTTTATGAATAATAGTTATTTTATTAAAAACCAATTATGGTTAACTAATGTTCTTATATTTTTCAACATAGAAGCTTTAGATTTTTAAGATTATGCCTATTTCATTTAGAATTTTAAGAAAGTTGAAATTATTTATAAAAAAGTTTTATAGTTCCTAAATGAGCTAGTAATTTTGTAGATTTGAATTTAATTATAAAATATTTAAAATATTGAATTTGAGTAATTCCAAGTTATCGAACTATATTTCTTATGTTGATATTTTAGAAAATTAAATGATTTTGACTGCTTTAGCTCGATAAATATTTCTACAAAATTTTAATATTTGTTTGGATTCAAGAATGGGCTCTTTATGGCGACTTTGTCTAATTTTTTTATGACAATTACTTTCTAATATTATATTCTACAAAAATATTTCACAAAATATATTTTATGATCTTATTATATTTTTATATTTCATAACTATTAAGTTGTGAATTTTTTTGTTAAGTAGTAGTTAAGTATTGTATTGATAAGAGTTGAAAATTTATGCAATAAGCAATAAATTTCAGTTTAAACTTGTTTGGTTTCCATTAGGATATAATATATTCAATATCATTTATAACTAGACAAATTGTCTTTACAATGGTAGTTTTTCCAAATAAAATATAATCAATATTTGTTGTGGGCGTTTCCACCCAAGGAAGGGTGAATACGATGAGTTATTGCGAGGAATAGGAACAGCTAAAATATCAATAATAGAAAGTGACGCCGCTTAACAAAGGACTAAAGCAAGAAGGCCAGAAGGTCGCAAAGTAGCACATGGTGGAACGAAGAAGGAACCATTGTCAGTTCATTCGCCGGACAAGAATTCATGTCCAGCAGTGTCACCACCGGATAAGAATTCTTATTTAGTAGTTATCTACTAAATCAGTTAACGGTGAACAACGACCTCTCCTCAAATACTAAAGTCAACCATAGACCAAACCAAGTGCATCTACCAGCCATACTCTTGCCAAGCCAATCTTGCCAAACCAAACCAAGTAAAGCATATATGGAAATTCTAGATTCAACCTATGTACATGGAAATGTTGATCGTATCTTTCGTGTATGAAAATAATCGAACCGAGCAAACATTTTGGTTATTTATGCCTATTTATGGTTATATATGGAAATTTTTGTCTATTTTTTTAGCAAACATTTTTGAAGCTTTCACTGAGATCTCTTGACTCTCAACATGCCTCCTAGATCTAAGAGCTAAGTTGGCGCTGCCAGTGGAAACACGTGGAATGCTAGCGCACTTAATCAGGACAACTAGTCATCTAGTACTCCAACACCAATGGATGCGGTTACTAGAGGCGACCTAGAAAGAATTGTGGTGGAACTCGATAACCGTTTTGCTGCCCAACAACGAGCTATTATGGAACCAAGTCATGACAAGCTTGGGGCGGACGCAAAATTTTGGACACACCACTGAAACACGAAGATGATCCCAGCCCAATCCAAAAGGCGGAGGATGTCGCGTTTTAGCAGCAATTCTGATCAGGAGAACCAAAGAGTAGGAAGTGGAAACGTTGAGGGATAAGAACTAGTAAGGGTTCAGCCTGAAGTTGTTCCCGTGGAATAGCTTGGTATCGAAATGAAAATGGGAGGCACCAAACCAAGGCCAGCTGAGCTAATCCCACTCATTCTAGGCGATACTTCCCTACCCTGGCCGAGGTAGCAGTTGGTGGAGAACGGACCAACCATCGAGAGCGATCTTGGAGCTGGGGAAGTAACAGAGACATTTCACCTAAGAGGGAAAGGTCAATCCATCATCAGTAGTCAGTTGGACCATAAGACATAATGGCCCGAATCATCAAAAAATGTGTTCAATGTGAACAAGTGGAATGGGTATTACAGCTAGAGTTAGTAGCCCTTTCTCCCTAGGGATAGAAATTGCTGGGACCATAAAGACTTACGAATGCCCACCATGATCCTTACAAAGGTCTAATTGATCCAGTAATGCACCTGTAGTGATATACTCAACATATGTTAATGAGCGAGACGATGAAGGATGTCTTATGCAAATGTTTTCCCCTATTCTTAGCGGACTTATCTACAATGCGGTTCTGTTGTATACATTCAGGTTCAGTACACTCTTAGGTAGTGATAAAGAAAAATTATTAGTCAGTTTCGGATGCACATAGAGCAACCTAAGAACCTATATTTGTTGTTCGATGTGAATCAAAGGGAGGATGAATCACTACGTAGCACTTTACTCGCTTTAATGCTGTAGTGGTTGGAGTCCAAAATGCAAACGAATGACTAAATTTAATGGCGTTGTGTAGCGGAGTACATCCAGACGTGAATTTTTTTAGAAGGCTACTAAGGAAATGTAGGTCACCTTACAAGACTTCTCTTATAAATTAGCAAAGTATATGAGATTGGAAGAAACCATAATTGGGCGACATACTTGTATGGCTACGAGATTGTCAGAAGCATCCAACATCGTAAAATGCTATGGCAAAGGAAAGCAAAAACAATTTTGCTGAAAAGAAAAAAGATAACAATCAAGGTGGCATAGGTGGAAAGAAGGTGGAGTGGAAGAGGTTTAGGCCTGGACCAAAGTTCAATACTTATATGGACCTGAATGATACAGTGGAGAACATCTACCCTGCAACGCAAGTGGAACTTAAATATAATATGCCTCAACTAAGAAAAAAGACCGAAACAAACATAAATATGGGAAAGTACTATTGATTCCATGAGTCCCATAGGCATGGCAATAGTGAGTGCCACCATTTATGTGATACTATTGACGAATATATCAGAAAGAAAAAATTGGCAAGATACGTCAAAAATCCTAATGCCCCTCCTATTCATGCACGTCAACCGCCAATGCAACCCATATAGGGGACGGAGGAAAACAAACTAACACTAACCAAGAAAAGGATGGAAGATTTGTAAGCAATACAATAACAGAAGAACCTTACATGGAAGATAAGGGTTGGGATGAAATGGAAAGATATGCCAAGTCTTTGAAGAACGGTGAAGGTTTTGCATATGCCATAGGGGAGGAACGTGAGGGTAAAACCACTCATTGGGAGCAGGTCAATATAAATTTCAATGACAGTGATTTGCAGGGGAAATAATATCTATATACCAATCCCATGGTAATTTCTGCAATGCTTGACCCAGCAGAGATGCATCGGGTTTTGGTAGAAAGTGGAAGCTCAGTTAACATCCTATTCAAGGATGCTTTCAACAAAATGAGATGATTACGAAGAATGTCATGCCATGTAATAAACAACTGCATGTTTTAATAGAGAAGGAAAAATATCGCTATGGAAGATGGAATTATTTGTTGAGTTAGGTAATTATCCCCAAACAACCATACGAAAGCAGACTTTCGTCTTGGTGGATGGTTTCTCAATGTACAATGCTTTCTTAGGACGACTAGCCTTGTCAAACTTTCGCACGATTATAGCTTAATGGTGCTTGAAGATGAAATTCCCCACGACTCATGGGGTAGGAGCAGTCGAAGGGGATCGAGTTGCTACTAGAGAATGTTATGCGGTAAAGCTCAGCGAGAATAAACTTTTAGAGAAAGGGAAAAGCGAAAGACCACTCTCTATGCCAAGAAATTGACCGCATAACAATTAAAGAAAGGGACCCTGCTTGGGTATACCAATGATCCTATTAATGAACTAGGCCCGATAGACAGAAAATATGGGGCAGCAACGAAGCTTGAAGCAACAGTGGTTTGTAGAAGTCAACTAAGATGATCCAACTAAGATAATGAAAATCAGATCTCGATTTAATCAGGATTTGAAAGTATAATTAATATGTTTCTTACGAGATAATAAAGATTTATTTGTGTGGCTCCATATAGAAATATGCAGAATTTCCCCTAGTATTTCATATTTTCCTTGGATGTTGATCTATAAAAACCCTCAGTAAAGCAAAAAAAAGAAGTACGGGCCCTGAACAACCAGCGGCTCATAACGAGGAGGTTGATACATTACTGGTAAAAGGACTAATTGAAAAATCTTGTTACCAAAATTGGATAGCTAATCCAGTAGCGGTTAAGAAACCAAATGGGAAATAGTAGGCCTGCATCGACTTCTCCAACTTGATTGATATCTGCCCCAAGGATCGATCTATTGGTAGATGGGACTACATGGCACAAACTTTTATCCTTTATGGATATATATTTTGGATATAATCAAATCACTATGTATGTTCTTGATCAAGGTCATACCAGCTTCATTAGTGACTTTGGCCGTTACTGCTACAAGGTCATGCCCTTAGGACTTAAGAAGCCAGAGCGATGTATCAGCGTTTAGTCAACAAGATGTTTGCTTACCAGATTGAAAGACAAAGGAAGTATATGTTGATGAAAATATAGTGAAGTCTAAGAAGGCCAACAACCATATCGACTACCTGGATGAGATTTTCTAAGTGGTTTGAGAATTCGGGATGAAGCCGAATCCCTTGAAGTGTTCTTTCGGGGTTTCTTTAAGGAAGTTTTTAGGCTTCATCGTACATGCTAAAGGAATTGAGGCTAACCAAGAATAGGTCCAAGCATTAAAGGACATTAAAATCCCATAAACATATAAAGAGATGTAAAGTTTGAATGAAAAGGTAGGGGCACCAAATAGATTCATATCTAAGGCGACCGATAAGTGTGTCCTACCCTTCGAGGCATTGAATAAGGAGAAGGACAAGTTTAATTGGATTGATGAATGCTTAGCTACATTTCTTAATCTATCGGAGCATCCACAAAACACGCATGCCCTTTCCACATTAGTAGAAGGAGAAGATCAATACCTATATTTGGCAGTGTCGGCTCACACCTTAAGTGCAACATTAGTGTGAGAAGAAGATAGAGTCTAGTGTCCAGTGTATTACATGAGAAAGCGTTTTGCCAAACCAAAATCTAGATATCTTAAACTAGAGAAATTAACTTACTGCCTACTATAATACCCCGTAAAATTAAAGATATTTAATAAGGCTCAAAAAATAAAATTTGAGCAAATGTTGAAATTTGGTCATGAAATTTGCACCATTGCATTCATGATGATGTTTTGAGAAAATTTCATATTTGGAGTTTCACAATTGGATCTCAAACTAAAAGTTATTAGCATTTGAAGTTTTGAGAGCAAAAATAATTAAATACAACAAATCAAAATAAAACACATTAAATGCGGGACCCTACTAGTCAAGCCCTTCATTGGGCTGGCCGACCGCTAGCAGTCGACTGTCTATAGGAGAGTGGTCGACCGGTCGTATAGTGGCGGTTGTGGTTTGAACCTTGGCTAATGACCCGAATTTAATTATTTTAATCTAACAGTTACGGTTAATTCATGCGTAGATGAATAAAGGCCCAACCCCTTACTTCTCTTCTCGTATTTTTTGATTCAAGCAGCGAAGCTCTACCATTTTCCCTTCTCCACTATTTCTAAAAATTGTAAAATGTTATGTACATACACACATAAATTGGAGAAGGGCGAAAAATAAAATAGGAGAAGAAATGAATCAATACTGCGAAAAAGAAAATTTTCAATCTATATGCTCCTTAACCTCCAACCTTTTCTCAGATCTGTAGTTCTAATGATATGTATATTCCTTATTATACACATTTTTTTGGATTAGAATGGAAAAAGAAGTCAAGTAAAGGATTGGATTCAGATATGGAGATTTAGGAAGCTTAGAAAGGCGAGTGAGAAATTATATAATTTATTTATAACATTGAAATTTATCTCATTGGATTCTTATTTAATTATTATGCCTAAATAAGATCTAATGAACTGTAGGCTTAAAACATACATATATGATTAGCGCCTACACATTCAATAAAATAGGTAATTGGAATAGGAATAGTATGTGCAGTCTGATTTAAAATTTTGAAATCAGTCCTAAATTTCATTTATATGGTAGTAAAGTTGTAAAAATTATTCCAGGTCTATAATTGGATTGTAAATTAGGTTGCCCTTGGAATGTGAATTTCTATGTTTTGATTTTTTTTTGGAGTAGGTTCCGTGTAATTTTCATAAGTTATCCATTTCTGAAATATGTATAAAAGCGCGTCGTTTGAATTAACATGGAATATACCAAAAAAGAAAAGAGATGTGTAAGATATGGATATTCTTTTCCATAGTTTATACTGTCTATTTTAATAAAAGAAAAAATAATTCCTTGTAATTAATAGAAATTCAGACCCATTAAGGTACAAGTTATTACACCTACTAATAGATCGAAGAAGCCGAGGCATTATTTTCAGTCTCATCCTATTCAGATATTGATAGATCTACTATTGGGGCAAGTCTCACATCGACCAAATACATCAGGTATATTACTAAAGTGGAGCATTGAACTAAGGGAATATGAAATCACCTAGCATCCTCGAACAACAATCAAAAGGCAGATCTTGGCAAACTTTATTGTAGAATTCACTATTGAAGATGACAAAGTGGGACCTCGAGAGGAAGAATCTCTTAGGCGGTGGATGTTCATGGATAAAGCATCAAATGAACATGAATTTGGAGCTGGAGAAGTGCTGGTCACACTCAAAGGGTGAAAGTTGAGCTATGCTTTACGATTGGAATTTGATACGAAGCATTGATAGTAGGTCTGGAAATAGTAAGGAAGTTAAGGCTTGGATCGTTATGCGTGTATAGTGACTCCTAGCTAGTAATTAACCAAGTGCTTGGGGAATTCCAAGCTAAAGGGGAACATTTGATCCTATCTAGAAAAGGCAAGGGCATTGCTTAACGAGCTAGGACATTATTGGTGTAACGACCCCCATTTTTGAATAGTTTATAATTTAATATTGGAATCATATAATAATTGAATTTTAGATTTGATTCGAATAAATATGATTTCCAAAGCTTATTTAAATTCTGTTAAAATAAGAATGATGGTAGTAGGCTTTTAATTTCGAATTAAAAGTGATTAAACTAGTTTAATCATAATTCGTTTTAATTGTGAAATTATAATTTTGGGAACTTTCTCGAATTTTGAGAAAACTAGTGCCACCGGATCTAAAATAATGAATTGTTGTACACCATCGAGTTTCGTTACGATCAGATGTACTATGTGGTCGTCCAAGCTCAAAATGCATAACAATCAATTTCAGGAATTAAATATAATATAATTTGATTTAAAAATCTAACTTCTGTATATGTTGGAATTGGTTCACAATCCTACTTCCGTTGTGTTCAGAATGGGGGTAATTAGCTTGGAACGCCAGTGAGCATGCCTCTTTTAGAGCTTGGGATTTTGGAGGGGGAGGGGGTGAATAGTGTTGGAAATTTTTCTATAAAAGGACCTCACTTTTTTTGTTTTTCAAAGAAACTAAAACCCTAACCCTAAACTAGCATTCCCATCTAATGGCCACCATTATCCACGACAATTAGGGCCGATTCAAGCGAAGATGTCAACTACAAAAATATGCGGCTTAGGGAGACGAGCATGATGACCTGTTGGATGGACGTGGTTCGACCTGAGGTAGCGGAGATCTGGCTTTGAACGCGCAATAGTTTTTGGGGTTGTTCTTTGATTATATGCAATGTGGGGTGACGAGGCCAGCAGCGTTAGGAAGAGGGCCACGACGGCTATCATTGTTAGTGATGTGGCGGCAATAGGAGACTCATGGTGACGGCGGCGTGCATAAGAACAGAAGCAAAAATTTGAAATCATGCTGCTTGAAGGTTTGTACAAGAGAGATAACGGTAATTAGTTTACACTCTAATTAATTTAAGTTAATTAATAAATTAATTATCTCAAATGTTCAAAAATTTGTATCTTGTCCATTCAAAGTCGGATTTGGATGTGGTTAGTTACGTTGGACTCGTAGCGATGCTATCTACGCATTAGAGTTCGATTCGCTAAGTTCGGAGCTAATTGGAATTTTAGTTAAAATCGAATGACTATAGACTGTTTAGAGATGCAAACGCTTTAACTGGAGCTTGGGTGAGTTTTACTCACCAGTTGATTATATATAATTGTTGTTGTAATGAAAATATAAATTGTATAACAAACAATGGAAGTTATTACTTTTGGACCCCGCTTTGTTTTATAAAACAAGCGATAATATTATATTAGAGTACAATCTCCTTTTGATTCTGTAAGAAATGTATCATAGCCCAGACTACTTGTTTACATGTTTGATATTGCTTTGTGAAAAGTGATAGTATGTTTTGAATGTTAGAATGACATAGTCGTGATAAACATGCTCCAAAATCCCTGATATTTGACATATGTTAAATTGGATAATTTGGATGAATTATGGAAATATATGTGTATGTAAATATATATTGGGTTGTTCTACACTCATTTAGGTGTGTTTGACATAAATGAGATTAGTTTGGACATTTGTGGAAAATTGAAAATGGAAATTGAAAACGTAGAAGCGAAATGGTTGCGATCGATGCACTTTGAAATCGCTGTGATCTCCAATTTTAAAGTTAAATTTGAAAGACATCCTAGAGCTTTTTCGTATCCGATTAATAAGTGCCGTTAGTGTACTTATTATGGGAAATTATCAAGGTTTAAATATATTTCAGAAAATCAATTATGGATTTATAAAGTGATGGCTTTAAATTATAAAACAGGTTTTAAATGGGTTTTAAATAAAAGGTTTTAAAAATATAGTACAAGTATTTTTAAAATAATGTTTTATTATATATATGGTTTTAAAAGTTATTAAAGATTTTATTTAAGAAATAAAAGGATTTTATATTATAATACTTTACAAATGGTTTATAGTAGACTATCAAATATCTTAGTTTTACAAATAAATTAGGATATGTGAATATCTATCTTTCTAAAGGTATTTTGATATATATATATATATATATATATATAAAAAAAAGCTTTAAAAAGGAAGTTTGGTATTTTTCAAAGGATATAAATGAGTTTTTGGATTATAACATTTATGTTATAATGGATTGTTTTATAAATTAATTTAAAAGGAGTTCTGGGATTATAGCACCTATGCTATAAGAAATTATTTTATGAATTGATTAAAAAGGTATATAGCCTTATTTAATAAGTAAGGCTACATGTAACGACCCGGTATTTTCAACCATTCGCATCCATTATAAGTGTATAGGCAGACACACATGCGGGAATTGTATTGCTCAAAATACCACGTTGTAAATAAATTTTGGCAAATCTCAGAATATACAGTAAATAATAATCACAGATCACAGACACAGAGTATTTAATAATGCAGCGGAAGTAAAAGAGATAGTAGTTCATGAAGCTACTATATAAATATATCAGAGTTAAACAAGATACAACAGAAGAAATAAAGTACAACAGAAGTTTCAATATGATAACCAAGTACAAGCTGAATACAACAACAGAACCGAAATAGATAAGACTAGATAATCAGATAATCTCCAGCGATTCCAATCTCCAGAAGGTGGAATCCAAATCTGTGAATACTCAGGCTGACCCGAGGGTAAATAAAAATACAAACACTCGAGTCAGGACATACATACTTATACAATGTAAACCAACTCAAGTGAACTGTAGCAAAGGTACAAGTAACTTAGAAGATGCTTGGGACCGCCCATCCTCTAAAGATCCGTTAAACTATTTATTATATAGTAATATATGCTATATACAGTAGTGTCTAACCAGTAAAGTATAATCATATAGAAAATAGCGTTAAGAGGATGGTGAACCTTAACGCGGTCGGATCTTTAAACCAAAATCGTAGTGGGCTCGATATAAGGAACATATGAC
Source organism: Allium cepa (assembly GCA_030765085.1). NCBI lineage: Eukaryota > Viridiplantae > Streptophyta > Magnoliopsida > Asparagales > Amaryllidaceae > Allium > Allium cepa. Next base: position 673,536,814 of record CM060935.1, on the reverse strand, counting down.
AAGGCACGCGAGGCAATGCCAGGGTGGATACATCGTTTGCACTCCCGGACCAGTGTTTGCACTCCCGGACCAGTGGTGATGGCAAGCCAGCAGCTTCTGCCCACCTCGAGCAATACTCCGAATTAAAGTGACCCCACCATATCGAATCACAAAAGTAATAGAATGGTTTTCGAAGAAGCATGCTCGATGAAAGGGTGCGACCCTTTGTGTAGCCCGGTATAGCTCCTGTTTTAGTCATAATTAGGCCATCCATCAGCGTTCTTTTACGTCATTCCAGTAGCGTTTGCCAACCAACCTACTTCGTTCTGGAATCTCTACCGCGTACACGGTTGTCAAAGTGGTTTTCGGCATCGACAGAGAGTATGCCAGATATCCGATCCTGGTCTCTTTGCCAACCAATCGTTATTATAACCCGTGGTTATAACTTTAAAATAATATTTTATACTTCAAAATAAAATATCCTTTTCAATCCAAATCTTTATCAAAATAAAGATTAAATCATTTCCAAAACCATTTCAATATATCAACATACCATATCTTTCAAATTCAAATATTTATCAAAATAAATATCAAGTCATTTCTAACCATTTCAATATATTAAATTATCATATCCTTTCAAAAACTCCTTTCAAATCAATTTAATATATTTAAAATATCATATTATTTCAAAACATCCTTTCAAATCATTTTATTATCAAAATATCATATCTTTCAAAACTCCATTTTTAGATCATTTTATTATCAAAATATCATATCTTTCAAAACTTCATTTAAAAAAATTTTCAATATCAAAATATCATATCTTTCAAAAATTCATTTCAAATCATTTTAATATATCAAAATATCATTTCAATGATAGTTTATACTTCAAAACCAAAACCATTTTATTTCAAAGCTTTAATATCTCACATTTCATAAATCCAATTTTATTCAAATAAACTCAAATAATATATATATTTTAAATATCCATCTATCAAATAAGTTAAATAAATCAACAAATATCATTTCAAAATATCAAAGTATTATTCAAAACATCATTCACTTTTAATTCATTTAAATACCATTTAAAACCATTCATTTTATTTAGAAATTAATCACCATTTCAAACTTACATTTCAAAGGAGTTTATATTTAAAGATTAAATCTTTTCATAAAAAAATTAAAGTCAATTCCTTATATTTAATAGTTAAATATTTAATTTCCAAAAATTTAAATCTTATTCCAAAGATTAATCTCATTAAAATTTAATAAAATAATAAAATTCAGTTTCCGTAGCACTTAAAAATGCTACGTAAAGTTATAGTTTAAAACAGTTCATTTAACAAAATACAGCATTTAAGTGCTGTAATAGTTTTTCTTTAAATTTCAAATAAACTTTAAATGTTAAGTTTAACCACTATAGCACTTACAATGTGCTATAATAGCCTTTATTTCAAATTAACTTTTTAGTTCATTTAAGACAACTACAGCATTTACAAAATGTTGTAACATCCTTTATATTACACTTCAAAAATGCTGTTAAATCAAATTCGTTGTGACGCCCCACCTTTATACCCACGCTAGTCAAGGACACTACAGGGTAATACCGTCAACTAATACGGAGAATAAGGCTGGTTAGGAGCGACCATCTATAGCCTTGCTCTAACTATCTATTGAATACATCGACAATAGATATACCAAGCAGGTCGACATACCCAATGAATACTTAAAACAAAACCATAGGTGGTTGGAGGATCTATCAGAACAGAATATAACAACTCAAATGTAATATACATCACAGAACAGTAGATCATCATATACACATATACAGATACATAACCGAGTATACAAACTAAAACATGTCAAGTGGTATAGCAAACCACAATAAACAGGCAAATCCAAAAGAATATATATATCAGAGTTACAACGAAGAGGACTACAGAAAAAGCTTTAACAAAAAGGAACAAGCTGAATAGTCCATGCGGAAGCAAAATAGGCTAAGTCCATTAGCACCTAACCTAAAACATCTCGGTCTGACCCGAGTATAAAATACATGGGCCAGTCTAGCTAAACAAATCAGTTAGATAAACTGAACAACAATAAACCTGCAAGGTTACAAAGTATAACAAATATCTCTAAAAGAGATGACACAATCATATAACAAAAGATGAATCATAACAAAACAAGCCTCGTATCATCGGCAACTCAGAGAAACAAAGGATATGAATATCCCAAAACAAGCCATAAAGGCAAATAACAAATACCAATGAAGATAACACAAGTTCCACAAGGTAATCGCTACATATCGTGCGGTTCAAAAAGACCAAAACCGAAGGGCGATACCTAGGGAATATACATATGAATGAAACATCATAAAATCCTAATTGCAACAAACCCAAATATCTCATGAGCGGTGGTGAAGAAACCACTCCAATATCTCTCGAGCGTGGTGAAGAACCCACTCCAATATCTCTCGAGCGGTGGTGAAGAAAAACCATTCCGAAAGCAATACTAAAGGTAACCGACAACCCCAAAATCTCTCGAGCCGGGGCAAAGGACCAACTCCAAAAGCGATATTAAAGGCAACAAGCCAGAAGGAGACAGTCCGAAGACACTATCCCAAAGGTAACATGTGTCACAAACTCCCAGAAAGGAATCCGAAAAGTGGTAACGTGAGTCTCATAACCACCCGTTCGCACTAAACAGTTTACTATCCGTTAATTAATTTCACACTCAAAGTAGTACAAAGTTTACCTCATCTCATTGGTAAACCAGACACAAAGGTCAAAACGTTCAAACGAATAGATTGAGAATTAACTGAGAAGATGAACGCACGTGTTCATTGCACGCGTTTTATCTAATCATTTGATTCTCCTCCCGCTTCGCTCGGAGTGCGAAACCGTGTGTGTTTTAAATAGAATTTACAAATTGGAGAAGGAAGCTTTTAATACGATTTAGAGAGATTGTTTATGAAAACCCGCGAATGAAGTCAAAAATAAGTTATCAACGCCAAAGATGCAATGACAACCACTAAGAACCAACTTGAATCGATAAAATTTGGAAAACCAATCAAAATGAACAAAAATAGGCAAAACAGCAAAATAGGAGCAGGTCGGTTGACCGGCTACAGGGCTCGGTCGGCTGGCCAGAAGCAGAAAATAAAAAAAGCTCGGGATAGCAGGTTGGTCGACCGGCTACAGGGCTCGGTCGGCCGAACTGCAAGTTTCTGCAATTCCTGCCCTTTTTCAATGAAGTACAAGTTCCACCAAAACGCGACCGTTCGAGCAATGGACCTAAGGAGCCTTAGCCAATTGATACCCCAGCTCCACTAGCTCTCCGATTCGCCACCAGAAACATGTTCAAACAACAAAGTTAGGATCTTTAAAGAATTGAACCCAAACACTAAAAATTTGGATATTCACCGATTCAATCCAAACCAAAAGCAAGTGCATATGTACAAGGTGTTAGGAATTCATACCCAACAATCAAAGATAGATATCAGCATAGACGAGAGATCAAAATCTCACCTTACATCAATAATCAAGAGAAGTAGATGTGAGTCCAAAACTCACCTTTTATCACAAAACAAGAATAGAGAAGCTCAATATCAAAGAAACAACCAACCACTCTCCACTTCAACTCTACTAGCTTCAATCTAAGATCAAAACAAGTATTTTCCTAAGATTAGGTTTAGGAATTTCTGAGATTGAAAAGAGAAGAGATAGAGAAGATGATGAGGAAGCTTACCAATGGCTTCACTTTGATTTTGGAGCAAGAATTCAATGTTGCAAGAAGAAACTAGGGCTTGCAATTTCTATTTCCTCTTCCCTTCCACCATTTTCAGTTTTCTTAAGTTAAAGAAATGAAATGTGGGTGAATGGAGAGGAGAGGGCTGAGTTAGGGGTTTATTAGATAGTTAGTGGGCTGAACCCAACCCAAAGCCCAACTAGAAAAAGTTGCAAAATTCAACTTACTCCAAACATATCAAAGCTTATACTCAAAAGATTGCAAACGTCATTTTGGACTCAATGGAGGTGGTTTCGAGTCCCAATTCGGCCGTTTGCAAAAAGTAATGTTTCGAATCCAAAAATCCGACTAACGACACTATATTTAAATAAAACATTTAAATATAAAATCGTTAAATAAGCGGGTTGTTACAGATCTCCCCTCCTTAATAAAATTGCGTCCTCGCAATTCTTAAGAAGAAAATAAGGAGTAACAACCCAAAAACGTATCAACACATAAGAATAACAGAATAAGAAGTTCACCATAAAGTGCACGAAAGGATAAGCCCTACTTGTTTGCTCAGAGAATTCTATGGATTCCTAAGCTCAAAATAATTCGAAACACCGACGCATTGCAACAATACGCCAAATGAACCAAAGCTCAACAAAATGAAGTACAACAAAACGTCCGATGAACTTGGTAAAAAGATCATTCCATTCGGACATCAACAAAGAAACAATCACTTGTTGCTTACAACTAAATGCATTGGCTACACGATCCCCCTTTCGGGAATAAAAAGAATGAGAATATCGGAAAAGAGTTCTTTTAAATAACCTACTTTTCCGAAAAGCTAATACTTTCAAAATCACAATTATCTTCATAAAATCATATTTCCGAAAAAATTTCTTATTTCAAATCAATTCACTGTGTCTGATTGTCTCATCAAAGCGTTTAGGAGATTTCTATCGATAACGTTGATCAAGCCCATCGACCAGAATTCTTAAAGCACTCAATGGTCAATACAATCACAAAACCATCTTCTATATGATAAACATGTTTCTAAAAACTTTAAAAATCCTCTCTGTTCGGTTTAAGAACAAAAAATCCCATTTATACTTATAACTAAATCTTATGAAAAAGATTTGCAAAATTTTTTAAATTGCTAACTTCCAACCAAAATCAATAAATACAAAAATGGAATCATCGAGATATTCATAGAATACTCGATTCATAAATGGATGAAATGAGCTGGACAAACTGAATGACATAATAACCCATTCATAAGAATCACAACGAGTGCGGAATGCGGTAAGTAGAGTGCTAACTTCCGCAACTCGTAACCAAACCAAAACCGGTGGCAAGGTCGAGCTGAAAAGACCTTAATACCACTCAAAGGATTTGCTTAGGTGATAATCCTAAGACAAACTTAAAAATACCAGAAAATTCTCAAACTACATGAATGAGAGAAACTACACTTTCTCATCATGAGGGCTTAAAAAAATGATGCCATCAAATTGGAAATCGAATAAAAAAGAAAAGTAGAAACCTACCAAAATAGATGGAGACATACCTTATCTCCGAGAAGGGCCTCCAGAAGCACCTGTTACATTTAGCTTGCCAGACTGAGAATTATTCGGAGCAATAGGACAAGTGGAAAGACGATGGCCTTTCTTCTTGCAATAGCGATAGAAGAGAGGCTTAGGACAATCTTGAATCATATGATCAGGAGAACCACAATTGAAACACTTTCGAATGGAAGGTGTTCCAGCAGGCTGAGACTGAGAATCAGATTCAATGGGCTTTTTCTTCTTGGAAGGGAAAAATTCCCGCTCATCCAACGGAGACTGCTTTTTGTTGGGGTTCTTGCGAACCTCAACATCATCACCGCTATCACACTCCTTCTCGACGGTTTCAAGATGAAGTGCAGAATCTACCAACTCCTCAAAAGAAAGCTTAAGCTGGAGCAACAAAGTCTTCTTAAGATATTTCTTAAGACTAGAGACAAACTTCAGATTCTTCTTATAAGAAGTGCTAATGAATTCAAGACCATACTTAGATAAAGCCTCGAATGATGCAACATACTCAGAAACAGAAGATTTCCCTTGCTTCAACTCAAGGAAGTGATGGGTCAATAAAACTTTTTCAGATTCAGGAACGAACTTGAGTTCAAATCGCTCCCGAAACTGAGTCCAAGAAAGAGTAGACTCATCAATTTCGGCTACAAGAAGCTCATACCAATCAAGAGCACGCTCTTGTAATAAGCTAGAAGTTACAAGAACTCTATCATGGTCAGAAAGATCCATGCGAGAGAAGATACGCTCGCACGTGCGAAACCAAGCTTGGACTTCAAGAACATATTCGGAGCCCTTAAACGGCTTTCCTACGAGATGAGCAAAATCATTGCACTGGCGTGCAAAGGAAGACTTGCGAGGTGGAGAAACTCGAGGAGGAACTGGAGGCTGAGTGCTCCTAAACAACTCCAAAAACTGATCAACAGACATATAAACGCCATCCGGATGTGAGCCACTGGATTGCCCAGCATCCGAGCGTCGTCCCCTGCCTCTTCTAGCCATACGATGAAAGTAAGATAAGAACAAGAATATTCACAAGGTAGATATTACAATATGGGATACTATGGAATAAAATGCATTCCTAGACGTATTCCCAAAATCTATCTAACCTTGATGGAATAGAGAGACAAGATGATTCAAAGATTTGTATCACTTATTACACTCTGATGTACCGTAATATGTGCATCTATTCTGTGTTTATCATACTTTGTTCTGAACTCAGCTCTGATACCACGCTGTGACGCCCCACCTCTATACCTACGATAGCCAAGGACACTACATGGTAATGCCGTCAACTAACACGGAGAATAAGGCTGGTTAGGAGCGACCATCTATAGCCTTGCTCTAACTATCTATTGAATACATCGACAATAGACATACCAAGCAGGTCGACATACCCAATGAATACTTAAAACAAAACCATAGGTGGTTAGAGGATCTATCAGAACATAATATAACAACTCAAATGTAATATACATCACAGAACAGTAGATCATCACATACACATATACAGATACATAACCGAGTATACAGACTAAAACATGTCAAGTGGTATAGCAAACCACAATAAACAGGCAAATCCAAAAGAATATATATATATATCAGAGTTACAACAAAGAGGACTACAGAAAAAGCTTTAACAAAAAGGAACAAGCTGAATAGTCCATGCGGAAGCAAAATAGACTAAGTCCAGAAGCACCTAACCTGAAACATTTCGGTCTGACCCGAGTATAAAATACACGGGTCAGTCTACCTAAACAAATCAGTTAGATAAACTGAACAACAATAAACCTGCAAGGTTACAAAGTATAACAAATATCTCTAAAGGAGATAACACAATCATCTAACAAAAGATGAATCATAACAAAACAAGCCTCGTATCATCGGCAACTCAGAGAAACAAAGGATATGAATATCCCAAAACAAGCCATAAAGGCAAATAACAAATACCAATGAAGGTAACACAAGTTCCACAAGGTAATCGCTACATATCGTGCGGTTCAAAAAGACCAACACCGAAGGGCGATACCTAGGGAATATACATATGAATGAAACATCATAAAATCCTAATTGCAACAAACCCAAATATCTCATGAGCGGTGGTGAAGAAACCACTCCAATATCTCTCGAGCGGTGGTGAAGAACCCACTTCAATATCCCTCGAGCGGTGGTGAAGAAAAACCACTCCGAAAGCAATACTAAAGGTAACCGACAACCCCAAATATCTCTCGAGCCGGGGCAAAGGACCAACTCCAAAAGCGATATTAAAGGCAACAATCCAGAAGGAGGCAGTCCGAAGACACTATCCCAAAGGTAACATGTGTCACAAACTCCCAGAAAGGAATCCGAAAAGTGGTAACGTGAGTCCCATAACCACCCGTTCGCACTAAACGGTTTACTATCCGTTAGTTAATTTCACACTCAAAGCAGTACAAAGTTTACCTCATCTCATCGGTAAACCAGACACAAAGGTCAAAACGTTCAAATGAATAGATTGGGAATTAACTGAGAAGATGAACGCACGTGTTCGTTGCATGCGTTTTATCTATTCATTTGATTCTCCTCCCGCTTCGCTCGAAGTGCGAAACCGTGTGTGTTTTAAATAGAATTTACAAATTGGAGAAGGAAGCTTACGATTTAGAGGGATTATTTATGAAAACCCGTGAACGAAGTCAAAAATAAGTTATCAAAGCCAAAGATGCAATGACAACCACTAAGAACCAACTTGAATCGATAAAATTTGGAAAACCAATCAAAATGAGCAAAAGTAGGCAAAACAACAAAATAGGAGCAGGTCGGTCGACCGGCTACAGGGCTCGGTCGACTGGCCAGAAGCAGAAAATAAAAAAAAAAAGCTCGGGATAATAGGTCGGTCGACCGGCTACAGGGCTCGGTCGGCCGAACTGCAAGTTTCTGCAATTCCTGCCCTTTTTCAATGAAGTACAAGTTCCACCAAAACGCGACCGTTCGAGCAATGGACCTAAGGAGCCTTAGCCAATTGATACCCCAGCTCCATTAGCTCTCCGATTCGCCACCAAAAACATGTTCAAACAACAAAGTTAGGATCTTTAAAGAATTGAACTCAAACACTAAAAATTTGGATATTCACTGATTCAATCCAAACCAAAAGCAAGTGCATATGTACAAGGTGTTAGGAATTCATGCCCAACAATCAAAGATAGATATAAGCATAGATGAGAGATCAAAATCTCACCTTACATCAATAATCAAGAGAAGTAGATGTGAGTCCAAAACTCACCTTTTATCACAAAACAAGAATAGAGAAGCTCAATAGCAAAGAAACAACCAACCACTCTCCACTTCAACTCCACTAGCTTCAATCTAAGATCAAAACAAGTATTTTCCTAAGTTTAGGTTTAGGAATTTATGAGATTGAAGAGAGAAGAGATAGAGAAGATGAAGAGGAAGCTTACCAATGGCTTCACTTTGATTTTGGAGCAAGAACTCAATGTTGCAAGAAGAAACTAGGGCTTGCAATTTCTATTTCCTCTTCCCTTCCACCATTTTCAGTTTTCTTAAGTTAAAGAAATGAAATGAGGGTGAATGGAGAGGAGAGGGCTGAGTTAGGGGTTTATTAGATAGTTAGTGGGCTGAACCCAACCCAAAGCCCAGCTATAAAAAGTTGCAAAATTCAACTTACTCCAAACATATCAAAGCTTATACTCAAAAAGATCGCAAATGTCATTTTGGACTCAATGGAGGTGGTTTCGAGTCCCAATTCGACCGTTTGCAAAAAGTAACATTTCGGATCCAAAAATCCGACTAACGACACTATATTTAAATGAAACATTTAAATATAAAATCGTTAAATAAGCGGGTTGTTACATTCAGGGTTTAAATACAAATTTCACCAACAGTTAATCTTTAATTTAAATCATTTAACTTACAAACATCATATAATTTAACATTTTAAAATCATCATTTCAATACTCTTATTTTTATGATTTTTATAAAGTTAAATCTCATCCAAAAATCAATTTTTAACATAATTTCTTATTTAAATTCAAGCATTAACTTCCATTTCTTTGATTAAATTATTAACTTAACAATTAGATTTAAATTTACAAAATATAAATTATTTCCAGAAATTTTACTTAATTAAAATTTCACTTTTTAAAACAAAATTCAAAATTTCACATTTAAGCTATATTTCAAAATTTACTTAAACATTCATTTTTTTAACATTTTAACTTATTCAAAAATCATTATTATTTTTATAAAATCATTTAAAATACATTTTTAAAGCAAAATAATATTTTTTTCTTACTTTACATAATTTCCCTTTTAAACCAAAACATAAATTCCAAAATTTACTTATAGTTCAAATTCTACTTTACCGTTTACTTAATTCATTATTTAATTTATAGAAAATCACTAATATTTCTACAAAATCATTTTTAATTAAATTTAAATCAAAATATTATCAAAATATTATAAATTTTACATTTTAAAATATTTTAAAACATTTTCAAGAATATCATAAACCATGGGTCTGTATATAGTTTTCTAGCCTAGGTCAAGTGATACGGATATATATCATTTCAATACGCAGTTTACAAAGAAAAACCGGGTTCTTTCATTTCAAACCAACAGTCCCAAGTAGAATGAATGATTTTGGAAACCGCTCAGGCCTATCGTTTCAGCCCATAACGTTTTTCCCCTATTCTAAAGTCCGTTCGGGTATGTATCATTTCAGCCCATAGTGATTCTAGTCTACATGGAACTTGCAATGGTGATAACTAATATAAATGACAGAATAGCATGAAATAACAATAACATATGATATAACAAGTGTAATAACAGGTGTGAACATCATATGATAATAATATAGCAGTTATAGCGTGATGATAAACAGTTACAGATTCAAATGGTGTCAGTTTATCAGTTATATAAGTACATATTAGTCTGGTGAGATTTACTCACCTTTTTGTGCTGAAGATATCAACTCAAATGACACAACGGATTCCAGAAAGCACAGTGACCCAAAAATAGGCTCAAGTGGGAAGAGATCCAAGCTTAGAACTTGTGTTACAACCCAAAACAAAACCAAATAAATTAACATTTCAACACAACATTAAATTGAAACAACTTTGAAATAAAAAGAGATACGAATACACAGTCTTTTGCCTTGCTTTCTACATTTGATTGCACGGCCTAGGGGATGTTTTGGCTCATTTTTGGACATACTTTGGTTCAGGTTTGGGTCCTATAAGTCATGGGTACAAGGTATTGAAGTGGTGGAGGAGTTACTACGCATGAATATGAAGAGGCTTATGCAAAATAGGTGGGTTTTTTGTCAACAAAACGCTCGACCATGTAGGGGTTTGACTTGGACATTAAGGTTCAGATCTGGATAGATGTTGTAGTGGTGTGTGGTGGTCTGGTCAGATGTGGTGGTGGAGGCTAGAGGTGGTGGTGGTGGTGGAAAAAGAGGTGGTGAAGCAACAAGGCTCAAACTAGCATGTTTTCAAGGCATAAGTTGTATTTTTTTGGATTTTAGCATCATGGTGGGTTCGGCCATGTTTCAGATCTGAGGAGTAGGTGGTGGTGATGACAGAGAAGAGGTGTAGGAGGTGGTGGCCATGGCTATGAAGTGGAGGCCGAGCAAAAGAGTGGAGAGAACAAGGCAAAAATACATAAGAAAATAGGAAGAAAATGAAGAAAATAAGAGGAAGACATTACCCAAAATGTTTGAAGACATGAATAAAATGAAAGAATGGTTTCTTGAGTGAGAAATAGGATGAAAGTCACGGCTATAAAACTGATAATGGGCAGCCAAAATGAATAAATGAGGTGGTTATGGCATTTGAAACGTTTTTGGACAATGAAACGTTTAGAAATGAAACGTCTAGAAATGAAACGCATTTCTGTTTTCTAAAGATCGAATAAAAAAATCAGAAAATACATTTAAAAACCGAAACCAAGTGAAAGTATAAGAAAATAAAAAATTAATTTTAAAGAAATTATAAAAAGAATGAAAGAAATTACTTAAAAATACAAAACAGTGTCTAGAAATTACAAATAAATCACTACTAGTCTTGGAAAAATATCCACTTCATTTTAAAAATATTATGAAGTGAAAATTTGAAGTAAAATAATTTATTTATCATTTTCAAAATAAAATAAATAGTTAAATTGGATAAATATAGAAAAAGAACTAAAGAAAATGTTTAAAAATTGAAAACAGGGCATGGAAATTACAAGAAAAATACTACTAACTCTAGAAAAATTCCTACCTCACTTTAAAATACTAAAAGACAAAATATACATAAAATAACATATTAATACATATTAAAATAAAATATGACAAAGAAAATATAATTTATACAATTTAAAATAACAAAATTGCAGAATAAACAAATTGCACTCAATATTGAAATATACATAACTTTTACTGTTTAACTCCGTTTTCAACGAAACGAAAAGTAGTGTTCAAGTTATTTCATATAATTTCATAATAAAATATAAAATTTAAGATTTTAAATAATTTAAATTTGAATTTTAAAAGTCAAAGTTTGACTAGTTTGAACAGAAATTCACTTTTCAGTAAAATATTCAATTTATACAAGTTTGAAACTATAATTCACATAAAAATCAACATTTATATTTAAAATAACATAACTTATTCATTTTAATAAATAAAATAAAACTCTTAAATCAAAATTTAAAATAGAATAATCAAAATTAAAAAAAAAAGTCACAAAATTCAGGGTTGTTACACTACATTTATAAATGGATATTTTAAAGTTAATGGCAACAGTAAAAGTAATTTTGGATTTATAGTATCGATGTTTGAGCAACATCTATTTTAGCCCATTTAACTATACTTTTGAAAAGTAATTAAATCTTCAAAATGGAGTTTTAAAGATAACGGGATAGTAAAGTGTTCTAGGGTTTGTCGTAAACAATGTTTCAGTAAAATTCGTTTTTATACCCTTGGATAATATTTCAAACTGTTAAAACATTGTAACCGAGTTTGGAAATATTTAAATTTTTAATAATGGAATTTTAAAGATAAATAGCAAGTATGATTTGGTTTTGGTTGGTTGTGGCAATTTGTTAGTAACATTCATCTTTGACCCATTTTGGTTATACTTGTGAACGTAAATAAATCTTTAAAAAGAACGCATTTGTAACGATCCGTCCTTCACGATCCTCGAAGATCGACACAAATACGTCATTGTATAATATGCCGATGATCGAATGCCGGGAAAGACAGATTTATAAGGAAAAAAAGGAGGTAGAAGAAGATAAGGAACTAAACAATAACAGAATCTCGCATTCGCAGCGGAATAAAATATAATAGATAATAACTGATCTTTACACAAAAAGAAACTTATATCTATTTTATACATTACACCATCAGAATACATCAAAATCAAATCAATTTCTGGATAATTACCCTAACTTGTCCACACAAACTGAATACACAACATATACAACAAAACGGAATATACATCAAGTACGAATGATATGTTTCGCCATCCAGCTCTCTCCTGAGCCCCACAGCATCCTAACCTGGATATAATACTCGGTCTAACCCGACCATTATAATAAAATAACACCCGAGTCAGTCTGGAAAACCAGCGTGAGAAAAATACACTCAATTTAATTATTAAAGTTTTCAAAATCCTTTGAAAATAAAAGGTATCTCATAAGACCATGCCACAAATAAACATATCAACCTTTTACCTTACGATAACCAAAACATTTTCTTATAAAATCATCTGATATTATAGTAGTATCTATATATAAATACTTATTCAAATAGCCAAAATTGTTACATTATTAAATTCCAGCTAACAAATATACGAACAAAACCGTAAAGGCACGTAGACAGAATGTATTTTCATCAATGGCAGGGCTACTGGGGTACCGCCCGTCACAGTACGTGGTCTAGATCACCGTACCGAGGATCCATCCCGATCCCTTGCATCATAAGACCAGAGCTACGCCTTACTGGATAGTCTGAATAAGTTCACCCCGCGGTTGGGATCAGCAACTGCCCACACAGCCAAAATAAGGAACATCTAGACAGGGGTGACCTTACTCTAATTGGTTGCTAGCCACTTAGCCTTGTGTGCACCTCCCCTGTTTTAGCCATTCCCGGTTGATGTGGATTGAGGCTATGCATTACCTTTTTTAGCATACATTCACTTAGAATGCTCATCGTCCTCCTAACGATGTTCTGAAAGCATTCGTCCATTCAAGTCCGTTCCGGGTTCGAACGGAACCGAAGGCACTACTCCTTCTACATCCATTTTGGAATCACCCTCAGGATTAGTAGCGATTAGCCCTTGCACTTCACTGCTCCATCTTTGACTCTAAGCTCTTGTCTTTCTCATGAAAACGTTCAAACCAGATCGAAGTGGTTTTCGACAAATTAATCTGATCCCGATCTCTTCGAAACGATCAGCGCATTGGCCAATATTGATAGTCGGTTATTTAACTATCAAATAACATTCACAAACAATCGTTAGGCTTTAAATAATTTTCCAAATTATTTATTTCAAAATAACTTTGCAAGCTATTTTCCATACTTCAACCCTTTGAAAATAGTTTCAAACCGCCTTTCTCTCACGGAATAAATTTCCCAAATATTGTTTATTTCCACTGAAAATCACCAAGTCCAAATACTTTAGATTTTAAAATAGTTTAAATCACCTTATTCTAAAATATACTTTAGAACTTCAAAATAAAACTAATTAAACACTTTGTTCTGAAATATATACTTTAAAAATACTAAAAATAAAACTACCTTATAAAATATAAAACTAATTTTTAAAATAAAAGTTAAGCCAACTAAATTTTAAAATAAGAGTTAGAAATTCTATACAAGTTTTCATATAAAACTTTAACCAACTATCTTTAAAATAAAACTATTTTATAAAATATAATATTAATAATTATTTTTTCAAAACATAATATCAATTAACCTTTTTAAAATAATTACTACTATAACTAATTTAATAAATATTTACCTTTAGAATTTTTGCAACTTAATTAATAATTTCTCCAAAAAATTCTTTTTAAAACCAACTTTAAAACTTCAATTTATACTTAAAATCTACTTTGAAAACATACTTGGCTTTCCAGGAAATACATTTCCATTTCAATATAACCCATATAATCCTTTTATAAATCCTGCTAGATTTATCCCAACTTAATTTACGTTCCAATCCCGCAAATTCTTTCAATACTTTAAAAATAAAATCACTTTTATTTTTAAAAACCCTTTTCCATCTCCTTATAATCACTTTCAAAAATATATACTTAAATTATTTAAAATAAAGCTACTAAAATTACTTAAATAAAAATAATACTTAAAAAATTCTATAAGAGTTTCCAGGTAAACTTAAACCAAAATTCCCCTTAAAATAAAGTTATTATATCAACATTTATGCTAAATTTCCTTTTAAAAATCATAATACTAATTTACTTTAAAAATAATTAATCACCATAATTAACTTAAATACATATTTTCTTTTCACTTAAAAATAAATAAAATAATAAATTTCCTAAAACTTCTAGTTATACTTCGAAATTATTTGTTTAAAAATATACTTAGTTCTCCAGAAAAATATACTTTCCAACTTTTAAAATAAAATCTCCTTTTTATTTTGAAAGTAAAATACAACTTTTCTTATAAAGTTCCCACCGGAATCTATATTTCCAAATTTATCCACTGATAAATATTCCATTACATCTATAAACCCAATTTACAATTTCCATTACTCATTTCTTTTTAAATCACAGTTTCCAAAACACTTAATCAATTCAAACTGATTTCCTAATTTAAATTCCCTTTAAATTTATTATTCGATTTATCCAAATTCCCAATAATTATTTACTTAAAAAATTTCTTTTCATTTCCTTTTAAAAACCCAATTTATTATATTCTATATTTTAAAATACCAGGTTATCTATTCATCCAAACTATAGCATCGAATAACTTAATTCCAATATAATCAATTCACATAACATATCACAGATATGAAAATAATTACAATATTTTGAGGAATCCAGTTGGATCCCTCCAACATGTCTTCCTGCATCCACAGATGTTAGCATAAATATAAAAATACCAATTCCACTTCGACTTGGAATATCGCGGTAAATAGGGTCATCCGCTATTATGCGGGGCCCATAGGGTCTCATCTGCTATATAATGCAGGAAATCAATCACTCCAATAAATATATATACTACTATATATAATATCACATCCAGATCATTCAAACAATCAACCAATAATTTAAATTTAACTAATTAAATTAACTGGAATTCCAGATGTGAGTGGGATTATCTCACCTTGAATTTCGTCGAGCATTTCAATTTTATATTAAATCGATCGCCTTTGATTTAATCTAAAATTTTCACGAGCTCCAATTGCCTCTGGATCTGCTGCAGCGCGTAGATCGCGTCGATGTGATTCCGCCGTTTCTTGTTTCATTGGAATCTGACCATGCATGCAAAAGATATGCAGCAGTAAAGATTTGTATATATAATTTATAAACAATTTTCTCTTATTTTAATATATATTACCCTCAGATCTGCCGTTAATTACCAAACAACCAATCATAGCCGCACACCCAAAACCCTTCTTCCTCGTCACGCACCATTCCAGGAAAAACAAATCCAAACCGCCCTGGCATCCCTAATTTTCGATTCCCTTCTGGTCAACTTCACGTCGATCAAAGACAATCTCCTCAAAGTTCATCATGCCCTCTCCCTATAGCCAGAATTTTTTTGAACTCGATCATCCCAGCGACGAGCAAAACTTGATTGAAATGGTGACGAAAAGCAGCAAAATTCTGGCTTCCACGCTCCTTCTAATTCAATCAATACCGGTCATCACGAAGGCCTCACTTCCCTCTACACTTTTGTAGTTGAAGGCTTATGATGAAAGTTAGTAGATTTCAAGATAAACGAGAAAGAAGGTCAAGAAGTATCGACCATCGAAATTCTAAGTGGCGGCCGGCAAAGAGCTAGGGTTTCATTTTCTAAACATATTTATATACGTATAAAATATTATTTTAATACTATTCTCAATTTTAACGAGTTTTACAAACGAACTCCAAACAACACATGTCGCCTGGCGTTTATAAGGTCTTACCTGCGTTTCGAACAAAATGGAACGTGTTTCAGAGCCCAATTCAATCATATGTGGAAGATAGCCTTTTGAATTGTTTTAAAATATTAAATTTTCAATTTTAATTTCAACGCATTTCTCACCCGTACGAACAAAAGATAACTCCAAACGCTACAAAATTTGATATCCGATGATAATACACTATTACGGATCCTATGGAATTTGTTTCATCGAATTCCGAGATTGTGCCCCGGAAGGCTACTTTAACTCGTCTATTAAATCGAGCGGTTTTCAAACCAGTCGAAATCATTTAAAATTCCACTTTTAAAACTTTACTAGCTTAATTATAAATCATATAGAATTTATATTCATATTTGAAATCATTCTAATTTAATTTAAATCAAAATCTGACTATTTAACTTCATATAAAAATTCCAATATTAACTTATCGACTTTTGATTCCATTCAAAGTTCAATATTAAAATTCAAATCCAACTAGACTTTAAATAAATTGTAGAAACCATTTCCATATCTATATACATCCAGATTCACAAATTATCGAATTTCAAATGTTAAATTATTATTATCTAAGTCCAATTGAATTGCCATATTTGAAATTATAACTAACTTTATAAATTTGACCAAAATCTTCTTATTTCAAAAATCAATTTATAATCTATATTCAACATTTAAAATGAATATGTTCAGAATCTAACGACCAGAATTCCGAGTCGTTACATTCCTCCCCCTTATAAAAATTTCATCCCCGAAATTTGTTAAGGTAGGAAAAAATCTCCTAAATCCATTAACCTATCCAACCCACTTAATTAAAACCTACATTCACTCCTAAAACCCTTTAGTTTGATCCAAAACCACTAGCTTCCAAGATTTAAAATTTTCAGTTTCCTTCTTATTTAGATCAACTTCACTTTACAAATTAAATACCGATTCCTTGGCTTTTCACATCACTTAAATAGAATCCCCAGAATTCAATTACCCGATTTTATTTCAGAACCATTTTGAAATCATACATATACATACCCACTTGGTATATCAAATTATACCTCCGGATTTTAAAAATAACTTGGTTTTACCAAAACAATTTCCCTTTGGAATTTCAAACAAACTTGTTCATCAAAAAAGTCTAAACAATTTATCATCCCAAACCATCTGGTAGCAATCCATCACTCAGAAACTCGAAAATGGATACTGATGATGTGGCCATCAACATCAGGATTATTTTCCAACGACTGACGTGAGTTCAGTGCTTCCTTACTTCCAAGAAAACCATTTTTTAAACAATTTCCATTTAAAAATATTTCCAATATAATATCCCATTATTTCCTCCAAATACTTTGGAAAATCTTCCAAAAATTTCCAAGATTAAAAAATTTCAAACTTTTTGTTCATATTCATTTGAAAACATTTTCTGAAATTCTTGGGATTTAAATTCTGGTTTAGTTCAAATTTTAGTTATGTTCCATTATATTATTTCATACTGATACAATTCTATTTGGTTATAAATATAGACCATTTCAAATTTTAGATTCTTATTTGTTTATAATATTAACAACCAACGTCCAAATATATAATAATTTCAGAAAATTATTTCTTTTATATCATAATATAATTTTGGGTAAAATTATTTCATTTACCCACTTTAAAAACAATACTATGTCGGTTTATCTTGTTTAAGAGTTTAGAAACTCCTATCGATGCGGTTGTCCTTCCCCAGCAGACTAGAATTCATAAACACTCAACCGATAAGTCAACACAGTATAAAAATAGTTTTTATATTCACTAATAAATACGCGCTCATAACTATTGATACACTCAACTCATTATAGAGTACCATTGACTATATTTCTAATGGATAATTCCCACCAGAGCCAAGGTTATCGCCAACCTAAGCTCTAATACCACTGTAACGATCCGTCCTTCACGTCCCTCGAAGATCGACACAAATACGCCACTGTATAATATGCCGACGATCGAGTGCCTGAAAAGACAGATTTCTGAGGAAAAAAAGAAGTAGGTACAAGAAAAGAATGAACTAAACAATAACGGAATCTCACATTCGCAGTGGAATAAAATATAATAGACAATAACTGATCTTTACACAAAAAGAAACTTATATATGCTTTATACATTACATCATCAGAATACGTCAAAATCAAATCAATTTCTGGACAATTACCTTAACTTGTCCACACAAACTGAATACACAGCATACACAGCATACACAGCACAGTGGAATATACATCAAGTACGAATGATACGTTTCGCCCTCCAGCTCATCTCCTGAGCCCCATAGCATCCTAACCTGGATATAATACTCGGTCTGACCCAAGCGTTATAATAAAATAATACTCGAGTCAATCTGGAAAACTAGCATTAGAAAAATACACTCAATTTAATTATTAAAGCTTTCAAATTCCTTTGAAAATCAAAAGTATCTCGTAAGACCATGCCACAAATAAACATGTCGGATTTTTACCTTACGATAATCAAAACATTTTCTTATAAAATCCTCTGATATTATAGTAGTGTCTATATACAAATACTTATTCAAATAGCCGAAATTATTACATTATTAAATTCCAGCCAATAGGTATACAAACAAAACCGTAAAGGCACGTAGGGAGAATGGATTCCCGTCAATGGTAGGGCTACTCGGGCATCACCCGTCACAGTACGTGGTCTAGATCACCGTACCGAGGATCCACGCTGATCCTCTACATCATAAGACCGGAGCTACCCCATACTAGATAGTCCGAATAAGTTCACCCCGTTGTTGGGATCAGCAACCGCCCGCACAGCCGAAATAAGGGACATCTAAACAGAGGTGACCTTACTCTAATTGGTTGCTAGCCACTTGGCCTTGTGTGCACCTCCCATGTTTTAGCCATTCCCGGTTGATGAGGCTCGAGGCTATGCATTACCTTTTTAGCACACATTCACTTAGAATGCTCATCGTCCTTCTGAAGATGTTCTGAAAGCATTCGTCCATTCAAGTCTGTTCCAAGTTCGAACGGAACCGAAAGCACTACTCCTACTACATTCATTTTGGAATCACCCTCAGGATTAGTAGCGATTAGCCCTTGCACTTCACTGCTCCATCTTCGACTCCAAGCTCTTGTCTTTCTCACGAAAACGTTCAAAACGGATCGAAGTGGTTTTCAGAAAATTAATCCCGATCCCGGCCTCTTCGAAACGATCAGCGCATTGGCCAATATTGATAGTCAGTTATTTAACTATCAAATAACATTCACAAACAATCATCAGGCTTTAAATAATTTTTCAAATTATTTATTTCAAAATAACTTTGCAAGCTATTTTCCATACTTCAACCCTTTGAAAACAGTTTCAAACCACCTTTCTCTCATGGAATAAATTTCCCAAATATTGTTTATTTCCACTGAAAATCACCAAGTCCAGATACTTTAGATCTTAAAATAGTTTAAATCACCTTAATATACTTTAAAACATTTAAATTAAAACTAATTAAACACTTTATTCTCAAAATATATACTTTAAAAATACTAAAAATAAAACTACCTTATAAAATATAAAACTAATTTTTAAAATAAAAGTTAAGCCAAACTACATTTTAAAACAAGAGTTACGAAATTCTATACAACTTTTCAAATAAAACTTTAACCAACTATCTTTAAAATAAAACTACTTCATAAAATATAAATATTAATAATTAATTTTTTAAAACATAATATCAATTAACCTTTTAAAAACAATTACTACTATAACTAATTTAATAAATATTTACCTTTAAAATTTTAACAAATGAAATAATAATTTCTCCAAAACATTCTTTTTAAAACCAACATTAAAACTTTTATTTATACTTAAAAAGCTACTTTGAAAACATACTTGGCTTTCCAAGTACACTTCCATTTCAATATAACCCATATAATCCTTTTATAAATCCTGCTCGATTTATCCCAATTTAATTTACGTCCCAATCCCGCAAATTCTTTCAATACTTTAAAAATAAAATCACTTTATTTTTAAAAACCCATTTCCATTTCCTTATAACCACTTTCAAAAATATATACTTAAATTATTTAAAATAAAACTACTAAAATTACTTAAATAACAATAATACTTAAGAAATTCTATAAGAGTTTCCAAGTAAACTTAAACCAAAATTCCTCTTAAAATAAAGTTATTATATCAACATTTATGTTAAATTTCCTTTTAAAAATCATAATACTAATTTACTTTAAAAATAATTAACCACCGTAATTAACTTAAATACATATTTTCCTCTCACTTAAAAATAAATAAAATAATAAATTTCTTGAAAACATTCTTAAAAACATTTTAAAACTTCTAGTTATACTTTGAAATCATTTCTTTAAAAATATACTTAGTTCTCTAGGAAAATATACTTTCCAACTTTTAAAATAAAATCACCTTTTTATTTTTGAAAGTGAACTACAACTTTTCTTATAAAGTACCCACCAGAATGTATATTTCCAAATTTATCCACCGATAAATATTCAATTCTATTTATAAAATCAGTTTACAATTTCCATTATTCATTTCTTTTTAAATCACGGTTTCCAAAACACTTAATCAATTCAAACTGATTTCCTAATTTAAATTCCCTTTAAATTTATTATTCGATTTATCCAAATTCCCAATAACTATTTACTTAAAAAATTTCTTTTCATTTCCTTTTAAAAACCTAATTTATTCTATTCTATATTTTAAAATACCAGATTATCAATTCATCCAAACCATAGCATTGAATAAATTAATTCCAATATAATCAATTCACATAACATATCACGGATATGAAAATAAATAAAATATTTTGAGGAATTCAGTTGGATCCCTCCAACCTGTCTTCCTACATACACAATTATTAGCACAAATATAAAAATACCAATTTCACTTCGAGGTGGAATATCGCAGTAAATGGGGTCATCCTCTACAATGCGGGGCACATAGAGTCTCATCTTCTATATAATGCGAGAAATCAATCACTCCAATAAATATATATACTACTGTATATAATATCACATCCATACCATTCAAATAATCAAACCATAATTTAAATTTAACTATTTAAATTAACTGGAATTTCAGATGTGAGTGAGATTATCTCACCTTGAATTTTTTCGAGCATTTCAATTTTAAATTAAATCGATTGCCTTCGATTTAATCTAAAATTTTCACAAGCTTCAATTGCCTCCGGATCTGCTTTAGCGTGTAGATCGTGTCACTGCGATTCCGCAGCTTCTTATTTCGTCGGAATCCGACCATGCATACAAAAGATATGTTGTATTAAAGATTTGTATATATAATTTATAAACAATTTTCTCTTATTTTAATATATATTACCCTCAGATCTGCCGTTAATTACAAAACAACAAATCATAGCCGCATAACTTAAACCCTTCTTCCTCGTCACGCACCATTCCAGGAAAGACGAACCCAAACCGCCCTTACACCCTAATTTTCGCTCCACTTTTGGTCAACTTCACGTCGATCAGAGACAATCTCCTCAAAGTTCATCACGCCCCCTCCCTATGGCCATAAAATTGTTTAACTCGGTCATCCCAGCGTCGAGCAAAACTTGATTGAAACGGCGACGAACGCAGCGAAATTATGGCTTCCATGTTCCTTCGAATTCGATCATGACCGGTCATCACGAAGGCCTCACTTTCCTCTACACTTTTGTAGTTGAAGGCTTGTGATGAAAATTAGTAGATTTCAAGATAAACGAGGAAGAAGGTCAAAAAGTATCGACCATTGAAACTCTGAGTGGCGGCCGGTAAAGATAGCTAGGGTTTCATTTTATAAATGTATTTATATACATATAAAATATTATTTTAATATGAGGATATTAGTTTAAAGGAAAAACTTTATGCTAATTATTAAATGTAGGACGAAACTTTTAAAATTTAGGCTCAAGGACAGTAGCGCGTTATATTCAACCAACTTCAACTGTTTCCACCATCGTCCGAAGCCATCGTCTGATGCTTGCCATTGCCGCCGCCACCATAGTCCTATCCTGCCGTAGTCGCCGCCGTCCTAGCCCTAAACTACCGTAGCCGCCGTCACCCAAGCCACCATCGTCCAAGCCACCGCCATCGTCGAAGCTTCCACCGTCCATTTCAAAATTGAAAAAAACCTAATTCGACACTCCAATGCAAGCATAAATTAGAAATTTCATGAAAATTGAAGTCGAGTGCCACTAAATTTAGAGGTAAGAAACAAATGAAGAAGCAAAACACAGAAGAAGAAGAAAGTAAAAAAGTTTTAATCACAAGTTGAATGATATTTAGATATAGCATTTCTACATTTGAAACACAATACACTATATTTAATATGCTAAATGATAAACTAATATAGCATTTATACTTTTAAAATATAGTACAATTATCTGACTATGCAAAATGATATTTGGATATAGCACAAGTATACTTCACTTGAATAAGGATGAAAAAATATGCAAAATGAACTTGAATTTAGTATGAGTATATTTAAAGTGAAGTAGTATGAATAGAATATACAAAATGACAACCAAATGCAAAATGATAATTGCATATAGCATATGTATTTTAGTGTAACATTTTAATCACAAAGTTCACCACTATGTTTATGATATGCAAAGTGATAGTTTAATATAGCATTTAAGTTATGAAATCTTCCACTATCATGTTTAAAATATGCAAAATGATAGTTTGATATAGCATTTTAGTTGTGAAGTCCAATAACAAAGTTACAATACGCAAAATAAGATTTAATATATCATTTTAATTATAATATCCACTAGCATGTTTAAGTTATACAAAATGATAGTTTAATGTAGCATTTCAATTACAAAGTCCACAAGTATGTTCAGGATATCCAAAATGATAGTCTAATATAGCATTTTAGTTATGCAAAATGTTAGTTTCAATATAGCATTTTAGGATATGCAAAATGATAGTTTAATATAGCATTTTAGGATATACATATTGAATTAGAATGATAATTTCATATAGCATTTTTTTCTTAGTTCATTTCAACACATTTAATCGCCATCGTTACTTTTGGCATCACTAGCAACCTTAAATTCCACTCCACCGCCGCTCATCTGAAATCAGCCATAAAATTCATGGCTCAAGTCACCGCAGACCTTCAAAGTAGTCGCCGCCACCTACAGTCCATCGCCTTCGCTTGATGAACGAGCTCCGACTTTGCGTGATGAACGAGCTCCGCCTTCGCCTAAACAAGCTCCATCTTCATCTGCGGTTATGCCGCCATTGTATGATCTTGTGATGCAGCGCCGTCTATTCTTGTGATGTTGTCACCCGTCCTATTGATTTGAGAACGAGATTTGAAAACAGTCTAATTTTTTTGTGAAGAATTTCCTTTAGGCGAAAGAATAAAACTTGCGTCTCTAAAACGTAAAAATAATTATCGCGTCCTTCATTCGAAAAAAATGCTAAGTTTTTCCTACAGCCGATTTTTCTGTTTTAATAGTATTCTCAATTTTAACGAGTTTTTACAAATGAACTCCAAGAAACACATGCCGCCTGGCGTTTATAAGGTTTTATCCGCATTCCAAACACAAAGGAACGTGTTTCGGAGCCCAATTCAATCATATGTGGAAGATAGCTTTTTGAATTGATTTGAATATTAAATTTTCAATTTTAACTTCAACGCGTTTCTCGCTCGTACGAACAAACGATAACTCCAAACGCTACGAAATTTAAAATCCGATCATAGTATAATATTACAGATCCAATGGAACTGGTTTCGTCAAATTCCGAGACTGCACTCCGGAAGGCTATTTTAACTCGTCCATTAAATCGAGCGATTTTCAAAATCGTCGAAATCATTTAAAATTTCACTTTTAAAACATTACTAACTTAATTATAAATCATATAGAATTTATATTCATATTTTAAATCATTCCGATTTAATTTAAATCAAAATCTAACTATTTAACTTAATATAAAAATTCCAGTTTTAACTTTTCGACTTTTGATTCCATCCAAAGTCCAATATTAAAATTCAAATCCAAA
This sequence comes from Allium cepa, assembly GCA_030765085.1. Lineage (NCBI taxonomy): Eukaryota > Viridiplantae > Streptophyta > Magnoliopsida > Asparagales > Amaryllidaceae > Allium > Allium cepa. The sequence goes on along the minus strand of CM060935.1, from coordinate 673,512,385 downwards.
TAGACTTTAAATAAATTTTTAGAAACCATTTCCATATCTATATACATCTAGATTCACAATTTATCTAATTTCAAATGTTAAATTATTATTATCTAAGTCCAATTGAATTGCCATATTTGAAATTATAACTAACTTTATTAATCGCCCAAAATCTTCTTATTTATAAAATCAATTTATAATCTATATTCAACATTTAATATGAATTAAATGTTCAAAATCTAACAACCAGAATTCCGGGTCGCTACAGCATTAAAGATAATCATAACTAAAATAGTTTTGGGTTTGTATTGACAGTGTTTGAGTAACATTAGTCTTAAGCCATTTGAAATTGATTTCTGAATATACATGTACGATTGAGATAAGTATATGAATACTTTTGTGAAGTGTTGAAATGCGTTGAAAATGAATAGTGATGTTAGCGATGTTTAATTAATAAGTGGAGTTTCATTTCTAAAGGTGTTTATTGAGTAAAAATGAGTTTTACTAATAAAACAGTTTTTAATTAATAAATGAAGATTAATTAAAAAATGGATTAGAAGTCGTTTATATGACTTGATCATGCTAGTTTATTTCAATCATGCTTTGTGTGTTGCTTGCTTATGGATAGTACACATGGACTTGGTTCCCCATATGCGATTATTCTCATTGTGTTGGATTGTTTGTTTATTTGATAGTTAAATAATCGACTATCAAATCTTGGCTAAATATACTCTAGAAATATCTAAAAGAAACATAAGGATTATATGGTGCATTTATCTTGGTGATATTATACTATACGTATAAACTCTTTTTGCTCTTCTAGGACAAATGACAAGGAAATCCATCCACTTAAATAGTTAGGAGATGATCTCCGATCTTATGTATTGCTTATTTATTTCCCACAGAACCGGGTTTGAGATTACCAAGAAATCGATCGATTAATTTTGGAGTACCCAGTAAGTATGGGACTATACTCATATGAGATGACTTGAAACCATGACCACTCCAAAATCATATATGTGTTCTTTGTTAGTGATTGGGTCATGATTGCTTCGTGATTTGTTCATGATTTCTTTGTTATGCTAGAATCTATGTGGAGATTCGAGATCTGTTTGAGATGTTCGAACACAAATAGTTGCTTGTGATCTATTGAAGATATGGGAATCAATGTGTGGTTTCGTGACCTGTTCGAGCTGGAGCTTGTATGGAAGATCTGTTCAAGTAGTGACTCGTGTGCTGGAATGCTGAACGTAGCCTTATTTGTGGGTGTGATTAAAACTAGAGATAGGAGACATAGCTAGTAGGGTTTGCAAACCCATAGGGTGCATGCAAATCCATTTATAGAGATACTTATTGGGATATGCATGCGGGAGCGATGCATCAAGTCTTAACAAGACCAGCTGTGGTTTTCATATAGTATATTCACTAGAGATGTACGATGATTCAAAAGGATATCTCTGATCCTTGTGCAGTAGATCGAAGCCAGCTTTGATACGAGGAGATCTACATAGAATCCTACACAAATAGCGAACATGCCCTAGCGATTATGATTATATGCCTAATATTGTTGTGATGTACACTCACTTGCATCATAGTTATGTAATTATTTATATTTCACTCCTTAGACATTATTATATTATCATTGGAATTTATAATAAAACGGTTTGGTTATCGTAAGGGAAAAACTTGTCCATGTTTATTGACGGCATGGTCTTACAATATACACTTATTTTGAAAGGTTTTAAGATATAATAAATTCTTTGTGATTCGAGTTTCTCATGCTAGTTTACCTCTAGTAATGCTCGGGTCAGCTCGAGTATGTTTCTAGATTTAGATGTGGTTCATTGGAGCTTTTGGAGAGGAGCTAGATGATTTCCTACCGTATTTATTCTCCACTGTATTACTTGATTATATGTAACGATCCCAGATTTTAAGCCAAATTTTAAATTGGAAATTAATATAAATTTTGGATTAAATTGTAAATTAAATTGAATTTTTCCAAAATAAATAAGGATGTGTTGTTTATTTATATATATGTATATAAATGGATTTTTAATTTGAATTTTGGAATTGAAATTCTAAAATTGATATTATAAAAATAAAATTGGATTTATTAACTTTATATTTCCATGGAATTAATGTATATAAATTGATTTTGAATTGAATTATGGGTTTGAATTTCATAAATAAATATCTTATAAATATATTGGGTTTGAAAAACATTATATTTTAAGTTAATAAAATTTGTTTTGGGATTATAATATATATATATATATGTATGTATGTATGTATATATATTGATATGAAAGTTATATTTAAAATATGATTAACATGAAAATTTAAAGTGTTTAAAAATATAAACATAAGTACTTAATTTAAACAAGGGTTTAAAAAACATTTAAAAATATAAATAGAATACATATGTAATTATATTACATAATTTAAAATAGCATAAAGGGTTTAAACATAATTTGTGAATTAAAATAAAGCAAGGGTTTAAACCATAATTCATAAATTAATATAACTAAGGAGTTAAACATAAATATACTTGTATTTAACAAGTGTAAAGATTTTAAAATACAATTAACAAATGTAACTCTTTTGGGTATGGAATTTAAACAAGTGTCATGATTTTTAATTTTATTTTCATCTATAAAAAATAAAGGAAATAAGCTATATATATATATATATATATACACGCATCCATACTTTTGCTTCCATTTTTCTTCTATTCAAAATTTTTATACTCAAACCTTTGAAACCTGGAAACTGTGATACAAACCATAAAATAAAATTAACAAGCAAAAACAAAAATCAAAACAAACAAAGCTGTTTAAAGATCAGCAAGCAAAGTTTAAAACCTGGGAAACAAAACACAAACCAGAGAAACAAGTTCAACCTGATTCAAATCCGAAGCATGCAAATGCATCAACAATCAGACAATTAAATCAAGTTCAGATTCAACTGCAACAATCAACTAGCATATCCAAAAAGTTCTAGGGTCCAGATAAAGTACAACTTCCATATTTTCAAGAATTCCAACATCCCAGGCTCTGTTCATCTCTGCTTTTCGAAACAAGGTGAGCAAACTTTCAACCCTCAATATATTTATATGTTGTTGCTTGATTTTGTATGCCTATAATGATGATGATGACTTGAAAAATGTTGTATGAATATCTTCATGTATATATATGAGGATTTAGATATGCATGTCTGTATATATACACACACAGACCTTTGTTGGTTTTACATACCCAACAAATTCAAAAGAAAATTCATATCTCTACGAATAATAAAATTTAGATTATGATGTCTGAATGAAAATTGTTTGTAACATTAAAATTTAAATTTTAAAAATAATTCCAAGTGGAAATATTTATGGGATATTTAGAAAATCGGGTATTACAGTGATAATTTAATTTAAGTCAAAAAAATCGATGACTACGATTTTTTATTTGGATCCCATGAAGTGATTCGTAATAGAAAACTATGATTTAAGAGTATGGTTTCAAAATTTTTAGGTTGGGAATTGTCGAGTTAAATCGAGTTGAACGGATTTTAAGTTTTTCCAAATTCTCGCAATCGGCATGGATTGGTGGGTCGGGCTTGTTGTCAGGGGTGGCGGGAAGGATGGTGATTGAAGGAAAAATGTATGGAGAAATTATTGATAGCCGTGGTGGTGGTGCGATGCCGTTTTAGGGTTTAAACCCAATTGTTTGTCGATATCGGAAATGTGAGTGCTGTAGTGTCGTCGATGCATCGAGTTGGACCAGACCGGGTGGAATCGAGACGTAGGTGAGTAGCGAATGTCTGGATGCGGCAGCGTAGTCGCAGGTGATCGGTGATGATCAGGCGAGGTGGATTTGTTAATCAAGGTTGGGTGTCAGGTGGAGTTCGATAGCTCGTTTTTTATCTCAGGCTAGTTTGATCGAACTACGTGGTTGTTTGGGTCGTGATAGTTGTTGCTGACGTGCTGGGGATGGTATCGGTGGTCGGAATCGCGTCGTTCGGCCGTGCACATGCACCTGTGCATATCTGGGTGATTGAACTGATGATGGTTGGAGAAGGAGGTTGAACTCGAAGTTAGCCTCAGGGTTTTGGGTTGTTTTCTCGAGTCTTGTTTCGGCGAATTCACGTATGTTTACCATGGAAATAGTTTTAAAATTTAAACAGAAAACAAGTTTTGGGAAAGAAAAAAAATAGGGGTAGTTTTCTCGGATGTGGGCTCGAGTTTGGTTCGGGGAAGGCTTGGGTCGGGTCGAAATGTTAACCAAGTTTTCAAAATTTGAATTAAAGGTTGTAAAATTTGAATTAAATCACGGTTTAAACTATTTCCTTAAACAGATTTTTTTAATAATAAATGTTTATTCAAGTGTTTTGATAGACAAAGGTTGTAAAATTTATTTTAACTTTAATAAATTAAGTTAATATTAAGGAGATAATTTCAAAAGATGAAGTGTTTAAATCATTAATTTAACCTAAGGGTTTAAGTTAAGTGGTCAATGATAATTAATTACAAGATTATTAAACAAGGTTTAATGATAATTAAAGTAATTAATTAAGATAAGATGTTTCATATTTTAATTAATTAAGATCTTAAGTAATAAATGATTTATTAATTGATGTAAGTAATTCAAAGGGTATTTACTTAAAGAATAATTATTTAATTAAAAATTAAATAAATTTGTTAAAAGTTAATTAATTAAAGATAATCACTTAATGAAAGTAATTAAGAACATTTAATTTAATGATTAAAGGTTGATTAATTTATGTAATTAACTAAGGGATAATTAGTTACTTAAAGGTAATTAATTAATGATGAGTAATTAAAGGACGATTACTTAATGAAATCAATTAAGTATAATTACTTGATTTAATTAATAAAAGACTATTACTTAATTAAAAATAATTACTTTATGTAATTACATTAAAGGATGATTAATTAAGTAAAGTTTAATTAATGATAAGTAATTAAGGGTAGTTAATTACTTAAAGATAATTATTTAATTAACAATTATTTAATGATTAAAGTTGATTAATCAAGTGATTAAAATTATTTGAGATTTATTCATGTAAGTGATTAGAGATAATCACTTATTGTAATTAATTAAAGTAATTAATTAAACAGTAATTATTAAGGGTTAATTAATTAATGTAATTAATTAAACATAATTAATTAAAGAAAAATTAAATAATTAAAGGATAATTATTTAATGATTAAAGATTGATTGATTTATTAAGATTGATTGATTAATAATTGAAGGTTAACTAATTTATTATTAAAGGTTAATTAAAAATGATTAAAGGATAATTAATTAAAACGATTTGTAATTAATTAATGTTAATTAACCAGGATTAGTAATTAATTCATAAGTAATTAATATGGTTAAATTAATCAGATGACTAATTGATCTTACTTATGGATGTTTGGATTGTATGGAATGCTTTGAATTGTGTGATGTTTTATGATATGAATTATTTTTGAGCTGTAATGAATGTAATTTATTTATCTGTGACGAGTGTATATTATTTATCTGTGAATCTGTAAATGAAGATAAGCGATATAGGATTATACCGCTTATCGATATTGTTGAGCTTGAATTTGTGATGATTGATGGTATTGTATTGTTGTGTGTAAAACCCCTGGACTACACTATAAACACACAAATATGGATTTCACGGGAAATCGGTTTAGTCACAGATATTTTAAATTTAAATATTATTTTGTTTAAAAGTTGAATTTTGAATCCAAATGGTTTTGGAAATGGAATTGACTTGAATATGTAAAGCTTTTGGAAAGGAAGTTTGAAATTAAAGTTTAGTTGAAGATAATATATCTTGTTTAAGTTTTTAAATTATTTTGTAAATTATGGTTTGAAGGGTTTGTACAATATGATATGGATTTAAAACTATTTTAAATAAATTGTTTTGGGAATTTGAATTTAATTCAAATAGAACTTGCCGATGATACGACAGTTCGCTGATTTTTCTAGTTTACACCTTTAAAGGCTTTAACTCGTGTATATTTAATCGGATTTTTTTGAAATGAAAAGCACTTGTTTTCAAATGATAATGGCTTTCATATAACGAAAGAATTTCTAGTTTTTGTTAAAAGGATTTCAACCTGTGTGATTTGAATTGAAAATAGTTTTGAAAACTGTAAATGAATCTTTGTGAAAGATTGGAGAACTTTGTTTTCAAAGTGAAGTGAATCTTTTTGTTTAAAAAGATTAAAAGTGGAAATTTGTTTAAACCATTCAAAAGAAAGGTTTTTGGGCTAAAAGTTATAACTTAACTAAGATCCCAATATCCATGTGTTTTTAAAATCAAGCGCTCGTTATTCGGTTTAGCGGGGAAAGGACTTTATGTCATATAACCCATTCTGAATAATGATACGACGTAATGGATAGCATTTGAAGACCGGTGGTGAAGACCGGTTATCTTCGAGAATGAAAGGATTACCCGTCGAATGTCTCTACACTGAGTCGTGCCGGTATAGAGATCTCCATATGTGATGGGGAGTCCGATCGGGTTTGTGAATACCCGGATTGCAAGGGCTTCTTTGAAGTGCCTTTGGTTCTGTTCGAACCCAGAACAGATTTGTATGGCTGTGTGTCTGACATTACACTTTGAGATGTAAAGCTTATTTCTATCAAATACATTTCTGTTTAATGGCGGAGAATTTATTGTCTTAGCTTAACACCCTCTAAGACGTATGAGCTCAGAGGTTATGTAGTTGATGGTCAGTAGTGATACATTCCCAATTTGGTAATGTGGCATACGAAGTGTTGCTGATCATTTATTGATTGAAACATGGCTTTTTTGAAAAGCATAGCTTTGTGGACGAGACTTCGTCGAACCTCTCAAATCGAAAATGGTCGAAACAGGAAGGATGCGGCAAGGTTATTTGGGGTAGAGCCCCCTAAGGGTATGTCCATTTCCTTCTGGATAGAAGTGGTATCATGATATGGAGCCCAGATACTTAACTTATGTGGTTGCTGCAAACTTATTGCTTTGTGGTTGTTGGTGTCGAGGCCTCGGATAAAGGTCGATTACGACCAGGGGGTGACATACTTGTGACAGTTTGTTACCTAGTTACAGAGGTAACCTAGCCTTGTATTGGCAGAGATCCGGTTATGTTCTCGGGGCGTCCCTCCAGAGGCGTACCCATGTGGACAATGAAGTTCCTTAGCCTGATCGTTTGTTGGAAATCCAATCACCAATATGCGCCTTGTATGGTTTTAGTTGTAGAACCTGCCATTTAACATGGTAGCTATAGTAGGCATACTATAATGCTACGTATGCTAGCTAAGATTAATATTATACTTGCAAATGTTTTCTACTATGCACTAATAATAATATGAAAAATGATTTTGCGTATCAAGCATGTTTGACTATCATGAAGAGAAATCTCCCTCAAATGTGCGATTGCATTGTGTGTGTGCCAGGAGGCCTTATGGTTGTTTCATTTTCCAAAAAGCATTGCAAATAAGTTCTTTTGTTTTGCTTTTGATAAAGATAAACTGTTTTTCTTTGCTCACACCAGTCCCATAACTGTCCTGGAGTTTATTGTTCCCTTTCTAAACTCTAGTTGCCCACAATTTTCCACACGAGAAGCCAGAGTTAGATATAGTCGGATAGTGAACATAGATTCGGTTGCCTTCAGTTTTCTATTTGGAATTCCTTGGAGTCTTGGATTATGGTGATCACATTGCATGTCTGACCTTGCTCAATACATCGTAATGGTGGTTCGAGCTTATTGAATTGGAGATCTTTGGAGCTTTGGCAATGGATTTTTTCTTTCTCTCTTGGAGATCAAGTTGGGGATTTCTTCCCGCTGCTGTTGTTTCTGCTATTGTATTCTAGCTCTGATATGTATTGATATTCATTGTATCTATGGTTGTATCAAATATTGTGTATCAATAATAGTTATCTTTTTTTTTCTTCCACTGTGTTGTTGTACTTAATGTGTTATAAGCTCCGACGAACTTGATTCGACATATGAATCTGCGACATTCGAATATGGATGATGTATTTGGTGTCGATTTGCGAAGGTCGAGTCAGGACCGTCACATTATATCTATAATCATTTGTGAGAACAAGTTGTTATAATTGTCCAAGCCGATGATAGGTTAGTTTTCCTTTGATTAATGTATGTATATAAAGGTTTTCCTTTTGGTAAAGACCTTTTGAGATATTATATATTATTGTTCCGCATGTAAGATTCTGATATTGTGTTCTCTTCTTTCTTATTCTATCTATATTTCTTTTTATTTACCCTAATAATTAGTCTTTTTGGCACTTGGGTGCTCGACACGTGAATACCGTGGATGTATGTCGACATTCGAAGGTCGAAAAGGTGGATTGTTATAGCTGGTATCAGAGCTGAGGGTTAAGCGAGAACCTTGGATTCGGTAGGTATAACTCATTGAGACATAGCGTAATAGAATGCCTTATTATGAATTGAGTGTGTATATATATATATGAGAGTGTGTATATGTTATTGTTATAAATATGTATTGTATTGTATTGATTGGTTTACAGAGTTGCTTATGTGTTCTGGTCAATACAAGCTGCTAACGTTATTGATAGGTATCTCTAAACGCTTAGATAGGGAAAGCCAACACAGTATTGTTTTTGAAATGCTAAATGAAATAATTTTACCTTAGATCATATTTTAAATATAAAAGAATAATTTTCATAAATTAATATAGTTGTTTATGATTTGTTTGTTTGTTATGAAATGATAATATTCTATTATTATCATTTGTTTGATTTATTATGCTCGATCAGTTTATGAGCAGTTTTACCTTTTCACTGCATGGGTTGGGTAGATAATAAATTATGGAGACATTAAAACGAACATCTTGTGAATTATGTTTCACAGTTTGACTATAAGCGTTTGGTGATAATGTTGGGTTAAAATTCGATTTTAACAAAAGTTGTATATTATAATCTAAACAAGGAAAACACTTGTGTAATAAACTTCATATAAGAAAGTGACTTATACAAATATGGTTATAAATATTGTTTATAAATATGAAGAGGATATAAACTGAGAATTTGAGAACTTAAATCATGGAGTGTTAGAAATTGGTTTTCTAAGGTTTTGGAAAATAATACTACTATTATTTGAAAGTAAATAATTGGGAAGTTGATTTACGAAATTGATGTCATGGTACTTAGTAATATTTACGAAGTATTTGATGCCATTTTGGAAATGATTTTGGTTAAGTTCGAAAGACATGGCTTGGATGCACTGAACTGTCTTCTGTCGCTGGAAAATGATTCTAGTGATGGCTTTAGCATCAATGGCGTTTATTTTGGAGTTTCAAAGTTAGGGATGCTACAGTAGTGGTTTGCTACAGAGTTGTTTGGGTAAAAACAGATTTTGATTTAAATATCGAAAGTAAGATTTGATATATAAAAGTTATAAGTATATATTATTTTGAAATGATTTAAAATGAAATCGAGTGTTTGGTTCTCAAGTTTTTCGGTTAAGATACTAATGGACACATATAGCTTACGCATTGGGGTTAAGTTTGGTTGTGCATCTTGTTTGATCTGTTGATCAATAGTTTTCCATTTGTTAAAATGAAGTGGAATTTTCGATGATTTTGGACAGTCGAAACTTCAAAATGTATACAAGTAATTTGGAATTAAGTGTTTTGTGAAACTATAAAGATGAGTTTATTTAACACTTGAACTTAGAAGATAATAGAATTTGGAAGCTTAGTGTTTATATAAGTTAAGTTTTATATAACGCTTGATTTGGAAAGATAATAGAATTTAAACAAGTTTTAAATTGATTGAATATTCATGTTAAGTAAAATGAATTGGATGTTTTTAGTATATACTCTGAGGATGTAGTGGAATATTATACGAGTATGAACTTAGGTTATAAAATGCTTAATAACTTGAAGTAATTTTATGAAACGATTCTTAAGTGATTTTAGTATTAAATGAGAAATACTAAGTGATAACTGAATTTGAATTAAAATGGAAAGTAATTGGTTAAGAAACATATTGAATAGAGTACGTAAGTTGTACGTAGATCATTTTATTTTCATACCTGTCCTTGATCTGTGATTCGAATACATGGATTTCAAGGTGATTTACACTGGCCCGACTTTGGATTTTACACTCAATTCTTGATGGCGAACACTTGATATGGGTTCTTGATATGATCTTAGAGTTTTCTATCATAGTATATGGCTATGTAAGGAAAACAGAGGTTTCTAATCAAGGCACCTGGTCAGAGTCCGCATTAGAGAGGTCAAGTGGGATATACTAGTTTGGAAGGGAAATTTATGTGATCGAGCTAGCCATCAGATTCAATATTGCGTACGGATGATATATGTACATCGTATGGGCTTTAGTATATTTATATGCTATGTATGTTATCTTGTGGAAAGTTTGGGGAATGACTCTTTGAATTTTTTAGGCAGCATGAGTCATTGACTGAGTAATAACTAAGGCTATTGATCGTAAGGTAACACTTAGTGGATTGTTTGTCATCTTTGTGCGATGTGGCGGTTTTTGAATCTGGACGAACCATGAGTTTTGGTTTCTAATGATCGTAGTACTGTATAATATTATGATGTGATTGTTTCTTGGCTTGCAATACCGTTAGGTATTGATGTGTAATGGTTGCTTTGTTGTTTGTGTTGGAATTTCAGAGGCGAAATTCTTTTAAGGGGGAAGAATGTAACAACCCAGATTTTGGAATAGTTTATAATTTAATATTGGAATTATCTAATAATTGAACTTTGGATTTAATTCGAATAAATATGATTTCCAAATCTTATTTAAATTCTGTTTAAATAAGAATGATGAAAGTAGGCTTTTAATTTTGAATTAAAACTGATTAAACTAGTTTAATAATAATTAGTTTTAATTAACATGTGAAATTATCATGTTGGGTCATTTTCTTGGATTTTGACGAAACTAGTATCATCGAACCGGAATAATGAATAGTTATACACCGTAGAGTTTCGTGACAATCAGACTTATTGTGTGATCATGTGAGCTTGAAATGCATAGCAATTGATTTCAGAAATTAAATATAATATAATTTGATTTAAAAAGCTAACTTCGTATATGATGGAATTAGATCTCGATGCTAGTTTCATTATGTTCGAAATGTGGGTAATTAGCTAGAAATGCCAGCGAGCATGCCTCATTTAGAGCTCGGGATTTTAGGGGGGAGGGTGAATAGTGTTGGAAATTTTTCTATAAAAGGACCTCACTTTCTTTGTTTTTCAAAGAAACTAAAACCCTAACCCTAAACTAGCCTCCCCATCAAACATTCACCATCATCCACGATGATCAGGTCCAATTAAAGCGAAGATGTCAACTACAAAAATATGCGGCTTAGGGAGACGAGCACGATGACCAATTAGATCAACATGGTTCGGCCTGAGGCGGTGAAGATCTGGCTTTAAGCGCGTGATAGTTTTTGGGGTTGTTCTTTGATTATAGGCGACACGGGATGATGAGGCCGGCAGCATTGGGAAGAGGGGATGAGGGCTATCATTGGTGGTTATGCGGCGGCGGCAGGAGACTCATGGTGGTGGGGGCGTGCATAAGAATAGAGGGGACGAGTTGAAATCGTGCAGCCTAAGGGTTTGTACGAGAGAGATAACGACAATTAGTTTAAGCCCTAATTAATTTAAGTTAATTAATAAAATAATTATCTCAAGGTGGAAAATATACTGAATGACAAACTTTGAAAAAAAATTAAACTTAAGGAGACAAACTTTGAAAAAAATTAGGCTGAAGGAAAATGCTAAATATAGATAGCATTTTGTACAGTGTAAAACTGAATATAATGCTAGTTATAACTAGCATTTTGTATAGTGTAAAAACTGAATGTGATGCTAATTATAATTAGCATTGTCCTTCAGTCTAATTTTCTTTCAAAGTTTTTCCTTCAGCCCAAAAATAAAACTTGGTGTCCTTCAGCCTAAATTTTTTCTAAAGTTTGTCCTTGTGCCTAATTCCCTCTATCTCAAATGTTCACAAATTCATATCTTGTCCATACGAGGTCGGATTTGGACATGGTTAGTTGCATTGGACTCGTAGCGATGATATCTATGCATTGTAGTTAGACCCGTTGAGTTCGGAGCTAGTTGGAATTTTAATCAAAATCGAATGGCATTTGATTTTGGACTATTCAAAAATGCAAAAGCGTTAACTGAAGCTTGGGTGAGTTTTACTCACTAGTTGATTATATATTATTGTATACATAATTGTTATTGTACTGAAAATACAAACTATGTAACGAACAACGCAAGTTATTACAACCCCTTCTTATTTTGTAAAACAAGTGATAACATTATATTGGTGTATAATCTCCTTTGATTCCATAAAACATGTATCATAACCCAAGCTATTTGTTTACATGTTTGATATTGCTTTTTGAAAAGTGATAGTATGTTTTGAATGTTAGAAATGATATAATCGTTATAAGCATACTTTGAAATCCTTGATATTTGACATATGTTAAATTGGATAATTTGGGTAAATTGTGGAAATATATATGTACATATATATATCTGTGTGTGTGTATCGGGTTGTTCTACACACTTTTGGGTTTGTTTAACATAAATGGGATTGGTTTGGACATTTGTGGGAAATTGGAAATAGAAATTGAAAATGATAGAAGCAAAACGGTCGTGATGGATGCACTTTGAAATCTCCGTGATCTGTGATTTTAAAGTTAACTTTGAAAGACATCCTAGGGTTTTTTTCATATCTGATTAATAAGTACTGTTGGTGTACTTATTATGCAAAAGGTTTAAATATATTTCTGAAAATCGATTATGGATTTATAAAATGATGGCTTTAATTATAAAATAGGTTTTGAATGGGTTTTAAATAAAAGGTTTTAAAAATATAGTATAAGTATTTTTAAGTGTATGTTTTATTATATATATGATTTGAAAAGTTATTAAAGATTTTATTCAAAAAATAAAAGAATTTTATATTAAAATACTTTACAAATGTTTTATAGTAGATTATTAAATATCTCAGTTTTACAAATAAATCAGTATATGTAAATATCTATCTTTTAAAGGTATTTTGATATATATACATATATATAGATGTTTTTAAAAGGAAGTTTGGTTATTTGTAAAAGGATATAAATAAGTTTTTGGATTATAACATTTATGTTATAATGGATTGCTTTATAAATTGATTTAAAAGGAGTTTTGGGATTATGAGCACATATGTTATGAGAAATTGTTTTATGAATTGACTATAAAGGTGTATAGCCTTGTTTAATAAGTAAACTATACTTAGAACTTTAAATGGATATTTTAAAGTTAATGGCAAGTATAAAAGTGATTTTGGGTTTATAGTATCGATGTTTGTGCAACATCTGTTTTAACCCATTTAACTATACTTTTGGAATGTAATTAGATCTTTAAAATGGAGTTTTAAATATAGCGGGATAGTAATGTGTTTTGGGGTTTGTCGTATACAATGTTTTAGTAACATTCGTTTTTAAACTCTTGGATAATATTTTAAAAGCGTTAAAATATTTTAAATGAGTTTAGAAAATACTTAGATCTTTAATAATGGAATTTTAAAGATAATAACAAGTATGATTTGGTTTGGGTTGGTTATGACAATGTGTTAGTAACATTTGCATTTAACCCATTTTGGTTATACTTGTGAACATAAATAAATCTTTAAAAAGAATGGTTTAAAGTTAATCATAAGTAAAATAGTTTTTGGCTTGTAATGAGAGCGTTTGAGTAACATTAGTATTAAGCCCTTCGAAATTGATTTGTGAATATAATTATATGATTGAGATTAGTATATGATTACTTTTGGGCAGTGTTGAAATGTGTTGAAAATGATTAGTGATGTTTTAATTAAATAGCGAAGTTTAATTAATAAATGGAGTTTCATTTATAAATGAGTTTATTAAGTAAAAATGAGTTTTACTAATAAAAGAGGTTTTTAATTAGTGAATGAAGAATAATTAAAAAGAGGTTAGAAGTTGTTTATATGACTTGATCATGCTATTTTGTTTCGATCGTGTTTTGTGTGTTGCTTGCTTATGGACAGTATACGGGGACTTGGTTCCCCGCATGTGATTATTCTCATTGTATTGGATTTTTCGTTTATTTTATAGGTTAATAACCGACTATCAAATCTTGGCAAAATATATTCTGGAAATATCTAGAAGAAACGCGAGGACTATATGGTGCAGTTACCTTCGGTGATACTAAACTGTACGTATAAACTCGTTTTCCTCTTCTAGGACGAATGATAAGGAAATCCATCCACTTAAACGGTTAGGAGGTGATCTCCTATTTTATGTATTGTCTGTTTATTTCCCGCAATTTTGGTGTTGAGATTCTTAGGAAATTGATCGATTAATTTTGGAGCACCCAATATGCGGGGGAGTATACTTATATCAAATGACTTGAAACCGTAACCACTCCAAAACCGTATACGTGCTCTTGGTTCATGATTGCTTTATGATTGGTTCATGATTGCTTCGTGATGCTGGAATCTATACGGAGATTTGAGATCTGTTTGAGATGCTTAAATACATGTAGTTGTTCGTGATCTATTTAGGATATAGGAATCCATGTGTGGTTCTGTGATCTGTTCAAGCTGGAGCTCATGTGGATGATCTATTCGAGAAGTGGCTTGTGGGCTGGAATGCCAGACGTAGCCTAATCTACGGGTATGACTAAAAATAGAGATATGAGACATAGCCAGTAGGGTTGGCAGGCCCATATGGTGCATGCGACTCCATTTCTAGAGATACTTATTGGGATATGCATGCAAGAGCGATGCACTAGGTCTTAGCAAGACCAACTATGGTTTTCCTGTGGTACATTCAGTAGAGATGTACGATGCTTCGGAAGGATATCTCTGATCCTTGTGCAGTGGATCGGAGTTGGCTTTGATCCGAGGATATCTACGTAGAATCCTACACAATTAGCGAACGTGCCTTAGCGGTTATGATTGTATACCTATTATTGTTGTGATGTACACTCAGTTGCATCGCAACTATGTGATTACTTATATTTCACACTTTAGACATTATTATATTTTCGCTGGATTTTATGATAGAATGGTTTGGTTATCCAAAGTAAGCATGTACATCCATAACCATCAAAGTGTACTAATGGCTTGTACTTTCAACATTTTAACTTTCCTCTTACTATTACTTCAATACACATGAAATTATCACACAATTACCTACTAAAATCATCCAAAACAAAGCAATTCAGTAACATGCATTCAACATAGATAGTGGTGAGGCTTACTCACCTTAATTCCTTTGAGATAGCTTGCTAAAAACTTCAATTTCAACCTATTCTTTGATTCGGCAAACCTTGAACAGTACCTCAACCCAAAATGAAGAACAACAAGCATCAAATACTGTAAACACTAAAACCAATCGTTCTAAAAGATTGATATCATTACCTTGAATTTATTGGATTTTTTGGAAATTTATTTTTATATTAAAATGAGGGATTTCGCTCGAGGGTTTAAAGAGGGGAATATTAAAATTTCCTCTTCTGTTTTGTTTTACTATAAGTGTTGAAAGCATTGAATTTTTAAGAAGGGGAGAACTTTTTTTACTATGTTTTAATGGGTTTAGGTTATGAATAGGCCCAATAAGAAAAAGAATTGTTTTTATTCCTTTATTTATCTCTATGTAAATCCTTTTTCTTACTAATGCATTTTCAATCAAAGCTTTCAACTAAATTTCAAATTATACTCTCTAATAATCATTACTAGTCAATTCTCCAATTTATCTTCTTTTTCTGATATAAAATCATAAATTTTAATACAATTATTTAAGTCAAGTTCCTATGTAAACTTTAAATTGATTATTTACAATTCAATTATTTCTTAATTCTTCCTATAAATAATTAAATAATTTAACAAATTAACTCCAATATATCTTTTAAAATTGACTACGTACAATTTAAACACTTCTTAACTCCTGTTTACAATAAGTAAAAGGATTTTGCAAAATAACATCTCTAATTTTCTAATAAAATATATTTATCTATAAATTATAAAATACTAATCCCATATCTTAAATTTCCCAATGTTAACTAAATTTGAAATTCTCAATCTTAAAGGATTATCATCTTTTATAGAAGGATATAAATTCAAATTTCCTCATATTTCAATACTTAAAAAATCAATTTTCTCATTTAAAAATCCAATTTAAATCATTATTTAATTTTTAGAGTAGTTCAAAAATCTGTATTGTTAATTTTTTTTATACGGTTTGGAAATTGGCCACTCGTCGGTTTCGATGCTGGTAATGACCCTACAAACACTAAGCTTTGAGGAGGTAAATACTATTATGACTATTGACGAAAAAGAAACTAAGATGACCCCGATCATCAAATACCTGGATGATGGAGTCTTTCTAGTTAACCAAAATGAAGCTATGAAGGTGTTGTAAAGGGCACCTCACGTTACCATACATGATGGCGTTCTGTATCGAAGAGGGTTCTCTAACCTATTATTGAGATGCATACCGGGAAGGAAGCTCGTGAAGTGTTGGATATATACATCAAGGCGGTTGTGGGGACTGCATAAGGGGATAAACCTTTGCAAAATAAGTGTTACGATATGGATACTTCCGGCCAACATTAAACCATGTGCAATGGAATATGCAAAGAGACGTGACAAATGCCCACGGTTTGCAAAAAAAACCCAAAGGATGCATATGACTAAACCAACACATATTAATAGTCCTTAACCTTTCACTGTTTGGGGGGTTTCCTTGATTGGTAAGCTTCCTATGGCCAGGGGCAGAGCTAAGTATGCAATAGTGGCGGTATACTACTTCAATAAGTGGGTTGAGGCAGAACCACTTACCAAGGTGTCTTTTGCTTAGGTCAACTTTTTGGTTAAAAGTGTGATATGCAAGTATGGAGTTCCACTTTAGATCATCTCGGACAACTGATTATAGTTTGGTAGCAAGGATTTCATTGACTTCTATAAGCAACATTGGATAAATAATTTTTTTCTGTAGTGGCATATCCACAGGCCAATGGACAAGTAGAAGTAGCTAACAAGGTTCTTAAAACTCTCACTAAGAAGCATACGGAAAAGGTGAAGGAGGCATAGGTGGACGAACTCCCATTAGCACTTTGGGCTTATCACACTTACAAGATTGCATTTGGACATACCCCATTTGTTTTGGCTTATGGGTCAAAGTCCATACTTCCCAGCAAGACCACAGTCCATGTTATTGGCAGATTCACTATGGATCAAATGAAAATGAGGTGTTATTAAACATGTCTTTGGACCTAATTAATGAAATGCATGATGAGGCTGCCTCAAAGGTCGTTGCACACAGACATAAGGTAGCTAAGCAATACAATTCTAAGGTCAAACATTGCCCGCTCAAGGGAGGGGACCTAGTCTTAAATGAATCTTCCCCAGACCTTGGGAACTTGACCGTATTTGGGAAGGATTCTACATTATTAATAGAGACTTGGGTAGTGGAGAATATATTCTTAGCATGGTAAATGAAACCTTATTTAAGAATTCTTGGAATGCATAAAACATCGTCATTATTTTACCTAATTTTCATTGTTTTTATTTAAGTATTAGTATCTTGTAATAACAACAACTTTGAAGAAACTATAAATAAATGTGCGTTTCTTGAAATCGCGTTATATCAGGTTTCCTTTTCTTGCACTTAGATTATTATAATTGTTTGGATCATAAAATCAGGTATAGCCCGTCGCATCGACATTACCAACCCCCATAGATGGGTCTTGAAACAAGAATAAGCGATTTGACTCACCTAGTCAGTACTAAAATCACTCCTATGCTAACGAAGTTTTCTATAACTTTAACGGGCTATAAACCCATTCACTCGAGGGCATAATACATTAAATCAACATGAGATTCACCCATAAAAACTCTAGCCGACAATGGTGGACTGGATTTATTCATGGTCAGGACATGACCACGGATTGGGTAGTTCACTATTGAAAATCGGCCATTAAACTCTGGCTGATAATGATGGATCGGATTTACCCATGGTCAAGACATGACCACCGATTGGGTAGTGCAACTTTTACAATAGGCCCTTAAACTCTAGCCAGCAAGGATCGGTTTTTCCCATGGTTAGGACATGACCACAGACTATGTAGTTCACCATTGACGATTGACCCATAAACTTTGATAAGCAATGGTGGACCAGATTTACATGTGGTCATGACATAACCACCAACTAGGTAGTTCATCACCGTCAATCATCCCTTGAACCCTAGCTAGCAATGGTGGAATGGAATTTTAAATCCTTGAAATTAATTTCAGTCCAGCATAAATTAATTCATATCCCATTCTACAAATTACATCATGATAATTGATGATTTTATTCAACTAATAAATTATCCCAAATCAAATTCAAACACTTTTATTTTAATTAATTAATTTATTTATAAAATATGAAAAGCAGGATTGTTACATCTCCTTTGTCTAACTTTACGGAAATTTACCATACACGAGAATCGTGGGCATAATCACGGGAGAAAGACAAAGGAAATGACAAAAACCTAGAAAGGTAACATTACAAGAGCTAATTGGCCGAGCTGTCCTTGTTAGTGGTTGATCCTGAACAAGCACGTCAAATGACGAGGAAAGAATTATTAACATACAGACATACGAGCGATGACACGATATGGGCCAACAATTACAACACTATAACTTGGTAAGGTATAAACACCCTATGTGAAGCATACATAAGATATATATGTATGTATGTGTGTTTGTGTGTGTGAGAGTATATCTATGTTTGTTCATATAAATGATTAGGCAGAAAAAAGTATAACGTGGAGTAATGAAAACATCAATTATTAAATGTTTCAACATTCAACATAGTCACGACACAACAAAAAGTCATGAGAATCAGAAATAATAAGCACATGTTCTTATAAAATTTATCAAAATTGAATATATGGCCTTACAAAGCCAGTACACGAAGGATATGAGAAACCAACTGAGAGAGGAGTAATATTCACTTGGACCAAGACAAATGATATTTGCTAGAAGATTTGGATTAAAATGGCTTCACCTTTTCCTTATCCTTCTCATCATTGAACTAGGCGATGACGTCGAGTTCAGCTTGTTTCTTTTTATAAGTATGAGATCCTCCGCTACCTGAAGCTTCACTGTAGCCATATCTTTTGGGTACCTGGAAAATATGCTTACCTTAAGTACCTCGTCCTCATCAAAGTCTTCTGACCCATCATATCAGTCCACAATCTCTATATTCGTACAGGGAAGCAATCATTTCTAGGCATTCCTATTCTGCATCAGGCTTAAAAGGACCTAAGGTATAAGTAGTGACTCAAGAGTATTCGTAGGTGCCACAACTCCTACGCGATCATATTAGCTGAGTGGTGGCATGAGGACTGTAAAGGATGATCCCACCTCCCTTGGGAATAGGTGAAGCGGTATCTAAAGGCCGACTTCCAACTATAGCATCTGAAGAAACATAAAGGACGGTTAGGGAAATGTTATGCATGAGAGCATAGAGGACCAATTTCGAAGTCCGACCTTGGGGCCGTGCAGTTAAAGCACTTAGCAGTTCTATAGTGGTGGAGGTGCAAAAAGTTATAGTGAGGATAAAGCAGGGATATATCGAAAAGTAGCGAAGGTGCAAAAAACGTCATTAGATATAAAACAGATATTTAAAGTTAATTATTCTCATTCTCGCATCATTTGTGTAGAAAAAAGAAATATATTTTATGCAGTCCATATTTGGTGACTACAATAGTTTCTGACTTATATGAGCACTTATGCCTTAAAATTAGGTTATTATCTAACTATGTTGATTTAGTTTAAAAGAGAATTATTCAAATAAACCTTTTTATATTAGTGGAAAATAGGTAGAAGGACAAGCTTTGAAAAAAAAATAGGCTGAAGGACAAGTTTTATTTTTGGGCCGAAGGATAAACTTTGAAAAAAATTAGATCGAAGAACAATGCTAAATATAGCTAGCATTTTGTACAGTGTAAAACTGAATATAATGCTAGTTATAACTAGCATTTTTATAGTGTAGAAACTGAATATAAGGTTAGTTATAGCTAGCATTGTCCTTCAGCCTATTTATTTTTTCTAAGTTTTTCCTTCGGTCCAAAAATGAAACTCGGTGTCCTTCAACCTAATTTTTTTTACAAAGTTTGTCCTTGTGATACTTCCCTCTTTATATTAATATTGTCAAAGCGGATGCTAAAAAGCCTTGATTTAGCTGGTGTAACAAAAAATAGCGGGACTTAAAGTGGATCTACTATTTAATAGCGCTAAATTGAAAAACGCAACGGTTGAAGAACGTTGTGTGTTATAGCAAGGATATTTTAGTGCTTTAACTGCATAGCCTTGCGGTATAGTAGTGGAACAAGGACCTTTCTCCACTCTCTCCTTCCTCTCCTTCAGTTCAACAACAGCCAATTTGTGATAGCCTTAGTGGATGGCATCCCTCTCTTCTTTTCAAAATTGGGCATGGATGGCATCAACATGAAAGGTGACCCATCTTCTTGCTAGCTTTCTTCCTTGGCCCCCCTATCAGCCCCTTGTGGATAGATGCCATGATTTACGGGTAATCGTCCATCCATTTGAGATTTCCCTTCGTATACAGCTGGACGTATATCTTGTTAAGAAGGTCCTCTACCTGGTCCAACTGGCTACCTAATGTCTCATTCTCTTCTCGAAGGGTGTTCTCGATGATTGTCTAGACCTCCTTCATAGCTAATAGGGCTTTAATTTTTGCTTGAAGAGTGGCTTTCCCCACCTACCACTCGTTAACAACTTTGCATGCCTCATGCCTATAATGACCTGACTTTGAATGTCAACACTAAATACATCCATGGTATTCATGTGCTGAGCACCCAAGTGCTGGAAAGATGGAAAGTTAGGGTAAAATAAAAGAAAAAGGAAAAGGAAAAGAATAAGAGAACAGAACATCAGAATCTCATAATGGAACAATAATATATAATATCAAAGGAACAATACAAATGGTCACTCTAAATATAGAAATATTAGAGTTACTTAAACCTAAGTACTATCATCAACCTGGACAGTTATAACTACATGTCCTCATAATGCTGATATATACAATATAGAAATGCACTGAAATAAGGAAGGTCATCATCCAGCTCTTCTCCATAAGCTCTAAAGCATCCGTAGCAAAATCTATATGGGGTTGACCCACGCTTTATAAGAAAAAAACATCTGGATCAGTCTGGTAAACCAGTGTGAGAAACTTAAGAAATATGAGACAAGTAACAACAACCATTGAGACCATCTGGATTACCATAAAGGTTTTCCCTTCAAATGAAACCAACCATTCACTAAGTCTTATATAGTGATATGATAGATAATATCTAGAGTATAACATATAAATCATATCAAATAGTCACTGTATGAACGCCACAACATTAATAGGTATACAATCAATACCGGTAAGCCACGTTCGCATAATGGATTTTCCATGGAGATCTCATTGGATCAAACCGACTCTGAACTCCATGACAAGGATCATAAAATACCTTCCAGGAAAAGTATATCTTTAGATGGGATATACTTAAAGGGAAACATAACTGGACCACCCTCGGTGTGTGATCCGGATTATACCAACTTTCGGTACCAACATATGATAAGCATCTCCAGACATGGAGTTGATATACCCTTGAAGTTACTAAACCTCCTGGCCATGCCTCTTCTTTGTTTTCTATCATTTTTCAAATGTCAAGGCTACGTTCAGCATCCCTCACACGCGTCATCATCATTCAAATAAAACATGAATTTCCAAATGGATTTCATCATCTCGAACAGATCACGAATCACTACATGGATTCAAGCATCTCAAATAGATCTCGAACCTTTATATAGGTTCCCAGCATAAGTTCTCCAACGAATGCTAATGTTGTCCTCTCTCTTAGAATACTCCTCAAGATAGACTGTCCCACATGATAACATCGTTTGAAATGTTAGCGTTTGTCTCTCCCTTGGACTTAACCTTAGGATTGATAGTTCAACTCTATAACATTTCACTAACAACCGCTTCCAAAACATAGATCATGGATATGGTTTTCAAGTGATTACGAATTTTGAGTCATCTCATATAAGTACACTCTTCCTGCTTATCCGACTCTCTAAAACTAATCGATGAATTCCCGACTAACTCAATTTTGGTTCTCTCAGAAGTAAGCGAAAATTAGAGACCTTTCATACAAATACTCTTCCATGGGGGTTCTTATTGGTATGAAATCATGAAGCCTTTTGATAACTTCTTAAGTCAATATTAGGTCAAGTTCGATAATTGACTAATCGATTATCTTATCAAAACAATTGTTTATACAAATCACGATTCATATGCTTAATTCGTTTCCGACATTCCAACCTAACTATTCCTCGCCCAAAAGTGAAGCCATGTAAGTTTGAGCACTGGTTGCATCAAGCTTTGCGTAGGCACTTCATTCTTGAATCTCAGAATAGATAATTTTACCTCATTGGCTTTTAGTGTTAATTATAGTATTAATGATTTCCATAAACAATGAGAAATCAACACGATTAGCATGTTATGACATTTTCCCACTTACTATTCCTCGATAAAGAGGGAAGCCCGGTATGTTATAGCTTTATTGCTCCATCCCTACTCGCCATTAATCTTAACTCTCACAAATAAATAAGCCTTACTTCGTTGACTTTTAGTCTTCATCATAGTTAGTTACTTTTCAAATAAGTAACTAGTCAAATAATTAACCATTTATCCACTATGCAATTTTAAACCTTTTTCGAAAAAATTTGTATACACTTTTATACTTGAAAATACTTATGATAGGTTTAAAAACATTTATCCAAAACATAACTTGCAAATAACAACTTTACAATTTTCCTTAAAACTTGAAAATGACATATTTTCAAACAAAATATCCTTTCTTTAAAAATTCACAACTAAATCTTTAAAGTTAGTAAATATCTCAAACCACTTTTGAAATACTCTAATAATAGTTTGTAAACACCTATAGAAAGAATGAAACAAAGTACGTTAATTTAAATATCTTTTCAAGCATTTTAAAGTCCAGAATCAAGGCTAAACGGGGTATTTTTGCACAAGTGAAGTTTTAACCACTTTTCGAGATGTTACTTAACCTTTTGCTATTCAAGCTTTTAATAGCAACAAACATACATATAAAATGTTATAAACATGGTGAGGAAAACCTAAGGATCTCTCTACAAAGTTCCATATCAATCACCAAAAACAAGGTAATTCACAACTGCATCTATAACGACCATCGCTATAAGTGCACTTTCAAATCCGAGTCCAATCTAAACCAATGTCCATCTATAACATTTATGCTTTTTTGAAGGCCTATTAATATGTCATACAAGTTTGTTTAAAATCCATTCCAAGTTTTTTCAAGTCATATACATGGATCACATATGCCATTTACTTTTAAAGCAAGTATTCAAACCAATGTTTGAACATAAGTCAACAACAATTCAAACATCATATATGCAATCAACACAACATATGGGTTGTGTTATATTTTCATTCAAAGTTAGGCGTTAACTCACCTTTAATCTTGTTAACAACCAAGATCCAAGAACCCAAGCCTAGACCCAAGCTAGCAACCACATTTCCTTCCTCCTTCTCCTTACTTGCGCATGTTTCCTCCCTCCAAACACCCTATATTTCTTACCGCCTATGCAAATAGGGTGAGTGTGGCTTTGGTTCATTAAGTTATAACTTGACGTAAGATGTTCTAATATTTTACTAAGCCTTGTGGCAAAGTTTGAAGTGATTTGGAGTTGATTTGCAGCAATTTTCTTTAGAACATAAGAGATGAAGAAGATGAAGAAGCCGTTGATTTTTCTCACTTAAGCTTTATGAATTTGTGATTCTAACTCTATGATATGCCTCTCCTTCTATAGGCACAATAATGCTTCTCTTTAAGCTTGCATTCACCACCCTACCATGCCATGGAAGCTGCATCTCCTTTCGCTTCTCCTTTAATTCACTTCTCCTTTATGCTAATAACCATTATACCCCTCATATGATAATATCTCTTATACATTAGAAGCTCTTAGAACATTCCAAGATTTATAAAGAGGAGAGTGTGTTAATTAATTGCCACTGTGCTTATTTGATCATTAGACAAATGCACAATAGTTCAAATAACTTATATCGATCGAAAAGTTGTTTACCGATAAACCGATTTTCGGTCGCATTATTGATTTTACATTGAAGAATATAATTTTTATAAAAAATATTCAAAAATAAGTTTCTCACCATTATTCATTAATTAAATGATGTTTAACAATGTTATTAAATCATATTTATAACACTTAATCATATTTCAAAACGTTACGATATTCGAAGATGAAGTGTTTAATGTCCGAGTCGCTATATTCTCCCCGACTTAGAACATTTCGTCCTCGAAATTCAAACAAGAATGATAATCAAATGATATGGATGAAATAAGATACACAAACACATAGAGTGCTGCTGAAATTATATGCAAACTAAACTACAAACTGAAATGCATACTAAGCGACTCTACCTCAAGCCGTGAGTACTCCATAAAAGATATATGATACTGAGATAGGAAGGAACCATAGTCTGTAAGCATTCTGGGTAGAACACATTCAAACCGCCCTCCATCTTCTTGGTACCACACCGAACATCCTCGCTTCACGAGACTTCTAACCCTAACAAAGGATAAGCACACAAATAATCAAACAGTATTTACAACACTAGCAACCAATGCTCATGGTTTGCTTGGGTTCAAAACTCTCCCATCATCAAAGGACGATAAACAATTTACTAAGCATACCTTACGCTCAATGGCCTTAAGTCATTACTTGGATGATTATTTATGCTACCTCATAATAAATCAAAGATTCATTTCCCAAACTCTTCATAAGTCAACATAACATATCATATAAATGTACTAAAACATGTACGATGTACATATATCATCCGTGCAGAATATCTGATCTCATCACTTGCTCGATCGTATAGATTTCATTTCTCAACTAGTATAGATCACTTGACCTTCTAAATGTGACGACCAGCATTTCGAGAGGTTTAAGTCGATGATAAATCACACATGTCCAACTCAAAATAATTCGGAACACAGATAATCAATGTGGTTAATTAAGAAAAATAAGAAAAGAAGAAAACAAACACAGAATCTCGCAACGGAATGACAAAATATAATATTAAAATAAACAGTTCATGAAACTGTTTAAACTATACATTTGATTATATTTCTACAACATCAACCGGTGTTATACATACAACAGTGAAAAAATAAAATAATGCAGCAGATCAACATGATGCAGGGAAATAATACTAGTAATATAATATGCCAAATCTTCGTTTTCGTCCTCGAGAATAATATGATCTTCAATGCACTGAAAACTCTGGGCTGACCCGAGCATAAAGTAAAACAATATACTCGAGTCAGAAGTAAAATAATTGTTTACGGGTTTTTATATCTCCTATCTAGTGTATAATGTGCGTGCAATAACTCAAGAATGCTATGAGATTTTCCATCTCTTAAGGGTCCGTTAAAATATCTATATATAGTAGAATACGCTATGTATGTAATGTCTAATAATAAAATAAATATTTTTCCTAGCATTAAGGCATTACATAAGTCCTCCTTAACGTGTTTTAAGCATTGGCATACAGTCTGCATATAATACCCCAGTAGAACGTCGGAGGATAGGGATGCACCGTGATACGACAATACTAAACCAAACTCGTAGTGGTCTCGTATAAGGATAAAAGTATGACAAGGCATTTGAGGCAGTGCCCAAGGTAGGATGCTACCAGTTTGGGTCGCAGGGCTAGTGGTAACACATCATAGCCATGACCGACCACCACGTCCATCTATCCCATATCGAATCAAAGGGAGGTCATCCCAAATCAAGATGCGCCAATCGAAACCAACATCAAGGGTAATAGTATGGACCGAGTCCAAAAAGATCATCAAAGAACAGATGTCCGCTAGAGGTAGCTACCCTCATTGGCCATGTCAAGCCGTCTTGTTTTAGCCATTTCAAATTGACACAAGTGTCGAGGCTAACCATCATTGTTCTCTTCCATCAAATCCAGCAATGAACACCAAATACAACCACTTCATTCTAAAGTCTCCTCCACGTACACAGTTGCTAAAGTGGTTCCAACATTGACAGAGAGTATGCCAATAATCGGCCTCGGTCTCTTTAACAATCAAACATCATTTTACACACCGGTTGGTTCTTCTACTGCTCGAAAATGATTCATACTTGATATCAAAATATCATATACACTTCAAAATATCCTTCATTTCAAAATCATCATATTTACTTCTTATGCCATTTTCACTTGAAAATCACTTTATTCACCATGAGGTCAATTTCCTTCAAAACCATTATATTCACTTCGAGATCAATTTCATTTCAAAATCATTATATTCACTTTGAAATCAATTTCACTTCAAAATCATTATATTCATTTCAAGATCAATTTCAATTCAAAATCATTATATTCACTTCGAAGTTAATTTCATTTTGAATTTCGACTTAGGTTATAACTTCGTTCCAGCCACATTCGTATTTAAATCAACGATTTAAACATAAAAAATTCCGACCTTAAACAACTTGAATTTTGAAAATAGTTTGAATAATTTAAACAGTTAAAATAGTTAAAATAGTTGAATTAGTTTAAAAAGTTTATAGATTGAAAACAGTTTGATATAAAATAATTTGAGCTTTGAAAATTGGTTATATAGTAAAATGATTTGAAAAGTTAAATAATTTGAAAATTTAGAAAGATAAATTTTAAAACAGTTCATAGTAAAATAGTTTATAGTGAAAATAGTTTCAAATTTAAAACAATTCCTTTCCATTTCCAATAAATCTGGACTCTGGTCCAAATTTCAAGCAAACCGATTCAATTTCAAATCTTCCAATTTAAATTATCTTAAATCTCAAATCAATTCAAATCGACTCAATTTCGATTTTGATTCAAATCAACTTCAATTTCGATTTCAATTCGAATCAACTCCAATTTCGATTTCAATTCGAATTAACTTCGATTTCAATTTCAATTTACCAATTTAAATCACTTAAATCAAATTAAATTTCAATGTTCAATTTAAGGTTCAAATCTTTTAAATAATTCAATTTCGAGCCCAAATTTGAGATATCCATTTATATCACTTTTACTTCATAAATTCGAAGTTCAAGTAAAATTTCAAACCTTTAAAACAATTTCAATTTCCATAATTCAAGTCATATGTCGATTTTAAATTCGCATCTCAAATTTAATTCTTTAAAACAATTTCTTTCAACCAATTTTGATTTCAAAATTTCAAAACTCGAATTCGAAATTAATCCAATTCTCATAAATTCAAATTTTTTTCTTTAAAATAATATCATTTAAATAAATGTAAATTCAAGAATTTAAAACTATTTAATTTAACCAATCTAGTGTCTATATATAATTTATTATCCTATAGCCAAGTGATCAGTTATTCCCATTTTAATTTCAGGGATGGATATACATCATTTCAATCCAAATCAAAGTGTCATATGTATATATCATTTCAACCTATTTCTTAATTTATTCGAATATAATTCAAATAACAGTTTATATGTTGTTAAATAACATGCATGGTGATAGCATGATATATATATATATATATAAATAAATAACCATCCAGGCATCCAATATATCAACCAATAGCACCCAATCTCAACCAACATCCAAATCAGTCAATAAATCACAATAGTTAACTAGTTATCAATATCGGGTGTTTAACTAGCAATTCAATTCCAGTTTCAAATTTAACCGTCGATTACAAATTCCTAATAGTTCGATTCATATGTCAATTTAAATGTCAGTTAAATAACCAAACAACAGTCAATAGAGATAAATCTCTTCATGATTTCAGTTTAACTAACATTAGAATATTTTAATATTTCATAAGCGGTTTAAAACACTCAACTTTATTTGAAACTGAAAAATATTCAGATTCAAATCAACCCGAATCTAATTACATGTGTACACGACTTCGATAAGAATCCAACGCCACTTATTTCGCTCGAATCCGACCTTGTATGAAAAAGTTATTTAGTAATTAGCATAATGATATAATTAAAATTATAATTAACAAAATTTACTTAAACTAAACCTTTCTTCCTCTTCCTTCACGCACGTGTACATACTCCAGGCGCTTTCATTCCCTTTTTCTTTCGCTGATCGAACGCCGTGCCATCCCCCATGTCGTCGAGCCGCCACCTACAGCCACCACCACGCTACCCTACTGCCGAGCTGCCACAGCACATGTGCGCGCGCCACGCGCACGAAATCGCATGATGAAACCATGAACTGCAAATGAACGTGGGCCCACAGCTATCGGCGTCGTCGACCATTCGACGATCCAACCGTTGATCTTGTAGAGCGCGTTGAACTTTCCATCTTTGTAGTTGAAGTTGAAGCCAAAAAATGCGTGGATTGAGAGAAAATGGGAGTGGAAGATGACGCGGTTCTGGCCATTAAAAAGATAGAAGAGGCGGCCTAAAGTTTTTAGGGTTTCTGCACAAAATGAAAGAAGTTGATGGTTATTTATAGAAAATTTTCGTGGCACACTTCATCCGTGAAATTTTTGAACTCCAAAGGAAGCATGCCACCTGGCGTTATATATGTCATACCCTTATTCCGAATACAATGGAACATATATCGAAAGCCAATTCCATCATATTCAAAAGATAGCCTTTCAAAATCGAATTATATTAATTAAAGTTCTGAAAATAAATTCTATGTGTTTCAAGCTCGCACGACCAAACGATAATTTTGACCACTATGAAACTTGAAATCCTATCATAATTCATTATTATGGATCCGACGAAACTGGTTTCATCGAAATCCGAGACAGTGGCCAAAAAAACTATCTTTACAGGTTAATTAAAACGAGTATTTCCAAAATCAATCTAATCATTTTTAAATCCAATTTTAAATGTTCACTAACTCCATTCAAATTTAAATAGAATTTAAATCAACTTTTGAAATCATTTTCATTCATATTAAATTTAGGATTTAATTATTTAAATAATTCCAAATATTAAATATAAAAATTAAATTATCAAATAAATCACTATATTTGAAATATAAGTCACTTAACTTATAAAATTTGCTTTTAAAACGAATTCCAAAAATAAAACAACTATTTTCATTTTACAGTAATTCAACATCTTTGCAATTATTGTATACATCAAAAGTTACTCATTTCTTACCAAATAAATGTTTTCTTATTTTTGAATTTATACTTATCAAAAATACAACTTCATATAAACAAACTTATGCTTTACTTTTAAATTCATAAACAAATTCACTTCATTAATTAAAGCCTTCCAAAAATCCAATTGCAATGAGCTTCAACATTGGATTCAAATGAATCTTAATAAAAAAATCAATCATTTTATTTTCAACTAAATAATTCAACATTTATTATTTTTTTCTAGTTCATATTAGATAAACTACATAAATAAAACATAAATTTTTATTATTAACCATTTTTATTCAATAATCATATTAAATTTAATAATTTAAAATAGTTAAAAATACGGGTCGTTACACTAGGGCATACTTTGATTTTGTTCCTCGATTAGAAACCTTTGTTCTCCTTGTATAGCCATATACTATGATAGAAAACATCGAGATCGTATTACGAATCCGCATCAAGTGTTCGCCGTCAAGAATCGAGTGAAAAATTCTTGTTAGATTCAGTGCAAACCACCTCGAAAACATGTACTCGAATACTGGATAAAGTGCGGTTATGCAAATATAATGATTATGGATCAAGATCAGATATGCAAATAAAATGATCTACATATAACTTACATATTTATCCTATTAGTTTCTTAACTACACCAATTCCTTTCTAGTCACAATCATTTATCCAAATGGTATGGTATTCAATACTAAATCATTTATGCATCATTTCATAAATCATAACTTTATATCCACATTTTATAACTTAAGTTCATACTCGTATAATACTCCATTACATCCTAAGAGCACAAATCATCAAATTTGTAACAAGTATGATTGATAAATTCAAATTTTGTTTTAACTTGCTAATTCAAGTGTTATATAAACTCAACTTTATACTTCTAAAAACACTTAACTACAAGTTCTATAACAACTTGGAAGTTCCCAACAATCCAAAATTCTCGAAAAGGCTATATGTTATAATGTTGGGTTAGAAGCTTAAATTTAATCAAAAAGGAAAGATAGAATATTTTGAAAATGAATATTTGTGAAAAGATTGTATAAGAAAGTGATTTTGTATAAAAGATTGTTTATAAACGAAAAGGATTTAAATAGAGAATTTGAGAACTTAAATCTCAGTAATTTTGAAAATATTTTTCAAGCTTTTGGCGAAAATAATATTAACATTATTTGAACGTAAATGTTTCGGAAAGATGGTTTAGAAAATTAAGATCATGATACTTAGTATTATCATACAAAGTATTTGATATCACTTTGGAATGATTTTGCTTAAGTAACAAGAGTTTGGTTTGGATGTGCTAAACTCTCTTTTGTCGCTTGAAAATTATTTCAATGATGAATGCAGCATCATCGACGTTCATTTTCTGGTTTCTATGTGTGGGATGCTACAAAGTTGTTTGGTAAAATGGATTTCGATTTAAATCTCGAAAATATGATTTGATATACAAAAGTTATATGTAAATGTTATTTCAAACTAGTTTGAAATGAAAACCGCTATTTAGTTCTTAAGGTTTATTGTTATGTTATTTCATGGAAACCGAACGCCTTTTAGTCAAATCATGAAACTTAATTCACAAGGTATTCATTTCAATGTACCCATAACTACTGTCTATCCACCCCATGATGTAGAAAGGTAAAACTACTCATAAACCGGTTGAGCACAAATAAACAACAAACAATAGTCAATGTTCATAACATGCCGAGCATGACTAAACAATCAAGGTTTATGTGGTATTAAACCATGAGAAGCACTAGAGTTAAACAAACACGAATAGGAAAGCCAAATAGTATATCCGCAAGAATCTTCTTTCCTTCCTCAACTGCAGAAATAGCAAAGACCCTAAGTTGTTCCTCTATCTTGAGCATGGGACAATCTTTAACAAAATGGTTTGGCTGATGGCAACTATAGCAAACCTTTGGTACAAACTACGGTACATTCCCTGTCGATGCTTTTACAATTTGTTCTCCTTCTCCCTTTTTATAGTTTTCAACAAAGTGGCCCTTATGCCTATACCGATGCAAACAAGGTTATACATATACTACAACTGCTAAAACTTCCGCTTGTTGATTCCAGCTAGTATAAAAGCAAGAGTCTTTAGTGTAGAAACAACAAACTTTGGTGCCAAACTCTCGAACCTCAAACCTATATTCACCAATTTCACAAAAGACCCCAAAAGGTGATTAGTCATATGCCGTTAGAACTCAAGGCGCATATCCGCAATGAACATCTTGTTCTTCTTTAGTGGCGTGTCAACCAATCCTAACCCGAACCGAGACAATGTGATGAACCGATTCTCATATTATGCTACAGTTATGGCCGCTTACTTTAGATTTAAGAAGCTCCTAAATAAAAAAGTCTTTCCGGCTTTGAGAACAAACTTCATCTTAAACTCATCTTTAAATTGGGCCCAAGAGAAGTCATTCTCTTGGACATCTACAGTGACAGAGCTCCACCAACCATGGCTACACATATCAGACGTCATGTCAATCTATGCTTCATTGTGTCATCTAGCTCCATATCTCCAAATATCCAACCGCATAGTCTGAACCAAGACTGGACTTCTATAATAATCTTCGTACCACCAAGCCTCTTACCCCACAGCCTCTCATAATCACATCAAAGAAAAGTAAAAATCATTTGAGGTCTAATCTGCACGACCTCCTCTACGACATTTACCCTTGGTTCCTCAATTGAAGCAACATTCTTTGGTGCTCGATCCCAGCCATCTGTTGCAGCACTACCCCGACCACCTTTAGCATTAGCAGCTCTAGCACTCATGGTTCTTTCTTCCTAATCAATGCGAAACAGCCGTAGGAAACTAAATAATAGAGTTATTTCAAAGAAGAAGTTACTAGAAGGAGATATCCTTGAGGAATAATTTAAAAGTCTTTTCAAAATACAAATACGCTCTCTTATGTATGATACACTCGACTCATTCTGGGATGTCACTTACCTTATGTTTAATGAGCCATACCCAACCAAAGCCAAGGTATTCGCTCAACCTTGAGCTCCGATATCAAATGTAACGTCCCAAAGGTTCACCTCTCCGAGGTGTTGACTACAAATGGTCACCTTGTTACTCATTTTACGGTTAACCTCTCGACTACAACTAACCCATAAAGGGTTGTGTAGGGGTAAAAGACAAAGCTTCATCACATATTCATCAATGTAAAAAAGCCCATATCACGTTGGTTTCATGATGCAAGAACAATAATATATAATATCAAAGGAATGGTATAAAGGGTTACTCTAAATATAGAAATATTAGAGTTACTAAAACCTAAGTATTATCATCAGCCTTGATAGCAATAACTGCTTGTCCTTACAATGTTGATACATACAATACAGAAATACAGTGGAAATAAAAATACGATGGAAGGTCATCATCCATCCCTTCTCCATAAGATTCAAAACGTCCATAGCTGAATCTAGAAACATACACGAGGCTGGCCCGAGCATTATAAGAAAATAACACCCGTATCAGTCTGGTAAACTAGCGTGAGAAACCCAAGAAATATGAGACAAGTAACAGTAACCATTGAGACCGTACGAATTACCATAATGTTTTCCCCTCAAATGAAACCAACCGTGCATTAAGTAATATCGTAAGATTATAGACAATGTCTAGAGTATAGCACATAAATAATATCAAATAATTGTTGCATGTACGCTACAACGTTAACAGGTATACAATCAATACCGCCAAGGCACGTTCACATGATAGATTTTCCATGGAGATCTCCTTTGATCAAACCGAATACGAACTTCATGACAAGGATCAGAAATTACCTTCCACGCAACGTATATCTCTAGTTGGAATATACTCTAAGGTAAACATACTAGACCACTCTCGATGTGGGATCCGGATCATGTCAACCCCCAGTACCAACATATCGATAAGCATCTCTTTTAGACATGGAGTTTATATACACTTGAGGTTTGCTAAACCTCCCTGGCCATGCCTCTTCTCTATTTTCTATCATTTTTTCAAAGTCAAGGCAACATTCAGCATCTATCACATGAGTCCTCATGATTCGAACAGAACACGAATCTCAAAATGAATTTAATCATCTAAACAAATTATGAATCATTACATGGATTCGAGCATCTTGAACGAATCTTGAACCTCCACATAAGTTCCCAGCATAAATCCTCCGACGAATGCTAATGTTGTCCTCTTACTTGGAATACTCCTCAACATAGACAATCCAACACAATAACATTGTTTGACATGTTAATGCTGACCTCTCCCTTGAACTTAACCTTAGGATCGAAAGTTCAACTCCATAACATTTCACTTCATAATCGCTTCCAGAACATAGTTTTGGTCACTTTTCAAGAAGTTACTTAACTTTTTACCATTCAAGCTTTTAACAGTAACAAACATAAATAAAAAAATATAAATATGGCGAAAAACTCCTAAGGAACTGTAACGTCCCCACCGCGATGTCCAAATTAGCAAAGAACATTACAAGTAATGTCGTCTGCTAATCCGGAGAATACGTCTTGTTAAGGGCGATCGAATGTGAATATATCTTTATACTAATGTTGACACGTCATTTATACATTTTCACTTAATATCTGAACTGAATTTGAAGTGTACAATATTAATACAAAGTAATAGACACATCGATTTCTCAGAATCACAATATATCATATAAATAACAGTCACATATCACGGTTGAATAAATCTCAACTTATATAATACAAATTATTTAGTTTACAAAATGAAATACTATACTTGATTATTATACAAATTTAATAATTCTTTAATCTCAATTTAATCTCAATTATACATTTATATACAAAGTCCAAATTCCTAAATGGGATAAACTAAAATTCCAAACATTTGTCTCTTTACTAGCACAACCATTCAAAGATCAATCTATCATGTAACCTGAAAAGTCTCGACCTGACCCGAGCAAAATAACACCCCGGTCAGACTATCTCTAAATATCCAAAGGGTGAGAACAAGATATAACACATGAACAAACAATATATAAGTAAATACAGATGTTCAGGATTGAATTCACAGAACAGAACACAATATCTCTAAGCACGCAAATATCAATGATTAACTCGGTAGAGGGTTATATGTTTACGTCACAAAAATGAACTAGTCACTAAACACAAAACCATAGAATTAACTTAACATCCATCACAAAACACAAGAATATATGTTTATTTCACGAACACACGACACAAGAATATATGTTTATTTCACAAACACAAGACACAAGAATATATACTTATTTCAAAAATACAAAGCAGTCATAGAATCCAAATATCCAGAATCCAAGAGATCTTAATCCAAACCAATCATAATGATCGTCCAAAACAATCGCAATGATTGTACTCAAAACCCGTGGCAAACAAACAAAGATATTAGTATCCTCGAATCGATCCGATACCAAGGATCGTACTTAGACTGGGAACACAGAATCACAGAATGATCTCAAGGATAGTCCATACCGATCAAGGCGATCGTAGAAACCATGACTCGATAAATCCACATTTATTTAATGCTATTAAACTATTGTGTTCGAAAAGAAATCCAGAAATAAACTTCTTAAGGATCTAGCAGCCACTTGCCGCACACCAAAAGAGAGTAAACTCTAAAGTGTCAAATACTATCACCTTCGGTAATCACTAGAATTTAACCAATACGTCCCATACCGTATGGTGAAATTCAAGTATTTACTAAAAGCTAGTAAATATCACTTATTACGGATACCACTGGAAAACCTAAACTATATTCTCTTAAGGATCTAGCAATCACTTGTCGCACACCAGAAGAGGATACAACTCTAAAGTGTTAATTACTTCCCTATAGTGACCATACGAATTTAACCAAAGTATCACATACTATTCGGTGAAATTCAAGTATTCGCTAATAGGCTAGTAAATTCCACTCAAACATTCTATTCAATGAGTTATACCATATTCAATGAAGCGTTATTCGAAAGCATTTAAACCAATCGATGATACTAAGTCGATTATTAGTACTTCTCAATTTATAGAATTAAAGTTCTCAAAACATTTTCTCCTTTGAGTTTATAGTTTAAAAACAATTATTAAATGTCCTTAAATTCATTTATTAATTACTAAGATTAAATTAAGGAACAAAGTATAACTTATACATATATTTCTATAAAATCCCTTTTTAAATCCTTAAACACTTGTTGTTGCTAAAAAAATTACATAATATAAGTGTTACCTTCTAGTATACTAAGTTGAAAAGCAGGGTTCTAGAAACAAAATTTCTAATAGATAAAAGTGTGTGTGTGTGTGTGTGTATAGGTTTAGAAATTAGAAATTTACATACTTCAAGTTCATTGTCTTAGTTATAGAACAAAATAAGTTATACATATCCATGTTAAAATTAGTCTAAGAAACCGATAGGTTATATGTGAACAAAACAAGGCTATTACTAAAATAAATAAAGGCAATGTGCCAGATTGTTATTTTAAAAACAATGACCTAGACTCGGAATACAAAAGCCATATACATATAACATGGACAGTATGTCCTTTATATTGAGAAAGGTAGGCAACTAAATAATGTAGGCACTAAGTCTAAACAATTCACATATAGTACTATGCTATTTTTTTTTAATGTCAAGTTATTGGTTTCTACATGCATAGACTAGGCTTTATAAAACATACAAAAGTATGTACACAACACACTTCCTTTTTATATAAGTCCATTGAATTTTAAAACCATAAACTCATTTCTAAACTCAATTTGGTGTTTAAAACAATTTATACGTTTATTTTATAAATCATATACGGGCGGTTCAAACAATAATCAAGCTGATATTGTTTGAAAACTGATGTTATAAAATAAGGCATGAACACTGTAGCTTAGATCCTAAAGTAAAGTGATAGGGCCGAAAGCATTTGTGACAAAAAGGAGCTTGTATTCTAACTTTTAAAACTATGACAGTTTATAATTTATAAAGATTTGCCTAGCTAGTAAATGACTAGTCTTTAACCTATAAAATAAACCATGGACTTATGTCCTTAAAATGACAGACTATATTCCTCTGGTAAATTACTTACGTTAAATTTACATAAGGTAGAGTTCCAAAAATCATTAAAAAAGTAGAATCCAAATTCATAACACAAGGAAACAAAAGAGCGCTGCATAGATGAACCAAATGACAGCAAATGCCAAAACAATCAGGAACGAAAAAAATAATCAAATAAAAGTAGAATGCATGAACAACTTTCAAGGCGCAACCCATATGAAGGACGCACAACGTATTAAATGAAGTGGTTTGTTGTCCTACTTTTAACAGGGACGTGCATAACATTTGCAACTAAAGGACTTTCAAAGTCCATAATTTCAAGGCTACTATCCAGGCTACTAAGCAAATAAAATGAAATAAAAATTAAACAAGTTAGTCTATCCCACAAATCAACAGCAGGGACTATATCAATTCAAATCATAAGCAAAGACAAAGGACATTTGCAATTAAATCAAAGTACAGGCAAGTGAAAATCAATGTTACTATTCACAAAAATAACATTTGCATTTGGTTACAACAAAATATGTTCAATTGCACTTCATTTCACAGCAATAAAATAAAACATAGACTGACAAAAGATGCATGCAATTAATAGCAAAGCAAGGGATGTGATATATTTCAAGGTACAGGGGACGAACGGAAATTCAATGCTTTGGGTAACCTGAGGCAGCTCACGTCTGAAACACAGGGACAAACAGCAGCATGGAATGAATAAAACAAAGCAACCAGATTTAAGTGCCATACGGTTATGAACGTGAAGATCAAAAAGGCAGTTTAATTTACAGTGAGCAGTTTTAACAGAGAATGGGTCCTAAGTTTGGAACCATAGAAACACAAAATCATCATTTTAAATCACAATTATTCAACATAAAATTGCCGAGCATGCAATTAAACATCAAAGATATGTTTTGTGAGAATTAACTCACCATAATCATTGCTGTAAAAATCGAAATCACTTCCAAATCCTCGATCACCTTACCAAAAGCTGCTATGTCCATCCACCTCCGCCACGTCGTTCCAGCCTCCCTGCGCTGCTATGCCGATTATTATGGCTTAGGGCTTGAAAGAATTCATATTGATCTAGGATTTAGTAATTAGAGGGGGTGGGATTTAGGGATTTGATTCTTTTTTTTAGACAAAGAGCCAAGGAAATCGACAAATATTTGTTTGTAGGATAACGACAGAGAAGAGAGGAAATAAACAAATTTGTTTACTTAAGTAATAGAATTGGGTTAATGATACAAATGGGCTTGATTTAAACTTAAGGCCCAACAATTTAATTAAGTTATAAATCATTTCTTTAAACAAAACAACAGATTTAATTAGCCTAACTAATTAAATCAAGTTTGCTTATCATTCTATAATATAGTTTGAGTAGTTACATGCAATAATATTTCAAAATTTAAAATTCAATAATTGATTTAAATATTTCGACTAAATCGAAATCCACTAATATAAATCAATTATTCGAATTAGATTAAATTTCAAACATTAAACTTCTAAAATCCCAAATTTAAATTAATCAACACTAATTAATTGTGTTTCGTCTGGTCATTAATAACATGGTTGTTACAGGATCTCTCTACAAAGTTCCATAGCAATCGCCAAAGTCCGTTAATAAGCTATGTCCAATCTAAATCAACGTCCGTCTATAGCAATTTCAAATTCGAGTTCTTATGGAGTTAGTTTTGTTATAGACGGACTAGTCATTATAGATGGACTAGTCGTTATAGATGCAGTTGTTGTGGAGTCGTTATAGATGAAGTCGTTATAGATGGACTTGTTAGTTTTGTTATAGACGGACTAGTCATTGTAGATGTAGTTGTTATGGAGTTATAACAATTTGAAATTGCGCTTGTAGCAATTCCAAATCCAAGTCCAGTCTAAACCAAAGTCCGTCTATAACCTATGTGCTTGTTCAAAGCCTAGTTATATGTGATAAAAGTATATTCCAAGTTTGTTCAAGTCCATATATATGGATCACATATGTCACTTACTTCTAAAGTGAGAATTCAAGCTAATGCTTTAACATAAGTTAACAACAATTCAAAAAATATATACAGTTAACACAACATATGTATGTGTAATATTTTCATTCGAAGTGCGGCATTACCTCTCCTTTAACTTCACTAACGACCAAGATCCAAGAACCTAAGCTAGCATCCTCCTTTCCTTCCCCTTTTCCTTGCTTTCACTTGTTTCCTCCCTCCAAACACCCTATATCGCTCATGACCTATGCTCCTAGGGTGAGTGTGGCTTTGGTTCTTCAAGTTATAACTTGATGGAAGGTGTTATAATATTGTACTAAGCCTTATGGAAAAGTTTGAAGTGATTTGGAGTTGATTTGCAGCAATTTTCCTTAGAACATAAGAGATGAAGAAGATGAAGAAACTGTTGAATTTTCTCACTTAAGCTTTGTGAATTTGTGATTCTAACTCTATGGTATGCCTCTCTTTACATAGGAAAAAGGATGGTGCTTTTTAATCTGACATTCACCCCATCCCCTCCACTATGGCATGGAAGCTTCACCTCTCATCACTTCTCATTCAAGTCACTTCTTCTTTATGCTAATTCCATTATACCCCTCTCATGATAATATCTCTTATCCATTAAAAGCCTCTAGATCATTCCAAGCTTTATAAAGAGGATAGTATGTTAATTAGTTGATATTGTATTCATCTTATCATTAGACAAGTGCATAAGAGTTTGAACAACTTATATCGATCGAAAAGCTATTTCCGATAAATCAATTTTCGGTCACATTATCGATTTTCCATCGAAAAATATATTTTTGTAAACAAACTTCAAAAAAAAGGTTTCTCATCATTATTTATTAATTAAATGATGCTTAAGTTATAAAATTATATTTATAACACTCCATTATATTTCAAAACGATACGGTATTCGAAGACGAAGTGTTCGAATTTTCGAGTCGCTATAATCCCGGTCTTCCTCCACCTTAATAACTTTAGCCTTCATATATTTCACCATTTTCTTATACTTGTCCATAGTTGCCTTATAATT
Organism: Allium cepa; assembly: GCA_030765085.1. Lineage (NCBI taxonomy): Eukaryota > Viridiplantae > Streptophyta > Magnoliopsida > Asparagales > Amaryllidaceae > Allium > Allium cepa. The sequence continues at coordinate 673,473,046 of CM060935.1, read as the reverse complement.
TTCATATATCTCAGTGCCCTTGGAGTTATACTTATGCCTCAGTGCCCTACAGTCTTCTACATGCTCCTTCTTCAATTTTTCGACCTCCTCCTAATGGACCTTCTTCATTTTCTCCACTTCCCCGGCATGGGCCTTCGCTAGAACATCTATCGCCTCTTTGTGCTCTTTGTCCTTATGATAGATCTCTTTTTGAAGATTTTCACATTTTTGGCCATATTCTTTTGGCCAATCTCCTCTTTAGCTTTTACTACCTTGGCATGGAACTCAAACAATATCCTCGTATCGCTAATGCCCGCCCAAAAGCGTTGGTCACTTCATCAAATGAAGTAGGAGGAGCACTTGTGAGTAGTTAGGACAAGAGTTTCTTGGGTTGATAATCTTGTTAAAATTAATCATACTTTAGATCGTTGGGGTAGGTAATCACGAAAGCTCTTTCTTCTCTTTCTCCCATACAAGCACAGTGACAACTACCTCTGAAGTAGAAGTTTGATAGCTTCCTTTAACGTCTTCTCTTTTCCATGTTCTCCTGAGGCTTGGAAGAATCATATCCTGAAAGGTGAATAGTGGCATCTTAGGAAACTTTAGAGTAGGAGAAGGCATCCTAGATCTTGATTTTCTTGGGGAACGAGACCTGTTCTGGGATCCACCCCTCTAGTCTACGTCAGCTTGATCTCTGGATGGGCAATAGGACACTTTCTAACCCATATTGAGTTTCATGTTTGGTTTCTCTACATTATAACTCGGGCCAAATGTGAAAGCTTCCATTTTAATTTTCTTTGGATCTTCCTTCTGGTTCATTTGCTTAAATTTAGACTGAACCTTGCTCATCCTAATACTCATGTTTCCTGCAAAGGAAATAGGATTTAGGTGTTAAAACCACTTCATCCCAAATAAGATTTGTAAGTGTGACGAGTATGAAGCCATGCATGTGTAAAGTGCATGTAACGATGAATCCATGGGGTCCTTAGGGATATCCAACTATTGCTGATTTCAACTAACGATGACCAATGACGTGGAATCCTTTTAACCAATACGCAATTCCGGGTCTTGTAAATAATCTAAGACCATGATATCTCTAAGGATGAACACCTTTCACTCTATGGTCCAAAGTCCTCATGCAATGCCTTCGCAATGTCAAGATTGGTCAATGAATCAAGCCTAATGGCTCCAGGGGAATGATATTTGTTCCGGTCAGAAATGGTTGCCTCGCTATCTCTAAGATGTGATTTATCTTCTCTCGCTGCTTTGTTTTCAACCTATCGTCCTCCCACTCGTAGAGGGATTTCAACCAGCCAGTTTGATGAGTTAGAAGAGTGGTGACTTTAGAATCTTCAACTTTGGTGTCCGCCCTTGTCATAATTTCATATTGAACTAGTGACAACCAGAATCAAGCATGGAGGGTTAGGTTAGATGTTCCCTGCTCATCTCGCCAGTCTTGGAAACTTTTTCTTGGCCTTTTTCCCCAGCCTATAGGCTAAGGGAGCTCTCTCCTTCCCAATCAAGCGTCCCTTAGCTAATAGCCATATTGCCTAATAGATTCATCTATCACTAATCATAGGACCTTTCTTGGCTCAGAAGGAATGCTTTTCAAATTTTTAAACCTCTTCTCGAGATCGTAGCCATATGCAGATTTCACAATACCCAATAAGGTAGCGAAAAACACCCCTAGCATGAAGGCCAAGAAATAAAAAGAGCATAAGCATGCAAATTGAAAACTTAAATCCTAAGTGCCGCCATTGAAAGCAAGGAGATGTGTCCTTAATAAAGAAGTACTCCTACTTGGACATTCCCTACTTGGAATATAAGTCCTCCATGGGCTTAAACATACTACCCAGTTCGAGGTAAAAGAAAGAGGAACCCTCGGCCTTTCTATTAATTGCATACAGGAATCTGGTTTGTCTGTGAGTGGGAGGTGTCTAGAATTCCTTTATGAACATAATGTACAGACTAGCCATAATAGCATATCCATTTGGGTAGAGCTAGAATAGAGCGATATTCGGATATACCAAGGCCCGGTTATCCATTGGTGAAAGGGTGATTAAGCTTTCATTAGGCATTGGTATCAAGAATAAGCCATATAACCCTCATGAGGAGCTTGCGCATGCTTCTCTAGCATTGGTAAGAGTATATCCCCTCTTGGCAGTCCATGAGTAGCAACAATGATGTGCAGCTGCCTGGAAGTCAATGTAGTACCCACCAACTCTATCAGATCCACCAGTAGCTAATAGAGGGTGTAACCATGGATCAAAGAAAGCACCTAGCTAGGTTGGATAACCCTAGTCCCAGACGGTGAGGACTCTATAACAGTAGATGAAGGAGGAGCCAGTGCTCCAGTAGCACTTGATGATCGAGTCTGACACATGGTCAACATGTATGTCAAATATACTAACCTGCCTCATGCACTATCATTCGGTATACGTGTGTGTGTGTGCACCATGAAAAATACAATAAGATATCAAAAATACATATAAGTAATAGTAAAAAGGAAGTTAACCGAATAGTCCTAAGTGTTTGGTTCAGTGGTCAGACCTGGAGCAACCAGTGGCCCTCAGAATTGGTCTAAGACTTTTCTCGATGAACAAGACTATCGAATCAATGTGTGTAACCCCCTAATGATCCAAGCTACCAAAATAAAACTATAGAGATAGGAATTTTGAGCTTTTAATTACACCTAACGACTGGGATAATTCCAACTTCTAAGCAAGGATTAGTTCTACACTTTGGTTCAGCAGTCTCAAGCATAAGACCTTACAACGAAACTTGATACCCAAGAATATATAAAAGGGTGTATGTTCAAGATAATAAGTTAGTGAAAAAGACATGAATGTAGCTCATAACTTCAATGGTAAGGCCTAGAGAAACCTAATGCATATCCATCATCTCCGTCCGCTAGCTAAAACCCTAGCCAAGCTATGAAGTTCCCAAAATTGCAAGGAATAAAATTCTAAACCTTAGTACTACCTAAGGTCGAGGTTTGCTAACTAAAACAATTGCACAAATCCCAATTACATACGGTGGCTAAAGCCCCAAACCTCGCAATAACAAACCAAAATAGCAAGGCATTTAAATTGACAAAAGAAAATTTGATATGTAGGTTTAGGATTAGCAAGTAGTTCATACCTTGTTAGATTACAAAGATAATGGACAAATTCAAAGTTTTAAGGTGTTTTGAACCGGATCTGGGTGCTTGAACAAGAGGGAGATGAACAATCTCAAGTTTTGAGAGTAGAAGTCGAGGTGAAGATGGTGTGGGTTGTGACAACCCACACCATAAAGGGTCCGAATTTCGACTAAATCTAAATCCAAATCCATTAGGGCATAGATTGTTGGTTTTGGTAACCTATAATAAACATAAGTATATCAGAGTGGGATAAATATAATTCACATCGAAATTGAAAAATATAATAGAACATACACATTGACTAAGGCCACTACCTTGGAATATTTAATCGCCTGTCCACATTGAGCATGAAAGCAGAGACTTCATCAACTGTTGTTCCCGTTTTGCACCAATAGCTTGACCTTCTAAACCTAACCTATGGGTTGTTATGAGGAGAGGGTCATAACAACGTTCTAGTAACTAGAAAATTACATATTTTACTAATCCCATTAATTTATGTTGATTGATTCTCATTTAAATGTTATGTCTATTTATTTGTGGCTAGTCCTTTAAGTCTTATATGTATACGACATGTCTAACCTAACCTTCTCTAGGGTATCATTCTATATACTAGTATGGACCCACACTTCGTACACGGGCTGTTTTTGTTACCGTATACGTTGACACGTTGATATATTGTTTAAGCGCAAATATGTAAACGGAAAGTAAGGGCATTTCTGTAATTTCAAAAAGACACCGAGTAAATTAGTTAACGAATTTTCTTTATTAGTAGTAGAGATGTGCCAAGTATACCTATATATATATATATATAAACTTATCGGCCCAAAATCCAGGCTACTTAATACTTCTCAAATATGAAGCGGGCCCTTCGCATCGTCAACGCTAGTCTACAGGTTATAGATACAGAAACCAATGACCGTTATATATGGCTTTATAATCATATATATATAATTTTAACTGTTATATTACTATCGCAACTCAACTTTGCGACTTACCATCAGCTATAGGCCGAAAGCCCTTCCCAACCCTATGCATCTTTCATCGATAGTGCCCTAACAGTGTAAGAGATAATATTCTAGCCACTTAATATCTTTTAATGGAAACTAGGTAGACTCTGACCATCTAATACCTTTATTTAAGGTAGATCCTTGGCATTTAATACCTATTCAAGGCGGACTCCTCACTGGTACTTATCTAGCTGACATTGCATGGAATCTCTTCAACCACCTAATACTTCGTATCGAAACGGGTCCTTTCTCATGATATCATCCACCGTGCCTAACCATTAATCTTGACCATTTAATACTTCCTAGGAGGTGGACCCTACAATAATAATAGCTACTTTATACCTCCAACCCGAAGTAGGTCCTACATCCAATGCATATTCCTTTCCCGCTAGTCTTAAGGTTGGAGATGTCTCACATCAATAGTAAGTATACAAAACTGCTAGTAGCCTCTAGGTGAAGTATAGACTTCTGTTGTGTAACTCTACCGACCTCGCATCCCAACCCACTAAACCATGCTTATCACCCAAAGCCTAAATATTGGGCTAAGTCCACTAATTTACACCGGTTCTAAATGTATAAATTAAGCTATATAATTCTCTACTGTAGAAATTATGTTTCTTTCTATGTGTAATTAATAACATTAGTACGTGTTTATTCGCTATGCTATTATTCCTAATGTATTCTTAGGCTTTGGTTTCCTTTAGTTGGCCAATAAATATCTATTACCATATTAATTGTTTATATAATTCTCTACTATAGAGATTTGCTTCGTTTGAAATTACAAGGAATTTTTTTATTTTCTTTTTGTTGAAATAGACAATGTAAACTACTAAAAGAAAATCCATACTTTAGACATCTCTTTCTCTTTTTATGCATACCCTTATTAAATCAAACGTTGCACTTTTATCTATGTAATTAAGAGATTAGATAATTTCTGAGGTTGCATGGATAATATTTTCAATAAATTAAAATAAAGAAATTCACCTTCCAATAGAATTAGGGAAAATCTAAAATATACAAACATTTTTACGACCCGATTATAGATTTAGAATAAATTCTACACCTTATCAATATTCAACTTTTAATGGTTTGGAAATTGATTTTCATATCTGGGTGTAAATAATATTCCTAAATTGTAGAATATATTAGGCAATGTTTTATGCATTTAATTTGAGCCTCCAACTCCTAGATCTTTATTTAGGCACAATAAGTAAATAAATAACACATTCTCCCAGTCACCTTTTTAAGCTTTTCAAATCTCCAGATCTGAATCCAAACCCTTTACTGGACTCCTTTTCCATTCTAATCCAAAAGAATATGTATAATAAAGTGTATGCATATTACTAGAATTATAGATCTAAAAAGAGATTAGAGGTTTAGGGGAATATAGATTGATATTCACCTTTTTACGTAGTATTGAATCGCTACTTTCTTCTTCTCTTTTATTTTCCACCCTTATCTGATTTATATATGTATATATATATAAATAATATTTTATAATTTAGAAGAATGGTGGAGAAGAGAAAATGGCAAAGCTTTTCTACTTAGATTGGAAAATATAAGAAGAGAAGTGAAGGGTTGGGCCTTTATTTATAGGAGCATGAATTAATCGTAAGCGTTAGATTAAAATAATCAAATCATGACCATTGGCCAAGGTAGAAACCCTATACCCCAAACGGTCTACTGCCCCTTTATAATCGGTCGATCTCTAACAGTCGATCGGCCCAATAAAGGGTGTCGATTGTAGGTCCCGTGTTTAATGTAATTTATTTCATTACTTTTTTTGTTTATTTTTGCCCTTAAAACTTCAAATGCTAATAACTTTTTTATTTGATCTTCAATCGCGACACTCCAAATATCAAAGTCGCTTGGAAAATCGTCGTGAATACAATAATGAATGTTTCATGACCAAATTCCATTCTTTTCTCAAATTCTATTTTGAAGCCATATTAATCATTTATTAATTAATGTTAATTTTATAGGGTATTATATTTTTCCCTCAAAAAGAATTTCGACCCCGAAATTCCCTAGGGGTTGAATCATGTAACATAGCGTGCAACCAATCTAACCTCACCAAACTACTAATGTACAATCAATTTTGCAGCCAAATGTGTAAAGTGCATGGTGTATCACAACATATAAAACATGTATATAGAATGATGCTAAATCAGTGTCTCCTATATGAATGAATTCCTTTAAAAATATTTTTGAAAATATGATGTAAACAATCTAGATATGCTGGCAGTTCTATATGTATGCAATTTTTCAAAAATTATTTTTCACACAAAAATTTCCACACTCCTGCAAGAGGGAGTGTGGTTCAACCAGGTTTCAATCCAAACTCTACCATCAAAAACCTAACACACAGTTTTTAACATCCAAAATATTGAGAATTTAGATTTCTAAATCTTTACTCCTACATCGGTAAAGTAATTCAGATGAAAAAATTTACAATTACGCCCTTCTGTTGGATACCTATTATATTGCACCTTGGAATTTTCTCTTTTTCCTCCAATTTTTTTCAAAATTTCCCAAATGCAATTTGCATAAGGAGGTTTATTTTTGATGTTAAAGTGTAATTATCCTAAACGCAAGTTTTGTTTTGCCATCAACAAGGTAGGGAAAAAAATTCCAAAGCTAAAAAAGCCTTCTCCCTTGTTATTAACTACGTTTTGCCTATTGTCACCCTTGTCGGACAGCAAACTCATACTTACTAACACATTGATGCTCTTTACGCCAGTGTGTGGCATTTGAAAGTAAGAAATTTTCTCATTTCAAAAGCAATTTTTTAAACACAACTTCTAAAAGAATTCCCAAACTTGCAACACAGTTTGATAGAAAAATCGATTTCCTAAAAGCATTTAAACGCCATATTTTATTTTATTTACATTTTTTTCAAAAGCACTTAAGCAAAATTTTATAAAAGCATTTGAATCCACCTTTTTCAAATTACTTGAAATTCCTTTATACAAAATTTATCCACTTTTTTTCCTCTAAAACATTCCCATACTTTTTAAAATTTATTCCAAGATATTTATAAAACTATTTATCAAACAATCATTAAATTTCCAAATCTCTTTTTTAAAATATTTCATCACTTCTAAATATACCACCATTATTTCATAATTTTCAAATACTTTGAAACAATCTTTTCAAAAGCATTTTAAAATAGAAAATTGCTACAAGCTTATTTATAAATTTTAGCTTTAAGGCGTACAAATAGTAACCCCGTGATTTCACAACAACCTTTCCCTTTCCTCCACTTGCTAAAATTTATTTTTCTCAAACTTCTGTAGTTTTCTAATCTAAGTATTTTAAATTTGCAGTTGTAAACTTAGTTTCCTAATTTATTTATAAACTTCCAGTCTTACCCTTTTTTTATCACTAGTTAAGTGTCCATATGAGATTTCCTTATTTACGTTGTTCCTTAATATATGTATGTATGTATATGTGTATATATAGAAATATCATGCAATCCATTAATTAAAATTTTGATAAAACATGAATATATCTTATACCATATCATACGCTTTTCCTAATTTAGAAGGGAGACAACTAGCGATTTCAACCCAAAAACCCTAAAAGAAAATTTTGCTAGAAGCTGAACTTCATTATCAACTAGGGTTAATGATGTTGTGATCTTAACACCCCTTAATAAACTAAGATGGACATTTCTAGTATGTCATTCTACTATCATCCACCTTCCTTAACTCTTCTTCTCAACTTCTAATAACTGCGGTCCATCCATTACTTTCATCATTATATCCATTATGTGATAAATTTTGCATTTCCACAATGAAGTGGGAAAGAAATATGACCATGCGCATTTAGAATAACTCGTTATGAAATTGGTTTGGTGGCTTAGCCGCTACCACCGGTCTTGCCTTCTATAACCTTAAGTCAACTTTCATCCTTTAGGTCACGTGTCTACTTTTTTACTTTCTTCCCCAATCATGTTTTCTCCAATAAAAATATTCCTAGATTAATACCAATATCCTTTATATTTAACGGGGATTTCTTATTGCTACCCTTCGAGCATCAATAACTATTTTATTCATAGCATAAACCTTTATCTCTTCTTACCTAAGTAGTCATCCCCGTCTACTCCATATCAAAATTTGGTTTGGATTTCACATTTTGTTGCAAAACTAAAACTTCACAATCATGAAATACCTAATCCAAAACCTTTATTTTGAAAATACAATCTTAAAAGCTTTTTTTTTAAAGAATTTGAAAAACTGCTTGGTTCCAATAAGGATGTAGGAAAATTTTCTCTTTTTAAAGACTTACTTCTTTAAAGGTAGGATTTTCAACCAAAATAATTATCATGTTTAAACCCAATTGTCATACCAAACTATTTTTTTTCAAAAATATATTATATAACTTTATACAATGAAAACTAGAGTAGACGAGTATAGCTTCCATAATATTATTTTCTTAATATTCATATAATTTTGCTTCCACCTTTAGTGGAGATCTTAATAGCATAAGAGGGGGGCTTCTAAAAGATATGAGTAATTGCAACATTTATCAAAGCATCCATCTAAAGTCTATCGGTACTACTTACAAAGGTCAATGACCCCTATATATGATTTTATGACAATAGTATATATAATTTTAATTGTCGTATTAACTCAACACTGTGACTTACCATTAACTATAAGACAACGACCCTTCCCAGTCCAATGCATCTTTTGTCGATAATGTTCTAACAATGTAAGAGATGGTACCTAAACCACTTAATTCCTTTTAATGGAAATTAGGCAGACTTTAACCATTTAATACCTTTATTTAAGGCAGGTCCCCATTATTTAATACATATTCCAAGGCGGACTCCTTAGTGGTACTTATCTAGTTAAAATTGCGTGGAATCTCTTTAACCGCTTAATACTTCATATTGAAGCGAGTTCTTTTTCGAAATATCCTCTATCATGCCTAACTACTATCCTTGACCATTTAATACTTCTTAAATATGTAGGTCAACCTTATAATAATTATAGCTACTTAATACCTCCAACCCAAAGCTGGTCCTACATCCCATGCATATTCCCCTCCGACTGGTCTTAAGGTCCAAGATGTCCCGCATCAGTAGTAAGTATACAAAACTACTGGTAGCCACTAGGTGAAGGACATATTTCTATTGTGTAACTCTATGACCTTGCATCCTAACCCACTAAACCAAACTTACCACATGAAGCCTAAGAATTGGGCCAAGCCCACTAATTTATGCTGGTTCTAAATGTATAAATTAAGCTATATAATTCCCTATTGTAGAATTATATTGCTTTCTATGTGTAATTAATAGTATTAATATGTATTTATTCGCCGCGTTATTATTCCTAACTTATGCTTAGGCTTTGGTTTCCTTTAGTTGGCCAATTAATGTCTATTACCTATTTTAGTTGGTCATTAATGTCAAAATTAGACAATCTCTAACTAATCCACATTCATACCATATAATATCTAATCAATCCTCATAAATGCCATATTAATCTCTCTAATCAATCCTCCTAAATGTTATATTAATCTCTCCAATTAGTCCCATTAATCCATTTATAACCTATTTAAATTCTTGTAACTCTCTATTTATTGCCTATTAATTTTGGAGTTACTATAACAACCCAATTTTCGACGCCTGAAAATCGACATCGATACGTCCACTGTATCCAATGCCGCACTGTCGAATGCCGGAAAAATGAACCATTAGCGTTTAAGAAAAAGAAGATAGAAGAAGAACAGAAACAATAATCAGATTCTCATATTTCGCAGTGGAATAACATATGATAGATAAATGAATATCTTTAAAACAAAGAACTATATCAATTTTACATACATCGCATTAACGGAGTTTACAATGACACCCTTCAACACTAGGCATTTACAACAACTAATCAATGTTAAAACAGAACTTGCAGCAAATTCGATCCATACGCAGCGGATAATACATAGTATAATGATATGTCTCGCCATCCAGCTTCAACTCCTGATCTCCACAGCACATCTTTTTTGATTTCGCTCCAGAATAATGATAATCTGACTCTATGCTGCCCGTGTGGAAAATTATGGGCACCCAGAGTTTAGAAAGGGAACATTAAACTCCAAGTCAGTCATGGGATAGGTGTGAGATCTTAAAAACAGTTATTTTCACAAAGAAAAGAAAAGGAAATCCGCTATGCTCTTGGAAAATGAAACTACCATAAGGCCTCCCGGCACACACACAACGCAATCGCACACTTGTGGGAGATTTCTCCTTATGATAGTCAAACATGCTTGATACATTTTCTTTTAATATTATCATTAGTGCATAGTGCAGAAAAACTTTTGAAAGTATAATATTAATCTTAGCCAACATAGGTACCATTATATTATGCCTGCTATAGCTACTTCCTGAGGAGGTAGGTTATACAATTGCAATCATAAGGGGCTCGTATTGTTTCTTTGAATTTCCAACAAATGGTCAGGTTAAGGAACTTCCTTACAAAATGGAACACCTCTGGAGGGACGCCCCCAAGAACCAAACTAGTTCCCTACCAATACAATGTCGGGTTACCTCTGTAACTAGGTAACACCTATAAGTAAGCCATCCCCCGTCGTTACCGACCTTTATTCCAGGATTCACCAACAAATAGCAACAACCACACAGTTAAATATCTGGGCTCCATAACATGATACCACCTCGTATCCAGAAGAAAATGGACATACCCTAGGGGTGTGACCCCTAAAAACCTTGCCGCAACATTCATGTTTCGACCATTACCGAGTTGTGAGGTTCGACGAAGTCTCGTCCACAAAGCTACGCTTTTCACAAAAGCCATGCTTTTCACAAAAGCCATGCTTCGATCAACAAATGATCAGCAGCACTTAGCATGCCACACTACCAAATTGGGAGTATATCACTAATAACCATCAACTACATAACCTCTGAGCTCGTACGTCTTAGAGAATGGTGTTAAGCTAAGAGAATAAATACTCCGCCACCAATAGAAATGTATATGGTAGAAATCAGCTTTATATCTCAAAGTGTAATGTCAGACATACAACCATACAAGTCCGTTCTGAGTTTGAACGGAACCGAAGGAACTTCCAAAGAAGTCTTTGAAATCTGGGCATCCACAATCCCAATTGGACTCCCCATCACATATGAAGATCTCTATACCGAAGCAATTCGGTGCAAAGTCATTCGACAGGTTATCTTATCGTTCTAGAAAACACCCGGTCTTCACCATCATCTTCAAATGCTATCCATTTCGTCATATCACTATTCGGAATGGGTTATATGACACAAAGTCCTCTCCCGGCTAAATCGAATAGTGAGCGCTTAATTTAAAATCACGTGGATATTTCAATCATAAAGATTCATCATCAAAATTCGATATGGGTTTCGGATAACCATCTAGAATTCAACTCCTTGTCGCATCGAAATTCAAATGCCCTTTAAAGACCAACATTGATAGTCGGTTATTTAACTATCAATCAACATTCACAACAATCACCAGATTTAAATAACTGTCCCAATTATTTATTTTCAAAATACCTTCGCAAGATATATTTTCACACTTCAACCATTTGAAAACAAATTTCAAATCACTTTTCACATTTCAATCCTTTGAAAACAAATTTCAAATCACTTTCCTCACGTGGAATAAATTTCCAAATACTATTTATTTCCACCTAAAATTTGCCGAGTTTGAACACTTCAAAATAATTTAAAACACTTATCCAAAATATATACATGGAAACATTCAGAATAAAAACTATTTTAAAATACTTTATTTAGAACATTAGTTATGAAAATATTATACTAATATCTCATATAAAATGTCAAGTCCAAACTAATTTTTAAAATAAAATTGGTAGATAGGATATAACTATTTTAAATATCCATTTCCTAAAACAAATATCAAATAAAACTTTAAAAAATCACTTCAATAATAATTTAAAATATATCTTTACTTTAAAGATTTTCAAAATAACCTAAGTAAATAATTTTTTTCCAAAATATTCTTCCCTCAAAACCATCTTTACAAATTCAATTTATATTTATAAACTATATTGAAAACATACTCGGCTTTCCAGGGAAAGTACACTTTCCATTCTAAAATGGTTCATTTAAAACAATTTATAAATCTTTCTGGATTTATTTTAAATTTACGTTCCAAATCCGTAAATTCCTTTGCACACTTTTTAAAAATAAACCAATATTTATTTTTAAAACAAAATTTCCCTTTCTTTTATAAAATTCCCATTGTGAATTTAAATTTTCAAATATCCACCGATATATGATTTTCAACTCGATTCCAAAATATTCACTTTCAACACCAAATCAATTTTCAAACTGATTTCCAGATTTATTTCAAATACTAAATCAAATCCCAAATTGATTTTTCAAACATTTATTTCAAACACCAAATCGATTTCAGAAATGATTTCCCAAAATTTATTTTTAAACACCAAATCATTTTCCGAATAAATTTCCCAAAGATTTATTTTTAAAACACTAAATCTATTTCAAATTGATTTCCCAATCTATTTATTTTCAAATATCAAATCAAATTTCAATTTGATTTTCAAATTTATTATATTTTAAAATAAATTCTTTTATACCTCCCAAACTAATTAAAATCTGGATTTAAAATAAACTCTTAAACTTTTAAACAATATTATTTAAAATCCATTTATTAAAATCTTTTCCCATATTTTGGAATTAATTCGATAAGTTTTCAAAAAATAAAACTTTATCTAGTTAAATTCCTTCCTTTAAATTCACCCAATTCTTAAAAATGAATTTGCTTAGAATTTTCTACTTTAATTTCCAAAAACCAAACTTTATTTATTTCTGGTATCGTACGATACCAAAAAAATATTCAGCTAAATTATAGCCTTCAACGATTTCAATCACAAATATAATCACATAGAGATTATAGATAAAACAACACACAACATTTAAACGAATTCAAATATTTGAGGAATCTAGTTGGATCCCTCCAACCTATTTCACTACACCCACAGACCTTAGCACAACAATTAAATACCAATTTCACTTCGAGGTAGAATATCACGGTATATGGGATTTATAAAATATTATCCGCTATTATGCGGCACAGAGGGTCTCATCCGCTAAATAATGCAAGAAATCAATCACTCCAAATATATATATAATACCAATTCCACTTCGAGGTGTAATGTCGCGGTATATGGGTTTAATATAATATCATCCGCTATTATGCGGTGCACAGGGTCTAATTCAATATAACTGATAATAATTTATCATCCAAGCACACAATCAACCATTTTAAATTAACTATTTAAATTAAATCGTGTATGAGATTGAGTGAGAATATCTCACATTTGCTCCTTTATTTTGCAATCCATTCCCAATCCAGCTTATTTTCACGATTTCTAGACCTTGTATAAAAATTTATACAATTTATTAATATTTGAATAAATTAAACAATTTATTTTCTTTTAACAAATTTAATTAACCAGTGTTTTATTTTAAACTATACGTTCTATTTTAAACCGATTCCTTTTAATAATTTATTTAACAAAAATTTAAATTTAAAACTAAATTTCCTTTTAAATAAATTAACTAACTAAAAATCTAGTTTAAACAAATTTTCCGTTTACAAATATCCTTTAGTAACTAAGAATAATTAAATAGGTTAACCAAATAATTTAACCACTAAAATTTTATTGTTTAAAAACTAACTACTTAATTTAACTGATATATTTCCCTTTTAAAAATATATATATACACACATATATATTTATCAATTCAAAACTAAATAAATACCTTACTGTAAATGTACATTACTTCATGTATATATTTATATTTTTTTTCTGTAAAATCTTAATTTTTCCTTCTATTTTTTTTTCTTACATGCATTTTTGAATCTAGAAAACCGATAAAATTGTAGATTTAATTTCCAAAGTACCTTACTGTAAAAAGAAAACTTCACATGTTATATAAAGTCTTGATTTTTAAAATGTTATATTATTTTTCCAAAAACTTTGCTTATACATATATCTCTGTTTACATATTTTAACAGTAGGTTGATTTTATATTCTCAAACTTATATATGTACTCAAATATCCTAATTACAACAATTTAACTTACTAATTACAATATAAAGAAGAATTACCTTAAGCTTGTTATAAAATCTGATAATCACCTCGCCAAACAACTACCCGTCGATCCCAGCCTCGTCCATACCATAGCGCGCTTGAGAATGACCTCTATTACCATCGCCATTGCACACGCTACTTCGTTGAAAGCCACGCGAGCTCGACATCGCCACCCACCGACGTTGTTGCTACCCAAGCGAACCACGATGCTGCCAGCACCTCTAAGACGCGACCCCTACGTCGCGACGGCCGCCGTCGTACCTCACGCGACATAGAATGTCGTGATGGCTTCGAATTTCCCCCCCAATCCTGCCGCGTAACCCAGAGCGCTACCGTACCAAACCCAATTGATTCGAACCCCTTGCGCTTGCCGAAATCACAGCATTGATTGTCGTGTCCTTCTCGACACAACCCTCCTTCCTGAAATTACTATACGAATTTGACACGGCAACACCCATTCCCTAGCTCGATCGAGCTTCTTAATCTCGTCCTCGAATTCAATCTAGAGATGGGCGCGATTTTCTTTTCGGTTGCTAATTTAAGGGAAGAGGAGAAGAAATTGAGGATAAAGGCCGTGATTTTTTTTATTTTGAACTGTTGATTTCGATTTCAAATCATCCGAGGGAAAAAACTTCGGCCCTCTTTTACAAACAAACGAAGAAAATGTTTTCATTTTTTTCTTAAAATTGAATACGAACGCGTGTGATTTTAAAGAACGCGTGTAAAAAAATTAAGAGAAAGATAAACACGTGTTTAACATTTCTCAACGTGTCAATGTTTGCAACAGTAACGAGATTTTATATTTTATTAGTTTAAATTCAAATTTAAAGCATTCCGATAAATGCAACTCAAAATCTCGATCTTCAATCGAGGTATGCCGCTAGGCGTAATGTTATACGCCTATTCCGAATGCAATGGAAAGGTTCCGAGGCCAAATTCGATCGTATGGAGAAGATTGCTTTTCGAACCCAGCTATTAAATTTAATTTTGATAAAATTTTCAGCGCGTTTGCTTATCCTATGATCACATGACAATTCCAAATGCTACGAAAATTGAAATCCGATAATAGAACAATATTACAGATCCAATGGAACTAGTTTCGTCGAGTTCCGAGACTGTGCCTCGGAAGGCTATTTTTAAATATCGATTCAAACGATATAAATTTCAAAACTAAACAAATCACTTTCAAATCAAATTCTGAAGCTTCCATTATCTTCAGTATCATCAATATAAATTTTCTAAGCCTTGAAAATATTTTTAATCAGCTTAAAAATCAAGATATAATTTTTTTTTACCCAACTTTAATAAATTAAATTCAATAATTAATTGCCAAATTCATAGTTATAATTGAAATTCAAGTTAAAATAACTTTTAAATATTTAAAACAAATTAAATACCTTAGTTTCAAATGTTCCCAAATTCTAGGTCGTCACATCCTTCCCCCCTTAAAAGAATTTCATCCCGAAATTACTAGTTAAGAAGAATGATCCTTAACCCGTTCGCTACCTTTCCAAAAACCAAATAGTTTTCTCAACTTGCCAAAAAAAATCTTTTTATTAAAGACTCATTATCATTTCGACTAATTTTCCAACCTCAACCATAAATTCCAAACAATTTATTTTCTCTATTATTCAAATTTAAATTCAAATTTTAAATTATCAAAATTTCATCAAAATTTTTCTAACTCTCTAAATTTTCGAAATTTTTTTGCCGGAGTCTCCTTTGCGCGGCTAGCTCGGTACGACTACAAAATGCCACAACGGGCCCCCAAATTTCAAAGAAAAGCAAAAAAAACCAAGTGGCTAGACAAGAAAGTCATCAAATTTCATACCAAAATTTAAATACATACCTTTTCAAGCAATACAAATTTATCTTCGAAAATCAAATCCAATTTCCTTCCCTTTTTACAATACTTGCATATCCTGCTTATCATTTTGCATATTTCTTTACAAAATTTCAATATTCATTTCATCCAAACCCATGCGATACACATATATCTTTCGTACGCAATGTCAAATTCGATCGCTTACTCAATCACACAATTTCACTTTCGAACTAGTATCGTCCACCCGACTTCCTAGTGCGGACCCAGATCTGGTTTCTTGATCAGAAACCGTCATTCTCCTTGCATAGCCATAAACTATGATAGAGAATCTCCAGAATCAACCAAAAATCCATATCTAGGTTCGTCGTCGAAAATCGAGTGAAAATTTTCAACTTGGATCGATATAACTATCTCGAAATTCTGTGCTCAAATTCTGGATCAAATCGTTATGCGAATAATATAATATATGTACATCCTACGTATTTATTCCAATTGATTATTGGCTTTATCAATTCTTTTCTTTTATTCACATTTGATTTTCATTTCTATACACTTATTCACAATCGCCATTCACAATTTCCAGTTTAATCTCATTCACTTATTAGCTTAGAATATTTTTTTCCAATTCTAAATTTTTCTTAGAAATTTCACCATTTGTCTCTTAAGTCCAATAAATATTTCATATAACTCTTTATATTTATTCTTCACTTCATCATTAGAGTTTATAACTACTTATATTTAAATTGGATTTCAAATTCCATATGAATTCAATTCATCTCAGACCATATTTCTTTGGTCATTCCTTTAATTAGTTTCACTTACTAATTTTATTTCAATACTTCGCTTTGTTTATCACAAATCAAATTCAATTCCAATTCAATTATATTTGCTTACAAATTCGAAATGAATTTCAACATTCAATTTCACCTTCATTTAATTGCAATTGTAAATTTATTCATTCATTCACAATTTTATTTTCCGATTTCTAGAGTTTTTTTCAACCTTTCAAAATCATGTTTGAAACCAATTCAAATTATCTTTTGAATTCCAAAAACCAAACCCAATTTTCCAAACAACTTTTTTTAAAACAATTTGGCAGCAATTCTTCTCCTGGAGACTCGAAAATAAACACCGATGATGTCGCGATCATCATCGGAATTATTTTCCAATGATCGAAAAGAGTTTAGTGCTTTTTATCCCTCCAAAACTATTTTTCAAAACTATTCAAACCTTTTAATTCTTTTTAAAACATTACTCTGGAATTCCATTTCAAATCATAAATCACATTTACAATTTATATTTACAAATCCCATTTGTATATGAATTTATTTCTTAGCTGTTTGTTATCATTTCAATTACTTATTTAACTTTCACAATTAAATGATAATAATTTAGTATTATCTCTTCCTAACAGCCAAGCAACCATATATTACTCAAAATCTATTTCTTTCATATACGAAAATAATTTGGGTAAAATTATTTCATTTACCCGATTTTAAAACAATATCGTGTCAAATTGTTTTGTACAAGTGTTTAGAAATCTCTATTAATAGAGTTGTACGGACTATACCGAGTAGAATCCATATACCACTCAACAAACCAATCATCACAATATAAAATAATTTTTATATTCACTAACAAATACGCGCTCATATCTATTATTACACTCAAGCTCATTCTAGAGTACTACTGACTCTATATCTAATGAGTAATCCTCACCAGAGCCAAGGTTGTCGCTTAACCAAATACTCCGATACCACACTGTAACGACCCAATTTTCGACGCCCAAAAGTTGACATCGATACATCCACGGTATCCAATGCCGCACAGTCGAATGCCGGAAAACCGAACCATTAGGGTTTAAGAAAACGAAGATAGAAGAAGAACAGAAACAATAATCAGATTCTCACATTTCGCACCGGAACAACATATAATAGATAAAGGAATATCTTTAAAACAAAAAACTATATCAGTTTTACATACATCACATTAATAGAGTTTACAATGACACCCTTCAACACTAGGCATTTACAACAACTAATCCATATTAAAACTGAACTTGCAGCAAATGCGTTCCATACGCAGTGGATAATACATTGTATAATGATATGTCTCGCCATCCAGCTTCAACTCCTGATCTCCACAGCATATCTTTTTTTATTTCGCTCCAGAATAATGATAACCTGACTTTAGGCCGCCCGTGTGGAAAATTATGGGCACCCAGAGTTTAAAAAGGGAACAATAAACTCCAGGTCAGTCATAGGACTGGTGTAAGATCTTAAAAACAGTTATTTTCACAAAGAAAATAAAAAGAAATCCGCTATGCTTTTGGAAAATGAAACTACCATAAGGCCTTCCGGCACACACACAATGCAATCGCACACTTGGGGGAGATTTCTCCTTATGACAGTCAAACATGCTTGATACGAAAAATTCTTTTTAATATTATCACTAGTGCATAGTGCAGAAAACCTTTCAAAAGTATAATATTAATCTTATCCAGCGTAGGTACCATTATATTATGTCTGCTATAGCTACCTCCTGAGGAGGCAGGTTATACAATTGCAATCGTAAGAGACTCGTATTGTTTCTTTGGATTTTCAACAAATGGTCAGTCTAAGGAACTTCCTTACAAAATGGAACGCTTCTGGAGGGACGCCCCCAAGAACAAAACTGGTTCCCTACCAACACAAGGCCGGGTTACCTCTGTAACTAGGTAACACCTACAAGTAAGCCCTCCCCGGTCGTTATCGACCTTTATCCCGGGATTCACCAACAAATAGCAACAACCACACACTTAAATATTTGGGCTCCATACCATGATACCACCTCTTATCCAGAAGAAAATGGACATATCATAGGGGCGCGACCCCTAAAAACCTTGCTGCAACATTGCTGTTTCGACCATTACCGGGTTGTGAGGTTCGACAAAGTCTCGTCCACAAAGTTACGCTTTTCACAAAAGCCATGCTTCGATCAACAAATGATCAGAAGCACTTAGCATTGCCACACTACCAAATTGGGATTATATCACTAATAACCATCAATTACATAACCTCTGAGCTCGTACGTCACAGAGAAGGGTGTTAATCTAACAGAATAAATTCCCCACCACCAACAGAAATGTATTTGATAGAAATCAGCTTTATATCTCAAAGTGTAATGTCAGACATACAATCATACAAGTCCGTTCCGGGTTCGAATAGAACCGAAGGCACTTCCAAAGAAGTCCTAGAAATCTGGGAATCCACAATCCCGATCGTACTCCCCATCACATATGGAGATCTCTATACCGAAGCAACTCAGTGCAGAGTCATTCGACAGGTTATCCTATCATTCTCGAAAACACCCGGTCTTCACCACCGTCTTCAAATGCTGTCCATTTCGTCGTATCACTATTCGGAATGGGTTATATGACACAAAGTCCTCTCCCAGCTAAACCGAATAGTGGGCGCTTAATTTAAAATCACGTGGATATTTCAATCACAAAGATTCATCATCAAAATTCGATATGGGTTTCGAATAACCATCTAGAATCCGACTCCCTGTCGCATCGAAATTCAAATGCCTAAAGGCTAATATTGATAGTCGGTTATTTAACTATCAATCAACATTCACAACAATCGCCAGATTTAAATAACTTTCCTAATTATTTATTTTCAAAATACCTTCGTAAGATATATTTTCACACTTCAACCATTCGAAAACAAATTTCAAATCACTTTTCACATTTCAATCCTTTGAAAACAAATTTCAAATCGCCTTCCTCACGCAAAATAAATTTCCAAATACTATTTATTTCCACCGAAAATTTGCCAAGTTCTAATACTTTAATATAATTTAAAACACTTATCCAAAAATATATACATGGAAACATTCAGAATAAAAACTATTTTAAAACACTTTATTTAGAACATTAGTTATGAAAATATTATAATAATATCTCATATAAAAATTCAAGTCCAAACTAATTTTTAAAATAAAATTAGTATATAGGATATAACTATTTTAAACATCCATTTTCTAAAACAAATATCAATTAAAACTTTAAATAATCACTTCTATAGTAATTTAAAATATATCTTTACTTTAAAGATTTTCAGATAACCTAAGTAAATAAATTTTTTCCAAAATATTATTCCCTCAAAACCATCTTTACAACTTATATTTATAAACTATATTGAAACCGGTATTTATTTTTAACCAGTATTTATAAACCAGTATTTATTTTTAAAACAAATTTTCCCTTTTTGTTGTAAAATTCCCATTGTGAATTTAAATTTCCAAATATCCACTGATATACGATTTTCAAATCGATTCCTAAATAGTCACTTTCAACACCAAATCAATTTTCAAACTGATTTCCAAATTTATTTCAAATACTAAATCAAATCCCAAATTGATTTTCCAAATATTTATTTCAAACACCAAATCGATTTCAGAATTGATTTCCTAAAATTTATTTTTAAACACCAAATTGTTTCCAAATCAATTTCCAAAAGATTTATTTTTAAAACACCAAATCAATTTCAAATTGATTTCCCAATCTATTTATTTTCAAAAACCAAATCAATTTTCAAATTGATTTTCAAATTTATTATCTTTTAAAATAAATTCTTTTATATCTCCCAAACTAATTAAAATCTGGATTTAAAATAAACTCTTCAACTTTTAAACAATATTATTTAAAATCCATTTATTAAAATCTTTTCCCATATTTTGGAATTAATTCGATAATTTTTTAAAAAATAAAAATTTATCTATTTAAATTCCTTACTTTAAATTCGCCCAATTCTTAAAAATGAATTTACTTACAATTTTCTACTTTATTTTCCAAAAATCAAACTTTATTTTTTTCTGGTATCCTACGATACCAAAAAAAATATTCAGCTAAATTATAGCTTTCAACGATTTCAATCACAAATATAATCACATAGAGATTATTAATAAAACAACACACAACATTTAAATAAATTCAAATATTTGAGAAATCAAGTTGGATCCCTTCAACCTGTTTCCCTGCACCCACATACGTTAGCACAATAATTAAATACCAATCCACTTCGAGGTGGAATATCGCGGTATGTGGGATTTATAAAATATCATCTGCCATTATGCGGCGTATAGGGTCTCATCCGCTATATAATGCGGGAAATCAATCACTCCAAATACATATATAATACCAGTTCCACTTCGAGGTGGAATATCGTGGTATACGGGTTTAATATAATATCATCCGCTATTATGCGGCGCATATGGTCTAATCCAATATAACTGATAATAATTTATCATCCAAGCACACAATCAACCATTTTAAATTAACTATTTAAGTTAAATCGGGTATCGAATGAGTGAGAAGGTCTCACCTTTGCTTCTTTATTTTGCAATCCATTCCCAATCCAGCTTACTTTCACGATTTCTAGACCTTGTATAAACATTTATACAATTTACTAATATCCGAATAAATTGAACAATTTATTTTCTTTTAACAAATTTAATTAACCAGTGATTTATTTTAAACTATACTTTTTATTTTAAATCGATTCCTTTTAAAAATTTATTTAACAAAAACATAAAATTAAAACTAAATTTCCTTTTAAATAAATTAACTAACTAAAAATCTAGTTTAAACAAAATTTTCCTTTTACAAATATCCTTTAGTAATTAAAAATAATTAAACAGGTTAACCAAATAATTTAACCACTAAAATTTTATGGTTTAAAAACTAACTATTTAATTTAACAGATAAATTTCCCTTTAAAATATATATATACACACACACAAACATATATTTATCAATTCAAAACTAAATAAATACCTTAATGTAAATATACCTTACTACATGTATATATTTATATTTTTTCTGTAAAATCTTAATTTTTCCTTCTATTTTTTTTCTTACATGCATTTTTGAATCTAGAAAAACCGGTAAAAATGTTGATTTAAATTCCAAAGTACCTTACAGTAAAAAGAAAACTTCATCTGTTATATAAAGTCTTGATTTTTAAAATGTCATATTATTTTTCCAAAAACCTTGCTTATACATATATCTCTGTTTACATATTTTAACAGTAAGTTGATTTTACATTCTCAAACTTATATATGTACACAAATATTCTAATTACAGCAATTTAACTTACTAATTACAATATAAATAAGAAATATCTTAAGCTTGTTATAAAATCTGATAATCACCTCGCCAAACGACTACCCATCGATCCCAGCCTCGTCCACACTGTAGTGCGCTTGCGAACGACCTCTATTACCATCTCCACTGCACACGCTACTTCGTCGAAAGCCACGCGAGCTCGACATTGCCACCCACCGACGTTGTTGCTACCCACGTGAACCAGATGCTGCCAGCAAATCTAAGAAGCAACCCCCACGTTGCGACGGCCGCCCCCGTACCACGTGCGACATCGAATGTCGCGATGGCTTCGAATTTCCACCCCAAACCTGCCGCGAAACTGTAACAACCCTATATTTTGTAATTATTTTATTGTATATTTTAATTATTTTAATGTAAAATTTTGGTTTCAAAACTTATTTTTACTTATTTGAATGATAAAATTTTATTATTTAAATATAAAATCTTGATTTTATATGAGTTATAATTCCAAATTGTGTAAGTTAAATATTTGCTTGAAATGTTGATTCTCGTCAAAACAGTCAAACTGTGACTTTTAACTTAAAATTTTAAAAGTTTGAAATTTAAATTTTTTCTTTTATTATGAAAGTACATAAAATTCTAAGAACACCACTTTTCGTTTCGTTGAAATCAGATGTAAATTGTTAAAGTTATACCCTTTACAATATTGTGCGTATATAGGGTTATTTAACAATGACTATTTTAAATTGCATAAGTTACTTCTTCTTTGTTATATTCTATTTTAATATGTGATAATATGTTATATTATGTATATTTTGACTTTTAAGTATTTTTAAAATGATAATATAATTTTTCAAAAGTTCATTTGAATTTATTTCTAATTTTAAAAGCCTAGTCTACAATTTTAAGCCATTTTCTTAATTTAATTATATATAATTAAAATTTATTTATTTATTTTATGCACTCACTTTTATTTGCTGTGTTTTACTTTATTTTATTCATTTTACATGTATTTAAATTAAAGTAAATTTTTCCAAAGTGTATTGAAGTTATTTCTAATTCTTAAGTCAAGTTTTCACTTTCTGTGCTATTTTTCTTAGTTTAATCATATCTAATTAATATTTAATTATTAATATTTTGTTTATCTGTTATATTTTCGAATTCTAACTGAAATTTATGAGTGTTTTCAGTTATTTAAGATGTATATGAATATATATATAGGAAGTTTAAAAGGTTCGAAAGCAAAGAAACGTAAAACAGTTTTAACGTTTCTTCTTCCGTTTCTTTTCCAATTAATAGATTTAATTTCCTTTGACCGTCCTTTATTTTTTGTAGCTGTGCATTTCTTACCTCATTTTCACGTGAAAACATTCCTCTCCACTTCATTTTTCACGGCTAGAAAGGTTTGGTAATGGCTCCTCTTTTCCTCTTCCTTTTGCTCTTCTTTTTCCATGTTTTCTTTTATTTTGCCTTGTTTTCTCATGTGTATTGCTTGGCCTCTCCTCCATAGCCACGACCACCACCTCCTACACCTCTTCCCTTCCATCATCACCAGCTGCCCCTCTGGTCTTGACCAAGGCCGAGCCCACCATGGTGCCAAAACTCCAAAAAAATGCAACAATGCCCTTGAACAATGCTAGTTTGACCACCTTTGCCTCATCTCCTTCAACCACCACCTTAACCACCACCATAGCCACCTCCACCACCTCTGACCTGACCTCCACCCTCTGCCACATCACCCACCACCCTCTGGAAATCAGACCATGACCAAGCCGTGCCCATCCATTGAAGCTAGCACCACAAAACTTCCACAAAACTCCTTAAAACATTGCCTAGATCACACATATCATCACCTACCCTCCATATATTGCTTTGGCCACCCCTTAACCGCCGCCACCACCCACTCCACCACCTTTGGCCGCTGCTCCAGCTACTGTCCAGACCTGTACAAGCATGGCCGAGCCAAGAATGTCACAAAAACTCAACTTATTTAACCTTGACCCTATATATGCTTTATGTTGCACCACTACACCTCCATCTCCACTTGTTGTTTTGCCTATATGATGTTAAACCTGACCTATATGATGTCATACCTGAGCCAAAGCATCATCATAGCCAAGCATAAGTGTCCCTTAGGCCAAGCATTGAAGTGGTTGAAGCAAGGTCCAATCTATCTTGTTCATTTTGCTTTGTATTTCAAAATTGTTTCAATGTTATTTTATGTTGAATGTTTATATATTGTCTTGTTTGTTTTGTTTTGGGTTGTTGATACAAAATTATATCTTGGCTATCTTTCAACTCAAATCAAAAGTCGTGCAATTGTGCTTGTCGTGCTTGTATGTTGTTTTGGTCTCTAGCTTTGAAAAGTTGAGTCTTTCTCACTCTGACATTTATACTTATGAAAAGTGAATTGATGACAAGTGTTTAGTAATAAAAAATATATTTATGCAAGTTAATGATGATCATATGATATGCTATGCCATGTTATTACCATATTATTACCTTGTTAAAACTGTTAATTTTCACCTGACATCTGATATATGACTGTATATTGTGATATTGACCTTGTTTATATTATTTCTGTATATGATCACACTGCAAGTTCCCTGTTAGAAAAAAATGTTATGGGCTAAATGATAGGCCTGAATGGTTTTAAATTTTTCATTTTGACTTGGGATTGCGGGTTTGAAATGATAAAACCCGGATTTTCTTTGTAAATTATGGGTTGAAATGATATATTACCCATATCACTTTACCTAGCGTAGAAAATTATATACAGGCCCGTAGTTAAAATATGCTTTTCTAAAAAATTTAAAATATTTTAGAAATTTAATTATTATAATATTTTGATTTGAAATTTAATAAAAATAAAATTTTTGTAAAATATTATTGATTTTCTGAATAATTGTAAGTGAAATGAATTAATGAAAAAGTCAAAAATTTGAACGTAAGTTATATTGGAAATTTTGATTTAATTATAATTGGAAATTTAATTGAATATGAAATTATGATAAATTTATGATAATTTGAATTTAAATGAATTTAAAGTGATTTTTATATCATATTAATGATTTTAATAAAGATGAAATGTGAAATGAATGAATATTTTAAGTTGAAATTTTGAATATAACTAAAATTGAAAATTTATGAAATTGACTTAAAAGTGAACTTTTAGTTAAGTAAATAAAAATAAATTAAGTTATATTTGAGAATTTGAACTTAAGTGTTAAGTTGAAATTTAATGTAATGGATTTAAAATTGAACATTGCAATTTAATAAGTGAATTATTATTAAATCTTGATTTCTGAATGGAAATTTAACTTTATAAAATCATGAACTTAAGGAAAAATTAAATGATGTTAAAAATGTGAAAATGTATGACTTTATAAGTTAAAAATGTTTTAATAAAAATATAACTGGTTGAGAAATTTTATTGAATATTTGAAGTTAATTGACTGCATTTTTGAAATGATATTAATTACAATGTAAATGATATTACAGCAATTGTAAATACTATAGTTGATGATAATGAACTAAAAAAAAGCTATTGAAAAAAAACTATTATAGAAATTGTTGTAAGTACTATGATTTTTGAATTTAACTATGTTTATTTGAAATTTAAGAAAACTCTATTACAACATTTTTAAACGTTGTCTTTTGTTAAATTGAACTGTTTTGAATGTAGCTTTCCGTAGAGTTTTCTAAATGATGCGAAAAGTGAATTTTCACGGTTTTGATAAACTTAAGTGAATAGATAAACTTTGGAAGTTGAAATTTTTGAAAATTTAATAATTTAATTATTAAACATAATAACTTCATTGAAATGATAAAAAAAAGAATTTTTGGAATATAAACTGTTTTGAAATGAATGAAGTTTTGAAAAGATACGATATTTTGATATATTAAAATGATTTGAAAGGTAGTGTTGAAGGGTATGAAAATTTAATATATTGGAATGATTAGAAATGACTTGATACTTATTTTAATAAATATTTGAATTGAAAGAGATTTTACGATGATATTGAAATGGTTTTGGAAATGATTTAATCTTTATTTTGATAAAGATTTGGATTGAAAAAGATATTTTATTTTGAAGTATAAAATATTGTTCTAAAGTTATAAATACGGGTTATAATAACGATTGGTTGTTAAAGAGACCGGGATCGGATATTGTCTTATAGCCGGCCAATACCGAAACCCACTTTAACAACCGTGTACGCGGTGGAGATTCCAAAATGAAGTAGGATGGTGGCGACGTTCTCGAGGTATATTACGTGGACCCAACTCCCGTGAGTTGGCATATATGACTAAAACAGGAGCTATACCGGGCTACACAAAGGGTCGCACCCTTTCATCGAGCATGCACCATCGGAAACTATTCTATTACTGTTGTGATTCGATTCGGTGGTGCCATTTTGATTCTGGGGTATTGTTTGAGGTGGGCGGAAGCTGTTGGCTTGCCGTCACCACCGGTCCGGGAGTGCAAACGGTGTATCCACCCTGGCATTGCCTCGCGTGCCGTGTCATATCCTTATATCGAGCCCACTACGATTTTGGTTTTAAAGATCCGACCGCGTTAAGGTTCACCATCCCCTTAACGCTATTTTCTATATGATTATACTTTACTGATTAGACACTACCGTATATAGCGTATATTACTACATAGTAAATAGTTTAACGGATCCTTAGAGGATGGACGATCCCAAGCATCCTTTAAGTTACTGATGCATTTTGTTACTGTTCACTTGAGTTGATTTACAGTTTATAAGTATTTATGTCCTGACTCGAGGGTTTGTGTTTTGCTTTACGCTCGGGCAGATTGATTGAGTTAGCATTCAAGATTTACCTTCGGCGTTGGAGCTTTCCTTGAAGATCCAGCCATCTATTTTGTTTCAATGTCTAGTGGTTCAGTGATGTATCTGATTTGTACCTGATGTATCCTGTTACTCCTCTGTTGTATCTTATTTAACTCTGATGTATCTCATATTTATATAGTAGCTTCATGAACTACTATCTCTTTTTCTTCCGCTGCATTTTTATATACTCTGTGTCTGTGATCTGTGATTTTTATTTACTGTATATTCTGAGGTTTGCCAAAATTTTATTTACAACACGGTATTTTGAGCAATTCAATTCCGGCATGAGTGTCTGCCTATGCACTTATAATGGATGCGAATGGTTGAAAATATCGGGTCGCTACAGTTGCTATCAGAGCTTTGGTAGCTCTAGGTAAAACTCAGCATATGGAGTAGATGTATTTATAGAATCACTTCCATTCGAGTTTGAATCTCTCCCTTTTGACTCGATTCCTTTGAATTTTGGAACATTCCCTACGGTTCCAAAATCCATTCGTATCCCTCACTATTTATCTTCTTTTGACTCTGGAGCATTCCATAACTCCGCTTCGAATGATCTTTTTAGTGAGTTGGCGGTCACGCCAATTTCAAATTTAATTGAAAAAAGGGGAAAACTCCTTTACAGTTAGCATCGATTCACCAGAGATTCTTATCTATCCTTGGTTTAGATGCTAGTATATTTTGTTATTTCAAACTCTAACTCTTGAGATCGAATGTAGATTTACCCTAGAAAAATCAACATTGATCTTATTCTTTAAGTCACGGTTGACCCGGTAAAGGTTGCCCGTGATTTATATAAGCTTATCCATCTTCCTATTCTGTTATTTAATCATGTCATCCTTGTTTCCAACTTATTTTTAAATCATAATCTCCTTTGATTTGTGTTAATCAAAAATTTGAATCTCTACCCTTCTTTGAAAATCTATTCATGTATAGTGTATTTGTAAACTAGTATTTAAAATTTAAAATGTTTTATATATTGTGTTGTTTGAGTTGTTGATGATGAGTTGGGTTTCTGATCGATACGTCTGATCAGCGTTATCGATAAGATTTCCAAAACACTTTGACAGAACAAATAGACATAATATATTGTATAAAAAAAATTTGGTTAATGAAATAAATTTTGATATATAAGTAAATTTATGGAACTTAATGAAATGAATTTAAAACAAGAATTTGAGGATTTAAATCCCGATTATTTCGAACTTTGGTTTAAAGTTTTAAAAGGTTATATTATTTAAAGTATTTTGAATAGAATTTGTTTTCAAAGAATTTTTAAAGGTTTAAAATTAGTGCTTTTCTCTTTGTCGCTGGAAAATAACTTCGGTGATGATCGCGATATCATCGACGTCCATTTTCGAGTTTCGAACTTAGGAGACTGTTCTGTAGTCTTGCTACAGCTTTGTTTTGGGAAATTAAATTGATTTGAATTTCTAAAATATGACTTGATTTATAATATATATATATATATATATATGATTGAAATTTGATTTGACATATATGATTACTTATCTCTAAATGGTTTGAAGAAATCGGAAACTTAATTCTTAAATTTTATTTTAAAGAATAATTCCAAAATAAAATAAAATCAATCTATCAAAATTTTGGATGAATATCAAGCATGAAATGATTTAATTGGAAGGTTTATTTGTATAATACAATTGCATTCAAATATAACTTACCAAAATTTCAGAAGTTAAAAATGTAATTGGATAATATACAATATAAAAAAAAAGATGTATAAATAAAATTTGAGTGGTTATAATAAATGCTATACACTTAAATTTTAAGTTATAAAACGATTAACAGAGTTAAAGAATAATAAAGGGTAATTGAATAACTTACAATAAAACAATGTTAGAAGAACTAAGAATAAAATAAAGCAGTTATAATAAGTGTAAGTATATTTAACATCAGTGATGAATATATTGAGAGGAATAAATTTAAGTTTAATTAGGAATAAAGAAGAATTAAATTTATTAAGTACAATGTGAGTGTAATAAATGATTATTTTTCAAACCCATGGTTCTAAAAATTGTTAATTTAAGATGATTGGATAATAAGATAATGAAATTTGAGATAGTTAAGATTTAGTTAACTTGTGTAAAGATTTATTCTCTGTTTAAGTTGAAATCTCCATGCTTTCAAATTCATTTCCTTATTTTGTTTTTCAAACTATCTTTTGGTTGTCCTTATCATCCTTATCTTGCTATAGACCGGTATAGGCATCTTTCTATAATATTTCTGTTTAGAAATCTTTCTATAATCTTTGATAGACCTTTGGTAATCATTTTGAATCCACCTTTTTCGTGCTTGTGTTCTTAATTTTGGAGAATCTTGGAAAGATCAGCTCCACCTTGTAAAACTTACATATAACAGTATCCATCATGTATAATTTCATTCTCCTTGTCATCTTGTCCTAACCTTATTTCACTCTATCTTTTTCTGTGCTTTCCCATACCTCATTCCTTTTCGGAGAAGAAAAGTTTGGAGTGGGGGAGAGTGTAACAACCCTATATTTTGTAATTATTTTATTGTATATTTTAATTATTTTAATGTAAAATTTTGGTTTCAAAACTTATTTTTACTTATTTGAATGATAAAATTTTATTATTTAAATATAAAATCTTGATTTTATATGAGTTATAATTCCAAACTGTGTAAGTTAAATATTTGCTTGAAATGTTGATTCTGGTCAAAACAGTCAAACTGTGACTTTTAACTTAAAATTTTAAAAGTTTGAAATTTAAATTTTTTTTCTTTTATTATGAAAGTACATAAAATTCTAAGAACACCACTTTTCGTTTCGTTGAAATCGAATGTAAATTGTGAAAGTTATGCCCTTTACAATATTGTGCGTATATAGGGTTATTTAACAATGACTATTTTAAATTGTATAAGTTACTTCTTCTTTGTTATATTTTATTTTAATATGTGATAATATGTTATATTATGTATATTTTGACTTTTAAGTATTTTTAAAATGATAATATAATTTTTCTAAAGTTCATTTGAATTTATTTCTAATTTTAAAAGCCTAGTCTACAATTTTAAGCCATTTTCTTAATTTAATTATATATAATTAAAATTTATTTATTTATTTTATGCACTCACTTTTATTTGCTGTGTTTTACTTTATTTTATTCATTTTACGTGTATTTAAATTAAAGTAAATTTTTCCAAAGTGTATTGAAGTTATTTCTAATTCTTAAGTCAAGTTTTCACTTTCTGTGCTATTTTTCTTATTTTAATCATATTTAATTAATATTTAATTATTAATATTTTGTTTATCTGTTATATTTCCGAATTCTAACTGAAATTTATGAGTGTTTTCAGTTATTTAAGATGTATATGAATATATATAGGAAGTTTAAAAGGTTTGAAAGCAAAGAAACGTAAAACCGTTTTAACGTTTCTTCTTCCGTTTCTTTTCCAATTAATAGATTTAATTTCCTTTGACCGTCCTTTCTTTTTTGTAGCTGTGCATTTCTTACCTCATTTTCACGTAAAAACATTCCTCTCCACTTCATTTTTCACGGCTAGAAAGGTTTGGTAATGGCTCCTCTTTTCCTCTTCTTTTTGCTCTTCTTTTTCCATTGTTTTCTTATATTTTGCCTTGTTTTCTCATGTGTATTGCTTGGCCTCTCCTCCATAGCCACGGCCACCACCTCCTACACCTCTTCCCTTCCATCATCACCAGCTACCCCTCTGGTCTTGACCAAGGCCGAGCCCACCATGGTGCCAAAACTCCAAAAAAATGCAACAATGCCCTTGAACAATGCTAGTTTGACCACCTTTGCCTCATCTCCTTCAACCACCACCTTAACCACCACCATAGCCACCTCCACCACCTCTGACCTGACCTCCACCCTCTGCCACATCACCCACCACCCTCTGGAAATCAGACCATGACCAATCCGTGCCCATCCATTGAAGCTAGCACCACAAAACTTCCACAAAACTCCTTAAAACATTGCCTAGACCACACATATCATCACCTACCCTCCATATCTTGCTTTAGCCACCCCTTAGCCACCCCTTAGCCACCAGCCATTCCACTACCTTTGGCCGCTGCTTCAGCTACTATCCAGACCTGTACAAGCATCACTTGCCCATGGCCGAGCCAAGAATGTCACAAAAACTCAACTTATTTAACCTTGACCCTATATATGCTTTATGTTGCACCACTACACATTGATCTCCACTTGTTGCCTTGCCTATATGATGTTAAACCTGACCTATATGATGTCATACCTGAGCCAAAACATCATCATAGCCAAGCATAAGTGTCCCTTAGGCCAAGCATTGAAGTGGTTGAAGCAAGGTCCAATCTATCTTGTTCATTTTGCTTTGTATTTCAAAATTGTTTCAATGTTATTTTATGTTGAATGTTTATATATTGTCTTGTTTGTTTTGTTTTGGGTTGTTGATACAAAATTATATCTTGGCTATCTTTCAACTCAAATCAAAAGTCGTGCAATTGTGCTTGTCGTGCCTTTGGAGTCGTGCTTGTATGTTGTTTTGGTCTCTAGCTTTGAAAAGGTGAGTCTTTCTCACTCTGACATTTATACTTATGAAAGTGAATTGATGACAAGTGTTTAGTAATAAAAAAATGTTTATGCAAGTTAATGATGATCATATGATATGCTATGCCATGTTATTACCATATTATTACCATGTTAAAACTGTTAATTTTCACCTGACATCTGATATATGACTGTATATTGTGATATTGACCTTGTTTATATTATTTCTGTATATGATCACACTGCAAGTTCCCTGTTAGAAAAAAATGTTATGGGCTGAAATGATAGGCCTGAATGGTTTTAAATTTTTCATTTTGACTTGGGATTGCGGGTTTGAAATGATAAAACCCGGATTTCCTTTGTAAATTATGGGTTGAAATGATATATTACCCATATCACTTTACCTAGCGTAGAAAATTATATACAGGCCCGTAGTTAAAATATGCTTTTCTAAAAATTTTAAAATATTTTATAAATTTAGTTATTATAATATTTTGATTTGAAATTTAATAAAAATAAAATTTTTGTAAAATATTATTGATTTTCTGAATAATTGTAAGTGAAATGAATTAATGAAAAAGTTAGAAAATTTGAACGTAAGTTATATTGGAAATTTTGATTTAATTATAATTGGAAATTTAATTGAATATGAAATTATGATAAATTTATGATAATTTGAATTTAAATGAATTTAAAGTGATTTTTATATCATATTAATGATTTTAATAAAGTTGAAATGTGAAATGAATGAATATTTTAAGTTGAAATTTTGAATATAAACTAAAATTGAAAATTTATGAAATTGACTTAAAAGTGAACTTTTAGTTAAGTAAATAAAAATAAATTAAGTTATATTTGATAATTTGAACTTAAGTGTTAATTTGAAATTTAATGTAATGGATTTAAAATTGGACATTGCAATTTAATAAGTGAATTATTATTAAATCTTGATTTTTGAATGGAAATTTAACTTTATAAAATCATGAACTTGCGGAAAAATTAAATGATGTTATAAATGTGAAAATGTATGACTTTATAAGTTAAAAATGTTTTAATAAAAATATAACTGGTTGAGAAATTTTATTGAATATTTGAAGTTAATTGGCTGCATTTTTGAAATGATATTAATTACAATGTAAATGATATTACAGCAATTGTAAATACTATAGTTGATGATATTGAACTAAAAAAAAGCTATTGAAAAAAAACTATTATAGAAATTGTTGTAAGTACTATGATTTTTGAATTTAACTAAGTTTATTTGAAATTTAAGAAAACTCTATTACAATATTTTTAAACGTTGTCTTTTGTTAAATTGAACTGTTTTGAATGTAGCTTTCCGTAGAGTTTTCTAAATGATGCGAAAAGTGAATTTTCACGGTTTTGATAAACTTAAGTGAATAAATAAACTTTGGAAGTTGAAATTTTTGGAAATTTAATAATTTAATTATTAAACATAATAACTTCATTGAAATGATAAAAAAAGAATTTTTGGAATATAAACTGTTTTGAAATGAATGAAGTTTTGAAAAGATACGATATTTTGATATATTAAAATGATTTGAAAGGTAGTGTTGAAGGGTATGAAAATTTAATATATTGGAATGATTAGAAATGACTTGATACTTATTTTAATAAATATTTGAATTGAAAGATATTTTACGATGATATTGAAATGGTTTTGGAAATGATTTAATCTTTATTTTGATAAAGATTTGGATTGAAAAAGATATTTTATTTTGAAGTATAAAATATTGTTTTAAAGTTATAACTACGGGTTATAATAATGATTGGTTGTTAAAGATACCGGGATCGGATATTGTCTTATAGCCGGCCAATACCGAAACCCACTTTAACAACTGTGTACGCGGTGGAGATTCCAGACTGAAGTAGGATGGTGGCGACGTTCTCGAGGTATATTACGTGGACCCAACTCCCGTGAGTTGGCATATATGACTAAAACAGGAGCTATACCGGGCTACACAAAGGGTCGCACCCTTTCATCGAGCATGCTCCATCGGAAACTATTCTATTACTGTTGTGATTCGATTCGGTGGCGCCATTTTGATCCGGGGGTATTGTTCGTGGTGGGCGGAAGCTGCTGGCTTGCCGTCACCACCGGTCCGGGAGTGCAAACGGTGTATCCACCCGGCATTGCCTCGCGTGCCGTGTCATATCCTTATATCGAGCCCACTACGATTTTGGTTTTAAAGATCCGACCGCGTTAAGGTTCACCATCCCTTTAACGTTATTTTCTATATGATTATACTTTACTGATTAGACACTACCGTATATAACGTATAATACTACATAGTAAATAGTTTAACGGATCCTTAGAGGATGGGCGGTCCCAAGCATCCTTTAAGTTACTGATGCATTTTGTTACTGTTCACTTGAGTTGATTTACAGTTTATAAGTATTTATGTCCTGACTCGAGGGTTTGTGTTTTGCTTTACGCTCGGGTCAGACTGATTGAGTTGGCATTCAAGATTCACCTTCGGCGTTGGAGCTTTCCTTGAAGATCCAGCTATCTATTTTGTTTCAATGTCTAGTGGTTCAGTGATGTATCTGATTTGTACCTGATGTATCCTGTTACTCCTCTGTTGTATCTTATTTAACTCTGATG
Organism: Allium cepa; assembly: GCA_030765085.1. Classification (NCBI taxonomy): domain Eukaryota; kingdom Viridiplantae; phylum Streptophyta; class Magnoliopsida; order Asparagales; family Amaryllidaceae; genus Allium; species Allium cepa. The sequence continues at coordinate 673,438,851 of CM060935.1, read as the reverse complement.
TATCTCATATTTATATAGTAGCTTCATGAACTACTATCTCTTTTTCTTCCGCTGCATTTTTATATACTCTGTGTCTGTGATCTGTGATTTTTATTTACTGTATATTCTGAGGTTTGCCAAAATTTTATTTACAACACGGTATTTTGAGCAATTCAATTCCGGCATGAGTGTCTGCCTATGCACTTATAATGGATGCGAATGGTTGAAAATATCGGGTCGTTACAGAAACCCAAAGCGCCGCTGTGCCAAACCTAATTGATTCGAACCCCTCGCGCTTGCCGAAATCACATCATTGATTACCGTGTCCTTGTCAACACTTCCCACCTTTCTGAAATTGTGGCACAAATTTGACGCGGCAGCACCCATGCCCTAGCTCGATTGAGCTTCTCGATTTCGACCTCGAATTCAAACTAGAGATGGGCACGATTTTCTTTTCGGTTGCTAATTTAAGAGAAGAGGAGAAGAAATTGAGGATAAAGGCCATGATTTTTTTTTTTAATTTTGAACTATTGATTTCGACTTCAAATCATCCGAGGGAAAGAACTTCGGCCCTCTTTTACAAACGAACGAAGAAAATGTTTTCATTTTTTTTCTTAAAATTGAAGACGAACGCGTGTGATTTTAAAGAACGCGTGTGAAAAAATTAAGAGAAAGATAAACACGTGTTTAACATTTCTCAACGTGTCAATGTTTGCAGAAATAACGAGATTATATTTTTTTTTTGAATTTAAATTCAAATTTAAATCGTTTCGATAAATGCAACTCAAAATCTCGATTTTCAATCGAGGCGTGCCGCTAGACATGTATAATATTATACGCTCATTCCGAACGCAATGGAAAAAGTTCCAAGGCCAAATTCGATCGTATGGAGAAGATAGATTTTCGAGCCCAGCCATTAAATTTAATTTCGATAAAACTTTCAGCGCATTTGCTTATCATACGATCACATGAGAACTCCGAATGTTGTGAAAATTGAAACCCGATAATAAAACACTATTACGGATCCAATGGAACTAGTTTCGTCGAATTTCGAGACTATGCCTCGGAAGACTATTTTTAAATATCGATTCAAACGATATAAATTTCGAAACTAAACAAATAACTTTCAAATCAAATTCTAAAGCTTCCATTATCTTCAGTATTATCAATATAAATTTTCTAAGCCTTGAAAATATTTTTAATCAGCTTAAAAATCATGATAAAAATATTTATAATTGAAATTCTAGTTAAAATAACTTTCATATATTTAAAACAAATTAAATACCTTAGTTTCAAATGTTCCAAAATTCTGGATCGTCACAGTCACAATCTTTCCATCTTTATTTCATTATCCAATCATTTATAATGCGATTTATTCTAACATTCTTATTTTATCTAACGTGAATATTAATGTGTATTATGCTATATTAATTATATTTTTAATTTGAATTTTTAGCATGGTTATACATGTTTATTATTTTATATTATATTTTTAGTTATTAATCCATACCTAGAATATTTCTTTTCATATTTTAGTCTATTAGAATTATCCTTCCAAAAAGGTCTCCCTTATAACTTTCCATAAATTAACCTGAAATAAGAGATGTGCTTCGTTTGAAAATACAGAAAATTATTTATTTCCTTTTCATTGAGATAGAAAAATATAAACCACGAATAGATAATCTATACATTATGCATCTCTTTTTGTCTTTTTATACATATCTTGTGTTAAATCAAACGTCACACTTTTTTGTGTAACTAAGAGATTAGACAATTTATCGAGGTTCAATGGATAATATTTCCAAGAAATTAAAATAAAGAAATTCACCTTCCAATTGAATTGGGGAAAATCTAAAATATATAAACATCTTTACAACCAATTGTAGGTCTGGAATAAATTCTATACCTTATAAATATTCAACTTTTAATAGCTTGGGAGCTGATTTCCATATCTGCATGTAAATAATATTACCAAATTGACAAATGTGTAGGCGATGTTTTATGCATTTAATTCGAGCCTACAACTCGTAGATCTTTAATTAGGTAAACAGTTAAATTAAAAATTAGTGAAATAAATTTCAATGTTATAAATAAATTACACAATCTCCCAATCACCTTCTTAAGATTTCCAAATCTCTAGATTTGATTCCAAACCCTTTACTTAACTCCTTTCCATTCTAATCCAAAAGAATATGCATAAAAAGATATATACATATTATTGAAATTACAGATTGGGGAAGATATTGGAGGTTAAGGGGAATGTAGATTGAAATTTACCTTTTTTCAATATTGATTCACTACTTCTTTTCTTCTCTTTTATTTTCCATCCTTCTTCGATTTGTATTTATATAATATTGTATAATTTAGAAGAATAGTGGAAGAGAGAAAATGATAGAGCTTTGATGCTTGGATTGGAAAATATAAGAATAGAAGTGAGGGGTTATGCCTATATTTATAGGCGCATGAATCAATTGTAAGCATTAAACTAAAATAATCAAATTTGGACCATTGGCCAAAGTTCAAACCCTTTTCGACATACCCCAATCGGTCAACCTCCCCTCTATAGCAGTCGACCGGCCTAATAAAGTGGGTTGAGCGTGGGGTCCCGTATTTATTGTTAATTTATTACTTTATTTTTTTATTTATTTCCCTCGAAACTTCAAACGCTGACAAAATTTTCGTTTGAGCTTCGACCGTGACACTCCAAATATGAAAATTGCTCAAAAAATCATCACCAATGCAATAGTGCAAGTTTCATGACCAAATTCCATCATTTGCTCAAATTCCCTTTTTAGAGCCTTATTAATTAACATTAATTTTACGGGGTGTTGCGTAGGTGGTATAGGGTTGTAGGTATTTATATATGTCAAAACAACATTGCATGGTATCTGACTCAATATAATCAAACAAGGTGGGACCGAACATAATATGTTGTCTAGTAGTAAGTAAAAACCACTTCTTTGCTTTATGGGAACATCACCAGACCAACGAGTTCAAATCGAATAAGAAAATTTTATAGAACAATATGCAAAACAAGAGGGAAATGGCTAGCTTTACATAAGGAAGTAAACAAAGCATGCTTTATATTCTAAGCAGCATACTTTGGGGGGAGGCGGAAATGTTATGGACATTTCCACCCTTGAAATGGTGAATACGAAGAGTTATTGTGAGGAGTAGGAATGGCGAAAATATCGATAATAGAAAGTGACACTGCTTTACAAAGCACTTAAAGAAAGAAGGTCAAAATGTCATGAAGTAGCACAGGGAGGAATCGAGAAGGAATCATCACCAATTTCTATATGGTACCGGACAAAATTTTTCTTCCGATGGTTCAATTACCAGAAAAGAATTCCTATCCGATTGTTTATTTAACAAATAAGCATTCATGTCTAGGTGATAAGAATTCTTGTTACGTAATTATTTACCGGACCCGTTAACGCTAAGCAGCAACCTCCCTCAAATGCTAAAGTCAGCCATAGACTGAACCAAATGCAACTACTGACCAGACACTTGTCGAGCCAAATTTTCCGAACCGAACCAAGTAAAGAATTTTTGGAAAACTTTGATTCAATCTTTTTTTGACACATGGAAATTCTGGATTGTGTTTCCTGTATATGGAAAGAACCAAACCAACTAAGCTAAAAAAGGAAATTGCCCATTTTTCGGCGTAATCTCCCTACACCTTCACTCCTATAAATACCCAAGCCTACTACGACAATGGCGTAAAATACCTAAACCAGCCAAACTAGGTTCTTGGGAACTATATTCCACTTTAAATCATTGTATTTTGTATTCCAAACACTGTATGATCAGATCTATAAGAAAAATAATGAAAATGGACAATAGATGTAGGCACATTTTGGTTGAACCAGCCATTAGCTCTATGACGACCTGTAAATCCGTCCCATTCAGAGCTGAAAATAATCACACATGTCGAGCTCCAAACCGATGGAAAATAGAATAATCATGAGAAAGAAAGAAAGAAAAGAGAAGAAGAGAGAGGAGAAGAGAAGAAAGGAAGAAAGGAAGAAGAAGAAAGAGAAAACAGAAGAAACTAAAACAATTACAGAATCTCATAATCGCAGCGGAAAAACATGTAATATCATATCAATGATCTTTACAAAACAAAAACTGTAATATAATATACATTCATCAATCAGAGTACAACAATCAACCATTAATCATCAGCTTGGACAGCTATCATAACATGTCCTCACAATTGCTGATAATTTTGACAACAAAGAAGTGGAAAAATAAACATATGCTTGGAATACGACCAGAAGACTTCCAGCTCTCCTGCTGAAGCTCTAAAGCATCCAAATCCACCTCTATAAATATGTTTGGTCTGACCCGAGCATTGAAAAGGAAGAACGCCCGGATCAATCTGGTAAACCAGCATGAGAAAATATATCTCAACTGAATTTATTTTGAAGTTATCAAAGCGTTCTTTTATCAAAACAAAGGTATCTCATAAGACACGCCCTCACATAAATACGAACGGGTTTTTACCTTAAAATAACAAAACCATTTCATATCAAATCATGTTATATTATGCTAGCGTCCAGTATACAAATAATATTAATCATAGTTGAAATTGTTACATTATTAAATTCCAGCAATAGTAGCTACAAATGCAGGTTCTATAAACAAAATGGCAGGCACGTAGTGAATAATGGATTCCATACAAATGACCAGGTGAAGGGACTACCTTCTGGCAGTACATCTCTAGAGGAATGTACCGAGGTCCAATAGACAGTCCTCTACCAACACAAGACCATCCTACCTCTGCCTAGATAGTGCCGAATATGTCATCACATAGGTCATCACCGACCTATCCGAGAGCCCTCATAGCGTACATCCACAATAATTTACATCTCGAACATCAAAGCAGGAAGAATCATATCTATAATGGGATGATCATACCCTAATGGTTGTGAACCACATAGCCTTGCCGCATCTACCCTGTTTCAGTCATTCCCGGATGTGAGGCCAATGGTCACGATTATCTTTCACATATCACATATCACTCTAAATGCCATACTGCCATTCCTTTGATCATTATTGACTTTTACAAACATGCAATCTTCGAGCTTGTATGTCTCGGAGAAGGATGTTAAGCTAAGAGAAGTTGCCTTCTCCGCCACCAAACAGATGTACATTTATAAAAGTCAACAATGCAATCTCAAAATGCAATGTCAGACATCCATCCATACAAGTTCGTTCTAGGAATGAACGAAACCGAAGGCACTCTCCTACCATATCCTGTCGGGAGTTACTCTAGGATTATTGTAAATAGTCCTTGAATCAGATATTTCATAATGAAGAGACTACTTCTACTATATGTATATTCGGAGTTTATCCCCAAATTATCAACAAGCAGTCCTTTACTATGAAAATCCTAAATATCAGTATCTTCCAAACTTGCACATCGAATGCATATACATTGGTCCGAAGTGGCTCTCGAATAAATTCGACCCCGATCTCTCTAAAGCAAAACGATAAATATGCCAGTATTTATTTGTTAGTCGGTTATTTAACTATTAAAGAAACAAACAAATATCTAGCACCATAAGCAATCACTAGACCCTTTTTAATTAATCTTTTATTAATTAAATCCATTTCCAAATATTTACTTCAAATTATCTTTTAGAAAGATACATCCTCAAAACCGTTTCAATTTTTTCAATATTGGAAACATTTCCATATACTTATATTAACGATATAAGTATATTCACCAATCATTTCATTTTCAACACTTAAAAAATATTTCCATATACTTAAACAAAAAATAAGTATATATAGTCATTTAAGGAAAGCTATTCTTCAAAACTTGCTTTATTTGGGTCAAAACGAATGTTGCGTATCGTTACGACAACCCAAAATACTAATATAGGGATTCGGTAAAATATATATAGATAAATCTCATATACTATATAAAACATTTCCTTTCAGAAATCATTTACTACAACAACAGTGTTATAGTCCATGCCTTATTTACTTTCCGAAAACGTCTATTACAACAATGAATGTTGAAATTTATGTTTCCGTTCCATATCACATTTTAAATCATTTCCAAAACCGTTAAATTCCATTGAAAAATTATCAATTCCCAAAACCATTACTTTTAAATGATAGATTACTTTTAAAACATTTAACTCCATCAAACATCAATTTTAAAACTCCTTTAAATAATAATTCATACTCATAAAACCATTTTACAAATCTCATTCAATTTTATAAAACTTTTATTTTATAAAATTCCTTTATTTACATAATTCTGTTTGTAAATTCCTTCTTTTATAAAACTAATTTTATACCAAAATCCATTTATAAAATATATTTACCAGTTCAACATCAAAACCATTTACTAAAATTTATAAATTATAATTATAAATTAACTTCTTTATTTATAATAATATCACTTTTGTAAATCTTTTAAATAAACTTATATAAAAAATTATTTTTCGAAGCATTTCATAAAACCATATTTTAAAACATCAAAAATCATAACTTTTTATTCAAAAACAAACCCCTTTCATTTTAAAATAAATCAAAAATCATTAAAACACATTTACTTCCAAAATCAATTCGAAAACCTTTTCAATTCAAAATCGTCAATTTCAACATTTCCAAAATATCAAAAATAGGGCCAATGCTACCATAGCACTAAATAAATCAAATCACATCAAAACATCATCGTGGCATCCATAACATCATATATCATCATATATATGAAAATAAATCAATACTGGTGAGGAATCCTATCGGATCTCTCCAACCTATAACCTGCAAAAAAAATATACATATGAGAATATTACAATGTCTGCTTCGAGGCAAACGCATGTACAATGCGTCATCCGCTCATACACGGGAACGTATAGGGTCTCATCCACTCCAATAGGTGGGAATATATCCAATCCAACTAATATATATATATATATATATCATATATCATCCAAACAAGCATCAATCATCATAAATAAAATTATTCCCATTTATATAAAAATATAACCGAGCAGGAGAGAATGAGTGAACTCACTTTGGTTGCATTTGTCGTTGCAGCATTTGTTTCGATGAAAAATGAATGGGCGTTCGAATTTAACCAAAATTCCTACATGCTCCAAATCAGTCCAATCTAACTCCATTGCGTAGTATTCAACAATAAAAATCCAACGTCGCTTGTTTCTTGCGAATCCTTCCTTATACGAGTAAGTTACGGATTTAATAACCATTCGACAATTAATAATTAAATTACTTAAACTAACTTAATTTAAAATTAAACCTCTGCTCATCATTTTAGTTCATTCCCTCTTACAGGCCAGCGTGCTATAGTTTCCCCCCTTTTTTCATGCAAAAAAGAATCGTGTTCGATCGATGTACGCTCCAGCTGCCGTGGCCGCCGCCATATGCTGCCCCATGCGCCGCCCTCCACCAGCTTATGACCAGGCCTACATTGCCATCGCGTTGTCCAAAGTTGAGCCGAGAAACCAATTAACTGCACGCGGTCAGAGGTGATTTGTCGATGCCTCGGCCCACTAAAACCAATCTCCACCATTGATCCTGTATAGATTGTCGAGCTCTACATTTTTGCAGCTGGGGTAGGAGGCTGATTTCGCTTCGAGTGGCTCTAATCGATGTCGATCGTTGCTTGGAGATAATTAAATGGCCGCTGATTTATTTTCTAGGGCTAAGGTTACAAGTGAATGAATGTTGAGGGCTATTTACAGAAAACTTCACGACACTTTTCATCCATGAAATTTCTGAACTTAAAACAAAGCATGTCTCTGGCGTTCCTAATGTTTTATCCATATTCCGAACATAATGGAATATATACCGGGAGCCAATTCCATCATATACAGAAGATAGGTTTTCAAAATCGAATTATTTTAATTAAATTTTCTTTAATTAATTTTTACGCGTTTCTAACTCGCACGATCAAATGGTAAGTCCAATCGACACGAAATTTGACAGCATACTATATTTCACTATTACGGATTCAATGAAACTTATTTCGTCGAAATCCAAAACAGTGTCAAAAATGACTATTTTTACACGTTAATTAAATCAATAAATTTCAATTCCTATTTATTCACTTTTAAATCAATTAATTTTTTTATTATTTTCATTCTAATTTAAATAGAATTTAAATCAACTTTGGAAATCATTTTCATTCAAATTAAATTCTCTTTTCAATTATTTAACAGTTTCAAATATTAAATCAAACAATTGAATTATCAAATAAATCATTATATTTCAAATATAAGTTATTTAACTTAGGAAATTAACTTTTCAATATTTAAAATCAATTAAATATTCCAAATTCGAATGATTGAAATTATGGATTGTTACATTCTCCTCTCCTTAAAAAAATTCCGTCCCCGAAATTACCAAGTAATAAAAAGCCACAAAATCCCATCAACTTTTCCAAAACAATTCGTCCAAACTAGATTACCAAATTCATTCAACCCTTTTAACTTTTCCAAAATCAATTAGTTAAACTTCTTATAATTTTTTTTCGAAGTTTTCAAATCCATTCATAGTTATTAACTAATATTCTTCCAAAAGTCAACTAATATCATTTCAGCTTATAACTCGAAATCGAACTTTTAGTTAACAAATTTTTTACAAAACTCTCAAAAAAATTCTAACACCCTAAATTTTGCGAAAAAATTCGCCATCGTCTCCTTTGCGCTGTTCGATTGTAGTAAAACCACAATATATGCATATCACAAATATACATCTCATCTTCAAGGATAATGCATCTCATAGGGAAAAAAATATAAAAGTATGATACGTAATCTGAGATATGTACCTTTTAATATATTAGCGAGCATATACAACTAATACAGCACGAAAGCGAGCTCCAAATGCGAAGGATACACCATCCGCACCTACTAAACACTCAACAACCAATGAGAATCATATATATAGAAAGTAGTATAAATATATAACACATACTATACAACAACTATATGCAAATATAGAAAATGCAACCAATGCAACAAAAGAAACAAATGCATCCATCAAACAATCAATATCCATCTAATCAATTTATAACTATAACAATTTACATTCTCTAATGTCAATATTTAATTTATTAAATCCATACGATGTATATATATCATCCGTATGCAAAACCATTCCTGATTACTCGCTTGATCATATAATTCCACTTCTAAACTAGTATCGTCCACACGACTACGCTAGTGCAGTCTCAGATCTGGTTTCTTGATCAGAAAAACCATTATCCTCCTTGCATTGCCATATACTATGATAGAGAACATCAAAATTGATCAAAAACCCACATACAAGGTTCTCTTTCAAGAAATCAAGTGAAAAATCCTAACTCGGATCAGTGTAAATCACCTCGAAATCGTATACTCGAATCTGGATCAAACAGTTATGCGAATAAAACAATATACGTACAACTTACGTATTTATTCCATTTGGTTTCTTATTATATCTCATTCTTATGCGGATTCTTTTGTTTACATTCAATTTATTTACATTCATTCGATCCACATTCACTTTAAAATCAAATTCAGTTACCATATTAATTTTACTTACATTCAATTCATTAATATTCAGTTATTAATATTCACTTCAAATTCAATTCATGTTTAACAACATTTCATTCTATATACAATTTATTTAGTATATCTCCTTTAATATTAACAACGCTTAATAACCATTCCATAAAATTATTAAGTTTAATTGCATTTATAACTTAAGTTCATCTTCATTTCAAAATTCTAATTCTAATTCATTTAACTCATTTCATTAAATCATTACAAATTCAACTTTCTTTCATCCCATTTTACATAACTTTAAGTTAAATTTCATTATTTATAATTCAAATTCAATAGATTTCTTTTCTTCTTAATATTCTCATTCAACAAATTATATATTTGTTTTTAGCTTAACTTTATTCAAATCCATAAGTTATACAAATTTATTTACTTAAAATTTCATTTCATTATTTTATCTAATTCGTTTCAAATTCAATTCACTTTCATTTAACTTTTCTTAAGATAAACTTCATTTAATTACTTCACCTCACTAACTCAGCTTATTTAGCTTCTTTTATTTCATATGTCTCAAATTCCAATTTCATTTTTTTGTTTAACCAAAATATTCAATCATTTTAAAATGTGGATTTACTTATCTACTTCAAATTCATAAGTTATAAACTTATTTCTTATTTATTCTATTTCAAAATTTATAAGTTCAAAATCTTATTTCATATATTTATCAAATCACACATGGAAATTGTAAAAAACTTATTTTATCAAAACAAAACTTATTTTATCAAAACATAACTTCAATAGGAAATTATTAAGGATAACAATTCATCACTTAGAGACTCAAAAATGACACTGATGATGCTGCAGTCATCACCCGCATTATTTTCCAACGACTAAAGTGAGTTTAGTGTTATTTATTTCTTTATATTTCTTTTTAAAATCCCTTTTTTATTTATAAATCGCATTTATAAATTTATACTTATATATAACTTCACTTTTCACTTTGGTTATATAAAATCATTTCTTATTCGTTTATGTGTGTTTATATTCATAATAATAACTTTTTATTATTAGTACAAAACAACGAATGATAGTAATCAAGTATTACCATCCGCTAGCAACCAAACATCCGTATATATAACTATAACATTTCCTAAAAAATTATTCCTTTAGATATAAAAATATAATTTAGGTAAAGTTATTTCATTTACCTCATTTTAAAACAATATTATGTCGACTTGCCTCGTTTAAATGTTTAGAAACCCCTATCGATCATATGGTGTCCCATGCACCAACCAGAATTCATAAACAACTCAACGGATAAGTAAGCATAATATAAAACGTCTTTATAATCACTAACAAATATACACTCGTATATATACACTCAAACTCAATCTAGGGAGCTATTGATCTTATCTACACTGAGTACCCATCAAAGCCTAGGTGTTAGCAAAATCCTAAGCTCTGATGCCAGCTCTGACGACCCGCAAATCTATCTCGTTCAGAGCTGACAATAACCGCACATGTCCAGCCCCAGACCGAAGGGAAATACGAATAATCATGAGAAAAAAAGAAAGAAGAGAGAAGAAGAGAGAGGGGAAGAGAAGAAAGGAAGAAAAGAAGAAGAATAAAAAGAAAACAGTAGAAGCTAAAACCATTAAAAAATCTCACAATCGCAGTGGAAAAACATATAATATCATATCAATGATCTTTACAAACTGAAATTGTAATATAATATACATTCATCAATCGGAGTATAACAATCAACCACTAATCATCAGCCATGACAATTATAATAACTAGTCCTCACAATTGCTGATAATTTGAACAACAAAGAAGCGAAAAAATAAATATATACGTGGAATACGACCAAAAGACTTCCAGCTCTCCTACTGAAGCTCTAAAGCATCTAAATCCACATCTATAAAAATACTCGGTCTGACCTGAGCATTGGAAGGGAACAATGCCCGGATCAGTCTGGTAAACCAGCATGAGAAAAATCACCTCAAGTGAATTTATTTTAAAGTTATCAAAGCGGTTTTTATCAAAACAAAGGTATCTCGTAAGACACGCCCACACATAAACACATACGGGTTTTTACCTTACCATAACCAAACCATTTCACATCAAATCATATTATATTATACTAGGGTCTAGTATACAAATAATATTAATCATAGCCGAAATTGTTACATTATTAAATTCCATCAATACCAGCCACAAATGCAGGTTCTACAAATAAAATGGCAGGCACATAGTGGATAATGGATTCCATACAAATGACCAGGTGAATGGACTACCTTCCAACAGTACATCCCTAGAGGAATGTACCGAGGTCCAACAGATAGTCCTCTACCAACACAAGACTGGTGTATCTCTTCTTAGATAGTACCGAATATGTCATCACTCAAGTTGTTACCGACCTATCTGAGGGCCTTCATAGCATTAATCCACAATAATTTACATCCCGAACGTCATAGCGGGAAGAAACATATCTAGATGGGGATGATCATACCCTAATGGTTGCGAACCACATAGCCTTGCCACATCTATCCTATTTCGGTCATTTTCGGGTTTGAGGCCAAAGGTCACGATTACCTTTCACATAGTGCGTATCACTCTGAATGCCACACTGTCGATCACTATTGAGTTTTACAAACATACAACCTCCAAGCTCGTACTTCTTAGTAATGGGTGTTAAGCTAAGAGAAGTTGCCTTCTCCACCACTAAACAGATGTACATTTATAAAAGTCAACAATGCAGTCTCAAAATGCAATGTCAATCATCCATCCATACAAGTTCGTTCTAGGACTGAACGAAACCGAAGGCACTCTCCTCGAGAGTTACCCTAGGATTAGTAGCGAACAGTCCTTGTAATCGGATATTTCATAATGAAGAGACAACTTCTACTATATGTATGTTGGGAGTTTATCTCCAAACTATCAACAAGCAGTCCTTCATTATGAAAATCCCAAATATCAATATCTTCCAAACTTTCACATCGAACGCATATACATTGGTCCGAAGTGGTTCTCGGATAAATTCGACCTCGATCTCTCCAGACCAAAACGATAAATATGACAATATTTATTTATTAGTCGGTTATTTAACTATCAAAGAAACAAACAAATATCTAGCACCATAAGCAATCACTGGGCCCTTTTTAATTAATATTTTATTAATTAAATCCATTTCCAAATATTTACTTCAAATTATCTTTTAAAAAGATACATCCTCAAAACCATTTCAAATCTTTCTATATTGGGAAACATTTCCATATACTTATATTAAGGATATAAGTATATTCACTAGTCATTTAATTTTCAACACTTAGAAAATATTTCCATATACTTAAACACAAAATAAGTATATATATAATCATTTAAGGAAATCTATTCTTCAAAACTCACTTTGTTTTGTCAAAAAGAACGTTGCGTAAAACATCGCTACGACAACCCAAAATACTAGTATAGGGATTCGATAAAATATATATAGATAAGTCCCATATACTATATAAAACATTTCTTTTCGAAAATTATTTACTATAACAACAGTGTTATAGTCCATGCCTTCCTTACTTTCTGAAAACGTCTATTACAACAATGAATTTTGACATCTATGTTTCCTTTCCATATCACATTTTAAATCATTTCCAAAACTATTAAATTCCATTGAAAAATCATCACTTCCCAAAACCATTACTTTTAAAAGATAAATTACTTTTAAAACATTTAACTCCATAAAACATCAATTTCAAAACTCCTTTAAATAAGAATTCATACTTATAAAACCATTTTACAAATCTCCTTCAATTTTATAAAATTCCTTTATTTACATAATTCTATTTATAAATCCCTTCTTTTATAAAACTAATTTTAATACCAAAATACATTTACCAATTCAACTTCAAAACCATTTACCAACATTTATAAATTATAATTATAAATAAACTTCTTAATTTATTAAAATATCACTTTTATAAATCTTTTAAATAAACTTATTAAAAGTATATTTTCAAAACATTTCATAAAACCATATTTTAAAACATCAAAAATCATAACTTTTTATTCAAAAACAAATTCCTTTCTTTTTAAAATAGACCAGAAATCATTAAAACACATTTACTTCCAAAATCACTTCGAAAACCTTTTCGATTCAAAATCATCAATTTCAATATTTCCAAAATATCGAAAATAGGGCACAATACTACCATAGTACTAAATAAATCAAATCACATCAAAACATCATTATGGCATCCATAACATCATATATCATCATATATATGAAAATAAATCAACAGTTGTGAGGAATCCTATTGGATCCCTCCAACCTATAACCTGCAACTTATAACAAATATGCATATGAGAATATGTTCAATGTCTGCTTCGAGGCAGATGTGTGCACAAATGGTCATCCGATCATACGCGGGAACATATATGGTCACATTCGCTCCAATGGGCGGAAATATATCCAAATCAACTTATATATATATAATATCATATATCATCGAAAAAAGCATCAGTCATCATAAATAAAATTATTCCCACTTATATAAAAATATAAGCGAGCCAGAGAGAGTGAGTAAACTCACTTTGGTTGCATTCGTCGTTGCAGCATTTATTTCGATTAAAAACGAGCAGGCGTTCGAATTTAACCATTCCTATATGCTCCGCATTAGTCCAATCCAAATCTATTGCGTAGTATTCAATAATACAAATCCAACGCCGCTTGTTTCGTGTGAATCCGACCTCGTACGAGTAAGTTACGGATTTAATAACCATTCGACAATTAATAATTAAATTAACTTAAACTGACTTAATTTAAAATTAAACCTCTGCTCATCGTTTTCATTCATTCCCTCCTATAGTTCCATGCGCTGAAGTTTCCCCCTTTTTTCACGCGAAGAAAATCGCGTTCAATCGATGCACACTTCATCTGCCGTGACCGCCGCCGTACGCTGCCCAAGGCACTGCCCTTGGCCAGCTCGGGACCACGCCTACGCCGCCATTGCGTCGCTCAAAGTCGAGCCGAGAAACCTATTCACTACACGCGGTCGGAGGTGATTTTCCGATGCCTCGCCCCACTAAAACCCATCTCCACCATCGATCCCTTATAGATTGTCGAGCTCTACATTTTTGCAGTTAGGGTCGAAGGCTAATTTCGCTTTGAGTGGCTCCGATCTATGTCAATCATTGGATGGAGATAAATAAATGGTGGCTGATTTATTTTCTAGGGTTAGGGTTACAAGTGAATGAATGTTGAGGCTATTTATAGAAAATTCTGTGACATTGCTCATCCATGAAATTTCCAGACTCCAAACGAAGCATGCCGCCTAGTATTCCTATTGTTTTACACCCCTTCCGAACATAATGGAATATATATCGGGAGCCAATTTCATCATATACAGAAGATAGGTTTTCAAAATCGAATTACTTTAATTAAATTTCCTTTAATTAATTTCTACGTATTTTAAACTCGCGCGATCAAACGGTAAGTCCAATCGACACGAAATTTAACAACATACTATAATTCACTATTACGGATCCAATGAAACTGGTTTTGTTGCAATCCGAGACAGTGTCAAAAATGACTATTTTTACACATTAATTAAATCTAGTAAATTCGAATTTCTATTTATTCACTTTTAAATCAAATTAAAAAGTTTACTATTCTCATTCTAATTTAAATAGAATTTAAATAAACTTTAGAAATCATTTTCATTCAAATTAAATTCTCTTTTCAATTATTTAACAATTTGAAATATTAAATTAAACAATTTAATTATCAAATAAATCATTATTTGAAATATAAGTTATTTAACTTATAAAATTAAATTTTCAATATTTAAAATTAATTAAATATTCCAAATTCGAATGACTAAAATTATGGGTCGTTACAAGCTCTTTGAAAATTAATCATAATACAAATATAACAACTATGCTATACAAATGATATTCATAATTCTACAACAAACAAATTTGAGGTGTTTGCCCATATTCAAGTAAACAATATCAGATACAAATTTTATTGTTATTAGTTGAATATATTATATGTTTTTGGAAATATTTGTATGCATATATGCATTGCATGTTCCGAAGTACTTGCCAAATTGATGTATTGATATCGATAATTGCATCTGAAGCTACATAGACAACCTAGAGATATAATACTATGTTGTATGTCATATCCAAAGCACTGTATTAGTTATTTTTGAATGTCACATGCATAATGCATATCATTTATAGCGATAATCATTCCTTGCAATGCATGTAGTTTATACTAACTATTTTACCTTATACATGCAAAGTGTATGTAATTTATACTATTATTTTCTTGCACACATGTAAAACGTGTTCTGTTTGTACTTGTGTATATAGTTGTAACTGCATTCAATTTTAGGTAGTTGAAATGGGAAACCCCAAATATGGGAAACCCTCACTGACAATAATAATATCGTTGTATAATGTTCTATCTCAATCACTGAAGCAAAGTGGATTAATCATCGATCTATCGCTAAATGTGACGATTATTCCTTCATTGCTAGTCATTGATGATAGTTGCTTGGAAGGATGTCTTATTCACCTATTCTTCTTTAACGAGGCTCTAAAATCCGAATCTCTCAATCAACCATCAAAGAAAGATGACATTGTATAATCTAATTTTATGATATAAAATTATTCGTCATTGTTTTAAAATAAAAGTTGGCAAATATTATGCATAAGAAATTGAACCTAAGACCTTATAGAGCTGAGGGTGTGTCCTAGGAGAATTATACAATTTATTATATATCTTAACCCTTGTACAATAATCTTGTTCGAAATATAGTATGCTTTTGGCTTTGTTTTCTATTGTATATGTTGTTATATTGTGATATAAATGATGATCTGAATACATCTAACATATATATAAATAGAAAGTCCTTGGGAAAATTATTTTATCGATTGCAATTGCAAATGTGTTTGTAATCATGAATTTTGAATCATACATTTAAAATACTTATCCTTAAATTATTACAAGTAAAGATGTATCAAGAAGGATATCCATACATCTAGTAAGACTAGTGCACATGATGCTCTCCCTATGATAAATAATGAATTACTCATGACTGTTAGGGACACACATAGATTACGTATTTGTGGTTGTTTGGAACAATCACAAAAATACTCAATAAGAGTCTTTATAGGTTGAAACAACCAAGTCAAAATAGAAGATCACATGTAAGGATGTATTGTAGTTTTCATAGGTTGAAACAACCAAGTCAAACAATCACAATTTCTGTTACTCCAAACAAATAACTTTGGTAGTAATGATAGGACTAGATAAAATAAAATAGTAGCAAATGAAATAGACATAAGTACATAAAACACAGAGAAGCAGATAGGTAAAGTTACAGTCAAAATGTTAGCATTATATTACTTATAACTTTTTTTGTACAAAGTCAAAATGTGGGGGCCGTACCCATGCAATACCGGCCAACAAAAAGAAAAAGTACAGATGCTACAACAAAAGCAGTAAGTGCAGACTCTGCATTTGAACAAAACAAAACAAAATGTAAAAATTGGCTGCACTGCCATCCGGGCTTCTCAACACTTCTTTTTGTCGTTCCCCTTCCCGCCTTTGGTTAGAAGTTTTTGCTTTCCGTCAGAATCCCGGCCAGGGCTAGTATTGCTACCAGTGATATCGACTATCTCCTCAGTGCCGATATCTCCTCCCTGCTCTTTAACCTTTTCAAAAGTTCACCCTTTCATCTTGCACTTTCAGAATTTGCGAGAGTCCTTCGAGGATTTTATCACTTCAACCTTCTCTTTCTTGATGGCAGCCTGTTGCTGTTCGAATTTACATGTCTGCTTAATTTGGACCTCCAGTTCTCGAGCTTCGGCTTCCATAAAGTCGCCCTCCAAAGATACGGAAGGGTCATCTAAGCCATGCAATGCAGCGATCTTCTCAGACTCCGTCCCTAGCTACGAATCGGACATAGACACAATAACCAGAGCAACTATAGAAACGAGTATGGAAGCGGTTGAAATAGAAATGGGTGCGGGTATCAAAGAAATGGACAAGTCAGCGGATAAGGAAGACGGACCTATAAGATCAAAAATGAAAGCATTAAGTTCGTCTTGCTCTTGCGGCATGAGTTGAAAATTCTCGAACTCGGGAGAAACAAGAAGGTTACTTGCATCAGAGGAGTAGGTGAGAATGTTGATCTCATATTCGCCACCTTCTCCTTCTTTGGATGGTTGCACAATCTGTAGAGAAGCTTCCGGCCCAGAACTCGTTAATTGATCATGAGGCTGTCTCGACGATTCGCCAGGTCCGAAAACAAGTGGCTCCGGTGTCGTTTTGGCAGTCGCTGCCATAGCAACATTAGAAGCATCCCATTCCTTTTCAATTCACAGAATTTCCTGGCCCTCTATCAGCGCTTTCTTTGACTTCTCATTAAGGTAGGCATCCTCTAGCTCCCACTCAGTGTACACATCCCTGCTATCTCAGAAACGGGTCAAAATTTCCTTCCAAACCAAGGTGAGAGTGCGTGGGAATTTAAGGTCCAGATAACTGAGACTCCCTTGATACAATAGGGAGTTGATGTAGAAGTTTAAGATGGCATCGTCCATCTTCCTCTCAAAAATGTCCTGTAGTTCTAAATAATCCGCCATAATGGCGGCCTTTTCAACTTCATGCGAGTTTTGTCAGCGCTAAGTTGCGCAACTCTTTCTTCGAGCAACGCAATCGTCTGGGTCTGATCGGAAATGGTCATATCATGCGACTTCATGACCTCCTCATATTCCACTATTATTTTGTTATGCCCTTCAACAATCTTGCCGTGATCAGCAATGGTCTTCTTCCGGACTTTGATAATCATGTTGCGAGCTTCGAGCTCCTCATGCAACTTAAATTCTTCCGCATGCGCCTTCTTAATTTCATCTCGAAGGACGATCTCTATCTTCGCATGGGCCTCTTTCAGCTCTTTTAGCAAGCCAGTGCTATTCTTATTCTCCCAAAGCGCTGCGTCCCTTTCTTGTACCAGTCGTTCAATTCTGGCATCGCGTGTCGCCAACGCCATCTCGAAGTCACCCTTCACCGATTCAAAGAAGAGGATCTCTTGGTAATTATTGCGGTTTGTATCAGCCAGCTGCTTGCATAGCTTTTCCCATCCCTTAGCTTGCTCCAAATCACTTTGGATCGCTTGAAGGTGAGGGCATATATGAATCTTTGCGGACTGGGTGAAGGTCACGGTCAAATTTAACCCCTTTTAAAACCACCCGGGGATCTCTGCTTCAAGTCTAGGAGGACCAGATGGAAGGATGTAAGCCAATCTCTGATGAAGGCGTGAAGAACCGGGGCAAGCACCACATGGGACAATGGAACTTGGGATTAAGATGGAGCTTGGACAAAAGAAACTGGAACTTCGAGACTGACTGAAGTTGGGGCCATGGCAAAGGCCTGTTGCTCTAAAGGACGAGAACTACAATTGACCTTTGACTTTTTGAACGGTTCCTCTCGCTCACCAAAGGTTTTTCTCTTCTCGTAATAGCTTTTGTACATACGACTCTGTTCCCTCTTGTTAGCCTTCAAGCCCTTCCATCTTCTTTATTCCTCCTCGGTCTCACAAGGCTGATGATGGCCGGTTGATCAATTAGACCAGTGTTGCGAATCGATGAACTCCTCGAGATCGTCATAAAGACTATGTCCTCTTATGGTACCTGACATGAAGAATAGACAAAAAGAGCTTTAGTAAGGGAAAATAGGCTTGAATAATGTGTATGTAAGTGAATGTGACCCTAGTGAAACGTGTAATGTGTTTGAGGGGGCCTAAAATGACATCACAAACTAGATCACGGCAGTTATTATGGTAGAAATCAAACTGATTTTGGGTGCAGCATGGCCTGGGCAAGGAGATATCTCTTCAAATCTAAAATCTTCCCCTATAAGTTTGTCAAAATCGACGTAGACATTGCTCAAATCCCCAAAGTCTATGCCGACATCTTTAATCGAGGAATCCCAACGTTGCTTAAATTCTGGGGCAGCATCATCTTCATTGAAGC
The DNA here is from genome assembly GCA_030765085.1 of Allium cepa. Lineage (NCBI taxonomy): Eukaryota > Viridiplantae > Streptophyta > Magnoliopsida > Asparagales > Amaryllidaceae > Allium > Allium cepa. Next base: position 673,419,304 of record CM060935.1, on the reverse strand, counting down.
TCTCTTAGGGAGGCGAGTTCAGAATAACGGGACTCATCCTCAGAGTGTCTTCGCATGATTCAGAGTCTTCGTCACCAGAACATGCATCAAAATCATCATTGCTAGAGGAGGAACCATAGCTACTGCTACTCTCAACTTCACCCTCCTCTTTTTATGCTGCCACTGCAGCATTTCCTTATCATTGCTTGAACTCTTCTTCCCCTTCCTATGGAATTAGGGACATTCTGGCCGGACAGCAGGCTTCAGTCGCGACATCTCTTCCTTCATAAGTCTGATCAGGTGACTCGCCGGACAAGCCCTCCTTTCCTTGAAAAACTCCCTCTTCAGAACCATGTGACGAAGAAGTGGAGCGCGTTCATATTCTACAGCGGGAAGGAGATGGAACTTCAACAGCTACGGCGGATCTCCTTGGATACAACAGCCCATACCAAAGCAAATTCTCGTATGTTAGCAGAAATATAACCGATCTTTCCCTGGCATTTACAGCCTTCAAAGTATGGAAAATTTGGTCGAGCGGTAAGTCTTTATTTGGCTTCAGAATAACTGCAGGAAGCATTTGACTTGTTAGAAACTCCATAGCAATATTTCAAACTTCAACGAGTAAAGAAGAGAACTTACCCCTCATTGTCCAAAGGCGATTGAGCCCTTTGGGACATCAGACGAAGAAGTACCGAGTCTTGAACTGGGACAAATTACTTTGAAGCCGCAGCACGATCTTGCGATTCCTCTGGGCCTCAATGATGACAAGGGAAGAACACTCGTCTCTCCTCTTAAACGAGAGGAAATATCTCAACTTATCGAAACTTGGAGCACAATTAAATGTCCGCATGAACAGGATGTGCAGGAAAGTCGAGATCGCATACCCATTAGGATGAAGTTGGAACGAGGAAATTCCTAAGCTCAAAAGAGTTTCTCTCAAGAAATCATTGAAGGGAGGCACTGGTCCATTTAGGCACATATATCGATGGCAAGCAGTGTATCCTGAAGTCGGCATGTGGGCCAATTCATCCTTCTCCAGCAAGAGTACATGGCAGCGCATATGTCCTCTAAAATGTCATGTTGCAAGCAAACGTTACGCAAAAACTTGGCGGAGATTACGAAAGAAGCTCTCTCCGGAGGGTTTAGAACAAATCTGAAATTCGACGGAGTTCGGTCCATAACCGGACCAACTAGGACTATCTGACCGTATTCAGGCCGCGAAGCAGAAGAGGAAGGGGCGACAGACGATGATTCGGCTTCTGAAAGTGTTAGGCTTCCTCCCCTGGACTTATGGCTAGAAGATGGATGCTTCATTCTAAACAATAGGACTTGCATCCAAAGCGGTCAGGTAATTCTATCTTTAATTAAAACTCTCCTATCACACTTGAATTCAAAAGGATATCGATTCACACCGACATGCCGGATTTCAAGTATATATCAGGGCAAGTGTAGTGTGTTATCTATGGGTGTGAGCTCGGTGTCTTGAATACTACAAATGCGTTATCCCGTGTAGATAGTTCACTCATAGTAAAGAAAGAAAAGGGCTTTTTATATCATTTTTTGAAATTATTTCTTCTACACTAACCCATTATCGATCAATGGTCGATAATGGATCTGTTATCCGAAGCGATATAGAAAGCTCTTCCCAGTACAAGTACACCGATCATGCAAAAAAGGAGACTAGTCCGAATTCTCCGAAAGGCGACAAAAACATTAGCTTCTTACGAGACAGTATGCTAAGCCATTCTCCCCCTTCGTAAGGGTAAAACCAATTCGCGGTGCATCGTGCTGTATCGGCAATGTAACTTAGTACAAGTCAATTTTGGTTCTATAGATGAAGACAGCAAAACATGTCAGGCACCGGGGCAAGGCCGTATGTCGTTCCATAAAGAATTCAAGACTCGATTTACTATCTTCCTCTATAAAATCACAATCAACTCGGACTCTTTCCTATAATTATCGCCAATACACTCCACCGTCAAATCGCTAAACGAAAGCCAAAATCATCCTTACCCACCGTGAATCAAGAATCGAAAGATAAGGATGGTCGAAGTTACCCTATGATCCAAGCAAGGGGGTCAGTGGCGATCTAAGAAAAGAGGAGTTAGGAACAAAGTCAAAGCATTGACGAGCCTCAATCAATCAACGACGAGAATCCCCAGGGACGGATGATCGGCGACAGTAGTGAAAAGACTGGATTTGGGGATCGTCCGAAAATCGGATCGAGTCGTAAAAGATAGACTTAGGTCGCAAGAAGATGGGAATGAAAGATGGATCGGATCGAGGCAGTTAAATAGGAGATTGCATGAAAAAATGACCTAGTCATTGGATTACTAGTGATCCATGTACTATGGATCGCCAACGATCCATCAAATAGAAGCTATGGATCGCTAGTGATCCGTAGCCTATGGATCGCTAGCGATTCATCAAATTAAGCTCGATCAACTCTGAAATTAGCCAGTGTCATCCACGTGCTATCTAAAGGCATTCTGAAAGTTATGGGGCCAAACTTGGTTTGTTATGACAAACAACAACAATTCAAGTCAAAACTTAACGAGCAACTGATTAGCCGAAGTCAGCACATGATCCTAACACGATTACTTGAACCTTGCCAAGTATAAACAGAAATCAATTACTTTCAGAGCACATCTTGTTTTCAACATTGGCATACTCTGGCAAGCAAATGCTATCCGGGTTTTGAACTCAGAAAAATCCAAAGGAAGTTGGATCAGCTTGGTTGAGTCAGAATAGCTCAAGAGCCAACCAAAAAGTCTAGAGCATTTAACCAAAAGAAATTAGATGAAAGAAAAGTGAAAATACACAAAGGTGATGGATCCACCATATATGGACCGCTAGCGATCCATAACCATGGCTCGAAGATTCACTAGTTCACTTGCGTCATGGTCTAATGGGTAGTTAAAGACAACTCTTAGAAATACACTAAGTACACCATGCAATTTCGCCAGTTCGCCATGGACTTCAAAGCAGAGGGTAGGAGGAAGCACCTCAAGCCATTGGATCGTTATCGAGCCAGAAGCTATGGATCGCTAGCGATTCATCAAGTTAGCTCGGGTCATGATGCTTTTTGCAATGTGTCTACATACAGTGATTTGAAAGCATATGGCAAGAAGGCCTAGCCTAATAGCTCTCTAACCTCTATAAATACTTACCTAACTACAACATAAATGGGATCCTAGACTGGTTGCTGAAAGTTTGCAGAAACTATTCTTTCACAATAGTCATCCAAGGGGTTTACTATGATTCTCCAGTGAAATCTAGCATTGGGGACTTAGTCTAACTCGAGATATTCAACAACCTTATAATCCATTTCACCTTGTAACAACAATCGGTCAATAATAAAAGTTATAAAGTGGATGTAGGCTTCATTAACAGCCGAACCACTATAAAAATCTTCTTGTCTTCTTACTATTTTTGCTTTTTCTACATTTATTTTCTGTATTATTCCTCTGTAAGAGCATGGATGGTGCTTTCACGCTCAATCCAGGGTGTTGGCGCATTTTTTGGGTTAACAACATTGTTGACATGGTGAACTTCCAACGGTATTCTTCTCACAAAGCATTTTTAGTAAATGGAGTTCTGCTAGGTGCGGAACCCTAGTCTTCATCTTTCCTGCCTTTGCTCTCCTCCACAAACCGTTTGACCATGTCAGCGATATATTCTTCGTTGGCACGATAATCTATGGGTCAATTATCAGGGACTGCACTGACTGTTTGGCTCCGCAAACGATATCGGCTTGCCAGCCGAAATCTAGTTTCTCCATTCTCCAAGAGAGCCACTCCTACAGAGTTCCGTTGGCATCCAGTTGATCTTGTTGTGGCAGCATGAACTCCAATTCCAACATTTTGTTCGTTAACATCAGTATTCAACCCATCATCACCATCATCCAGTTGCATGTCATCATCAGATTCAGAAACCAACAATGCACTCCCTCTTGAGCATTGTCCAGGGGGATATTTGGGTCGGTGTCAAGTTGTTTAGTTACGGGGGGAACGCTCCTACTTCCTCCCGCAATGGCTCCTGCAACTCCGGTAGTTACCTCCTTCTACTTTTGCTTTCCATCTCTCCTATTTAGACAAAAACTGAAGAGTGCTCTTGTTCTATTGCAGGAGAAATTTCTCTTCTAACTCTCCTGGTAGTTTGGGGTTAAAGATTGAGCAAAGCGTCCATCTTTTCAATGAGAACTTTTTAGCTATCCGCCATCTTCTGCTTGAGTTCATTGATCGTCTTATTAAACTCTTCTTTGGTTACTACTTTGTGTTAAGCAGAGGATCCCAGCATTGCCTGTTGATTGTTTACTTCAGTTTGATGAACATTTCCTTTATCACCACCAGCCATAGCCACAACTCTTCGAGCAATTTTTTTGGATCTAACCATTAGATTTTTCCAAATCCATAATAGCAAGCTAGATCTAAGCCTGAATTCAGTTCTTTCGGTGAAAGCACTAAAATGTTGACGTGAAAGATGGATCAATACCCAATAATGACTTGTAGGGAACCAATAGGACCAAGATTTAATAGATTATTGGAAATAAAAGAAAATAGAACAGATGGACAAAAGATTTTTATAGTGATTCGACAATCTTTGATCTACGTCCACTTTAATTTTATTTATTATGGATCTAAGATAGTTTGTATGCGATTGCAGAGAATTAGAGTCACGAGTACAAGAGGTTGACAAGTTCTAAGACCTAGAACTGCCAAGAGTAGCTGCCTTGGTGACTATCGCGAGGGAGGAAGATGATGAAGAGCAATGGAGTCTCGGATCCAAAGTGAAGAAGAAAGAGCGGGGATAAGATCCTTCTTTGGTTGCACTATGGCTTGTATTTATAGAGAAACATGTGTACTGGGCCAAAAGCTTGTTTGCAGTAGAGTCCAGACGTCGGTCAAAGGCCACACAAGTAAACTCGGAGGCAACCAAGTTGAATAAATAACTCGGTACCAAGTCATTTAACTTGGTGCCGAGTTATTTGCTTAAGTGAAAATCGCTCTAACCTTTTGCACTGCTCTCCTACCTTCTAGTTGTGCTCTTTTCATCAACTATCAGTTGCTTCTAGTGATTGTTCCATAATCCCTTAAGTTATCATGCTTTCTTGTCTTTTTGCTCATTAACTTTTGAATTGGTAGTTCAAACTCTAGGAAAACCACTTGATTATGAATAGATGGAATAAGGCATGAGATATATGAAGATTGGAAGGCGGTTGGAGGGAGGAAAAGACTCGGTAGCGAGCCAAATAACTCGGTGCCAAGTTATTTCCTTAGCTTCATTTTAAAACTTTCCCAAGTTGTTTTCTTGCCCCTTCTAGGCATGCTTCCAAAACTTCGCATCGTTTCTTCTTTGTTTTTTCGTTCCAATGTCTTCTTCTTCGTTAAAAACTCAGTTAACACCTATAATTACAAACTGAATAATCAATTTCTCCGAAGACTTATTTGCGTTCAAAACTCCTAATTTGATTTGACTGTAGAAATTAAGAATTTACTGAAGAAGAGGACAACGTTGGATGCTCTCTCACACACACTACGAAGATGAATGCCTTCATTTAAATAGACTTAAGAATGAAGGAATTACTTGAAGATTGAGCAAATTAATTACCCAATTGTCTTGAAACATTTTCAAATATTCATGATTTGATTTCCAATGCAAATAGACGACGACAATCTTGGTTTACATAAATTTCCTTTGTCGATTGAATCTCCACATATAAACTTTTCCATCTACATATAACAAATCCATTGACTAATTAATTAGTCTCCTTTCCTCATATAACTTTCTTTTTTTCTTTCCATATGCAGCCTAATTGATTGACTGAATCAAATAATTAATTCATTTCTTCTTTGGCAAATATTTGAATTATGTAAATTCAACACGGTTAACCGCCGAACGAACACTGTTTGGTCGGTACTTGCCCATGACTGCAGTGTAAATTAAAAAGAACAAATTGATAGTCTTCAGCATAAAGCTGGACGCCGTTAGCATCACACTCTTTTAAATGCTGATAGACAAATTGTTGCCGCTAATAGTGGCCTCCTAAAACAATCAAAACCCCAACCAACTATATTAGGACCGTCAACGAGTGCATCTAAAATTTGAAAAATTTATCCAGTATTCGAAAAACGGATACAGATGTGGATATAGCCATGTTCATATTCGAGAATCATCCGTTAGGTTTTTATCAAGATTATAGCTAATTTTTCATGTATTTTAGTACATAAAATGATTGTCTTTACTATTTTATCTTGATAAAAAAATTAATATGTATATAAAAATCAATATTTGCTGCTTAAAGTTATTTTTCTTAGCATATTTATTATTTTTTATATCTTTAGTACTGAAATGAACTTATAGTAAATCAAAATTTTATATTTATTTGTATAGATTTAGTGGTTGTGAACTAGTCGAAGAATATCCGATAAATATCTGATCTCCTACCGCATCCGTGGACATAGATATATGATATCCGAAAATGATTTCAGATACGGATATGGATATGACACTACGCAAATCCGTACCCTACCATTTACATGTCAACTACTATTCTGTTCTACGAGATTACCTGTGAATCATCCACGCCCTAAAAGTTGATTGCTCTTTGCTTCCCTGCATTTAGTTTCAGATCCACGTTCCTCTAACCTTTTTTTCGAGTATTCTAGCTGTTCATGCGATCAAAACCACCGGGCAATATTAGAGCACTAGGTAATGTTTAGTTTAAAAACGAATTTTGAGTTTTCTGTTTTCAAATATGTATGTCAAATATAAGAGTAGCGAACTGATGACGAAGACGATGAAAGAAAAATGGAGGAAGAACAATGAATTGTTTCTGATGCTTCTATTATTTTTCAAAAAAAGAAAGAAAAGAAGTTGTTTTCTGATTTTTAGTCATTTTGGTTTTCTAAAGTGATATCGAAGGTATTTTTTTTTTTTAATTGATAAATACCCAAAATAAAAAAAACCAACCCATACACGGCCAACGTCCAAAAAAAACTTGGAAATCAAATTGGCAGAAAAAAAATCAGAAAATAGGACGAAGAAATAAATCAAACTTGCTTCTGAGTCCTGGGTGATTCAATTCAGGTATGCTACTGTTTCCTCCTCTTATCCTCTTGTTTTTTCCCTTTCGATTGCTGAATCGAGACGTGATGCTGGACTAAATCTCTTTTGTTTCTGTGTCATTTCGATGTTTAACTTGAAATGGCGATTCAATATGGGGTTCCAATATTTTCGTTCTGAAATAGAATCGTACGATTTACACAGATTGCGATCCAATTTAACGCTTGGACCCGGAAGGCTGCGATTCATTTCAAAACGGCGTTTTGGAGCGTACGATTAATTACTTCCAGTTACCTTTGTTTTGCTGGAAAGAAGTTTTTTCATATTAAATTAATAAAAACATATCTTCGGACTGCTATTTTGTAAGAGATATTAAATTAACTACTTATGATTTCAATTGAAAACGATTAGTTGGATATGCTTAACCATGAAAAGATAATAGACGACTTGGCTACCAAATGTGCAAGAAGTAGTTTCCATTAATATGCATTGATATATTAATACCATGGTATAAATGACTTAGCTATCAATATTTTGTGACAAATATTAGATTTTACTGTAGAATTTGCATTTTGTTTCGTACACATAAATGTATTGTTGTTTATTGAATAATAGGGCCGCGAAAATGAATAAAAGTTGTTCGATTAGGACATCGAATACTTTAGGGTTGACCCTGGACATAAGACGTAAACTTTAGGGTTGGCCCTGGACGTAAGACTTACGTCTGATGCATTTGCGGTTAGGTCTAACGTAGGGGGCCGATGGTTAGTTTGACATGTGTGATTATGATGTCCAAGAACGGAAGGTAAGATGAACGGAAACACTCTAATGGGAGAGGTTATCCCATTATCAAGGCTTACATAATAACAATGAAATAGAACAAAAAAGTAACAGTGAAATGATATAAGTAAACTTTAGGGAAAGCTAGTTAGGATACGTGTAACGACGAGCAGGAAGAAAATAGTTGGAACGAAGGGAAAACCAAGATTGGGACTTAATTTTAATAGTATAGTATATATGATTACTATAGTCAGTAGCATTTAAATTTATAATTTGTTTTTTTTAGTATTTGCTTTTAAAGAGTAACATTTTTCTAACAGTATTAGTTTATAAAATAATGTCACAGAAACAATATATTAAGACACGCCGATCTTAATTTTGTGGAAATCAGTCTTATATTTATTTTATGAGAAATATCCAGTGTATATATGTTGTCAAAATGAAATGTGATTGATATTTACATTTATATTAAAAAAATTGTTTATTTTATACAAATTTATTAATGAATCCAATTATCATGGTTAACTAAACCTTAATTATTCCCTAATTATCTTTTTTTCTGCCAAAAATTCTTCCATGCTCTTCTTTTCCATTATCAAAATCATTGTTTAAATTGTAATACGATGAAGAGGGAAATTGTTTTTGTTTCTATTTCACTAAATTGTTCAATGCCTGGTTCATAGTAAAATTATTAGAATTATGAAATAATTTTACTCAATCAAAATTTCTTCCTCTGTCAAGTTATTGTGATGCTTCAATCATGTGTAGTTCACTCAGATCATACTATTTCCATTTTTTCATATATATTTTTCTATGTTAATGCCTCTTATTATTCGACTAGAATGTGTCAATCTGAAAGGAAAAGGATTAGTTTTATCTATTTTTTGTATTTTTCAGTGGGGTGAATAAGAGCATCCCAACTGCAAGGTAACAAGTTTCAAAACTTGTTGACTTGGTTATATTAATACTCGCTGCTTCTCCGACAACAATTTTTAATAATTATGTTGTAAAAATTCTTTTAGGCACCGCCTAGACGTTAAGCGATGTTTACCTCTTAGCCATCCGCCTAGGCCTGCCTAGATTAGACTTGCCCCTTGCCTAAGAATCAAAACGGGTATCCATAGACTGCTTAGGTGCTAGTTGAAGTTTGATGTCTTGTTAAAGTATTTGCAAGCTAGTTTTAGACAATTTTACCTCTATTGGTGCTCCCAAACTCATCCAAATTTCCAATTTGGATCAACTAATACTAAACCCAATACAACCCAGTTTATGAAATTTAGATAAATCTTGTTTATATTGCTAGTTATTCGAGCTTTTCCTTCCCATACCGCTTTCACTTTTGAATTTTACCTTGCACCCTTTCCAAAATGGAGCAAAGAAAAGAATTAAAATTATGTTGTTTAAGTTGAAATTGAAAACCAAGATCAATTTGATAACCAAAACTCCGTTCAGAATCCAAAATAACCCCGTTGAAGTACGAAATTATGCGGATGCTAGAATTAGATTGAATCTCGCAGATATATTTACACACTTTGTGTCGTTGATCACTTAAAAAAAGTTCAATGTCGAATTCACTGTTGCAACAAGAGTTAAACGAAGATGTATAAGCAATAATCAGTTTATGATGTTCTAAGTTTTATAAGAAACGTTGATATAAATATAAGAAACATTCAAATTTGCACCCAAAAATGCGTCGATACAAAGATAAAGTGATACACCACTCCTTCCTAGGCATCTATATGTAAGATTACAACTATTACGACAAACATCTCGCTAACAACAAATTTTCTCGACTAGCTCATTTCAAAGTGAGTTAATTTTGTTTTGTAACTATAAAGCGTATTCAACAACTCTACGAAGTTCACTCTTTTAAATCCAAAAATGTATGGAAATAATATGTATATGTATTGTAACCAACATTATTGCCTGTTCTAATAACAACTAAATGGGCAATAAGCTCACATTGGTAGTAAATTGGTCTTCATTCAGCTTCGTTGTTTTGGCTCTTGGTTTTGTTTCTCCTGTTTTTGTTTGTTACCGTGTTGTTCCCTTTAAATATCCTCGTGCGGTAGAATTGATTTTTGTGTGTTAGTTACAATTGGAGGATATACAAGATGGTCGTTACAGTAAAATGTAATATATTTCTACTTCATATTCTAAAAATGATTGAAATAAAATATAAAAGGTACGTTACCTAAGTAGAAAATTTATGCACGACAAAAAATTCACAAAAGATTTATAAAAAATGAACATAAGATCTTAAACGAAAAAACATGGAATATTTGTATAAAAAACTTGAAGATTTGAATAAAATTATATAGGTATTAAATGACAGTTTTTGAACTTAAATGAGATGTTTTTAAAAAAATTAATCATTTACACTTAACTGAGTTTCTGAAACTCAACTAACTGCTTGTTACTAAGTAGCTAATTATTGCTCTCCGCTAGCAAGGAAACCGAAAGTAATCCCCATTTGCTACCCTACTAAAGTGTAATGATCCAGATTTTTCGACGTTTGATTTGGAATATTTAAATGATTTTAAATATTGAATTGGAAGTATAGATTGGTTTTGAGTATGAAAATTTGAGTTTATTTATAAAATAAATTCAGAATTTAAATATAGAGATTTATTAAATAATTTAATTATTGAATTTTATAATTGAATATTGGTTAAATTATTGTATCTTGAGTTTAAGCCCGATGAAAATTATTTAAAGGCTTGTAAAATTTATATTAATAATAATGAAGATAATATAAGTTTTAAACTTGAATTTAAAAGTGATTTTATTTAATTTTAAAAATAGTTGGTTCAAATTGATGTTTAAAAATAGCCTTTCGAGGCACGGTCTCGGAATTCAGCGAAACCAATTTCATTAAATCCGTAACAGTGTATTATTATCGGATGTCAAATTTCGTAGCGTTTGACTGTACGGGTAGAAATACGTTGAAATTAATATCGAAAATCCAATATAATAGTTGAGCTCGAAACGCTATCTTCTCCATACGATCGAATTAGGACTCGAAACTTTTTCCATTGTGTTCGGAATAGAGGTATAACATTATAAGCGCTTGGCGGCATGTCTCGGTAGGAGTTTGAGATTTTAGGTTGTGTAAACCGAGACGTTTAAAACTTAAATAATATAATAAATTGTTGAATGACCATATTTCCGTCAAAACTTTTCTCTTCACCTCAGAACTACTGTAGACCGCCATCTACACGCAGGACATCTTTTTTTTCCTTTTTAAAAACATGTTCCCTCTTCATTTAAAAAACAGCCGGTTGTCTCAAAATCGAGACTGCCTTGTTTCTTCCTCAAAAACGGAAACCATTCCAAAAAAATGGCTGCAACGATATGAAGTTCAAAAATTGAATCCCTCTCCTCCAATTTTAACAACCCATGCAGTTGAGAGAGAAACAAATATGCAGAAATCAAAACTGAAATCGACTTCGATTTTTAAGAAATCAATCTCGCAAATTGTCGCGACTCGTGGCTGCGCCGCGCCTGGAAGAGGGGAGCTTCGACGTTAGGTGGCACGCAATTATAGGGTTCAGCGGCGACATCATGGAAGATGGCGCGGTCTAGGAAATCAACGTAGGGAGGTTCGATCTAGGGCTTCTCGAAGAAAGGAGCGGAATCGCGTGCGCGCGCGAGGATGTGGTGGCAAGTTACCGTGGAGCTCGCGATTGTCTAGGACATCGCGATGGGAAGCAGCGGAGGCGGAGTCGTACTCTGTGGAGGCGGAGTCTCTGGCGATGGTGGGCGTGTGAAGCAGGCGTTGGTGGAGCAGTCAATGAAACCGGGTTCGCAGTGTCATTTGTGCTAACGTGATTGGTAGGAAGGATTAAGGTAAAATTTCCGTGGTTAATTTTTTTAGGAAGTAAATTTTTTTGTTAATTAGTTTATTAAAATACAAAATTAAAATCTCAATAACTAATAAAATTAACAACGATTCCGTGCGAGGTTCAAAAATTTAACGGAATCAATCGGGTGAAGTTCGGAGCTACGGAATCTGAGCAAAAGGATTTAAATTGGATCGGATTGCGAAATTAAAAATCAGGGTGAGAATTTCTCACTTATTTGGATTACCGTATTAAGATTTAAATGTTTGAATTTAAATTTAATTTATTGGATGCTTGATTGAATGATAAATTTATAATTATCTGTTGGATGACTATATATATAGTAGTGTATATTACTATTGGAGTATATTACTACACATTATAGCTGATGAGACCCTATGCGCCCCGCATAATAGCGGATGACCTTATTTACCACGATATCCCCCTCGTAGTGGGATTGGTATTTTTATTGTTGTCTAACATTTGTGGATGCAGGAAAAACAGGTGGGAGAGATCCAACCGGATTCCTCAAATATATTATTATTTTTATATATATAAAATGCTGGATTATTGTGTGTTGTAAATTTTTAAATGATATAATGTCTTGGAAATTAATTTTGAGAATATTAAATACCATAAATATTGTTTTAATTTTAAAGGAATTAAAAAGAGATTTTTAATATAAAAATATGTATATCGATATTTGGATTATTTAAAGGAGATTGGTTTGAATAGGAATGACGAATTTTTGATCGTGTTAAATAATGCGAAAAAATATTTAAATAGAGAGGTTAAGATAAATTATATAAAGGAATTTTGAAAAATTGGATTTTAAATTGATATTCGGGAAATATGGAAGAGGTTGAAAATCAATATTAAGAATTGATTGGCAAAAATAAATGGATTTTTAAAGGAATTGAATTTATAATGGAATTTTATAAATGAGATTATTCTAGTGAAACTCAAAGGAGTTATAAAAATTTATAAACGATGTTATAAATAAAGAAAATTTATATCGGATGATAAATTGGAAATATAAAATTTACAGGAAGAATACATATTTGTATATGAGAATAGGGTAAGAGAAAAATAGTGGATACTATTTTTGAAGTGAAAATGATTAAGGAGACGAATTGAAGTTGATGTGATAGAAATCGAGAGGGGTTATAAATTGGAATTTGGTTATTGAGATTTAAAAATATATTTTTATTAATAAGTTAAGTTTTTATTTTAAAAAGAAAAAAATTCTTATTTATTAAACTATGTAAATTTTAAAAATAGTTAGTAATGAATACTTCAGGAATGAACTTTCAAATACTTAATATTTATTTTAATAAAATACTAAATTTTAAATATGCTTTGAAAGTGATATTATAAAAAGTGTTTTGATATTTTAGATAATTATTTGAACATGCTTTTAAATGAATTATTATTATTCTTTTAAATACTTATTATTATTACATACATACATCATATATATATATATAAAGTTTCGAAATATTTTAAATTTATTTATAAAACTTCTCGAAAGTTTGGAAATGAGGTTATTCAGTAGATGAGATTATAAGAAAATTCTTAAAAATAGATTTGGAAAGAAAAGGAAGAAAATTCCTGAAGTGGTTAAATAAAAATGAAACTTTGGAACATGAAGTAGAATTCATAAAGAGGTATAAAGGGAAATTGAAATTATAGGCGAGTATAATTGGCTTTGGAAATATTAAAAGGGATAAATTAAGCAATCCCAGATTTATAGAATTCGTTATAAACTAGTCAAGGAAATTACAAATAAAATTTGTAAATGTTTCAGAGGAAAGAATGGGAAATAAATAGAATAATTTCTAAGTGCTGAATATAAAATGAAGTGAAAAATAAATATTCTGAGTATTGGAAAGGAACTAAAAACTGTTTTCAAATGTGAGGAACTGAAAGTAATATCTTATAAAGATATTTTGAAATAAATTTTGGAAAATTTATAATAAGGCCTGATGATTGTTTATGGATGTGTGTTGATAGTTAAATAACCGGCTATCAATTTTGACCAAATTCGTTAATCGTTTCGAAAAGACCGTGATCAGATTTAATTTTTCGAAAACCACTTCGATCCGGTTTGAACATTACGAATGAATACCGTGAAGATGATGAAGACGGTGATTCGGTTTGTCCAGACACATGACAACTTGTATGGACGAATGCTATCGTAACATCGTTATTGGAGGACGATGAACATTCTAAGAAAAATTATGTTCTTGAAAGATAACGCTTAGCCTCAAGCCCCATCAACCGGGAATGACTAAAACATGGGATATATGCAGGAAGACTAAGTGGGTCGCATCCAAGTAGGGTTTGTTATCACCTTTCTAGATGTCCTCGGAAATCTTTGTATCGTGGATATGGTAGTGCATAGAAGGAGCGCTCGATGGTAAGGGTGGAAACACCCGGGGTGATAACATATTCGGTCTATTCAGGTCAGGGGTAGGCCGGTCTTGTGTAGCAAAGGATCCCGACGTGGTCCTCGGTACATTATCTAGAGGTGTACTGTGGTGGGCGGTACCCCAGAGACCCGGTCATTCGATGGAATCCACTTTTCAGTAAGCGCCGTACGGTTTTGATTGTGTCCAACTATGCTGACATGTGAGATGTAAGCATTTCAGCTATTTTCTATTTACTTTCCATAGACACTATTATAATATCAGACGATTTTGATAAAAATTATTTTGGTTATCGTAAGGTAAAAGCCCGCCGTGTTTATTTGTGACGTGGTCTTACGAGATACCTTTGTTTTTAAGGGATTTTGAAAAGTTAATAATTCAAATTGAGTGTGCCTTCTTACGCTGGTTTTTCAGACTGTCTTGGGTGTTATTTTATTATAATGTTCGGGTCAGACCGAATATTACAGATTCAGGTAAAATGCTATGGAGCTCAGAAGACGAGCTGGAAGAGTTTAGACGTATATCACGTACTTGGTTATTTTCCGCTGTGTGAGGACAATTTATTAAACTGTCAAGATTGATGTATTGAATTGTTGTACTTTGATAATGGTATGTATATTAACATTACAGTTCTTGTATTTAAAATCTGTTATTATATATTATATTTTGTTCTGCTGCGATTGTGAGGTTTTGAGTTGTTGTTTCTATTTTTTCTTCTACCTTTTTCTTCTTCAACCCTAATGAACTGGTATTTCAGGCACTCGACTGCTCGACATTTTATGCAGCGGACGTATTAATGTCGATTTTCGAGAGTCGAAAATCCTCGTCCGTTATAGTTGGTTTCAGAGCCGAAGGTTAAGCCAGAACCTTGGCTCTGTTGGGGATTACTCATTAGAGATAGAGTCAGTATACTCTAAAATGAGTTTGAGTATATTAATAGGTATGAGTGCGTATTTGTTAGTGAATATAAATTATTTTATACTATGTTGACTTAGCGGTTGAGTATTTATAAATTCTGGTCGGTACAGTCTGGACAACTGTATCGATATGGATTTCTAAACTCTTAGACTAGGCAAATCGACACAGTATTGCTTTAAAATGAGGTAAATAAAATAATTTTACCCAAACCATATTTTGATATGAAAGAAATAATTTTTTTGAAAATTATTATAGTATGTTGGAGTGTTTGGATGATAATATTATAATTAAATAAGATTATAAAATTGGAAATGGTCTACATAACCAAAAGAAAATTTGTATAAGTATAAATTATAAGAATGGATTATAATTAAAATTTGATTTAAAACGGAATCTGGATATTTAAATTCCGAAGATTTTTGGAGATGTTTTCCAAAGTATTTTGAGAAAAAATATAGTAATATTATTGTGGAGATAATTTTGAAAGAAAATAGCTTTAAATGGATTTTTGGAAGTTATATAGCACTGAACTCACTTCTGTCACTGGAAAATAATTCTGATGATGACGGTCGCATCATCAGTACCAATTTTCGAGTTTCTAAGTGACGGGTTGCTACTGAAATAATTGATTTGGAAATTTTGTTGGAAAAAAAACGTTGTTTAGAAATTCCAAGGGAATTCGCTTTGGGATAAAACCAGGGCTGGTTTAAAATTAAAAAGTGTGATTTGGGATATGTGTGATTTTAAAATGATTTGAAATAAATACCCGGTGTTTAAATTTCGGAATCCTTATTTAAAATGTTTTAGAAAACATTAGGAAATACGTATGAACTTATAAAATCGAGAATAAATTTAAAGAAGAGAGAAAGGTATGGAAATTGGACTTCGGAATTAAATTTTAACTTGAAATAGTTAAAATAAACGAAATTAAACTTAAGCGAAGTAATTGGAATATACAATGAAATTGAATGGAAAAAATAATAATAGAATGGTTTAGAGTGAAATTAATTTAAGTATGAATAACTTTGGTTTTGAAATGTTGGAATTGAAATTTAAACAAAAAGGTGAATCGGATTTGGGTTATATGGAATTGAATTGAAATATGTAAATGTGAATTATAAAGTGACTATATAACTATCAGTTATAAAATCCGAATTGGATGAGTAATAATATCGAATTGAAGTAAATATAAATTTTGAATTGTGGAATATTATAAGGATAAGATTTTGAATGAAATAAAATTCCCGTAAAGAATTGAAATTGTGAATAAACGAATTGGAATAGCTTATAAAATTTTAAGTTAACAGAATAACAATATATTTAAGCTATAAATGAATGGGTAGGCTCGAGTTAAAAATAAAATATGAATATATTTAAGTATATAATTGATGGAAATATGAAAAAATAAGTTGTGTGACTTATTAAATTGAAATTGGAATAGATAAGACAGAATAAAAAGAGTTTGATATTTTGAAAACGAAATAAAAAAGCCAAACTTGAATTATAAAATAAATTTGAACTCAAGTAAATTGGTTGAAGTGATTTTGAAATAAAAATCAGATATTGAGCTATAAAGTGGAAGTGAACTAATTAGAATATTAATTAGTTAATTGGATATAAAATGGATATTAACTGGGTTGAATAAATTTGGATTGTGAGTAAAAAAAATGGAATTTGGAAATGAAACTTGACTTATAAATAAAACTCAACTTAGATGGTAAGCAAATTAAATAAAAATTGGAAAGGTGTCGAGTAAAATGGAAATAGTCTGAAATGGTGACAACTCCAATTATAAATAATTAATTAAATTGAAGCTTAAATAAATTGATATTGCTTGAGATATTAAATAAATGGATTTGAATATGTAATTAAAATTGAAGTGGATTAAATGAACGAACCAATTAATTAATTAGCAATTGAATTGGAATTCGATTGAATAGAAATCAATTTAAATAAAATGGATTTGAATATACAGAGAGTAAATATGAATGGAATGCAACTGAATTAATTTAGAATCAACTGAAATAGAATAAAATGAAATATAAATTGATTTGGAATCAATTAAAAATAGTTATAAGCTTAAATGGTTATTCATTTAAATGAATAACGTCGAATTTGCATAGAAAAATTGGCGTTGGCGAAAACGGAAGTAAATAAAATTCTATGAATTAATAGAAGTGGATAAAATTGATTTTTTTAATCAATTTGAGATGGATATGAAATTGCTTGATATAAATATGAGTTGAATGCAATAAATTGGGTTGTAAATCATTTCAGATTGAATGAAATGGTATATGAATCAAGTGGAAGTAATTAAATTAGTAACAGGACCTTACAGATGTTTATAAATCTTTGTTTGCATGTTGAATATGAAATTAATGTGTTAAGTTAAATGGATAAAATGTTATGGAACCTTCATATCTTTGTACTTACATGGTTTAAAATTAAGTACATGTACAGAGAGACTATTTGGCTAGAGTTGAGTTGCGAAATTGCTTTTGTAGTAAATGCTTGCTAAATAATGCTTAAAAACGCTAAATAAGGTACGTTTTCGGATTAAATACTGCGAAAAATATAAATATTGATATATATTTTTGTTTTCCGACCGTGTGGGTCGATTTATATATATTTATCTCTTTTGTTAAATTGCAAAAGGCCCTCCATGCAAGGGAGAATGTCAAAAAATTTCGAAAATTTAGGATGTTAAAAGAATTTTGAATTTTTTTTTTGTTAACGAAGATTTGACTTCGAATTTGTAATCGAAATAAAGGATTTTAGTTTAGAATGGAAAATTAATTGTTGATTGAAAATTAAGAGGTTAGGGAAGTGGAATGTCAGGTTAGCTAAGTAGGTTTTGATAGATTAATGAGGTTGGAACATTTTCCTACCTTAGCTATATCGATGACGAAATTCTTTTAAGGAAGGAGTAATGTAACGACTTGGATTTTTGGACGTTTGATTTGAAATATTTAAATGATTTTAAATATTGAATTGGAAGTATATGTTGGTTTTGAGTATAAAATTTGGGTTTATTTATAAAATAAATTCAGATTTAAATATAGAGATTTATTAGATAATTTAATTATGGAATTTTGTAATTGAATATTGGTTAAATTATCGTATCTTGAGTTTAATCTCGATAAAAATTATTTAAAGGCTTGTAAAATTTATTTTAGTAATAATGATGATAATATTAGTTTTAAAATTAAATTTAGAAGTGATCTGTTCAATTTTAACAATAGTTGGTTCAAATGTACGTTTAAAAATAGCTTTCCGAGACACAGTCTTGGAATTCGATGAAACCAGTTCCATCGGATCCGTAACAGTGTATTATTATCGGATTTCAAATTTCATAGCGTTTGGAGTTATCGTTTGGCTGTACGGGATAGAAACGCATTGAAATTAATATCGAAAATCCGATATAATAATTGAGCTCAAAACGCTATCTTCTCCATACGATCGAATTAGAACTCGAAACCTTTTCCATTATGTTCAGAATAGGGGTATAATATTATAAGCGTCTGGCGACATGCCTCGGTAGGAGTTCGAAATTTTGTATTGTGTAAACCGAGACGTTTAAAACTTAAATAATATAATAAATTGTTGAACGACCATATTTCTATCAAAACTTTTCTCCTTCACCTCAGAACTACTGTAGACATCTACACGCGAGACATTTTTTCCCCTTTTAAAAACACGTTCCCTCTTCGTTCAAAAAAAAACAGTCGGTTGTCTCAAAATTGAGACTGCCTTGTTTCTTCCTCAAAAACGAAAACCATTCGAAAAAAAGGATGCAATCCAATTTTAAAAACTCACGCAGTCGAGAGAGACAAATATACAGAAATCAAAATCGAAACTGACTTCGATTTTTAAGAAATCAATCTCGCATATTGTCGCGACTCGTTGCTGTGTCCCGCCTGAAAAAGGGAGCTTCGACGTTAGGTGGCGCGC
The DNA here is from genome assembly GCA_030765085.1 of Allium cepa. Lineage (NCBI taxonomy): Eukaryota > Viridiplantae > Streptophyta > Magnoliopsida > Asparagales > Amaryllidaceae > Allium > Allium cepa. The sequence goes on along the minus strand of CM060935.1, from coordinate 673,400,340 downwards.
ACGTATAGGGTTCGACGACGGCGTCATGGAAAATGGCGCGGTCTAGGAAATCAACGTAGGGAGGTTCGATCTAGAGCTGCTCGAAGAAAGAAGCGGAATTGCGTGCGCGCGTGAGGATGTGGTGGCATGTTACTGTGTAGGTCGCGATTGTCCAGGACATCGCTATAGGAAGCAGCAGAGGCAGAGTCGTACTCTGTGGAGGCGGACTCTCTGGCGATGGTGAGCGTGTGAAGCAGGCGTTGGTGGAGCAGCGAGCAGTCAATGAAACTGGGTTCGCAGTGTCTTTTGTGTTAACGTGATTAGTAGGAAGGATTAAGGTAAAATTTCTGTGGTTAATTTTTTTAGGCAATTAAATTTTTTTAGGCAATTAATTTTTTTGTTAATTAGTTTAAAAAAATACAAAATTAAAATCTCAATAACTTATAAAATTAAAAACGATTGCGTGCGAGGTTCAAAAATTTAACGGAATCAATCAGGTGAAGTTCGGAGCTACGAAATCTGAGCGAAAGGATTTAAATTGGATTGGATTGCGAAATTGTTTTCAAATGTGAGGAACTGGAAGTAATATCTTATAAAGATATTTTGAAATATATTTTGAAAAATTTATAACAAGGCACGATGATTGTTTATGGATGTGTGTTGATAGTTAAATAACGACTATCAATTTTGGCCAAATTCGTTAATCGTTTCGAAGAGACCGGGATCAGATTTAATTTTTCGAAAACCACTTCGATCCGGTTTGAACGTTACGAATGAATACCGTGAAGATGATGAAGACGGTGATTCAGTTTGTCCAGACCCAAGACAACTTGTATGGATAAATGCTATCGAAACATCGTCATTGGAGGACGATGAGCATTCTAAGAAAAATTGTGTTCTTGAAAGGTAATGCTTAGTCTCGAGCCTCATCAATCGGAAATGACTAAAATATGGAAGATGCAGCAAGGCTAAGTCGGTCGCATCCAACTAGGGTACATTATCACATTTCTAGATGTCCTCGAAAACATTTATATTGTGGATATGGTTGTGCATGAAAGGAGCGCTTGATGGTAAGAGCCGGAACACTCGGGGTGATAACATATTCGGTCTATTCAGGGCAGAGGTAGGTCGGTTTTGTGTAACAGGGGATCTCGGCATGGTCATCGATACATTGTTATAGAGGTGTACTGTGGTGGACGGTGTCCCAGTGGCCCGGTCATTCGATGGAATTCACTCTTCAGTAAGCGCTGTACGGTTTTGATTGTGCCAAGCTATGCTGAAACGTGAGATGCAAGCATTTCAGACGATTTTGATAAAAATTATTTTGGTTATCGTAAGGTAAAACCCACTGTGTTTATTTGTGACGTGGTCTTACGAGATACCTTCATTTTCAAGGGATTTTGAAAAGTTAATAATTCAAATTGAGTGTGTTTTCTCACGCTGATTTTTCAGATTGACTCGGGAGTTATTTTATTATAATGCTCGGGTCAGACCGAGTATTACAGATTTATGTAAATATTATGAAGCTCAGGAGACGAGCTGGAAGAGTTCAGATGTATATCACGTATTTGGTTATTTTCCGCTGTGTGAGGACAAGTTATTAAACTATCCAGATTGATGTATTGAATTGTTGTACTCTGATAATGGTATGTATATTAACGGTACAGTTTTGTATTTTTTTTATTATACATTATATTTTGTTCCGCCGCGATTGTGAGGTTCTGTGTTGTTTTTAATTTTTTCTTCTACATTTTCCTTCTTTAACCCTAATGAACTGCTATTTCCGGCACTCGACTGCTTGGCATTTTATGCAGTGGACGTATTAATGTCCATTTTCGAGTGTCGAAAATCCCCGTCCGTTACACAAAGTATAAAAGGAAATTAGAAGGGGTTTGTAGAGTTCCACATATAATATACTTTGTTCTATTTAAAAAATTTGATAGAACAATGTATACCAAAATTTTCTCAGTATACCACTTATCGGTGATACCTTTCATATTTCTGTTATTCATACACTGTCTCAAACCCCAACTCGCCACAAATCAATTAAAGTTCAATGAAATCAGTTTGAAACTCAAGTATTCCCTAATTGTATAGCTGTATTCAGCAACTTGCCACAAATAATTTGAAACTCAACGAAATAATGTTTGTCAATTCTAATTTTCACTCGTATATGTGAAGAAATATTTGCCTGAGTTATATATATATATATATATATATGCATATGTATACGTAAATGTATATGTGTATGTGTGCAAGAATCGGCCATCTCATTTTGGCTACATCTCTATTCCTCCTGATTTTCACCACACATTCTCGTTTAAATAATAGTATGACGTGACAAAAGAGAGAAACAATCATCAATTAAATGGGAACGTGTGGTGGAAATTAGGAGGATTTAAGGTGTGGCCAAAATGAGGTGTAGCCGATCCTTGCCATGTATATACGTGCACGCGTGCGCATGCATCAAGATTTCTAATATGGTTTAACTAAATGGATTAAGAAGAAACCATGTATGTAATCAGGATTTTTAACGTGGTTTAACTAAATGGATTAAGAAGAAGCCATGTATGTAATCAAGAAGAAAGGCAATTTTGTTCTAAACCGAAGTGGCCATAGTTATATGCAAGTATCCACTAACAACATCAGTATATTAAGTTTTAGATTTATAAATTTATCTTTTATTATAGTACAAACAGGAAGGCATCAAAACAAGGGTGATTTTATTAGAAATCAAAATCAAGAAGAAAAAGGAATCAATGGCGTCAAAGCAGATGGAGCAAATTCAGAAAAAACTAGCCATGTTGAATTACCCTAGGTCAGATGCCCCTTCTCAATCTCCTCTTTTTGCGGGTGTCGAGCGATATACCCTTCTCGAATGGCTTTTCTTCAGGTCAGATCTTTTTCCTACATTATATGATCCCCTTATGGTGATTTTTCTATGAATCTGCTAAACATACTCAAAAATATGTTATAAATTCTTCGTATGCAATAGTTTAATTGGATATTGCTGTTGATTGTGATGGACAGATTATTAGGAGATAGATCACCATTTACACAGCAAAATTGGCAGGGAGATTACATGGATCGTGATGAGGAAACTGCTCGAATTCAACGTAACATTTTATGCTTCTTAGCTTTAAAAATTGATCAATATGTGTGTGTGTGTGTATAAAGTTTTTGTGCATATTATAGAGGGGATATCAATGACGACAGCTATAAAATGATTGTAGAACTTGCTAATCAGCCATACTCCAAAATAAGGATTTGTATAATCAAAATCTGGTAAATTCACCATATTGATGGCCAATCATGCCGATCAGTTGATCCGCCTTATACGACTTGGAATAATCAATCGTCAGTGCCTTATATCACAATTATGTTTTTTTTTCCTTCTTTCCTTTCAAATTGAGGGGCATTATTGGGATTATTGGAACAAGGTACTGATAATGAAATAATTTAGGTGAATTATGAATGCTATTTATCAATTTATTTGCTGCTGGGTTCTCTAAGGAAAACATCAAATTGCCAAAGAGATAAATCATTTAAAATGTGCGAAAAAATAATAAGGTTGTAACAACTACCTGTACAGATGCATTTTCTAAGTTATATTTTGAGTCGTTTATGTAATGTTTATGGATGGTACATTAGTGAAACCATGAAAATTTAGGTATGAGAACCAGCTAATAAATAAATCAACATTACATGAGTGACAAAATATATTGTAGTTTTGCAGATCTGGCTGAGATTGCGAGCTTCTTGGGTATCACACCTTCAGTTGACACAGACGCTATTCAGGTCTCTTGATATTTCATCATTATGTTTGACTTGTATCTGAGTTCTAAACTAGCTAATGCTTTGTTTGTATACCACTTAAATAACAATAGTGTGTGCTAATTATCTGCATCTAACTGAGCAAATTTGTATATCAAAATTTTCATGTAGAAAATTGTTTACATTTGTATGGTCTACTTTTTCCTTTTGTTATTGAAAACTTTCTGCTTAATTATAATTATAAATTTCAATCTCATAAGGATATAACAGTTTTTGGCAACTTACAATGATCCGCTAATGTTTTGCTCTTTATTTGTAAATGAGGATGCATCGTTTATTTTTTCATGCTGAACGGATCCCTTTATTGCTATCATGTTAAGTCCTGTCTACTTTTTTGTTGAGCTGTACGGACGCCGAAAATGTTGAGCATCCTATTTTTGAATGCCCCATTCATACAAACGCCATGATCATTGTTTGAAACCATTGTGAGCATACATATCAAACTGACACATGGCACAACTACTTAACAGAAGATTGTCAAGTTCTTGTTGCATCAACCTCATTTTATACACCTTGCATTTCCTTATGCTAGCCAATTTATGAATAATTGGTTTCCAACTCCCTGGATCGCATTAGCCCTCGTTTTTGATGGCTCATTAACCAACATTATGATTTTTATGTATCATGTACATCAAGGTTTGAGGTTTCGACCAAAACAGAGAGATTTTGGTCGTTTCGTTTAGTTTTTAGTAGGGGCTGAAACCATACCAAAACTTCAGTTCAATAAAAATAACAACAAAAAAAACGAACTTCAAATTTTACAATTGATATTTGTTAAAGAAATAATTTGAATTTTAAATATATGAATATTCAAAATTTGAAATTTCATCTTCGGAAACATATACAATCACGAAATATGTAAATGATATAACTAAAAAAAGTTTAAAGCGAAGCAATGAATAAATATTTTTTGATGTTCTAAATATTTATGATTAGTTAGTATTCTTCTTTTATATTTTATTTTTCAATTAAAGATAAATCAAATATTTAGTTTCAATAAATTAAACAAATATATGCGTAATATTTCAAAACAGAAACCGAAAATTTTGAAATTTACGAATTAAATCAAAATTCCTTAAATTACAAAAGACCGAAATTGATATCTCCGAAACCGAGATCTCGAAGCTTGATGTACATGCACTGGACCATTGAATCATGATCTCAACTCAATGCTGCATTGATTTTTTTTTTTCCTTCCTTACTCTTCCTCGTAAACGTTGAAATATTTCTTTATCAAGTACTCTATACTTGAGAGCCTCTCTTGCAGAAACGCCAGAAACATATGAAATTGTCACACTATATAGTGATTGAGATTCCCTTGTTAGTTGTCGCTAGTTCATATTTGTACACTCACGCTCCCTTGTGCTAGCTGATGTGAGATTATCAATTTTTAACCTACTGACTAACTATGCCATAAATGCGACACACGAGGGCACATCAATGATCTGTTAATATAATTTTAATCTTAAATAGACCTCTTTTATTTCTTTATGTAAATCTTCTGTTTAATGATAATAGGGAAGGGGCAGCTATGAGGATCGAGTAGAGATGTTTCATGTTTTAGTAGATCTTGTGGAAGCAAGTTGTTATTCCGATTATCCTGAATGGAGGTGATGCTTATTTCTTCAGATTTTGCATCCTATATGAGACTTTTATTCCGAGTATATACCCAACACAAGATTGTTTACTTGAGATTCTGATGGTCCACAGTGTGGATGAACAGCTAACAAAAGATGTACAATTGTTGGATTCTATTGCTGAGAAACAAGCACAAGTTTTCTCAGAGGAGTGTAAACTCTTTCCAGCAGATGTACAAATTCAGTCCATTTATCCAATGTAAACATTTTATTTATTTATTTATTTTTGTCGAATAATTTAATCGACTTTGTATTCCTTTCAGCAAAACACTCGTTAATTCATATTCAGGTCAGGCAATGTCATATGCTGATGTTATCCAATCACCATGATTCTGAGTTAGTTGTACTGAAATTTAAAAGCATTTGCTAGTTGCTATAAGATTTCAATGTAATAAACAATTGTATACTTGAATTGCCATAGTTGTGAGAGATAATGATTGTAAAAATAGTCAAAAACCGGTTTGGTCTTAACCTTAATCGTATATAGGTGATGATCGTTAGTATAGCAAAAAAGCCAGTTAGGTCTAACCTTAGCCATATAGAATCTAAATGCATAATCTGATTGGGCGTATATTAACTTAGTACGATCATTGGCCCGTACATTATCAGATTAAACATCACTATGTTTCTTATTATATTATTTCTGTCTGGCCAGGTATATCTGAATTACGGTCGAAACTGTCCAAGCATACAAAGAAACTGTCAAATTTGCAACAGATGGTTCAGGAACTGGCATCTAAGGTATTATACCTGGCTTTCTTCTATACCATGTGCAAATATTCAATATTATGTCTCTTATGTTTAGTGCTGCCACTTTAGGATATCATATGCTTGCTATATCACAATCCAACCAATTTCATTTTCCAAATGAGTATAAGAGATTATTTTTTTCCAACTTGTAGACGCGAGTCCTATTTCTCATATGTTACTCTTTAGTTTGTTCGTGGATGATCAAAATAAATAATTAGTGCACTCAATGAGTCAATGTTACTTATCACTCTTTGTTGTTGTTAAACAGTATCCTTACAATCCAAACGAAGATTACATGGAAACAGAATTGAACCTTCGATCACAGTTGGAGTCCTTTCTAGAAACTGTGAAGTCTTTCAATCAGATATACACCAAGGTATTGATACTTCCGCATGAGGTGTTTTCAATAGTGTTTTTTCTTTCATGTTGATCATATATATGTATGGAATATGTTTCTTTAGTACATCACATATGCTTTTTGTGATATATGCCAAAGAAATAGCAGTGTTTGTGGTATATGTCTATTATCAGGAATGAGGAGTGATAAATACACTCCAATTTCTCTTCTCTTACCGGCGACCGTTTTCTCTTAAATTTAAATCTTTTTGGGTGAAAAGAGGTAAGTCGGAGTAGAAGTGAATATGTTTATCCCTCCGCTTAGAAATTTGCTTTTCTTTAAGTTTTGTAGGCCAAGAAGTTTGTCTGTATGCTTTTGTTTATCTAATGCCGACTTTTCACATGAATTTTATTTTCATATGATTTGATGTAGGAGATCCGGCCTTGGACGCACATGATGGAGGTGCCACAATTGCATGGATTTGGTCCCACTGCCAATCGCTTGTTAGAAGCCTACAACACACTTTTGAAGGTACGAACATCTGAAAACTTTTTTTTCACTTCCGAAAATATTAGGTGATGTTTGGTTTGTTGTTTTTAGTTTTGGGTTTTCGTCCATACAAAAATGCACATGACGCATGTATATTGCCGAAAATGGCCAATTTAGAAAATGAAATTAACATACAAAATAGAAAACAATTTTTTGTTTTGTTTTCCATGCTTTGGAAAATAACACAAGTACGTGAAACAATCCATTCTTCCATCGTTCTTCTACCCCCTTCGTCATTCCTTCCGTCTTTCTTTCATCTCCTTCGTCGTCCCTTTATTCTTTTCTTATTTGACATATATATTGAAAATCGATAACACAAAATTTGTTTTTAAACCAAACACTGCCTTAATTTTCATTTAAAGTCAAGCTATTCTTATATGCAATAGCTTATGACATGGTGGCCATTTTAACGATACTATTGAAATGATGATAAAGTGGCGATTAGTTTTGTATGATGCTTTTTTTTCCTCTCAGAAATTGGTAAATGGAAAATTAAGGATATTGGTATTGATACTCCGGTGTTGAATACGAATGCTTTCAAGCATCAATCTTGTCTCTTTTCCATTTCCAATTCCATCTAGAGGTGGATTTGAATTATCCATTATTTGATTAATGATTTTGGATTAAACGTTAATCATGACTAGGGTAAAATTAGGATAAATAACGAAATGACAGTTAGGTCAATATGGATGTAATTTTATGAGGTGTCTAGTTTAATTAGTACCCCTCATGGTAAAAGAAATGTTTTGAAAGAAATTGATCTCCTCATATCCAAAACTGGAGTGTCAATAACAATACCAAAATTAAAATTGCCGAGGGGGGAATTGGATATGTGGAGAATTTATAAAACATAATGAAACGGATAAGGATAAATAATTATTTGTAGTGTTATTTTGAGATGTATCCATTATCACCAAAATGTCCTCATTCATTCATTTCAATTTTCGATTCCTATTTCTCGCTCACCCCTTCTTAAGTCGCATTCTCCTTTTCTTCAATTTCTGCTAATTTGATTTGCTACCACTTGTGATTAGTCCTCTTTCACTCCCTCTCCATCCATTTTGTCTGTCCTAAACCCAAATTTCTATCAAACTGCAATCTCTAATTCTTGATTTTTTATACACTAGTTTTGTATTAGTACCGATAGAGATGGAAATTGCAGTGATTTCCTCTTTTTCCACTTTCAATATTATTTTTTCAAATTAAAATTGAAATTACTGGATTGAAAATTATGGTTTTGGAATCGAAAAGATAGAGAAAAAGGTTCTTGACAGGATAAAGATAATGCTACATACATTAGTAATTGTGTGCTATTTTAATAAGGGAAAGAATAAAAAATTGATTATCCGTTTAACAAAAGTAAATAACAATTGAAAATTTCTCTAGTTTTTCATTCTCCTTCTCAATATTGCTTCTCGCTTTAGTAACCTTTTTCTTTCAACTGTTGGCACTAATATTTTACACATATGATGAAGACAATCGTTTCCATTTATGCAATTGCATACAGGAGTTCAACATTCAAATTTGTTCTAATAAATTCAACGATCACATCTAATCTCAGAACTTGAAATAGTTTTGATTTAACATTCATTTTGACCTGGTGATAATGGAAATCACCATGCATATACCTTGAATGATACGATAAGCATATCTAAAAATGCTCGTTCCTTTATACAACTGTGCACTACATTTCATTATAAATGTAAATAACAACTTCGTTTTGATTGCTTGTGCCATAAAAAATAAATTATAATCCTCAACCCTATTTATTGAAGTTAATTTTTTCTTAGAGATTACTGGGATGATATATGCTGATTAATATGTTTTGACTGCAGTTTATGGGGGACCTTAGAAGCATGCGTGATTCTCATGCTGCGATGGCAATTGGATCGGTTTCAACTAGGGACGAACCTTTGTCGATCACTAAAATTATAATGGACTGTGAGTCGTCGTTGACCTTTCTAAATCGAAGCCTTGTCATACTCTCAACTTCCATTGCTCGTGAACAAGGTGATGATCTGTGAATCCTGAGGTAGTTGGACAGTGTTGAAGTTATTTTACTTGTCTTTTTTTAATTGTGGTTTCCCGATAAATGAGTATCTGTTCATATTACATTCAGTCTGGAAGAAATATTGGATTCATTTTGTAAGTTGAATTTAATTTTGTATTTGTGAGCTGCGGAAGTTGTTATGGTATTGTGTGTTTGAATTGCAAGTTGTTGAACGCTGTTAGTGGAGTTGAACATGAGCATTTATTTTTGCAATTGCGTGATATTTTCTTGAAATTTGCCACGGAAGCTCAACCTGAGGCCAAGTGTTCCTATATTCGCTTTCAAAAATCTTCGAGGAAAAATAAATCTGTTTGGATATTGTTTATGGATGAAACTGAAAAGCCTCTCAGTATGTTTTATCTGTTTGCAACTACTTTTGACTTCTTCATTGCACTTGCATACAAATATCATCTTTGAGTAAAATACATACCTGAATGAAATAATCAAATTTTAATAAAAAATCGCTTTTGGTAAAAAGCCTTCACGTATGGTTTTGGTTTTAATCAGATAAAGGAATCATAGAAAATATAGTTAGAATTGATTTCAAAATATCAGATTTTAGAAAGAAAAAAAGATTGGAGCATGAGGAAAAAATTGACTACTGACAAATTATTTTATTTATAACTAGATGGAATTTTCTTTTATTTTCAAAATTTTCAAAAAATATTTTTTTCGTGGAGTAAATGAAAATAATAAAAACTGAAGATAAAGAGTGCGTATGTTTATTGGTACTTAGTAAAAACTATAAAAGGAAATACATGTGGAAAAAAATTCATTATTGAAATTCAAACATAATTCGAACTTATGACCTTAATGAAGTCCCAACGTTTATGAATAAAAATTAAAATTAATGTTTATCCTATCGAGATTCAAAGTTGCAGCCTCATATGTATGTATGTAGTTGGTGTATTTCGAGAACTTTACGATTGATCAGATAAAAGTTATATACATCATAGAACTCTTCTCCATGTCCGGTGCTTACAAATGGATCTGCTGTGCGGTTAAGCACACTATGCATGATGGTTCGTTTTAAACAGTAAACCAACAATTCATAACATGTCATGTATCTCATAGCATGCAAATAATAATAATAATAATAATAATAATAATAATAGAACATATAAAATAAAAACTATACAATAGATGAAATGATAGTATGGTCAAATAAAAATTTTGATGTCATAAATAAACCATCTCAAAGTAGATCGGTTCATGTAACCATACATCTAGATAAATGTAAGTCATAATTTCTCAAGTATATTATTGGCTACATAATTATCTCTAAATAACTTAAATAATAAGTGCTAACTACAACATAGCACTACACAATGGAATAATAATAGTAGCTCCAAACAGTAATAATAAGCGTGTAAGCCTCAATGGTAATACTAAGTGTATAAGCCTCTAGCTTGCCATTTACAAAACTTCAAGTGTAATTACACTCGCACCTGGCTCTCAATCCACTACAAGGAAAATCGGCAATTGCGTCGGCAGAAAACCGACGCCGGTCGATTTTAACCGACGCAAGCCGCTTCTAAAAACCGACGCAAAAAAAGACGTCACCACCAAGCATTCGAGTCCGGCTTTGCGTCGGTTTCGTCACCACTTTAGTGTCGGGAAGTGACGGCTATATCCACGTGGGCATTTTTCAAAATTCTGTTGGGCGTAGCTTGCCGACGCAAACCTGTAATCAAACAGTTGATTCTAGCCCACGTAAGCCTGCAACCAAACGGCCGACGCAAGCCGATTCCATCCGACGCAAGCCTGTGTTCTGCTGTATGCGCCCTCAAACCACAATATAAACAATTTCTTTCGAATTATAACAACATTCAATCTTCCAACACAAGTACAACACCAACCTCTCATCAATCAAACATAACATTCTCAATTTTCCATCAAACAACAACTATATATCCAAACTCATCAATCAACCACAACGTTCACTAATATACATCATACTCAACAATACATATAAGTAATATCAAACAAATCATGCATCATTGTCCTACTCATCATCATACACCAAACAACAATAAGCTCAACACAAAACGACGCCAAAAACGTGACATACACAACCTTACCTACTCATCATCTCCAGACGCATCCTCTCCAGGCATTCTTCCATGCTCTGCCAGGTATACCGCGATATGCGCATCGATCTGCTGTGCAAAAGCATTGCTCTTCCGTCAGCCATTGATCTCCGCAAACTGCTGACGCAACAAAGCTATCTTCTCCTCTACTTGGGATCTCCTGTAACCCTCTGGGACAATATCGCCTGTGAAATAGTTAATAGCTAGTTATAATTTATGCTTCATATCATATTAAATGTATATATTAGTTAATGAAGCAGTTTACCTTCATATTTCCATAACTATATAACCTATTTCACATAGGCGGATCTATAACGGCGTCTCAAATATGGTTTGACTCCTCAACGGTCAACTCCTCACGTCCGGTGGTCTGCGCCACACGTGTCCGCTCCGTCTCATATGATTCCAGCGATTATAAATAAAAGTTTGACACGAAAAAATTTTAATTTACGATTTTTTAGCTGTGAAATAAATTATTATCAAATACTATCATTACGGATAAACATATTTACCATTACGGATTGAGATTTGGCGTCTGTCCATCTATACGAAACATTGCCTTCCCCGTTTGTCTCCTCCACAACATGTGTGGCAGTAAACAACTTAGCCATCATAGGCTCGCGATTGTACTTCTTAGACTAAAAATATACATATGAATAAACAATATTACCAATATGATTAAATAATGTTACAGATATTTATAAACACAATTTATAAATTTACCAATTCGTTTTTATGTTGCTGAAAAGATTTCGAGCCACCACGATGTACAACAGGATTCTTATTTCTGTTTTCGCGATTCCGCGCTGATATTTCCTATACATTTAAACACAAGGTTAACTATATTAATGCAACTAATATACAAAATCTTAAAATTTTTAAATTACAATTCGAAAGTGGATAGCTTACTTTGAATTTAGGAGTATCCCAGAGCCGAAGAAACTCACTATATACTTCAGCGCTCATCCAACTTGGCTTTTTTCTCACACTCTTTGCTTTAGTTATCATGTTTCTACAATTTTTTCTCATTCTTTGATTCCAATGATTTCTAAACACATCCAGATCCTGGGGTCAACACGTACGACAACCTGCATATTGAAATTAACTTGAATTATAAACATTCTATTGACATTCAAATCAAACAAAAATTTATACTTAAGTACCATCAAATCTTCCCATATTGCGTTCTTTACAGGCGCTGGGATGTCGTCCCACCATGGCCAACAGCCGGACATCCTACTCATAAACGCCCGTCTCGACGTTTGTAAAATAAAATCTGAAGGCTCCACCTCAAAGCCCATGTATAAATTTTGATGTACATATTTAGTATATTTTAAATAACATACTTGAAATATATTTGATACTTACCCTGCCGTCTTCGGAACTAACTCAGCAACGGGGAGTAAATCCGGCGCACTGCCACTGGCACCTGTGTCGGGAGAAGGAGAAGGCTCAGACCTACTGCCGTATCTCCTGTAAGACATATCTGCCACAAACATATCATATCGTATATCGTATATCATATCAGAACATATCATATCATATCATCGCATAAAACATCCCACTTGATTCAGATTTTAAATATTACATATGTCATAAAAATACATTATACAACATGCAATTCAAATATTTACATATGTCATATTCAGACTCTAAATATTACATATGTCTAAAAATACATTATACAACATGCAATTCAAATATTTAAAATTATCAATCTTCGTCGTTCTCTGATTCAGACTCGGTCTCGTACTCTATATCGTTTTCTTCAACACTTTCAAATTCCATCTACCAAAACATTTGATTCATCATTCAACAACCCTACATCAATGTCATCGGTTATTATTACTTCAGTATTTGTCTCAAGATCCGCTTGATACGCTGTTTCGTCTGGAATATTATTTCCGTCAAATGTAAATTTTGCCTTTGTTTTAAAAACAGTCGACCAATCTGCTTTATCTCTTTTCAATGATGGATACGGAGCAAAACAAACCTATAACACTTGCTTGGCCAATACGAAAGGATCATACTTATAGTAATGTGAGGTATGTTTTATTTCAGTAAGTTTATAATCTTTGTGCACGTTGATTTCAGTACCAGGAACATTGCTAAACCGCTTGCATTTGAATAAAAAACTTTTTCTGCAGGTTGTATGTAATATGTCAACTCTAAAACCTGTGTTAAGACGCTGTATTACATTAAAGAAGTGCTTCGGATGGAAGATGAACAGGTAGATGCTCCATTACATTAAAGAAACCTGGCGGAAATATTTTTTCCAGCTTGTAGAGCAGTATAAGAATTTCTACTTCAAGTCTACGTATATGGTCGACTTTTAACATCGTCGAACAAAGTTGTTTATAAAACAAACTTAATTCTGTTATAACACTCCATACTTTTACGGGCAACAGTTCTTTGAGAATCACGGGTAATAGATATTCCATCATGATATGGCAATCGTGACTTTTCATCCCACTCAATTTATTGTTTTTAAGTTTAACACATCTACGAAGATTAGAAGAAATCCCATCAAGACATCTTAGTGCTTCCACCCACTTTAGCACGAGTTTTACTTGCTTACTGTCTAGCTCATAGCATGCTTTGGGTTTTTTTATTGTCATTGTGTTTCATATGAAGCTTGAGACGTTTACAAAAGTTTGCTATATCAAGTCTTGAATTCAAATCGTCCTTTGTTTTCCCCTTTACATTCATAACTGTATTAAACACGTTATCAAACACTTTTTTTCGTTGTGCATCACGTCAATATTATGTCGGAGTAGGAGATCTTTCCAGTAGGGTAACTTCCAAAATATACTTTGTTTGCACCAATTATGAATGTCTGATTTAACTGGAATTTCAGTCTGCACTCCAGTTTCATGTATCTTTGGATACTCCTTTACAATTTCATATATTTCTTCGCTTGACCAAATCTTCGGTGGTTGCATACCCTCTTCTCTATTAGCTATAAAGCTTTTTCTATCTATTCTAAAAAGTATGATTGAGATGGAGAAAACACCGATGACAATCAAACCAAGAAATTTTCTTTCCATACCGTAGCGAAAACGTCCGTGTTTCTTCCATACAATAAGGACAAGCTAGACGACGAGCCGTACTCCAACCTGAAAGCATCTCGTATGTAAGAAAATCACTAATAGTCCACAACAAAGAAGCGAACATACGAAAATTCTTTTTTCTCGAAATGTCGTATGTTTCAACTCCTTCATTCCATAGCGTTTTCAACTCTTCGATCAATGGTTGTAAATAAATATAAATTCCTTGTATTGGATCATCAGGCCCAGGGACGACAGTAGTGAGAAACATATATGTAGTTTTCATACACATTCATGGAGGTAAATTATAAGGAGTTACGATAATAGCCATGATGAATATTTACTACAAACTGAGAGAATGGTGCAAATCCATCCGTACATAAACCGAGTCTGACATTACGGCTTTTGGCAGCAAATGGGGGATAAGTCTTATCGAAATATTTCCATGCTTCTCCATCAGATGGATGTATCAAAGTTCCTTCTTACGGTGTTCTCACACTGTGCCATCGCATATGCCACGCTATAGCAGAAGATGCATATAACTTTTGAAGTCTGAAAGTGATGGGTAAATAATGCATTCTCTTGTATGGAACTTCTTTTCCTTTTTTTTTCTTGGTTTGTATCTTTCCTCGTTACATATTCTGCATTTTCTAAGCCCAACGTCATCTTTCCAATACAACATACAACCTTTTACACATGTATCTATCTTTTGGTACGACAGACCGAAAGCGGATATAAATTTTTTCACTTTATAATGACTATCGCAAATCATAATATTGGATGGCATGTGTCGTTTTGCTGCTTGTACAACTGCTGTAAATCCAGCTTCTGTAAGGTTGAATTTTGATTTCATAGTAATGTATTCGGCAGTTACTGATAATTCGGTTCCACTTTTACAACCATCCCACAACGGCTTTTTAGCAGAGTCCAATAAATCATATATATTTTTAGCTCCCACAGTCGGTTCTTCTTTGACATTTACATCCTCATCGTCATCTTGATCAAACATTGGAAACATTCATCGTGCTGCATCTTCCACCATATTTTCTATTGGATTCGTCATAACATTATTGTCATCTAACGCTACAGGATTAGGTGTGCGTGCAAGAAGTTCTCCATGACGATCCCACAAGTAATAATTCGGCACAAAATCATTTTTATACAAATGTACTTCAACTATATCTGCTTTCCAATGCTTCAAATGTTTGCACTTACTACACGGGCAACGAAGTTCTTCGTTATTATGATTATTTGATTTAGCGAATCTAATAAATTCGTGTACACCGTTAAAGAAATGTTTCTTTGTTGAACCTTTCATACCAGTTTTGACTTCATACATCCAACTACGGTAGAGAAAATAATCGAACATTTTTCTCGATTTGAAAATATATGTTAGAAACACAATAAAGTTTATCGTTTATTAAACTAAATAATCAATTCGATTTAATTTTTGCCTTTTGCTTTATTGTTTTAACTTTGATGGTCGACCGTCCTACTTCCCATTACAAATACAATAAAGTAATTTAATTACATTTCGTAAATCATATCATTTTAACGGTTCACAAAATTTCGGCAGCACTTCCCCTTTGTTTCCTGTATCGTACACAAATACGTGTACACAGGGAACAAATCAGAAGTGCTATCGAAATATTGTAAACCATTTAAAATGATATGATTTACAAAATGTAATTATACTTTATTGTATTCGTAACTTGTCCAATACAGGGACAAATCCGACAAATATTGTATCAGATGAATATAGATGTCCGTTCTGTGAAAAACCGAACAGCTATATAACGATCATATACAACACTTGTCAGACGGGGCCAAAAATTCTCTAAGGGGTTTAAAAAATAAAAATTTTATGATTAACAATATTCATTCAACTATTTAAATATTTATTAACTAAATTTGAAATTTTACAACGTAATTTAACTTTCATTTAACTATTTTAATTTTTAATTTGCCAATTATGTAAATTAAAATAAGTTGTTCACACTTATAATTAGTAAAAATAGATTTTTTTTATACTAAATCAACTAATACCTTTTATCATCAACTAATGTACACCATTAACATCAACCTATATGCAATAATCAACAATTACAAATTGATAATCAACTCTTTTCCCTAATTTTCCTAATTTCAAGCCGACAATGTCAAAATTATATTTCCAAACCAATTTAAAACAGTAATATCATCGAGTAATACCAACCAATCATCAATTTCTAATCTACCATCAACTAATTTCAAAATTTAGGGTTTAAATCATACCTCAAATAAACTAAAATCGGAAAGAAAGAAGATACCGGAGAGCTTTAGAGAGCGTCGGGGGCTAGATTTGACTTGAGACGGCGGTGACGGCAGGCGGCTGCGGCGGGTGACGAGGAGGAGGGTTTTGACGCAAAAATTTAGAGGGAAGAATAATGAAAACTGCTCGTGGGTTTTGCTTCTGTAATGCGATATTGCATCGGCTAGAATCGACTGCGTTTTTTAGCCGATTCTCGCCGACGCAAAGCCTGGACACTAAACAAGCCGATTCTAGTAATGATCTACTCCTAAGTTACAAAATAAGTACAAATAACTTCGGGTCAGGTAATTATCTGGAGTGAATGATTCATATACCAAAACTAATACTATGTAAACTCAGTACATACAAAAAACATATGAGTATAAAAACCCTTATATGTCCTTGTAAATGATGCAGCATTTAGTTAGCACAAGCATTTTATATGTCTAATCAACCGTCAAGGTAAAGGAATGCGGCTCCACAAGTAATGGAAACAAGGGTGTCAAAGGTAAATGTCAACAATATCTTATGCATCAAAACAAGTATTCATGGTATTCAAAACCTCCACTCATTCTCATAAGCGTACCTCCTAGTGCACATCATGGGTATATGATAATTTATGCGACCATCTATAATCATGCGGTCTTGGCTTTGCTGTTGAAACCATCATGTCGACAACTATAAAGTACTACAAAGAATATTATGTCGTTGGCTTGAATTACCGCTAACCTGCTCCGGGGAGCATCCCCACTTTGCAAGCGTCCCACTCTATAACAGTTCCTCTTTTATACCTCAAGCCTCTTCTACCAATGCTCCCTGCAACATGGTTTTGATGTTTTGTTGATAAAAACTGTATAATAAGTACCACCGATAGTCTTATCAAGTATTACTAGCTTAAGTTAGATGCTATCATATTATATACAAAGATGAAGTATACTTTCACAAAGGTTAAATCGAAGCAAATAAGAATATAATGGAGTGCATGAGATGTCAAAGCATCATAATGGAATTAACAAATATATGGGTGCACATAAATGTTGAACATACATACGAAGATAGATCACTAAGCTGAAAAGAAGACGATGATTTATATGGTATCGTTATCAAGTCCTTAAGAGCCTAGATTTGTTAAAATCACACGAATGATATCCAAATCACTTCCAATTTCAACAAATCATCCAAAATATTTCATACTATTTTTAAGTTTTTCTCAGGATCGAAACATGGAAATAGCAAAAAATGGATGAATATAAGGCAAAGTAGGGTGAAAAACTACCTATAATACTTTCTCAGACCCAATAACCGGTCAATTGGTTGTTTTAATCAGTCAATTGGTTAATGGTAACCGATCAACCCATTATAATAAGGCATAAGAAGTTTTCTCATTGTTGCTTCTTCATATTGCATCTCTTCATCCCGTAATCCTTTCTCTCTGTTCCAAACTCCATTCCACTTGAGTATTTTACTTTTATGAAGTGTTATATCTCTCTAATGCATCCCTATTTCAATTTTATAAACCTCTAATTTATTCTAGAGTAATATATCATTCTGAATTCACGCTAGCTGTAACACCCCATATTTTTGGTAAAATTATTTAGTATATTTAGTTAGCTAAATAAAATAAAATAATGTGTTGATTAGGGAATTGAGGCTTGATTTTAATTAGGGGTAGCCATGCCATTTAACAATGAATTAAAATAAGAGTTAAATTGAAATAGAGGAAGGATAAAATAGGAAAGAGGTTATTTCTATATCCTCCAAACCATAGCCGTGTATTAGAATACACATTCATTTCATTTTGAAAATTTTAAAACAAGAGGTCGGCCACCATTAACAAGGAAAAAAGGAAGAAAAGCTAGGAAGAAGCTAATTCAAATCAAATATGTTCACATCTCAATCTCTTTACACTCTAAATCTAAGGTGAATAATGTTTACATCTCATTTTTAATTTTGTTTTCAGTTTTAATATGAAATCTGAATATTTTGCAATGATTTGCCGTGTTTTTGAATGATGGAATGAATATATATACTTATCGATGAATTATGGTTATTCATATTGAATTTATGATATGTTTTAAGGTGAAAATTCTATAAAATGACATCCAAATGGCTTACGAATTTTTATAAAGGTCATAAATAATATTTTGGAGAATGGTTTCAATTTTCAAAACTTTCTAAAATTATGTGAAATTTATATGATTTTTTCTAGTAAAGAAAATGTTAATTTGGTTTAATAATTATTTTCGGTTAAATAATAAAAGATTTCGATCTAAATTTTTTATATGTTGGAAAGCATACTAAAATTGATTTTCTTGAATTTTTGTAGATTTTTTCTAAGTGTTTTAAGGGTTATAGAAAATTATTTAAGGTATAGGACTTACATGTTTTATATAATTTAAAAGTGGAGAAGGGGCTTTTTGCAAAATAATTTAAATTTGTTCATCCTAGAAAGCGGCAGCACTTTTGACAAATTGCAGTACCTTTCGTTGGTAAAGAAAGAGGCAACCAATCATATTTAGACATGTAAAGCAGGTTAGGTGAAAAAAACTATTTGCCACATATTTTTCACTATTTTGTCTTTTTCGGCACTAGGTTTCGCCTCCATACTATCACCTCTGACATAATTGAAACCAATGCATATGGTATTAGGAAACTTGTATGTGATGAATTGGACGTAGGCAAAAGGCATAAAGTCGAAACCATGAGGTACCGAAAGGGTTGAAGCTTTGTTTTGATTTTAAAAGAAAAATATGCCTGCTTGCTTTCGAATAAAATGGCTTTCGATTGAATAGCTTTGGACTAGATAAGATGGTTTTAAAAGGAATAGTTTTGATTGGGTTGCTCTTTTGTTTTAAATGATTGCTTTCGACTAAGTCGAAGCCATTAGCTGCCGCTTCCTACCTTTCGACCCAGATGGTTTCGAAAAGGTTATTTTGTTTTATAAAAACCTGGCCAACTCTCCAATGCTTTCGAAGGGATGGTTTCGGTACTACCACTTTATTACTTAGGAAATGGTTTCGAAACAGGTGCTACTTAAATGTTTTAAAAGACCCTTCTTCTAAAATTGAAGTAAAACTCAAATGGTTTCGAAAGAGATAGTTTTAAAGGGTTTCGAAACAGAAGCTTTCGACTATAATGGTTTTGACTAAAACAGTTTTCAAAGGTTTTGAAGGGGCAAATTTTTGAATGGTTTCGAAAGGTTTCCACTGTTTCAAATTGAACCCAAAATGCTTTCGAAAGAACTGAATTTTGACAGTTTCGAAAGGTTTTAATGAATGGTTTCGAAAGGAGTGGTTCCCCAAAATTTTGAAAGAGCTGAAGGAAAAAAAAATTCCTTATGTTTTCGAAAAGCAATACTTAAAGGTTTTAAAGAGACAAGTCTAAATGTTTTAAAGCTTTCGAAGGAAAGTCTTTTATTGGTTTCGAAAGAGTGGTTTTCAATGGTTTTGAAAGGTAAGATTTGGTCTTTCGGCCTAGATTGAGTAAAGGGTTTTTACTTGGTTTCGAAGGGAATACCTTCAAGAGTTTCGAATGGGTTGTTTTAAGGTTTTAAACAAGGGTTTCGAATATATTGAATAACCAGAATAGCCTTAGCATTTTCAAGTTAAAAAGGACTTTAACTTATTTGAAAGGATAGCTAATCCTTATTAAAATACATCAACATAATTTTGAATAAAGCGTATATATCATGGCAAAATAGCTTAGCGTAAAGCTATAGATATATTTTCCTTATATATATATATGATTTGATGGACTAAATCATTTTAAAAAGGTTTTCAAGGAAAATTTAAAGGGTAGTTAACCCTAAGAAAATGATTCAGATACTTAGTCCAGTTTTCAAGCAGTCAGCCTAGATTTCAGACAGTTGGTCCAGTTTGCTTACAATCAGCCTAGTTTTATGGATAGATAGTTCATTTGTAGCATAGCAGACCTTACTATTATGTTGTGGGCAGATAGTTCACATATTACTTGTTTTTAGACAGATGGTCCTTTATTTATCATAACATATATTGCTATTTTGATATAATCAGTTTAATTAACCGGTTTGGTTGCAGAAAAGGATTGCAAAATATATGTTTTGAAAAAGGATATTAGTGAGGGAAAACTCATTCCGCTAAGTTGCATGGTCTCACTTAATATCAGCAACACAAGATGTAACATAATTATTCACGCCGGGCTTTATGTCCGACTCGAAGATTTTGTTTCCCCTTAAACTCTCAGGTACTCAAAATTGATTTGAGTAGGCTGAGGGTTAAGTTTTTAGATTTTAGTCTTTTAGCGAATAAAGCTTCCGCAGACGAGCATGTGGCTGATGGATAGTTATTTAGGAGTCATATTTGTTTTGATTTCGCTGTGTATATTAAGTCAGATATGACTATATTGCTTTGATCAACCAAGAGGGCATTGTCATATGTTGCTCTTGGCGTATTTTTTAAATGATATATTTAATGATTGCTTGGGAAACGATATGAGATTATATAACATTGATATGCATTATTGTTTTGAAATGTAATCAGCAAAATGTTGTTTTTAAAAATAAGTGATTTTGTTCATATTCATTTGCTTCTGATATTATGAATACCATTATCATTACCGTATTTCACCACCAGAAGTTAATACTATGGATGACTACAGCATCTATAGTGCTTAGATTTTGGCGTCCATATACGGGATGTTGCACTAGGAAAAAAATTAACGGGAAATTTAAATTAAAAAAATTAAATTAATTATAATAAATGAAAACGTGGAATTTTAACAAACATTATAATTTGGCTGTTAAATTTTCATAGTTGCATTCGTGGCAATTTTATGAACAATTTTCATACATAAAGTTTTATAATTGGAGCTCGTATGAAAAAGTTATTAAAGTTTAATGATATAGAATAAAAAATAATTAAAATAAAAATATATGGTAAGAAATTATAAACTAGGCTACATTCCGGAGTGCATGATTAGTAGTCTATTTTCATGGGTTTGGATAGTTTATACTATAGGAACCTAAATGCGGTGCAATGTAATACTGGATGTTCACACTCACTAAACATTGAAGGTTTGAGATAATTGCTATGACGTGTGTTACTCTCAAAAAAAACGTAGGTCAGTATTGAGAGTCTCTTGTCATGGGGTTGGAAACTAAAAGGCTTGGTTAGTATGGTCCATGGTTAGGGTGTTTTATATGCTTTTGTGAGCATCATTGTGTCGTATGCTGGGTTGACCCAACTATTTTGTTGTCCCAACTCACTTTTTTCATTTTAGTTATAAAACCAAAAAATTGAAAACAAAGATGGGGAAAAATGCTACCCCTGCCACAGTTGATCCTTGCCTCTGCTAGACAATCCAAATGCGCTAGTAACCAAGACATTATATGAATTCATTATTTACTTTCATGTATATTTTACATAACCCATACATATGGCCCAACTCTGATTTATATGTTATTTTGTACGTTTACCTTGACATCCTAGACTTGTAGTGTAATATAACCTTATCTAAGTGGTAGTTAATATAGTTGTATATATGGTAACATATGTAAAGTTGGGGTGATGTAAACACATGGTAGTAGGCATATCTCATGATCACCATTACTCTTTTTATGAAAAGCAAGTTGGTTTTTATAATGGCCCGTCCACTTTTCATAGATATTATTACATGTGCTAGGTAAAGCACCTCAAAAGCTTCTGCACATACGCCTACAAAGCACAATCACTTAAAGTTGCTTAAGATAATCACACCTAAAAACTCATAAGATCCTACATACTTGCATTATCAGTTACAAAAAATAATCTGACCTCCCACGATGATAAATATTGTGACAAACAACAAAAAATATGACCAATACACGAAGCCAAGTAGCTTCAAACAAGAAGAATAAGATTACCTCTAAAACATGAACAAATACTAGTGATGCATGCAGCTAAAAAGGATAAACAAGCTATGAAATAGGAGCTTAAACACTCCTTATTGAATTATAAAGAAAATTTCAATACAAGAGGCTCCTCATCGTATGAATCAAAACAGCTCCAAGGAGATAGGAATCAAAAGCAAAAGATCACTATAAAGTCTAAGAGAAGCAATGAAAACAATATAAGAAAGAAGCCTTCGTTGCTGTGCAATCACCAAAACTCCAGTTGACATGAAGAAAAAATGGCAAGGCAAAAAAATCTGATCGGTTTGAATCTCCAAAGTGCCATAATCGAAAAGAAGGCAACAAGGCCAAAGCTTCTACCAAACCACCCGACTACCGATAAGACTTCTGAAAAATTATGCAACATGATCTCCTTATGCTTGCATAGAGTTAAGAGTATGCCCTAGGGTCAATTATGTAATTTGTTACATATATCTAACTCGTTGACCAATCTTGTTCGAAATAAAAGGTATTTTCTTCCTATTATATACTTGATGTAATGTGATTATATTAATTAATTAACTTAATTAAAAATATATTTAATAGAAAAATCATAAACGGTATATTTTGTGATAGTAGTTATAAAGTGTTGTAACCGTGAGTAATTTATCACAACGAAACAAATTTACCATTATAAATGTTCCTAGTCAAGATGCAACGAGACTGGATATCGATGTATCCGTTGAGACTGGAGTACGTAACGCTCTCCAAATGTTGGTAGTGTATTACTCATGATTGCTATGGGCACCTAGGGGTTACGTACTAATAATTATTGGATAACTATGGAACGACTCACTCGATAGTTTTCCGTTAGTTAATATAACTAAGGTCAAATAGAAAATATTGATGTGACTGATTTACACAGTTCTCTCAACTTGAGAATACTGTAGATCTTTGATATGAAAGCTCCACTTTGATCATAACCAAATCATGGCATGGCATCCATCGAGTTACTATAGTTGGGTCAAGTGGAAGTATTGGAAGTGACACACTATTCAAGAGAGGATTCATTTCCTCAGTTGTAAGCGGTTAGTATCATAGTCAACTCAAAGTCAAAATCTCTGGCCAGAGCATTTCGGTTAATAGTAACTATTATTATTGAACCAAGGACTTTGTATTTGGACTATAAAGTTGAATGTGGGTGAGGTTGGAATTTTGAACATCATCAAATTCCATAAGTCCAAAGTGATATAGTTTTGACGAAGAGAATTGGTGTAAACAAATGCCACAACCAGGTAATGCTTATTAAAATAAAATTGAATTTTTACCAAAAATGAGTAAGCAAAAAATTTGGCCATAATGTCACACCACATGCTAAGTGATATGTGAACGTTAACATTTGAATAATTTGATGTTAATCGCTGACCAAATTTATACCCAATAGTTACACAACCGAAATGATGAATTCTTTTAAGACTGAAGGATTCAATTAGTTTATAATTGTTATAAATTAATTAAACTAATTAATATTTATAAAATATTAATAATAAAAATTGAAAATGATTTGAGAAATAAATAATGTTATATATATATTTATAACAGTTATAAATATATCGATCGATATACAATATCGACAAGCGATTAAATTAGATTTAATTACATAGTATTTTGGCGTGGGTTTAGATGGGTTTAAGGCCCATCATCAGGGATACAAAATTTTGATTTTGGGAAGGTCTAGGGGTGGGTAAAACATTGGAAATTGGCTTGGAGATAATGGGTTAAGATCAAGTGAGAATGGGTAAAAAGGTTTTCCTCATTTCTCTTTAATACAACCATATATATATATATATCTATATGTATGTATGTATGTATGTATGTATGTATGTACGTATGTATGTATGTATCTTTAAAAGTAATGACTAACATTTTTAGCCGCCATTACCTTCTACATTGCTGGTTAAAACATAGCTCTTAGTCCACTCCAAAATTCTCAAATATATTTCAAATTAAAATAATACTATTCGATAGTTAGAGGTTGGTGATTCCGGATTTGCAATCTGACGAATCAAGAATAGTAAAAGGAAGAGAAGTCATTGCTTCAACATGGATTCAAAAGCATCATTAAATTGGTAATTTTAATTCATATTACAGTAATTGAATTATATTCTATGATCCTATGATGAGCAATTTCATATCTGTTTAAATATATTGCTGCTATATGTTTAGTTAGGTGAGAATTTTGTAAGTAGATGTAGTTGTCAAGAATCAGTTTGGTTATTGCATAATTTATTTATTATACTATTTGATTTATGTATGGACAAATGTTTTTAACTTTAAAAAAAATCAATTTTTGTCATTAATAATTGTTTTATATATATTTATTCATAAATTCACACACACACACACATATATATAAGTGTATATTTCTCTCTCATAATATCATATATACATATATAAGATATATATATATATATATATATATGATTTAAACACTTATTTATATATAATATGAATTTAAAATTTGAAAATTAATTATCATACATATATTCAAAATTTTAAATTAACATTTATTGAATTTTGAATTGTTTATTATATATAAAATAATTACGACATTAAAAATTTAATTTTATATTTTATAAAAAAATATTATATCATTTCACAAACATATAGAAAAAATTTAGGTATTTTTTAACAAATTTTATTATTTTTAATAATTAATATTATTTCGGAAAAATGTTTATGATTTATTAAAATAATAATTTAATTGAAAAATTCTTTAAATTTTTTTAACATTTCATTCACGATTCTAGAATTTCTGAAATTTTAAAATTTGAATTTTTAATAGTATATTATTTTATATTAAATAATCATTGCCGAAATCAATGAATTTGTTTTTAAAAATAATATTTCAACTTTGAAAAATCTTCGTATTTTTTATAAGCTCTATTTTATGATCCTAGATTTTGAAAAATTATAAATTTGAATTTCATCAATAGATTATTTTATGATAATTATTTATGGATGAAAACATTATTTTATTCATAATATATACAAATTAAAATACTAAAATTATTATGTTTGCAAAACTAAGTTAATTTTGAATTATAAATTATTTTTAATAATTGTTCTATCTTTATCTATATATATCTATATATAAATGTTTTATGTTCATATGTTATATATAATATATTTATACATACATATGTGTGTGTATTTTGTTACACATATACATGCACATGTTTGAACAACATACATGACATACAAAATGAGCTAATATGTCAGTTGCAATGTAAATCCCAAAATCTATATATGGCATGTTATACCTTTCACGGATTATTATATTACACATACACTCACACATATATGTATATGATACATTTATGTATAAAATAAATCAAATAAAATTAATTTCATTTCTTAATATATTTGAATTTAAATAAAATAAATGATTTTATTTAAATGAAATTTGGAAATATTCTAATTTACTTAGACTTCATAAGCCCAGTAAAGACTCAATATGTTATTTTTTGAAATTCACCCATAACTTCCGCTGCGGGCTGGTTCAGTTCCAACAACACGATGGTCAGGTATCTTAGTTATGTATATTTATTTATATAATATATTTGGATTAGAATCCCACACACCGGGCTCCGTAGTCTGACCCATGTATTTGTCTCGTTACTTTTATGACATTTCTTATTTACCATCATGAACATGTTTAGTATTTGGTTATGAGATTTAAGGTTAAGCTGATGGTGGATTACCCAGGAAGGATAATTTGAGGAATGTTATCTAATTTGCGACTATCTATTATTCCAATATAAAATAGTTTGCACGTACTTTATACATTTTCTTGTTTTCATTATTTTATTCAATTTATTTATTTATGTATAAGTGATCACTTTTTTACTATATAGATTTAGTAGTTACGATATCAGTTTGTAGTTTCTTTCAAATCTATTTTGTGTTACATAAAACATATTTTAACATATTATATATTATCTTAACCATTGTGGGTTATGCTACTTATGGATAGATGTATCTACGTAGATTTGACTTAACCAACACTAATAGTTTCTTGCATTTGGGGTCATATGAAGCATGATTTGATATCAATAATACTCTAAATACAAAACTTGTTCCAAGATTCCACTTTTAGAAGCTTATAACTTATGAACGTATAATGGTATTGATGAGTAAATGAAAGCAGTGGAAAGTAGAGTTTCTCATCTCTTCAATGATATATTGAATGTTTAAAATAAACTTATGAGTTAAAGGGAAACAAATTGTGAGTTGGACTAACGAAATATTCATAACTGCCATAGCTACATATACAAGTATTGTGATAGCTTCTCTTTGAGATAGGTATAAACTTGTAGCAACATCGGTTATATACTAACAACTCCAGTCTTATATCAATAATAACTAAAAATGCAAGAAACCAATATTATATAGGGGACAACCTTTATACATACCCTCATATACATGCAATAATCATTTTTCTACTAACAATAATGATGAGTTCTTATACATGCGATAATTTATAGAGCCACTTGATGTCAAAAGGAGACGACCGTCATCTAGAGGTGGAAAAATAAGAATGATGAGAAAAGGGAAGAAGCATAACTGAGAGTAGCCACTCACAAGAAAAGAGTAGTATGACATTTCAGTACCAAGGTCCAAAATCATACTTTAGAGGTAAGAGATTTTGTTCTGAAACAAGTTCTCTTGGATATAGGGGTGTTCGTTCGAATTGAGAAGGTCCTTAAGCAAACAAGTGAAAGCTTGGAGATGGAACATTCAATCTAGCTATGATCGATGGAGTTTTTATTCTGCAAGCATGGAACAACGATGGACTGCGTCACTATCATACGTAGTTTAACTTAGTTTATTTTCGCAAATAAGCCACCCAAGGATTCAAGGGATAATGTAATAGGGAAGGACTTGCCATGCTCTTCATTTATAATGCAATTCGCTTCTTGAACCAATGAAACCGTAATCAAGCAAGTGAAAAATACATACTGCACGATTAGCAGTACGGTCGAGAAGTATACTCCTCTAGCCTCGGATAATGGATGCGGTTATGGTCCCAGAGATCTATCAGATAATTCAACCCCATTCTCCTAGAACAAACTCCTCAAACTTGGGATAATGGTCGGGGAATATGCTCTCAGGAGTCGACCAGATAATTTGACCACAACCTTCAGGAATTTACCGCTGCCCAGAAATTGCCAATGTTAGGAAGAAAAACCCGTATAGGGGTCGATCAGATAATTTGACCCTAAACTTCAGGAATCAGACGCTGTCGGAGATTGGCAAGACAATGTTATGAAGTAAAACCTTTATAGGGATCGATTGGATGATTACCCCGATCTTCAAAAGAATCCGGCACTGCCCGGAGATTGGAAACATTAGGGAGGAAAACCCGTATAGGGGTCGCTGGGATAATTCGACTCCAACCGTCTGGAATCTTTTGTTGTTCGAAGATTGGAGATGTTAGAAAGAAAACCTATATACATGACGACCAGGTAATTTGACCTCAAACTTTCAGGAATTTTCCATTGCCCAGAGATAGAAGACGACAACACTACAAGAAAATCAGCCTTTGGTTGAAGAAATTGGCGGCTTTTATTTGTAAATGCAACTAATAACATCTCACCCTATATTATAAATGCAGCAAAAAATATTTCACCATCCCATGCCTTACCAAAATATTTCTGCCTAAATCTAATAGACGCAACCAAAGTACATTTTCCCTATCATTATTCTCCCATATTTAGAAAATTTCTAAACCTAACGAACAAAATTTCCTAAATCGCTTCAGCAAAATCCACCTCGCCCTAGCTTTTTGATTCAATCCTTCCATTTTCATCGTCATTGCAACACTTTGTCCACCTACTCCTCTCAACATCATCGCGGTAGCTCTCCAGCATTATTTTCTCCATGCATTGCTCTAAATAGGTATACTTGGTATGAATTTTATAAATTATTTTTGTGATTGTAAATTATTTGTATTGGCGTAGCTGTAGATGTTTACACTTTAATTACATCTTGATTAAAGTTTATGCATAATATTGTCTATGATTGTTTGCGATTGTTCATTAGGTTTACACTGCCGTAGATGTTTACGACTTTAATTACGTCTTGATTAAAGTTTACGTATGTCATGTTTATGATTCTGAAGGATTAGTAAATGTATAAACGTATAATCTACCTACATTGAATAAATAAATGAAAACTCATTTTATCAATAACATTTTTTATTTCTATCTTCAGTTTACGCATCTTTATAGGCAAAAGAAGAAAGTAATTGCCTAGATGCCAAGTGAAATATAAAACCACTTTTTTCGATGAAAGTATTTAGCATTTAGTTTTACTCATGAGATTATCTCTTTTCCTTTCTCCTTTAACCTTAAAGAAATAGAAAATGGTTGAAGTGAATAATTGCAAGCTACGAGGATTTATAAACCTCTTTAAATAATTTTTTTTAACTAAAATAAACAACATACTTGATCTTAAGATGACTAGTAGATAGATGGTAAAGTTATTATACTGCAAGTTCTTATTTGAAATTTTCAATTACTAATCTATATTTTTTTGTTCAATACAAAATGAACAATACAACTTAATGAATTTTTTATACATTTATTACAAATTTATTGTTAGCAGTGTAAAAAAATAAAGACTAGTAAATCATATTTGGGTAATGGCAAACCTGACTCTAGCATGTTGTAACAATTGTTAGCAGTCCGTAAAGTATATATTCATGCTTCTCCATGATAAATCATGTCTTAAAGAGGTGGAGGGGGTGTCATACTTCCCACTCCTTACAAATTGCTTCACCATGTGTGTTTATGTTTTTCTATGCTTTGATTTGCTGCTCCTTATTTTCATAAGTTTGCGATGAATACACATTTATCTCTTTCTATTTTTGAATTTTTAGTTCTGAAAATTCTCTTGTTTCTTCTACCCTAAAGTACCACGCACACACATTTAGAATGTGATTTTTGTAATGTCTCTGCCATGGACTACTTTGGTTGCATTGGACCCAAAATAATAGTTTTCAACCACTTTGGTTACCTTGGACCAAGGCAAGCCCTGATTATACAGAACATTAATGCATTTGTTTTTTGAATTCTCATACTATGATTAAAATTAGTTGCCTATGTAACAAAATAGAAGTTTATTTTTAAATGGTTCTTTCTTAGAAAAATCTTTTTGATTTACTTTTGATTTATTTTACTCCTTATTTTGAATGTAAATGAAAAACAAAAAATATAAATGTATAAGTTAATCATGTAGTTTATAAATTTTAGCATATGAGCTATACAGATGTAGAGTCAAGAAAATTGAATCTTATTAGTGCGGATGGGCTATGTGCATGAAATTGAAGCAGATGCAACAAAATAGAAAACTAAAAGAAAGACTTCCAGCTTCAAGCACATAGCCTAAAAGAAATTAATACATGTTTAGCTACCCTGGAAAAAAAATCTATAACTAGACTCTATTGCAAAACTGTTAAATAGGTAACGAGTTGCTAGCTACCTTAATTACATAATTCATTTGAGCATAGAAAAAGTTTAAATGCATTCATCCACAAAAGGAATTGTATGGAATATACACCAGTACTTTTGTTATATTGGTCAACTTTCGGTCTTCTGTTTGTCATACTGCAGAAGAATATATTAGTTACCTCATATTGCTTAATTCTACTGTTCAGTACTTACTTAACTATAATCATTAGTAATTAATTATAATGTTTGGTACTTACACACTTAAAATTGTTAACTGTAATGTTCAGTAAGTAAATAAAATATAAACATTTGTTTTTTCACGTACTTACAGTTTGCATCTTCTGTGACTGTAATGACTTGGTATTTTACACTATTTACATCCGATTTTGAATTAAACATTTTAATATGTAGTGGATTCATACTATATATGAATACCTCATTCAATTTGTAAATTTTTTATTAACATGGATTAATTTAAGTTTTCATACATTGGGACTCCCAACTGTTTTTAATTAGCATCAATTTAAAGTTCGGTTCTGTAAGTGTGCTATGTTGTAATAAATAAATAAATTCTAGATCTGAATACATACAACTCATATTGATTCTATCGAGAAACAAATATATGAAATTAAATAGTTCAGTAGAAGTCGTACCTGAATCCATTGATGTTTGCAAAAAGAAGATCAACTAGGTTTTAGATCTTCCAAATTGACACAAGCTTAGATCTGAAAATTCTCTTTAGAAGAGGGTGGAGAGAATATGATAAGACTTGTGTAATTTGGGGACCATAACCCCATATATATAGTGTGTGACATTTTTCAGTTCGGCCCTTCAACAAACTAAAATTGTCACTCTGGTATCCACACATTAAAAATTTACATGACGAACATACCCCTTAAGTCTTGTTGTATTTATTCCAAATAGATCACATAATTAAACTTAATCCCAAGATAGCCCATACATTCAAATATTAAAATATGTGGCCCCATAATGCTGAATTATTCCAACAATCTCCCCCAAGGCCACATATGTAACCTTATAGAATGTATTTAAATTTATGAGCTCTCAAAATAGCTATCTTGACAATATGGTATATCCAAAACAATCTCGTCCATTGATTGTGTTAACATAGGATCAAAGCGGTTTTCATTATCGTTAGTGTAACTAAACCCATCAATGGTCACGTATATCAATATAATCAAATGACATAGATCAATCATGTATGTGTAGCATGGAAATTACATGAAATGTGATCTTTACATGTCTATTTCCAACTGGTCCTACTTTACTTTAGTGAGATCAAAACCGAAACATATATAAAAAATTTGAGTGCAATTAAAAAGAAAAAAAAACTTTATTTCTGATCAGAAAAACTGAAGCATATCCACAATCAAAATATAGAGCAATGTCACAAAAGAAATGACTTAGTACAAACTCCCCCTAAACCAAAATATTCTTACATAAAAGATACACCCATTTCAACAACATGCTTATGAAAGACCTTGGGTGGTAATGCTTTTGTAAATGGATCCGCTAACATGGAATTTGTCCCAATATGCTCTATGGATATTAACCCATTTTGCACTCTTTCCTTCACAACTAGAAATTTGATGTCAATGTAATTTGACTTACTTGAGCTTCTATTGTTATTAGAATATAATATTGCTGATCTATTGTCACAAAACAACTTTAGTGGTCTTTCAATATTATCTATAATGCGCAGCCCAGTGACAAAATTTCGCAGCCATTTTCCAAGATTAGATGCCTCATAGCAAGCCACAAACTCTGCTTCTGTAGTGGAAGAAGCTATAAGTGTTTGCTTAATGCTCTTCCATGATAGAGCCCCTCCACTCAACATAAATATGCATCCTGAAGTGGATTTTCTGCTATCCGGACATCCAGCAAAGTCAGAATCAGAATACCCAATGATCTCCAACTGATCTGATCTTCTATATGTAAGCATATAGTCCTTTATTCTTTGAAGATACCTCATAACCCTTTTTGCTGCTTTCCAATGATCCATTCCAGGTTTACTAAAATACCTGCCTAACACTCCTACAATGTACGCAATATCCGGACGCGTACATACTTGAGCATACATTAGACTCCCTATAGCAGATGCATAAGGGATCTTCTGTATTTCATTAACTTCAAGGATGTTATTAGGGCATTGTTTGAGACAAAACTTATCTCCTTTAGCGACAGGGGTATCACCTGGTTTACAATCTTGCATGCCAAATCTCTTAAGCACCTTTTCTATATAGTTCTTTTGTGACAATCCAAGAATGCCTTGTGAACGATCACGATTTATTTGGATCCCTAATACAAAAGAGGCATCACCAAGATCTTTCATTTCAAAATTATTTGAAATAAATCTCTTAGTTTCGTGCAACATATTTAAATCATTGCTGGCAAACAATATATCATCAACATAGAAAATTAAAAATATAAATTTACTCCCATTAAACTTGTGATACACACAGTTATCAATGATGTTTGTCTCAAAACCAAAAGAGGTAATTACATTATGACATTTGTGGTACCACTGACGAGAAGCTTGTTTGAGTCCATAAATGGATTTCTTTAGTTTGCAAACCATATTCTTTGGATCTTCGACCATAAAGTTTTCCGGTTGCACCATATAAATTGTTTCCTCAATGTCTCCATTGAGAAATGCAGTCTTAACATCCATTTGATGCAACTCAAGGTCAAAATGTGCAACAAGTGATAAAATTATTCTAAAAGAGTCTTTCGATGAAACCGAAGAGAAAGTCTCTTTGAAATCAATGCCTTCCTTTTGAGTAAAACCTTTTGCTACAAGACGAGCCTTATACCTTTCCACTTTACCTTTTGCATCCCTCTTGGTTTTAAATATCCATTTACAACCAATGGGCTTCTTACCTTCAGGTAAAGGGACAAGATCCCAAACTTTATTGTCTTGCATTGATTTATACTCTACATTCATAGCTTCAATCCACTTTTGAGAATTAATATCTTGCATGGCTTGGTGAAAGTTGATAGGATCATCTTCCATCAATCCATTATTATCCTCTAACTCTTGAAGAAATACAACATAATCATTCGGAATAGCATTTCTTCTTTCCCTAGTGGATCTTCTTAATGGCAATTCATTTTGAGGTTGTTGAATTTGTTCTTGTGGAACATTAACTTCAACTTGAAGAGGATTTTCTTCAACATTGTTTTGTTGGGGTTCTGGATTCACTTCTTGATCAATGACAGGAACAATAATATGCACATTGTCCGAAAAAGTAACTGTAGTAGGAATCATAAACGATGATTCCTCCTCAAAAACAATATTCCTTACTTCATTTCTCCCTCTCAACTCAGCATCCTCAAAAAATGTTGCATTTCCCGTCTCAAATATTTTCCTCAGTATGGGATCATAAAATTTATAGCCCCTTGATCACTTAGAATAACCAATAAAGTAGCTACTCACTGTTTTGGAGTCCAATTTTCTTTCATTTGGCCTATATGGCCTTGCCTCAGTTGGACATCCCCAAATGTGTAAATGCTTTAGAGTAGGCTGTTTGCCTATCCAGAGCTCATAAGGTGTTTTAGTAGCTGCTTTAGTGGGTATTCTATTAAGGATATAAACTGCTGTCTTTAATGCCTCTCCCCAGAGTGATTTTGATAAGGTAGAATGACTGATCATACTCCTTACCATGTCTTTAAGAGTCCGGTTGCGTCTCTCAGCAACACCATTCATGCTAAGTGAACCTGGCATAGTGTATTGTGGGACTATTCCACATTCCTCTAGGAATTTGACAAATGATCCTAGACATTGTTCACCTAATCCGTCAGATTTACCATAATATTCATCGTCACGGTCAGATCTGACAGTTTTAATCCTTTTGTTGAGTTGGTTCTCAACTTCTACCTTAAATTTATTGAACATGTCTAAGGATTCTGATTTATCATGAATAAGATATATATAGCCATATCTTGAGTAGTCGTTTATGAATGTTATAAAATATTGTTGACCATTCCATGATGCCTCAGGAAATGGCCCACAAATGTCTGTATGTATTAATTCTAAGACGTCAGTTGCTCTATTGGCACCTATTTTCTTATGTTTGGTCTGTTTTTCCTTGATACACTCTACATAGACATCAAGGTCTGAAAAATCAACGGATTCCAAAATTCCATCTGACACAAGCTTTTGAATTCTATTTTTAGATATATGTCCTAAGCGCTTGTACCACAATGTGACTGAAGTTTCCTTATTAGCTTTTCTTTTAGTACCACGTGACTCTACATGCAAGGCTTCATTATAAGAGGTATTGACATCAAGCATATATAAGTTATCATAACATTAAGAGAACCATTTCCAATAAGAGTTGAATTCATTGATAAACTAAAACTACCATTCCCAAATGAACAAGAATAACCAAATTTGTCCAACTTAGAAATAGAAACCAAATTTCGTCTAAATGACGGTATAACAAAAGTATCAAATAAATCCAAATAAAACCGAGTTCTTAATAACAACTTAAAATGCCCAATAGCCTCCACTTCTACTGATTTTCCATCACCCACATAGATGTATCTTTCAGCATCAGTTGGATTTCGGTAGCTCAGGCAACCCTGCATAGAAACACTTATGTGAGTAGAAGCACCAAAATCTAACCACCAAGTGTTTCCAGGTACTGTAGCTAAATTTACTTCAGAACATACCAAAGCAAAATATGTACCTTTCTTAACACACCATGCGTGGTATTTGGCACAATCTTTCTTCAAATGTCCAGCCTTTTTGCAAAAGTAACAACCATCAGTCTCCTTTTGTTGTTTCTTTTCAGTCGGACCCTTAGCAGTTTCTTTATCCTTCTTTCTCTTTTTGTCTTTTCCCTTAGAGGTGTATGCTAAATGAGCACTTTCAGCCTTATCATGCTTCAATCTCTCTTCTTCTTGTACACAATACGAAATGAGCTCATTAAGAGTCCATTTCTCCTTTTGACAGTTATAACTGATCTTGAACTGGTTGTATTGTGAAGGAAGAGAGATTAATACCAAATGCACGAGCAAATCATCTGAAAGCTCAAGCTTAAGTGCCTTAAGTTTTGAAGCAGTGTTAGACATTTCCATAATGTACTCCCTTATGTTTCCTTTGCTTTGATACTTCATGGAAATCAAGCGTTGCAAAAGCGTGCTTGTTTCCGCCTTATCGTTTTTAGCAAAACATTTTTCAATCTTAGCAAGGAAATCTTTAGCATTGGTTATCTTTTCAGATACCACACCCCTAAATGCCTCCAGAATGCCACGCTTTATGATCATTAGACTCATGCGGTTTGAACGATCCCACCTCTCAAAGTTTTTATAATATCAGAAGAACTTTCATCCGTAAGAGGGGCGGGTTCATCTATCCTAAGTGCAAGGTCAAGATCCATGTAGCCAAGAACAAGCAATATGTTCTCTTTCCAATTCTTAAAGTTTGTTCCAGTTAGAATAGGAATGTTGTTCAGATTGGCAGATACCGTAGTCAAATTAGCTGTAATTTTAAATTAATCAAATATGCTTACATTATAAAACAACTGTAGTAAATTTAAAATAATTGGTAAGTCTTTGCTCAAGATACCTAGCACAACATTAATATCAAGTCTTTGGACAGTAATATTAAGTGTAAGTGGTATTCTTGTTGTAATCATCAAATATTAACAATAAATTCAACTCAAATAATAATCTTCCTTTGAGCCGATTAATTATTTTCTTGTAAAACTTTATAATTGTTACATATTTATCATCACACATATGTATCTAATTTGGCCAGATATTAACCTTCCTTTGGGCCGACTAATATTCGCATAAATAAATACACACAAATATCTAACATTTTTCATGAGCAACTAAAATAAGAGAGGTCACTTTGGTGACATATTATTTCAATTAGTTCACTTGTAATGTAGGATATTCACAATCAATTTGCAAAAGATGCCAAATAGTATATGAATTTATTTTAACTCCTTCATTTATAAATTTGCCATAAATATCAATGTCAAATTTGACATCAAGGAAACTGTAATAATACATAAATGAATAATACTTGCAATAATAATTAGTATCAGATTATTGCGTACTTTATTTAACTGCTACTATTCAAAATAGAAGGTGAAACATATTAAGTAGTAACAATAAATTACAAAAAAATAATATGTCAAATCTGACAGCATCAATTAATGTGCTGATTCATAGTGTACAAAAATAATGAATAGTAAAAGCTTGGCCAATATTTCAACAATGCCTGTTGCTATTTTATGCTAAGAAAAAAAAACCAACCAAATAAAATAATAATTTATGCTTTTGCAGGGGAAAACAAAACCTAAAACATGTCATGGTACAATTATTATAAAAGATGTAGATGAATTCTTAGATCATAAATCCAACGATACGGTTCAATTAAATCCAAATTGCTATCATTTCAGGAAACTATTGGTCAAATCAACAGAATCCAATATTTCATTAAATCTATGGATCCATGTATAATACTTTTTATTAACATGTTTTGAATCACCATAATTGAAGCATTCACAAATCAGAACGAAATAAGTGGATTAGGTGAATCAACCGAAAATTGTAAATCCAAGAACCCTAATTTCATATGTTCTTAAAACCAAAGAATTTCTCAATAAAATCAATGATGGGTGGCTCTGATACCACTTGTTGTAATAAATAAATAAATTCTAGATCTGAATACATACAACCCATATTGATTCTATCGAGAAACAAATATATGAAATTAAATAGTTCAGTAGAAGTCATACCCGAATCCATTGATGTTTGTAAAAAGAAGATCAACTAGGTTTTAGATCTTCCAAAATGACACAAGCTTAGATCTGAAAATTCTCTTTAGAAGAGGGTGGAGAGAATATGATAAGACTTGTGTAATTTGGGGGCCATAACCCCATATATATAGTGTGTGACATTTTTCAGTTCGGCCCTTCAACAAACTAAAATTGTCACTCTGGTATCCACACATTATAAATTTACATGATGAATATACCCCTTAAGTCTTGTTGTATTTATTCCAAATAGATCACATAATTAAACTTAATCCCAAGATAGCCCATACATTAAAATATTAAAATATGTGGCCCCATAATGCTGAATTATTCCAACATGCTAACACTGA
The DNA here is from genome assembly GCA_030765085.1 of Allium cepa. Lineage (NCBI taxonomy): Eukaryota > Viridiplantae > Streptophyta > Magnoliopsida > Asparagales > Amaryllidaceae > Allium > Allium cepa. Next base: position 673,363,274 of record CM060935.1, on the reverse strand, counting down.
TTTATCCATTCTATATATGTTTACTGTTCTCAGTTAGCACTCCCAAGCTGTTTAACATTACATTGAACCTTAGGTAAAGCAATATGGTTTTGGACTATGGTTCAAATAAAAAACAATACAATTCATATTTAAGAAGAAAGTAATGAAAAACTTACTAGAAAAAAGGAGTCTACTGCACTCCCATGGTGCAGACTAATAGTTGTATTATGGATGTTAAATGTTGAGTCATCAATTAATACATGTTTAGCTACCATGAAAAAATCCACTGATTTACTCTATAGATCTTTTAATTACTGTAAGATTGATGACCATAGACAATTTATGTTTATACTCCCTAACTTAAAGTTGCACACATATACCCAACATTCTAAAGTTATTTTTCACTTTTCTACATTGTATTCGTCTTATTCAAAAGCAAGTATATAACTATCATACATAAATTGTACTGCTCTTGGATTTGCACTGCCAAAAAAATAAATTTAAGGAACCAGTTATCTTAAGAGATAAACTAAAGTGATGTTCTGTATAATCAGGGTTGTGCCCTTGTGCGTGTGTTGTATTTGTTTTTTGGTTTGTACTTTTTTTGTTGAGCTTGTTGTAGTTGCATATTCAGTTGTGGTCGGTTCTATTTGTTGTAACTTCAATGTTATACAACTTGTTGCAAACTTAGATGTAATAAGTTAACATATTACGTACCTAGATACAATATTACATGCCTAAGTGTAATAACTTCAATGTGTATAGTTAATTTTTTTATTACAACTGATAACCAATTTCTACATCAAAGTTTGAAAACTTCTTTGCTTCATATGTTGATGATGGAAAAAGATTTCGTTTTTAACATAAGATAATACAATGCTTAACTTGATATGTATTCTGAGAATTAAAACATGTAATTTAATATTAACACTCAAACTTTTTTATGTTTTTAACTTTTGTCGTAGAACTAGTAGGGTATCAACAAGGAGCATAGAATCTTGTGCATGTTTCAAAGAGGAATGTAAGAAAGAAAGAAAAAATGCCCCTGTAAAGATTGTCGGAATCTTAGTCGTCACGATGATCACATCATCATCATCGTTGAACATTTAATTGTAAAAGGAATGGATCCTAAATACATAAGAAATGTATGGTATAACCATGATGAAGAGATAAATGTAGAGAATAAAACAAAGTCATTTGACGTATATGATTTATTCAAGATGATTCACTATGCAGATGAAGAGTTTTTGAATCAAATTTTTTTTGATGATGATAAAGATAATGTTGGTTCTCAGATAAAAGAGGATGAGTTATTTAAGAACTTGGAAGATGTAGAAATTCCATTGTATCCTAGTTGTATAGATCATACAAAATTATCTGGCATCACCATCTAGTATAACCTTAAATGTGAGACTAGCTTGTCTAATAGTGGGTTTGATAAGATTTTTAATGTGCAACATTTATTTTTGTCGAAGGAAAACATGCTTCCCAGAAACTTATATGAAGCAAAAAGAATTTCTTAAAGTATTTGACATGGGTTTTGGAAAGATACATGCTTGTAAGATTATCGCCTTTTTAGAAAAGAATACAAAGATTTAGATACTTTCCAAAAGTGTGGTTCTTCGAGATTGAAGAAAAATCAAGATACTAAAGAGATTGCACATGGTGTTCCAGTTAAAGTGTTGAGTTACTTTCCGATAATTTCGAGATTTAGAAGAATGTATTGATCTCAAAAGATGGCAGAAGATTTAAGATGGAATTTTTATAATAAAAGCAATGATGGCAAAATGCGTCATCTCATGGATTCTATGACATGGAAAACGATGGATAAAAATATGAATCTTTTTCATCTGATCCATGCAATCTTAGGCTTGGTCTTTTTTTTTGAAATGGTACTTTATATACAACAAATCATTGGGACAACATATCCCATGTCAATAAACGTTCGAAAGCAAGTTTCGAACTTGTGACCTCTTGCACCAAAGCCGAATCAATTAACCACTTAGACAATGGTGCTTGTCTTAGGCTTGGTCTTGTTACAGATGGATTCAATACATTTTCCATGTTGAGTTTGAAATACAGTTGCTGGTCGGTAATGCTTATGACATATAATCTCTTTCCTATGTTGTGTATGAAGAAGGAAAATATTATTTTAACTTTACTTATTCCAGGCGCAAAGCAACCCGAGAATAATATTGATGTACATTTGACAGCTATGGTGGAAGACTTGCATCATTTTTGGTGTAATGGAGTTGATGCTTATGATGCATTTAGTAAAACAATGTTTAAACTGAATACAATTTTGTTATGGACGACTAATGATTTTTCGACTTATGGAAATCTTGCTGGATGTCGTGTAAAGAGGGAAAAGCTTGCCCATTATGTGGTGCTCTTTAGTTGAATTATAGTCTAAAAAACGTCTACACGGGTCATAATAGATTTCCATCTACTTCAAATTCATGATGGAAACAAATGGCATTGTTTGATAACACCATAGAGAAAGGTAGCGCTCTTAGAATTCTAACTGGAAGAAACATTTTCGCATTGTTGAAGGATTAGCCAAATGATTTTGGAAAAAAAAGAAAAAAAAAAGTAAGAAGAGGAAGTGTGCTCATGATACAAAAGATGAATATGACAAGATTAACGATCCTACAAAAAATGGGGCTATCAAGGTAGGAAAAAAGATCATTTTTCTTTAGTTTTCCATATTGGGAGGTTAATGGTTAATTTATTTACTTTTCATTGTTTTAACAGAAGAAAAATATAGTAATGCGTTATAGTTTTGGTTCTCGTAGGAACTTCCATTACGTCACAATTTTAATGTCATGCATCTAGAGAAAAACATTAATGAAAGCTTATTGGGCACGATGTTGCATGGTAATAAATTGAAAGGTGAAACCAACTGTAGAAAGGATTTAGAGGATTGGAGAATTCGATGTGAGCTTCATGCACAACCTCGTGGGAATAAAACATATCTTTCATCGACTTCATATATGTTGTAAAATTATGAGAGAGAACTATTTTGCAAAAGATTGTACGATTGCAAAGAACCAGATGACTACTGTTCAAATTTGAAGAATCAAATTTCGTTGAAGGATTGCAAAATTAGTGGATTGAAGTCACATGATTACTATGTATTAATGCAACACTTATTGTCAGTAGCATTGAGAGGATTAATAGCCAAAAAGGAAAGAAAAGTGATAATTCGGTTATTTTTTTTTGAACAAATTATGTCAACGTGTTCGTGATAGAGAGAAGGTAGAACAAATCAATGTTGAGAGTATTAAAGTTTTATATGAGCTCGAAAAAATTTTCCGTCATCTTTTTTTTGATATAATGATACGTTTACCAATTCATCTTGGAAAATAAGCACTAATGTGCGGAGCGGTTTGTTTTCGTTGGCTGTACCCATTCGAAGGATATATGAAGACACTTAGATTATGGAAGAAACTATCCACAACCAGAGGAATGTATTGCAGAATCCTATTGTACAAAAGAATCCATGAGCTTTTTTAATGAATTTTTGAAAAAATGGGACATATAAATGAGAAAGAAGCTTGAAATAAAGATTATGAAAGCAGTGTAATACTCAAGGGATGTCCGACTTCAATGTCTAAGCCAGTTACATTGTCGGTTAATGAGAAAGGAAGTGCTTACTTAGCCATGTTAATGAGTACGGCTGTGGAGGAATTAGAGAACTCAGACCAGCACATGATAAAAAATGCGACCTTACTTTGGGAAACACATATAAAAAACTCCAATTGGATTAAAAGGAAGCTTAGTTAGATTCTACATATATTCTGATTTTACTATTAATATTACTCAAAAATATTCGTGCTAAACGGAATTTATTATAGACGCCTATTAAATCTAAGGATCGTAATGAAATGTTAAGATGGCTTGCTTTTGGTTTAAGGAATGATACCTTGTCTTACAAAGGATATATCACCAATGGACAACTTTTTCATATAAAATTGTAGAGAGAGAAACTCAGAATAGTATGGTGACTTTTGATGCGACTACTTTGTGTAGAGAAAGTGAAAAAGCTATGTCACAAGTGGTTGATGTGGTCACTTATTATGGAATATTGACAGATATAATTTTATTAGATTATCATTTGCTTTATATTCCTATTTTTAAATGTCATTAGGCCTATAAAGGAAATAGAGTAAAAGTTGATGATGATGGGTTCACTCTTGTTAATTTACATCAAGCATCATTTCCAAGACATCCATACATACTTGTGTCTTAAGTAAAACAACTATTTTATTCAAGAGAAAATGAATTGGTATATTGTAATGAAAGCACCATCAAGAAGTTTTGATGATCTAGAGACACATGATTGTGTTGAGGAAGATATCCTAATCGTGGAGGATTGCAAAATAACCGAAATAGACGATGAAGATGTTAGCTATGTTAGAGGGGATTGCGAAGTCATACTGGAGTAGATTATATATTGTAATTGAACATGGTTATTAATGTTTCAGTGGCATTGCAATATGAAGGTAAGTTGTTGACTATTATTTTTTAACACTTATTCTGATAATTAACACATAATGAAGGATTTGATGTTGATAGGCTAGAAATAATAAATATTGTTTATCGCCTGGTATTAGGTTCATTATTTATTGAAGATAATAATTTTATATATCAATCTAATTATGACGTCTTTTGTTGAGAAATAGGAATGATAGCCTAAGAATATTTCATCTAGGCTGAAAATAGGAAAGAAGTAAAAGTCTAATATCCACTATACAGTTGTTAGCTATATTTGGTACTTAATTGTAATTATGTTATAATTATGCAATTATGATATAGGAGATAGGCAATGGCTAGCAGAATTATAATTCGAAAAATAAGAAACAACCAGTAGAAGTAAGCTATATATAATCATGTACAAAGAGCATGTAGAATCCGAAAAAAATTTGCAGTAAAATTAATTAATAATCATATTCTCTGCCCTTCTCAAAAATTCTATATGGTATCAGAGCACGTCAAATCCTAACTCAAAAGTTCTGCAACAACATTAATTGCTGCAGATATCAAATAACTGTAATAAGTTCAACACATCTCAATCCGATAACATTAAACGCACAAATATCATTCTCAATGGCAACATAAATTATATTCCTTGGTCAAGATCAGTATCAATTGGTCTCGATGGCAAAGGAAAATTAAGTCTTGACGCTGGCAAAAAGGAGAAAGCTAAAGCATCAGAGCCAAATAAGCCAACTTCCGAAGAGAAAGCAAAAATAGAAAAATGGGAGACAATCAACCAATTAATTATGTCATGGCTTCTCAGCACAGTGGAACCCCAAATGTCAAACATACTCATGTACTCCAGCACATCACAGGAGGTCTGGGACAAAGCCAAAAGGAGGTATGGCCAACAAATTAAATTAAACAGAGCACCCAAAATAATAACAAACTAATGACCAAAATTATGTCAAAATGGAAAGAACTTAATAACTATCTCTCACCAACAATAGACCCGGTTTAAATCCAAAAAAAGTTCTAAACAAGAATTAATCTTCACCTATCTAGGGGCTCTTGATCCAAGGTATGAATCGATTAGGTTTCAAGTCTTGGCATTAGCTGAGATGCCAAGTTTTGATGATGTGGTGCAAGAATTGAGCAAAAGCGATCTTAGTGGGCCCTCATGAACCCACGACAGTTGGAAAATCAAGAGAACAAGGCACTTTAGGTAAAACACTCAAACCTTATTTTGAGGGACACCACAAGAAGGAAGGGAGCTTCAAGCACCGAGCAGTTTGACCACTACAAGAAAGCAGGCATAAATACGATAGCCGTTGGTTCCTCCATCCCTGCCTTTGACCCATCAAAGAGAAGGGCTACAGAGAAGGTTATGGGGGAAGCGCAAAAAAGGAGAAAAAACTTAGGTGTTTTTAGCAAAGGAGCAGAGGTAGAAGGGGATGGATCTCAATCAGATCATGGACTAATACTGCTTCCAATTGAACGAGATCTTCTACTACTCAAACCGTGGAACCGAATCAACTGCTAACTCAATTAAACAGCTTGTTGCAGCAACAAACTTCAGGTTTTGTACATTCTAATGTTATTTTTAATTCATCAAAATCCAACAACAATTTTGAAATTGAAAAAATGCATCGAAATACAAATAGATGTATAATTTACTTAGATGCCACTGATCACATGACATGGAACAAATATAAATTAACCAATGTTACACAAAATAAAAACCCTCTACCTGTAAAGATTACTAATGGAGATAAAGTCCAAATTTATGGTTTTGGTACAACAAAGTTCTTTTACAAAAGATGTGAAAAATATTTTTTATTTACCAGATTTTAATTCAAATTTATTATCAGTTAGTAAAATAACTCATGAATTGAATTGCAATGTTATATTCTCACCGTACATTGTGACGTTTTTGGATCGAGAATCAGGAAAGAAGATTGGCGAGGGATATCTATAAAATGGCCTCTATTATCTTGATGAAAGCACCAATAAATGTCATGAGTCGTTAAATTTAGTAGATCATGATAAATTTCTGCATTGAAGATTTGGTCATCCATCTGATCAAATTTTGAATAAACTTTTTCGTTATTAATGAGATTCCAAAAATTGTGATGTTTGTATGCTTTCAAAGCAAACTAGATTACCATTTTCCTTATCTACTAATAAGTCAGAAAAATGCTTTGATTCGATTCATTCTGATGTTTGGGGTCCAGCCCATATTGATGCTTATGGTCATTTTAAAATTTTGTCACATTTTTTGATGATTTTCTCGCACTACTTAGGTTTACCTTTTAAAAGGAAAAATTGAAGTTTTTTGATGTTTTCAATAATTTCACAGTTTTATAGAAAATCAATATAATGCAAAAATTAAAAAATTTCGATCTGATAATGATCCACAAGACATAAACAATGATTTCATAGAATTTTTTACAAAAGAAATTTTACACCAAACTACTTGTATTAATACACCTGAACAAAATGGAGTTTCAGAAAGAAAAAATCGATATTTACTCGAGGTCACTAGATCACTTCTTTTTCAAACTAACGTTCAAATATCTTATTGGTCAAATACTATGCTAATTGCGACTTACCATATAAATAGATTGCCAAGTGTCATGCTTAAAAATATGAATCCCGTAAAAAATTCTTCAGTAGGAAAATCAATCTTGATCACAGAATAATTTCTGGATGTACATGTTTCATACACATAAAAAATATGACAAACTAGGTAAAAATGTTGTTAAAGCCATATTTTTAGGATATTCATCCCAAAAAAGGGGTATAAATGTTATGATCTAAAAAATCATAAACTTTATATCTCATGAGACGTATCATTTTTTGAAAATGAACCATATTATCAAACAAGTGAACAAGGAAATACATATGGTAGATCGGTTATATTGTCTCCAATTTATTTCATTTTTTTTGAAGAAACAAATCAAGAATAGGTTAATCATACAAATGAAGAACAAATCGAAGAAACAAGTTTAATTCATTTAGTGGGAGAAGAAGAGGAAAATCGGTCAAGTGAAGCTCATGAAGAACCAACTCAAGAAGAAAATGCCATAAGAAAATCTACAAGACAAACTTGACCTTCCATCAAATTAAGGGATTATATATCCACATGTGATGTATCTAATACAAGATTTTATTTCATATAACAAGGTATCCCTTCACATCGAGTCTACTTAAGTAACATCACTAACCAAATGGAACCAACCAACTTTAGTGAAGCCAATCAAAGCCAAATTTGGTGTAAGATTATGAACGAAGAATTTCAAGCCTTAGAAATAATGACACATGGGATATTATTAAATTTCCAAAAAAAGAACAACCCTGTGCTGCAAATGGATATACAAAATCAAATACAATAGTGATGATGTTATTGAAAGGTACAAAGCTAGGTTAATGGCCAAGAGATTTACCCATACGTATGGTATTGACTACCAAGAGACTTTTGCACCGGTGGTAAAAATTAATACAGTTAGAATTTTGCTATTAATAGCCACCAACTTGAAAAGAAATCCGTTCCAAATGGATGTAAAAAATGCAATTCTTCAAGTAAATTTAGAAGAGGAAGTCTATATGACTCTTCCTATGGGCTACAAAAGTGAGATGAATCCATCACTGGTGTGTATTTTAAAAGTGGCGATCCATGGTCTAAAGCAATCTCCAAGAGCATGGTATGACAAGCTACTTTTCTCTTTTAAAGTTTTTTTTTTTTAAATACCGATGATTCCTCTATGTTTTCAAACACTCACAAAATACCACTACTATTATTCTGGTTATGTTGATGACATTATCATTACTAGAAATAATATTGAGAGATTGATAGGGTTAAATAATATTTAAAAAAGGAATTCGACATCAAAGACCATGGAAAACTTTCAAATTTTCTTGAAATAGAAATAGCCTACTCAAGTAAAGGATTATTTCTATCCCAAAGAAAATATGGTCTTGATCTGTTAAAAGAGACTGGTAAATTAGAAGCAAAACCAGCTAATACTCCTATGGAGACGAATATAAAATTTGGAGTTGAAGATGGTGAGCCATTATCTGACATAGGACAATATCAGAAGATGGTATGCAAATTAATTTACCTTACAGTAACTAGACCTGATATTGCCTTTGCAGTTAGTGTCATAAGTCAATTTATGCATGCTCCACGTACCAGCTATTTGAGTGCAATTGAGAGGATATTAAGATATCTTAAAAGCACTCTAGGTCAATGAATTTGGATGAAGAAAAACGATTCTAATGATGAGGTTGGTTTTTCTGATGCAGATTGGGCCAGAAGCTATGATAAAAAATCAACCATGGTGTTTTGTACGTTTATAGGTGGTAACTTGGTCACTTGAAAAAGTAAGAAGCGGAATGTTGTAGCTAGATCAGGTGTAGAAGTAGAATATCGAGCCATGGAATCCACAGCAAGTGAGCTTGTCTAGACTAAGCAATTACTTAGCGCCATGAAGATAGAGCACATACAAACAATGCAAATGTACTATGATAATCAAGCTGCATGTCATATTACATCCAATCCCATCTTCCATGAGAGGGCCAAACATATAGTGGTAGATTGTCACTTTGTTAGAGAAAAAGTGCAATTAGGGGAAATAGAAACTCCATTTGTCAAAAGCAAAGTGCAACTGGTAAATATTTTCATAAAAGCACTCGACAAGACCAACCATCTGAACATACTTAACAAGTTGGATTCTATAAATTTATTCGAACCTAACTTGAGGGGGAATGTTGAAAAATAGGAATGATAGCCTCGTAATATTTCATCTAGGCCAAAAACAGAAAAAAGCCTAACATTTATTATACAGCTATTAGCTATACTTGGTACTTTGTTGTAATTATGCAATTATAATTCAGGAAATAAGCAACGGCTAGTAGAATTATAATTTGGGAGATAAGCAACAGCTAGTAGAATTATAATTAAGAAAATAAGCAACGGTTGGCAGAATTGAGTTATATATAATCATGTACATTGAGCATGTAGAATCAGAAAAAATTGCAATGAAATTAATTATTCATCATATTTGCTATTCTCCTCTAAAATTCAATATTTTTACATAGGTTAAAGAATTTGTAAAAAAAGAAAAATAGTTAACGCATTTGTAACTTATTCATAATAGTTATGCTACTCATAATTCAATTGATCTTAAATTGGTATTCAAAGGATGCACGACTAATATCAGGACATAAGTACTTAATGATCAATTCATTGAGATAAAAGATAGACATAAGTTGTTAGAAATGCGGATTACGGATCTTAAGGCAAGAATAACACTAAAGAGGGGGTGAATAGTGTTTTGTGGATAAGTAGTTTAATCACCAACAAATGCAATATACGTACACAGATATAATCATAGAATCAGATATAGATGCAAATAATAAATAAACGCAGTAAAGGAAAGAACACACCATAATATTATACTGGTTCGGAGTTACCCTACATCCACTTCCGCACAATTGTACGGATTTCTTTTCAAAATAATCTTCCAGATTACACCCTCGATTTCAAGGCCATGAGGTACACCCTCCTGTATTCGAGTCCGCGTCAAACTCTCTTGATTTACCACGCCACAAGATCACTTAATTGATTTTCGAGGCAACAATCACACCCAATTGATTTCAAGGCTCAACCGCACCTTTTACTCAATAGTTTGATTTACAAATAACCTATAACTCTGAATAGCACTGGGATCTTATGGAGAGAGTGGCAAAGAATCAAAAGAAGGAGTGAAGAAAAGAATAAAATTCAGTTAAAAATTCATTTGGAAAGTCTGGCATTTATAGGAGAATAACGGTCATGTCCGTTCGCGAAAAGAAACGACGAAAAGACACTTCTTTTGAAATTTGACTTTTGAAAATAATGGACACCATGTCGACATGGGGGTTGGGGGTATGTCGACATACTCAAGGCAAAAAATGATGTTTTCATTTTCTTATTAAAATTGGTTTCTATAATTTGTCAAAACAATTTCTATACTTTGTAAATATATTTGAATATAGTTTAAACATATAAAAGAGTTTAGAAAGTAATTTTTAATATATATAATCTTAATCTATAAAGTGATTTAAAATATGAGTATATAAATATTTCAAAGCTAAATATTTAAAACAAGAGATAGTTTAAAATCAAGGACAATTTTGAAATCAAAATATTAAAAATGATAAAAATTGTTTTGAGGCTAAAATATTTAAAACCAAGAGAGATGTCTTTTTAAAAAGGAAGTTTTACATTTTTAAAAACAAGAGATATATTTTTGAAAAACATTTTTATAAAATTAGTGGACATCGAAATAGAATCCCTATATATTCCACTAGATATTGTCGTGAGTTCCACCCCACTAGGTTTCCATCCCTTTAACAGGCTCGAAGTGGATTCTATTCCACGAATAAATTTCGAATAAGGATGTAAGTGCTTTCAAGAAGTTTTAACATAATTCTAGACTCAATACTTATCTTGTACTATTGAAATCTTGAGCTCTTGATATCTTGATACCCATGAATCTTCAATCTTGATATCTTCAGTCTTGAATCTTTATACTGTACAGTCTTCATTCTTGGTACCTGCATGTTTATATCCTACATATATATATATATATATAATCTGTAATGTTAGTATTTATATTTTGTAACATGTCCTAAGGCTGTTGTCATTAAAACCATCCTTTTCAAGGACTAACAATCTCCCCTTTTTTGATGATGACAACCTATGTTTATAAAATATACTTCACCTTCACTATAACTCCCCCTAAAACTAATAACTTCCCTTTAATCTAACAACTCCCCCTAAAACTAATAACTTTCCCTTAATCTAACAACTCCCCCTTAATCTACTAACTCCCACTTAATCTATGCCTAGCTATCCTATTTTATAATTCTCCCCCTTTGTCATCAACAAAAACCATCCTAAAATCATAAAAATATAAAACTCCCCCTTAAACTAATACTAAAACAAAGTATAGTAAATGGAATGTGAAAGATATTAACATAATTATATTTTTATTATTCAATACATAAATATGTATAAGAATATATCAAACAATCCTATCAACACGCACATCAAATCCAATCATGTCAAACAAATCAAAAACTAATAATCCTATACTATAAGACAATACTATAAACTCCCCCTACATAAAATACGCTCGTTATGTGTACATGTATGCAATATGTAGTTTGTAATGCAGTATGAAATGTATGACATATGCAATGTAGCATGAGATGATATGCAGAATGAAGTGCAACTTGTGATGCAAATGATTATGTTATTTCATGCATTGTAATTTATGATGTAATATGCAATGAATTGTGATGTGAATTAGGATGCACAATGATATGTAATATGAAATAAAACAATAATGAAACAAAAATATGCAGAAAGATATGATGATATATAGACTATGGTAAGAGATATTCAGATTATAAGATAAACATGATTGATAAGTAATATCTATTTGACAAGCATATATATATATATGTGTGTGTGTGTGTGTGTGTGTGTGTGTGTATCAAATTATTTACTATAAATCACTTCAACCAAACAAAGGTAATACACACCAATGGTTAGACCTAGGTTAAGGAAACTAATGAATATGACTGAAAGAGTAGTAAAGAAAAGAGTTTAAAGGTAATAAATGATATTAAAACTATAATATATTCATGAAGGGTAGTAATGAAACTTAATATCAAAATCAAATTGCTAAGAAATATGGATTTAAACTGTATATATGATAAAATATGGTTTTTATAAAAATGAATACCCTAATTATCTAATTTTTTTTAACTTGGTTGTTCTTTTTTTTAAGAATCCAAACTTCCATGTTTATAAAATAGGGGCATTTTACTATAAGGACAAATTTTGCGGTCCAATTAGTTTCTAGGACACACATCTACAGAAATTAATTTCTAGGCCAAAGTTAGAAGAATAATTACTTTTAAGAACAAAGTCAGCTATCCAATTACTTTCAAGGACATAATTTCAATGGTTTTTAGGCCTTAGAAATTAATTATTTTGCATTTTGTCCTTAAAAATAGTTATTTCAGTTGCGTGTCCTAGAAACTAATTGCACTTGCTAAAGAGGCCCTTATGGCTAATTTCCACTATAAAATACTTAACTTACTAATTAAGACCTTTATATTAAATTATTATTGATTAAAATATTTAGAAACATGTTTAAAAATCTTTTAAAATTTAAAAATATCATAATGAATAAAATAACAAAGATTGAAAAACTAAAATAAACATGTGTTATATTAAAGCCTCTTACTTTAAAATATTTAATTAATTATTAAAAAAATATCTAAACATTAATTTTGAAATATTCTAATATAAGTTAGAAAATAACTTCTAAAAAGAGTAGAGAAAAATACTTAATTTAAATATTAGTTTTACATAGTTTACAGTTTCAAATAGAAAAGATAGCATTTACATAATGCTGTAAAAAGTTTTTGCAGTAAAATATATTCAAAACATTATAAATAGAAACTGCAGCATTTACCAAATGCTGTGAAAAGTTTCTAAAATACTACAATCTTTCAAAGCACAGAGATGCTATAAAAACTAATTTGCAGCACTTAAAAAATGTTACAGAAGAAAAGACAGCATTTCAGATATACTATCTATTGTTCTGGGCCTGATTTTAACATGATTTTGCATTAATTTTACGACTGGATATTGACATGTAAATAATTGATTTTTTACCAAATTTTTTATAGTATTTAATATAATTAAGTACTTAAAAGACATAAAAAATAACGAGAAAACATGTAAAGACACTTGGCATTATGCATGTAAAAATGCTTTTATTAAAGAAAAAGTGTAATGACATGTGTCATATTGCATGTATGTCACTATCTATTTACGTTACAAATTTCATGTGATGTGGAACAATTTTATTAATTGAAGAAATCTATAAATAGACCCTTGTTCTAACATTCTAAGTTCCTTCTATTAATTTCTTAAAAATATAAAATTAGTATCTTAAAAGAAATAGAGTACCAGAAGTAAAAATAACATTAGAAAAGTTGAAATCACGAATGATGGTATGCTTTTCTACTTAGTATAGTTGTAATTAATTAGTAGTGAGATTTTATTTGAAATAAAACACATTTTAAAATACTTTAAAAAAAAAATTAGATTGGTATATCGATATGTATACTACGGTGTGCCGATATACAGACCAAAATATCAAAACTTATAAAAGAGATAAATTTCTATACCTAACTAAATGCAACAATAAAGATGAAATAATAGTAAAGCGCACCACTTTTTGTACTCCTCCATCTTTCTAACTTTATTGTTCGTCCATTGTCGTGAACCACACATTTATATCTTTTAGAATTTGTTGACGAGATCTGCTTTATTGCGACGGACTTGTTTTTCTGATCATCGTAGTACATTCATTTGCTGAATTTGAAAACCATACGAGAAATATACAGATGATTTAGTAGATCGACCAACTTAGTGCCAAAACATTGAATTTAAATTTTGAATGAATGAACACTTCAACACTATAAATAGGCCCAACAGTCACCACTTTTCAAAAAAAAATCTCTTCTTCTTCTTCCCGTTTTTCTATTTACTATCAAACTTCTAAAAGGCATATCTCCTTCACTTCTTAACGGAATTGAATGAAACCAGCAGAAAATTGAAGAGGAAGGCAAGGGCTACGACTAGTAATGGTTTGGTAATGAATTTGGATGGCATTATGGTGCAACAGGCTAAACAATAGGAGAAATGTAGAAAACCCCGTACATAGTTTTCAGTTTTGGATAGCCAACTTCAAACTGTCACATCTCACTCAATTTTGATCGGAATTTGACGATCCACCCATAAAAAACCATGGAAATAAGGAATACAATCTGGAAAAGGAGTTGGGACAAAATACTCAAATCTCTGGATGCAATTTGAATAATTCCATTGACAGTTATGCCTTCTTTTTCTCTTTGTTCACCAAAACTTCATTTGACCATAACTTGGTCGTTTCTTGACGGATTCACACGAAACCAGTGGCATTACGAAGTAGATGGAGAGAAGTACAGTATCAAGTCAAGTTATAGATGAGAACCAAAAGTTTTGTATTGATCTGGTAGTGGTATCCATTTCATGACCGATTGCCATTATATATCCATTTGTTCTTCTTGATCGATGAATGATTAACTGGTATCTTTTAACTAACAGTCATTAGATATAACTCTTCTCCTGCAAAACAGCATAACTTTTTAAAGCATCAAGTGACCTTCCAAAATAACTAAATATACTTTTGAACAACAATATCATGATGATTCTCTGACATATTCATATGAAAATAGTGTTAATAAAATCCCCAAAAATAGCCATTTTAAAAAATTTTCCAAATTCAGATTATGAAAACTTTGAAAACCTTGCTCTGATACCAAATGTTAGAAATGCGGATTAAGGATATTAAGGCTAGAATAACACTAAAGGAGGGCGAATAGTGTTTTGCGGATTTTCTTAATCTTTGTGAAACTTAAGTAATTTAATCATCAACAAATGCAATACGCTGACACAGATATAATCACAGAATCATGCACAGATGCAAATAATAAATAAAAGCAGTAAAGGAAAGAATATACTAGGATTTTATACTGGTTCGGAGTTACCCTACATCTAGTCCCGCACAATTATACAGATTTCTTTTCAAAATAATCTCCCAGATTACACCCTCGATTCCAAGGCCATGAGGTACACCCTCCTGTATTTTAGTCTGGGGTAAACTCTCTTGATTTACTAGGCCACAAAATCACCTAATTAATTTCCGAGGCAACAACCACACCCAATTGATTTCAAGACTCAACCGCACCTTTTACTCAACAGTTTGATTTACAAATAATCCTATAACTCTGAATAGCACTGGGATCTTATAGAGAGAGTGGCAGAGAATCAAACAAGAGATAATCAAGTTTGATTCACTTAGGATTTCAGAGAATTTTATTAAGATATTGGGGAATATTTGAGTGGAGAAGAAGGAGTGAAGAAAAGAATAAAATTCAGTTAAAAATTCATTTGGAAAGTCTGTATTTATAGGAGAATAACGGTCATGTCCGTTCGCGAAAAGAAACGACAAAAAGGCACTTCTTTTGAAGTTTGACTTTTGAAAATAACTGACACCATGTCGACATGGGGGTTGGGGGTATGTCGACATGCTCAAGGAAAAAATGATGTTTTGATTTTCTTATTAAAATTGATTTCTATAATTTGTCAAAACAATTTCTAAACTTTGTAAATATATTTGAATATAGTTTAAACATATAAAAGAGTTCAGAAAATAATTTTTATTATATATAATCTTAATCTATAAAGTGATTTAAAATATGAGTATATAAATATTTCAAAGCTAAATATTTAAAACAAGAGATAGTTTAAAATCAAGGACAATTTTGAAATCAAAATATTAAAAACGATAAAAATAGTTTTGAAGCCAAAATATTTAAAACCAAGAGAGATGTCTTTTTGAAAAGGAAGTTGTGAAAACATTTTAAAAACAAGAGATATATTTTTGAAAAATATTTTTATAAAATTAGTGGATATCAAAATAGGTCCACTATATGTTCCACCAGATATTGTCGTGGGTTCCATCCCATTAGGGTTCCACCCCTTTAATAGGCTTGAAGTGGATTCCATTCCACGAATAAATTTCAAATAAAGATGTAAGTGCTTTCAAGAAGTTTTAACATAATTCTAGACTCAATACTTATCTTGTACTATTGAAATTTTGAACTCTCGATATCTTGATACTCATGAGTCTTCAATCTTGACATCTTCAGTATTGAATCTCTATATTGTACATTCTTCATTCTTGGTACCTACATGTTTATATCCTGCATATATATATATATATAAACTATAATGTTAGTATTTATATTTTATAACAAGTCCTAACGTTGTTGTCATCAAAACCATCATTCTTAAGGACTAACGTAAGTTACCTATACTTCTATCCTTAATTTAAAGTGTGAACCACATGAAATATCATCAGCTCTTGCAGCTTAAAAAGAAATAATGAATTCGACTAAATATTAAGCCAGAAAGAATTTTGATTGGTCTACAGTTTGTTTTATTACCTCAATTATACCATGTTCAATGTATAATTGCAAATATAGAGTCTTGTTTTTATTTTCTTCACTTTTATATGCCAACAACATTAGTATTTCTGGTTTCTTTACTTTATCTTCTTAGAACCTTCATACTTGCTTAATTCGTTCTCTTGTTTGTATTTTTCTTGTACCTGTAAAGAGGAACATACTTGTACTCTTTCCAATGATTTTATCAATTTATTTATCCGAAATAAACTTGATAAAAAGAAACTAAGTGGTCTTCAAAATACTTAGATGCACTTTTTAAGACTTCAATTCAATTTCTGGAAATTTCGTAATCAATGGCATGTCATTGAAATTGTGTGGAGATGATGTTAAGATATTTGGACTCCCAATTGAAGTTTGCATAATAGACTCCCGACCAATTGAGAAAAAAATAAGATTACCTTTAGTTTGTAAAAATTGTTGAAAAACACCTGGAGGTTGAGAAAATGAATAAAATTATTTTTGAAATAGAAATTAGAATGATTTTGAAGAATGAAGGTGGTGAATCTTGTAAAGACGTAGTTAGATGTAGTATACTACATCCTATTGTACATTCTTTTACTCGAGAAAAAAAAGATTGTATTTTTATTTCTAAAATGAAAAGCTACATTGTATAAGCGATAATACATGGTGTATTTTTTACAAGTTTCAATTAATAAGTGAATTACCATCAACCTTTGGCCCTCATTTCGTATTTTCAAATAGAATAATTCAGCTGACCAACTTCATTGTTATTTGGTAAGTACTTTTTGAACTTCTGGTTTGTAGTAACAAGCTATTACTACTGTGTCATAAATTTACATCTAAAATTTAAATTATTTTTTACCAGATGTAATCTTGTTCGTAAATATAGTCATAGTGTGATAGATTTAAAAATTCCTTTGAAAAAAGGATTTGGTGAGTATTTTACTTGGGTATCTAAAGGGAATCATCAGTGGTTATTTGAATTGTGTAATACTATGTAAACAGTCATCAAATAAGACTTCCACTTGAGGTATGTTAACAAAATTCTATTACTTAAAACAACTAATACTTGGTAAAATTTTGTTTACTACATTATCAACAAAACACTTGTTTTTACTTGAATGTGTTTTAGAAAATCTGGAAAGGCACTGTATAAAAGTTGTGTAAACTTTCCATACCACTGTAAATGATACATACATTAACTGTCAAAAATTAGTAGAGGAATGATAAATTTCCTATCATGATTTGAGCTAAATATATTGAAATAAAATCCACTGAACATGTGAAGAAACAAAACTACGTTTATCATTTTAGAAAATTACCCTAATTAAATATTGCCCTGATGTCCTGCATTTTCAACTATTTGTATAAAAAAATGTAATTAAAGAAGTATAAATGGTCAACATTTTATTTGATGTTAGATCATTTCAATAATTGTTTTTTTCATATCCTAATTTTTAAAGTAAAAACTAGATCAAATAGTGCACATGACACTAACCAAACAATGAACTAGTTTTTCAAATAAATCAGTCTGTGCATTAGAACAACAATCTTTTTATAGTTTTAGTAACCATTATAACTCTTCAAAACAAGTTATTCTCCTTAAAATACACACACATGTGCACAAATGCTTTGAGATACACAACCATTGGTACACATATATAAACATTTTATTGTATTCTCTGTAGTTATCAATAATACAATTTATGCATGGTCCATTATTTCCTATTTTTTTATTGTACTTTACTTTTGATTGGTCTACAATTTTATGGATTTATGGATTGCATGTTACTTCCTATTGCACTGGATTCAACTTTATATACTTTAGTTTATGTACTACATCTTAGTTTAATGCACATTGCAGTAAAAACATACCCTAGAGGCACACATTTAATCTCAACATTGATTATATGCACATTGCAGTAAAAACATACCCTAGAGGCACACATTTAATCTCAACATTGATTAAATGCACATTGCAGTTAATGCACTACATCTCAGCTATATGCCTTAGTTCATGCACATTGCAGTTAATGCCTGAGTCTAATGCACATTGCAAGTGGATTCATACAGATAACTTATCAATATGGACAACTTATCATTTTTCATCAAGTATATTCATACGGACAACTTGCTTGAGTTAATTTATGTTTTATCATATATTTCCTTTGTTATCATAAATCTAAACAATACCATATTTTGTTTCATTTGTAGATAAGAAATGTTTTCAAGCTTTGTACGTACTTGCAACCAGAGAAAAGCTGAAGGGGAATCCTCGAAGTATAATTCAAAGAGGAAATATAATAAAGAATAAGAAGTCAATGCTAAGAAAACCAAGAACGAGCAATCAATGCTAAGAAGCCAACCAGTGCTTGCAATGAAGGCGAAGAACAAGCACTACATGATATAGAACAAATGCAGGAAAGGGCTTCGTCATCTTCGCTCAGAAATGAAATCCTTCCGACCCAAATGACGATGCTAAGATGGAAATTGAGAGAGCAAGTGAAGTTGAAACTGCAAGTACATCTCAGAAAAGAGGTAGTGGATGTCCAACAAAAGAAAAAAACTCCGGTTAAACAGTCATGATCGAATTGAAGTTGAGTTTAATGATGCAGCCATACCAATAGGGCCAAGGTCAGTATTTCTATCATCCTTTCTTAGACAGCTTGTACGAGAGCACATTCCATCCACACTTGATGATTGGAGGCTTATAAGTGATAGTTAAAAGTTGTTTTGTGGCAATCGATTCAGGCATGGACAAGCAAATCATTACACTCAACTATACTGGATACAAGGTTAATTTATATATATATATATATATATATATATATATGCATTTACTTATATTGACACCAGTACAAAGTCATAAAGTTTATGAATGTGAATTCGTAATGATCAATATGAAACAAAAAATTAAATTAGATGCATGTAAAATTATAGTGAACACACACACATGCATGCTGAGAAATAAATACATCAAGTCGATCCTATTTGCTACCTAATTAAAATAATTAGGTTTATCTAAATTCAAGCTTCTCATGCGGAACCCTAGCCTGGGATTTTTTGCCCTAGATCCTCCTTCATTTCGTGCGTTTTTTCCTCTAGCTCCTCTCCATGACACGCAATCACTCTCCGCCATCTCCCGTTGAGCTGCCACCATGTGCTGTTGAACCCCCTCTGGGCTTCGCCCCTGTGAATAAGTCTGCTTCGATCGCTAGTACTGATGATAGATTTATCGTCGTGCAATCCAAAAAAAGGAAAGGGAAAAATAGAGTTCCACCGCAAGTTTTCAAATCAAATCTTGCTTCATCTACTTCTCATAATAAAAATTTGCAACCGCCTTTTTCACATAGTGAAAGTAAGATCTACGACCATACCAAACAATAGTAAGAACCCTAAACAGCCCGAGAAAAGTACAACTCTAAACAAATGGAATTTTCTACCTCGCTCTGCTGGGCATGGAACGAAGTAGTAAAGGGTAATAATATTCCAATCTCAATTCTGTTGAAATATTACCCCCACATGAAATCAATTCTATGAAATGCGTAAAAATGCCAGTTAAAGTGGTTCAAGAGGCTAGAAAACTATAGGATTGTGACGGCCGGCGATTCCATACACTTTAAATCGACAATAAACCACACATGTCCGACATAAAAAGCATAGACTGACGGAAAGTCGAGAGAAAGAAAAAAGAGACAAGAAGAGAAGAGAGAAGAAGAGAAGAGAGAAGAAGAGAAGATAGAACCAAACAGAACAATACAGAATCTCACATCGCAGCGGAAAAAATATAATATCATATCAATGACCTTTACAAAATAGAAACTATACATACATACATCAATCAGAGTTCAACAATCAATCACTAGTTATCATCCCGGACAGTTATAAGAACCTGTCCTCACAATTGCTGATAATACAAATAATTAAGCACAACGGATAATCAATAATCAAAACAGATACGCGTATACATAAATGATGATCTCCATCTCGCCTGTAAAAGCGCCAAAGCATCAAATATGAACCTGTAAATATACTTGGTCTGACCCAAGCATTGAAAGGGAAGAACGGCCGGATCAGTCTGGTAAACCAGCGTGAGAAACACACTCAATTGAATTTATTAAATTACTAAACTTTTCCTTTATCAAAACAAAAGTATCTCATAAGACAAGTCCACATATAAACAGGGACATGTTTTTACCTTACGATAACAAAAAAATTTCATACCAAATCATCTGATATTATACTAGTGTCTAGTATACAAATAATATTAATCATAGCCGAAATTGTTACACTGATTAAATTCCAGCATATAGCCCAAAATGGGTAATACAATCAAAATGGAAGGTACGTAGTGGAGTTTGGATTTCCAAATGATCATGTCGTCCCTTTCGAATGCGTATACCTCTAGATAGATGTCCCGAGGCATAGAACATCTGTCCTTTACCAACACAAGAACGACCCACCTCTATAACTAGATGGTACCGAATATGTCATCCTCCGGTCGTTACCAATCTTTACCGCGGGCCCTCATAGCATACAAACCGCAATAATTAGATAGAAGACGTCATAGTGTGTAAAGATATATCTAGAAGAGGATGATCATACCCTACTTGGGAGCGACCCACTTAGCCCTGCTTCATCTAATTCTGTTTTGGTCATTTCCGATTGATGAGGCCTGAGGTAACGATTACCTTTCACATATCATATGTAACGACCCAGATTTTATAACGATTAATTTGAGATATTTAAAATGAATTTAAATATTTAATTTGAATTATGAATTAATTCTTAATATAAAAGGTTTGGTTTTATTTAATAAAAAGGATTTAGAATTTAAATATAGCAATCTATTGAATGAATTAATTATTTAAGCAGTAATTGGATATTGGGTAAAATATAAAATCCGGAGTTGTAAGCTTGTTAAAAATATTTTAAAGACTTGTAAAATCTATATTGATAATAATAAAGGCAATAAAAGTGTTAAAATCAATTTTGGCAATGATTTGTTCAATTTTAAAATATATCGTTTAAATTAATATTTAAAAATAGCCATCTGAGGCACAGTCTCGAAATTTGACGAAACCAGTTCCATTGGATCCGTAATATTGTATTATTATCGGATTTCAAATTTCGTAGCTTTCGGAGCTATCGCGTGATCCTAAGAAATAAAAATGCCTAGAAAATAATTAGCTGATTCAATTTTAATAGTCAATCCAAAACGCTATCTTCTCTATACGACCGAATTAGCCCTCGAAACCTTTTCCATTGAGTTCGGAATAGGTGTATAACATTATAGACGCCGAGCGGCACGTATCGATAGGAGGTCAGGATTTTGATTGCGTAATTCGAGAAGATTTAAATTTAAAGTTTAAAATAAATTAATCGAGCTTCCTCAACACGCAGCCACTTTTCCCGTTCCATCAGAACACTGTTATTCGTCTTCTTCCATATGCTTTTTTGATAAACGCGATGCTTCTCGCTTCCTTCTTCAATCAGATATGAAATTAAAATTTATGGCCGCCTCTTCTTAATCGCGAAACCCTTCCAAGCCTTCTTCGTTCCTCCTTTTCTTCCTTATTCGAATTAAACCGTATTCATTAAAAAAACCCTAAATCGAATCACGTATGAGAAAAGTAGGGCGATATAGCGAATTTGATTTGCGTTCGTGCTACTCGCGAGTTGATGGCCGCGATGGTGTGATTGAGTGGGGCAGCACGATTTATTCGACGATGGGAAGGAGGCGGTCGCGTCTTGAGATCGCGTCGATGCTGTGGGTGGTGCGGCGACTTGGTGAAGGGTGTTGGGTATGCGGTTGCTCGATTGGGAGGCGACGAGGATGTTCGGCGGCGACGTAGGCGTGGATAGGGCAGCGAGGTTGTGAGCACAGTATTGGCCGTGGTTGTTTGGGTCACGGTTCTGAGTGGGATGAGGTTGTTGAAGTCTCAATCGATTGAAGGAGGTCGCGCAACAGCAGCTTGGGTCGGGGTAGCGTAGTGATGAGGGTTTTGCGCGTGGTACTGTGGGGTATTTTTTTCTAGTTTGCTTTGTTCCCAATTTAATGTCAATACAGGTATATATGTTTAAGATTTAAAAAAAAAAATTAAATCATGTACCACTGTAAAATTTAATGCAAATAATTTTAACTTACTGTAAATTTTAAGAATATGCCTCAGGCAATTTAATTTCATAACATTTTAATTTGAAGGTAAGTAAGTTCATATTTTAATTTAATTTGATATTTACTGTACGGTTTTCATATACAGGTAAGCTTTGAGAAAAAAAATAATAAGATTTTCTTTTACAGTAAAGAAAATTTCTGTTTGTTGTTTACAGTAAAGTATAGGATAATTCTTGTTAGAAGTAAATATTATTTTTCATTAGAATTTGATTTTAAAATATATATGGATTACTTTTATAAACATATAGATATGTAATTCCTAAGTGAGAAATAATGTATATACACCTATATCCATTTTAAATTGCTAGGAATAATTTATTAAGGTAATTAATTTTATTCAATTAACTTATTCAATTTAATTACTAAAAGGTTTTGTCAAAGGGAAAAATTATTAGTTTAACTTAAAAAGCTAGTTAAGTAAATTATTAAATGACAACTAAATTGTCTAATTTGTTCAAAATATTAATAAAATCATATAATTGTTTATATAAGGTCAAAAGCCAAGAAATTGGGTCGAGATTGGAAAGGATTGCAACTTAAAAGCAAAGGTGAGACTTTCTCACTCATTTGGATGCCATAAATTAAATTTAAATGTTAAATTTAAATCATTGGATGTGTTTGGCTGATTTATAAAAATTTATATACTGTAATATTCCACCTTAAAAGTGAAATTGATATTTATTTTGTGGTAACATCTGTGGATGCAGGGAAACAGGTTGGAGGATCCAACAGGATTCCTCAAAAATATTTATTTCTCATTATATATGTTGTGATATGACTGGATGGATGAAATTGATATAGATTGGTATGTGAATTGAATTATTAGGAGTAAGTAATTAATTTAACGAAGATAGTTAAAACTCAATAGAAAATAATTATTGAAATAATTATCTACTTCAAAGAGAGAATGAAGAAAAAGAAATAAAGGTATCTTATAAACTGAAATTAGTTAAAGTTGAGTTTTTGGAAAGATTTAAATATATTAACACCTGAAGAATTATTGAAATCAATAAGTGAAATTTTATTAAGAATTAAAAAGAAGATGTTATTAAGAAGTACAATTAAGAATTCAATTAAGAAGTAAAGGTAATTTTATTATGGAATAAAAAGGAAAATTTTATTAAGTAATGAATGGAAATTATTTAAAGAGCAATATGGAGATTTATATAAATAAATAAATAAATAAATTATAAGATGGAATTCTTAAATAAAACTATTTTATAAAAAAATAAAAGGTGAACTCAGGGAGATTTTATAAATTTATAAATGGAGTTTATAGATGAGGTAGGGAAATATCAGTGTATATTGGAAAAGATAAGTCAAACTGAACTTATATTGAGATATGAAATTTGTTGGAAGGAAATAGTTGAATATTTCTGAAGGTGATAAGTGTGAATTTGGACAAGAGACATTTTTATGTGGATATTGGGTTTTCTTAAAATGATAAACTTATTTTAAAGGAATATTTTTAAATTACTACTGTATAATTTTATGAACTATACTTATGTCAAATTGAATTTTCTAAAACCGGCTTTGAGTCTTATTAATAATTTGATATAAATTGTATTATTTATATTTAATATTTCCTTCAAACCATAATTTAAAATAAGATTATTATTCTATTATACAACTTTAGATGTTTTCAAATATTTCTTTTTTAAAAATCCAATCATAAAGTCTCTTGAGATGATAAACAAATTTAGTAAATGAATAGGATTTAGAAGAAAATCTTCTAAGTGGAGTTAAAGAAACTTAAATAAATTTACAAGAATACAATAAGAATTTTCTGGAAACGAAATAAAGATTCACAAAGTAAAGTGGGCAATCGGGTTTGAGAATTTATAAGCAAAAGTGTGAATTGATTTTGAGAAAAGAATAAGAAAATAAAGAATATTTCCAAAGGGTGAATCGAAGTGTAATTAAAGTGTGAGAAATCATCTAAATGATTTCATGGGAAAATTAAAAAGGAGTTGAAAATTGATTTAAATGGGTTGAATAGAAGTAAATATCTGGGTGGATATTTGAAATAAATAATTTGGGAAAAATTATTTAATGGTTGCCTGTGAATGATTATCTGATAGTTAAATCACCGACTATCAATATTGGACAATGCGCTGATCGTTTCGAAGAGTCCTGGATCAGATTCAATTATCCGAAAACCACTTCGATCCGGTTTGAACGATAACGAATGAAGACCGTGAAGATGATGAAGACGGTGATTCGGTTTGTCCAGACCCAGGGCAACTTGTATGGACGAATGCTTTCAGAACATCGTCAGGGGGACGATGAGCATTCTAAGTGGGACTCGTTTTTGAAAGGTAACGCTTAGCCTCAAGCCTCATCAACCGGGAATGGCTAAAACAGGGGAGGTGCAGCAAGGCTTCGTTGGGTAGCCCTCACTTGAGAATAAGGTTTCCCCTATCTAGATGTCCCTTTTTATTTCGGCTTAGTGGGTGGTTGGTCGCGCCAACCATGGGGTGATCATGCTCGGGACTGTCCAGTAAGGGATGGTTCCGATCTTGTGTTGCAGGGGAGTTAGGGTGGCTCCTCGGTACTCTGATCTAGAACAGGTACTGTGACGGGCGGTACCCCGGTAGCCCTGCCATTGTATGAAATCCAATCTCCAATAAGCGCCTGTGCGGTTTTGATTGTGCCCAACTATTACTGAAACGTGAGATGCAAGTATTTCAGCAAGATTCTATTTTACTTTCTATAGACACTATTATAATATCAGACGAATTTGATATAAAATGTTTTAGCTATCGTAAGGTAAAAACCCGACATGTTTATTTGTGGCTTGGTCTTACGAGATGCTTTTGTTTACAAAGGATTTTTGAAAATATAATAACCCAATTGAGTGTGATTTCTCATGTGGTTTTCCAGACTGACTCGGGTGTTGTTTTATATGATGCTTGGCTCAGACCGAGTTTAACAGGATCAGGTTAAAAGTTAAGGAGTTCAGGAGACGAGCTGATGACAGAGCGTACTTCCGTATTTGACTATTATTTCCGCCGTGTATGGACAAATATTAAGTTGTCTTTGTATGGATGTTTGTTGTACTCTGATGATGATATGTATGTATATGTATACAGAACAGATTTCTTTGTATTTAAAAGCTGTTATTATATATTATATTTTGTTCCGCTGCGATTGTGAGACTCTGATGTTGTTTTTATTTCTTCTTCTACCTCTTTCTTCTTTTTACCCGAAGACTCATATTTTTGTGTCATTTTGGACAGAAATGTTGTGGGATTTTGTTAGTTCAAAGGGGTACGGATTTGCGGGCCTTTACAGTTGGTATCAGAGCCGAAAGGTTAAGCGAGAACCTTGGCTCTGGTGGGGATTACTCATTAGGGATAGAGTCATTAGTACTCTAGAATGAGTTTGAGCATATTAATAGATATGAGTGCGTATTTGTTAGTGAATATAAAATGGTTTTATATTGTGTTGATTGATTTATTGAGTGGCATATGAACCTTCATCAGCACAGTCTGTACAACTGGGCCGAAGGGGTTTCTAAACACTTGAATAGAACAATTCGACACAATATTGTTTTCGAAAATGGGTAAATGAAATAATTTTACCCAAAATATATTTTTATATAAAAAGAAATAATTTTCTGCAAATTATTATATATAATTAAAGTGTTTGGGTGATAGTATTATCGACAAATAAGATTATAAGCATTTAAAATGGCTTATATAACCAAGGAAAGTATGAGATTGAATTTTGGAGTTAAAATTGAAATGAAGTCAAAAATAAGGATTTAACATGGATTAAGTTGAAAATTTAACTTTTGAAATTTAACTAATGATGGGAAATAATAATAATATAAGTAAATTGGTGAAATAAATAAAATTTAGAATGTAGATGAATCGGATTGGGAAAATTTAATAGAAATAAATTAGTAAATTTAAATGTGATTGAAATGGGAAGATAAAAATTAAATGTTTGGAAGACAAAATCAAATTAGATTGAAATGAATTTAAGCTAAGTAAATGGAAGTAAGTTGAATTAATCTGGAATAAATTCAGTTGTATATGAATTATGTTGAAATTGAATTGAAAGGAAATGGATTGAGATGTGGATGATATTAAATGAAATTAAGTTCTTACTTAATTGAATTCAAGTGAATTGGTGGATTAAAGAGTATAGCATGATGCTAGATTTAACTGAAGTTAAGTTAAATAAAATTGAATTGAAATAAATTTCAGTTGAGTTATAGATAATATTGAGTGGAATTAAAATTCTTACTTTAACAAGTGAAAGTAAGTTGAATAAGAAATTGTATTGGGGTGAATGAATTTAAAATAGCCCATAAAGGTTAAAAGCATTGAAATAAAAATATATACTTGATTAAGTAAAAATATATATAATTCCAAATTTAAAATAGAAGGTGAATGAGATTGATTTTTAATGGATGGAAATGTGAATATAAATAAGTGTGTGACTTATAAATCTGAGGAGTTAAATTCCAACCCAAATAGAATAAATGAAATATGAATATATTCAAGCTTAAAATGGGTAGAAACATGAGAAAATATAATTTCGTGACTTATAAGAAAAAAATAAATGGAGAAGTTAAATAGTAAGCCAAAATAAAATTGTTTTGTATTTGGAAAATGAAATAAAAATCTAAACCTGAATTATAAAATAAAATTGAACTCAAGTAAAATAATGAGATGATTTTTGAAGAAAAAAATCCAATATGGAATGGGAAGCTTAAGTGAACTAAATTGGATAATTAATTATTTAACGAATATGAAAATGGAACCTAAGTTGGATTATGAGGTAATAATGGAGTTGGGAATGGACTCGAGTTATAAATAAAATTCGACTGAGATTGATGGTTAATTAAATATATAAGAATATGTTGTGGAATTGGATTGAAATAAAGATGGTTTGAATTTACAAATAAAATCCAATTCGAGTATAAATAAGTTTAACATGACCTTGTTATTAATAAAATAAATTCAGATGAATTGGGTATGGAATTTGAAATTTAAAATGGGTTTGGAGAATGGCCAATTGAATTTAATGGAATTTGATTAGATGAGAATCAAATTAAAATGGAACTGAACATAAGTATGAAGTTGGAATAAGCAAATTGACTTAAGTTAATTGAATAGAAGCTTGGTTTCGAGGAAGGGTGAAAGCCCATTAAATGAAAACTTAGGTGAATTTAATTTGGGAAATGATTATTAATTTATAAGCATGGAATAGCTTAATAAAATGATTTGAAAGGAAACAATGCGAGGATGGAATACAATGCTAATGTATGGTGTGTAAATAAATGAAATTGAGAATGGACTTTAAAATGATAAGTAAATTGAATTAAATAGAACTTGAATAAATAATATTCAACATATATTGTTAGTACACTAAATTGAAGTATTGTCAAATGAAACAAGAATGGATTGAATTACAAATAAAAT
The DNA here is from genome assembly GCA_030765085.1 of Allium cepa. Classification (NCBI taxonomy): domain Eukaryota; kingdom Viridiplantae; phylum Streptophyta; class Magnoliopsida; order Asparagales; family Amaryllidaceae; genus Allium; species Allium cepa. The sequence goes on along the minus strand of CM060935.1, from coordinate 673,335,101 downwards.
TCATGAGAGTTGAAATAAAAATTGGAAATGGCCTTGTAATTAAATAAATAGATTCGGAAATAAACTATGAATGTGAATTAAAATTTAAAATGAATAAGTGGATAAGCAAATTGAATTAAAATAGTAAGTGGAATGGATTTAAAAAAATATAATATAATAATAATAATAATCAAATCAAGGATTTAAAATGAATATTGTTTACAAGTAAAATAAACTTGGATTATGAGTTTGAAATAAGCTGAAAAAAATAAATAACTTAAGCAAATCATTGAATAGAAGCTCGGCTTAAGTAAATATGTTAATGGTTATTTAATGGAGTGTTTCCAAGCTGAATAAAGTGGTTTCGAATGAAACCTATGCAAACTTATTAAATAAAATACAGTGTATGGTTATGAATAAGTTGAAATGAAGTAAAACTGATATAAATTGAGTTAGAATCAACTTAAAATGGTTATGAGCTCAAGTGATAGTTTATTTGCATAAATCTATTCGAATTGCATAAAAATTGATTGTCGTTTGTTGTAAAAAAGATTTAATAAAAATCTGATGGATTAATAGAAATAAATAAAGTGTGTTTTGGAATCAATTGAAATGAATATGAGTAGTTGGGACAAAGAAATGAATTGAAGATAAGCAAGTGAGTTGTAAATCACTTAAGTTGAATGCAAATGGCATATGAATCAGTTAAAAGCAACGAACTAGTTTGTAAACCATACAAATTGCTTATGGAAGTTATTTAGAATGCATTACTTTTAGTATTGATGTGTTGTAGTTGCTTATATGAGTAAAAATGTTATAAATTTCATAGATATGTTGCTCATATGTTTAAATTGAGTAAGTACAGGTAACAGGAGGCCGTTTGGCTGGATTTTGGTTGTGCAAATCGCTAAATAATTAAGCCGCTTGCTTAAAAAATGCTAATTAATGGTACGCCTACGCAATAAAAGTTAGGAAATATGAACCGTTGCTTGTTTTTTTGTTTTTCGGACCGTGTGGGTCGATGTATACATATATATCTCTCTTGTAAAATTGCAAAAGCTCCTCCATAAAAGTGAGACTCTGCCAAAAAATTTCAGAAATTTTGGGAGGTAGAAAATTTTTGAAAATTTTTGGAAATTATTTTTACTAACGACAAAATGATTTAAAATTGGAATTGGAATAAAGGATTTTGAAGCTAGAATTGGAAAATCAATTGTTTGAGAAAAGAAAACGATTAGGAAGGGGAATAACAAGTCTAACTAGGTAGCTTTCAAAAAGTTAGTGGGTTTGGGGCATTCTTCCATGTTAGCAATTTCGGGGACGAAATTCTTTTAAGGGGAGAGGAATGTAACGACCCAGATTTTATAACGATTAATTTGAGATATTTAAAATGGATTTAAATATTTAATTTGAATTATGAATTGATTCTTAATATAAATGGTTTGGTTTTATTTAATAAAAAGGATTTAGAATTTAAATATAGCAATCTATTGAATGAATTAATTATTTAAGCAGTAATTGGATATTGGGTAAAATATAAAATTCGGAGTTGTAAGCTTGTTAAAAATATTTTAAAGACTTGTAAAATCTATATTGATAATAATAAAGGTAATAAAAGTGTTAATTTGGCAATGATTTGTTCAATTTTAAAATATATCGTTTAAATTAATATTTAAAAATAGCCATCCGAGGCACAGTCTCGGAATTCGACGAAACCAGTTCCATTGGATCCGTAATATTGTATTATTATCGGATTTCAAATTTCGTAGCTTTCGAAGCTATCGCGTGATCGTATGAAATATAAACGTCTAGAAAATAATTAATTAAATCAATTTTAATAGTCAATCCAAAAAGCTATCTTCTCTATACGACCGAATTAGCCTCGAAACCTTTTCCATTGAGTTCGGAATAGGTGTATAACATTATAGACGCCGAGCGGCACGTATCGATAGGAGGTCAGGCTTTTGATTGCGTAATTCAAGAAGATTTAAATTTAAAGTTTAAAATAAATTAATCAAGCTTCCGCAGCGCAGCCACTTTTCCCGTTCCATCAGAACACTATTATTCGTCTTCTTCCATACGCTTCTTTTTTTTATAAACGCGATGCTTCTCGCTTCCTTCTTCAATCAGATATGAAATTAAAATTTATGGCCGCCTCTTTTTAATCGCGAAACCCTTCCCTTCTTCTACTTTAATTTACGAAGCCTTCTTCGTTCCTCCTTTTCTTCCTTATGCCGAATTCAACCGTATTCATTAAAAAAAACCCTAAATCGAATTGCGTATGAGCAAAGAAGGGCGATCGAGCGAATTTGATTTGCGTTCGTGCTACTCGCGAGTTAGTGGTCGCGGTGGTGTGATTGAGTAGGGCAGCACGATTTGTTCGACGATGGGAAGGAGGCGTTCGCGTCTCGAGATCGCGTCGATGCTGTGGGTGGTGCGGCGACTTGGTGAAGGGTGTAGGGTATGCGGTTTCTTGATTGGGAGGCGACGTGGATGTTCGGCGGCGACGTAGGCGTGGATAGGGCAGTGAGGTTGTGAGCACAGTATTGGCCGTGGTTGTTTGGGTCATGGTTTCGAGTTGGACGAGGTTGTTGAAGTCTCAATCGATTGAAGGAGGTCGCGCAGCAGCAGCTTGGGTCGGGGTAGCGTCGTGATGAGGGTTTTGCGCATGGTACTGTGAGGTATATTTTTTCAGTTTGCTTTGTTCCCAATTTAATGTCAATATAGGTATATATGTTTAATATTAAAAAAAAAATTAAATCGTGTACCACTGTAAAATTTAACGCAAATAATTTTAACTTACTGTAAATTTTATGAATATACCTCAGGCAATTTAATTTCATAACATTTTAATTTGAAGGTAAGCAAGTTCAAAATTTTAATTTAATTTGATATGTACTGTACGGTTTTCATATATAGGTAAGCTTCGAGAAAAAAAAAAGATTTTTTGTTTTACAGTAAAGAAAATTTCCGTTTGTTGTTTACAGTAAAGTATAAGATAATTCTTGTTAGAAGTAAATATTATTTTTCATTAGAATTTGATTTTAAAATCTATATGGATTACTTTTATAAACATATAGATATGTAATTTCTAAGTGAGAAAAAAGTATATACACTTATATCCATTTTAAATTGCTAGGAATAATTTATTAAGGTAATTAATTTTATTCAATTAACTTATTCAATTTAATTACTAAAAGGTTTTGTCAAAGGGAAAAATTATTAGTTTAACTTAAAAAGCTAGTTAAGTAAATTATTAAATGACAACTAAATTGTCTAATTTGTTCAAAATATTAATAAAATCATATAATTGTTTATATAAGGTCAAAAGTCAAGAAATCGGGTCGAGATTGGAAAGGATTACAACTTAAAAGCAAAGGTGAGACTTTCTCACTCATTTGGATGCCACAAATTAAATTTAAATGTTAAATTTAAATCATTGGATGTGTTTGGCTTATTTATAATAATTTATATACCGTAATATTCCACCTTAAAAGTGAAATTGATATTTATTTTGTGGTAACATCTGTGGATGCAGGGAAACAGGTTGGAGGGATCCAATAGGATTCCTCAAAAATATTTATTTCTCATTATGTATGTTGTGATATGACTGGATGGATGAATTGATATAGATTGGTATGTGAATTGAATTATTAGGAGTAAAATAACATTGAAGCTGAAGTTTGAAATTTATAAATGAAATAAATTAATTTAACGAAAATAGTTAAAACTCAATAGAAAATAATTATTGAAATAATGAATCTACTTCAAAGAGAGAATGAAGAAAAAGAAATAAAGGTATCTTATAAACTGAAATTAGTTAAAGTTGAGTTTTTGGAAAGATTTAAATATATTAACACCTGAAGAATTATTGAAATCAATAAGTGAAATTTTATTAAGAATTAAAAAGAAGATGTTATTAAGAAGTACAATTAATAATTCTATTAAGAAGTAAAGGAAATTTTATTATGGAATAAAAAGGAAAATTTTATTAAGTAATGAATGGAAATTATTTAAAGAGCAATATGGAGATTTATATAAATAAATAAATAAATTATAAGATGGAATTCTTAAATAAAACTATTTTATAAAAAAATAAAAGGGGAACTCAGGGAGATTTTATAAATTTATAAATGGAGTTTATAGATGAGATAGGGAAATATCAGTGTATATTGGAAAAGATAAGTCAAACTGAACTTATATTGAGATATGAAATTTGTTGGAAGGAAATAGTTGAATATTTCTAAAGGTGATAAGTGTGAATTTGGACAAGAGACATTTTTATGTGGATATTGGGTTTTCTAAAAATGATAAACTTATTTTAAAGGAATATTTTTAAATTACTACTATATAATTTTATGACCTATACTTATGTCTAATTGGTTATTCGAAAGCTTAGTAATTTATTATACACTTAAATTTTCTAAAACCGGCTTTGAGTCTTATTAATAATTTGATATAAATTGTATTATTTATATTTAATATTTCCTTCAAACCATAATTTAAAATTAGATTATTATTCTATTATATAACTTTAGATGTTTTCAAATATTTCTTTTTTAAAAATCCAATCATAAAGTCCCTTGAGATGATAAACAAATTTAGTAATTGAATAAGATTTAGAAGAAAATCTTCTAAGTGGAGTTAAAGAAACTTAAATAAATTTACAAGAATACAATAAGAGTTTTCTGGAAACGAAATAAAGATTCACAAAGTAAAGTGGGCAATCGGGTTTGAGAATTTATAAGCAAAAGTGTGAATTGATTTTGAGAAAAGAATAAGAAAATAAAGAATATTTCCAAAGGGTAAATCGAAGTGTAATTAAAGTGTGAGAAATCATCTAAATGATTTCATGGGAAAGTTAAAAAGGAGTTGAAAATTGATTTAAATGGGTTAAATAGAAATAAATATCTGGGTGGATATTTGAAATAAATAATTTGGGAAAAATTATTTAATGGTTGCATGTGAATGATTATCTGATAATTAAATCACCGACTATCAATATTGGACAATGCGCTGATCGTTTCGAAGAGTCCGGGATCGGATTTAATTATCCGAAAACCACTTCGATCCAGTTTTAACGATAACGAATGAAGACCGTGAAGATGATGAAGACGGTGATTCGGTTTATCCAGACCCAGGGCAACTTGTATGGACGAATGCTTTCAGAACATCATCAGGGGGATGATGAGCATTCTAAGTGGGACTCGTTCTTGAAAGGTAACGCTTAGCCTCAAGCCTCATCAATCGGGAATGGCTAAAACAGGGGAGGTGCAGCAAGGCTTCGTGGGTAGCCCCCACTTGAGAGTAAGGTTTCCCCTGTCTAGATGTCCCTTTTTATTTCGGCTTAGTGGGTGGTTGGTCGCGCCAACCACGGGGTGATCTTGCTCGGGACTGTCCAGTAAGGGATGGTTCCGGTCTTGTGTTGCAGGGGAGTTAGGGTGGCTCCTCAGTACTCTGATCTAGACCAGGTACTGTGACGGGTGGTACCCCGGTAGCCCTGCCATTGTATGGAATCCAATCTCCAATAAGCGCCGGTACGGTTTTGTTTGAGCCCAACTATTGCTGAAACGTGAGATGCAAGCATTTCAGTTAGATTCGATTTTTCTTTCTATAGACACTAATATAATATCAGACGAATTTGATATAAAATATTTTAGCTATCGTAAGGTAAAACCCGACATGTTTATTTGTGGCGTGATCTAACGAGATGCTTTTCTTTTTCAAAGGATTTTTGAAAATATAATGATCCAATTGAGTGTGATTTCTCACGCTGGTTTTCCAGACTGACTCGGGTGTTGTTTTATATGATGCTCGGGTCAGACTGAGTTTAACAGGATAGGTTAAAAGCTAAGGAGTTCAGGAGACGAGCTGATGACAGAGCGTACTTCTGCATTTGACTATTATTCCGCTGTGTATGGATAAATATTAAGTTGTCTCTATATGGATGTTTGTTGTACTCTGATGATGATATGTATGTATATGTATATAGAACAGATTTCTTTGTATTTAAAAGCTGTTATTATATATTATATTTTGTTCCGCTGCGATTGTGAGACTCTGATGTTGTTTTTATTTCTTCTTCTACCTCTTTCTTCTTTTTACCCGAAGACTCGTACTTTTGTGCCACTTTGGACAGAACGGTTGTGGGATTTTGTTAGTTCAAGGGGTACGGATTTGCGGCCTTTACATCATATATTGCATCACTTAGAATGTCACATGGCCATTTCCGTTTGCTACTAATTGCCTTCCACGAAAATACAACCCTTACGCTCATATGTCTCAAGAAGGGTGTTAAGCTAAGAGAAGTTGCCTTCTCCGCCGCCATCGATATACGTTTGTAGAAACCAATGTACGTAATCTTTAGAAATGCATTGTCAGACAAACATCCATACAAGTTGTCCAGGAACAGGACAAACGGAAGGTACTTTCCTACCACATCCTGTCGGGAAATCCCTAGGATTAGTAGCGAATAGTCCTCGTATTGGAAATTTCATAATGAAGAGACCACTGCTACTATATGTATATTGGGTTTTTAACCGCAAACGATCAACAAGCAGTCCCCCACTATGAAAATCTTTAATATCAATATCATCACAAGAAACTTGCACAATCATCACATATACGTTGGTCCAAAGTGGTTTTCAGATAAATCTGGTCCCGGACTCTTCGCACCAACAACGCAAAAGCGTTTCTCAACGTCACAAAGAAACTAAGTCTCATAGACTTATCACGTCTCCAACTTTCAACTTTCTATCCTTCGGGTCAAGAAGGAAGCTCGATAGATTGGAGTAATACTCTACACTATACAAATCAACATCCTCAACACAAATGATAATCAAGCTTACGTAGAAGGCTACATACTAAGTATACGACTGAATAGTTCCCACATCAAGTCGAGAAACTAAAATGTCCAAATTTGATAGTCGGTTATTTAACTATCGAAGCAAAAAACCAAATATTTGGCACCATAACAATCACTAGGCCCTTTTAATTAATCTTTTATTAATTAAATCACTTTGTCAAATATTCACTTCAAATTATCCTTAAAAGGACATAATCGCAAAACCATTTCAACTTCTACATTGGAAAACATTTCCAAATACTTATTTAATAATAAGTAATTCACAAATCAATTTATTTTTAACACTTAGAAAATATTCCATATACTTAAATCAGGATTAAGTATATATTTTATTCTTTAAGGAAAAAATTCTCTTAAAACACATTTATTCGGGTCGAAACGAATGTTGCGTAAAACATCGTTACGACAACCCAAAATCACTAGTAGGGATTCGAAAATTAGATAGATATATAAATCTCATATACTATACAAAACATTTCCTTTTGAAAATCATTTACTATAACAACAGTGTTATAGTCCATCATTCCTTACTTCTCGAAAATGTCTATTCCAACAATAAATGTTGAAATCTATGTATTCGATACTCAACACATTTTGAAACATTTTTTAATCATTTTATTCCATTTAAAATATCACTTCCCAAAACATTTATTTATTCCAAAAGATTTTTCACTATCCAAATCATAAATATACTTCATTTACCACATTCATTACTTCTATACAATTATTAAAGATAATCCACTGTCCAAAATTGTGGATATAGCTTCTTTTACCAAATTCATTAATTTTACATATTTATTAAAGGATTATCCACTATGCATTATCGTGAATGAAATTCCTTTAATAAACTATAATAATTAACTTCTCAAATTCAATTGATTTTGGATTTATAAAAGAATCACATTTATATTTTATAAAAACTTCTATTTCTAAATCTTCTTTATTAACCAATTCTATTTATGTGCCAAAAATCCAAATTATAAGTTAATTACTTATAATTCTCTTTATTTTTAAAATTCGTCTTTTATAACTTCACAAATTATAAATCTTGTTCACTTATAAGATTCATTTATAACTTCATTTTAAGCACTTATAAAACTTGTTTATAATCCCATTATTTTGATTTATAAAATATCCAATTTTATAAATCTTATATTTAAACCATTTTTATAATTCAACAATCTCAGTTTAACACATTTTGCAAATTAATCAACTTCATATTTCAAAAATCAATTTTGATTCTATTTCACAAAAATCATAATTTTTATAACACAAAAATTATAACATTTATTTATTTAAAATAATCCATTTACTTAACAATTCAAAATTATATATTTTCAAAATCATTTGAAAATACTTTTAAATTTGGAAATCATCACTTTAACATTTTTAAATTCCAAAAATAGGCCCAATGCCGCAACAACGCAAAATACATCAATCATGGCATCCAAATCATCATATATCACATGATAACAGCGTATATCACAATATTTGTAGGTAAAACCAACACTGGTGAGGAATCCAGTTGGATCCCTTCAACCTGCCACCTGCAACAAATATACATATTAGAAAATATATACAATGTCCACTTCGAGGCATACGTGCGTACAAAGAGTCATCCGCTCATACACATGAACGTATAGGGTCTCATCTGCTCCAATAGGTAGGAATATATCCAATACCGAACAATATATATAGATAATATATCATATATCATCCAAACAATAATCAATCATCATATATAATATTTATTCTCACTTATATAAAAATATCAGTGAGTCATAAAGAGTGAGTTGTACTCACATTGATTCCAATAGCAGTTGGAGTGTTTTATTTCGAATAAAATTAAATAGTCGTTCAACTTTACCCAAAATTTACATTAGGTCCAATCAATTTCGAACCAGCTCTAAAATGTGGTGCTCGTCAATACGGACCCAATGCAATTCGTTTTGTCAAAAAGGGACCTCGTATGAAGAAGTTATACATTTTTAAAGTTTGTACAATTTTAATATATATAAATTTCACAATTTTTATTTTATTTTTAAACCTTGCTTTAATCTTGGCCGTTCGATTCCTTGCATCCGTGCGCCATTTCTTCTCTTCGAGGCTTATCACGTCGAACAACCCATATATGTGACCTCCTTCCCACTGTTGCCGCGCCCTTCTACCGACGTCGAGGAGACGATCGAACACCCCCACACGAACGTCGACTTCAGCCTCCACCTATGGCCGCAAGCACGGCAAGCTCGGTCAAGCCATTTCCTCAAAAAACTCAAATGAACGCCGTCCCTTCACGATCAAATTGTCATCGATCGGCTTCACCATATTCAATCATGACCGTTGGATTGATAATACTCGTCGTCCTCTACAATAGTTGAAAGTATTTTCTAAAAGCTGATGGATTGAGATATAATAGAGGAAGAAAGAAATGAGTTTTCGGCTATTGAAATTCAAACGACGGCTAACCCTAGTTCTATTAGGGTTTGGTGAAAATAGAGAATAATGAAGTCCTTTTGTATAAATTTCTTGACACTATTCATCGTCAAAATTTTCGAACTGCAAACGAAGCATGCCATCTGGCGTTTATAATATTTTACCCCTATTTCGAACACAATGGAATATATATTGGAAGACAGTTCGATCGTATTTGGAAGATAGGATTTCAAATTGACTACTTTAAATTTAAAATTTACTTGAACAAATTTTCAATGTGTTTTAGCTTTCCTCGGACAAAACGTTAATCAAATTGGTATGAAATTTGAAATCCTACAATAATATAACATTACGGTTCCAACTAAATTGGTTTTGTCAAAATCTACGACTTTTTTGAAAAATGACTATTTTTATACGTCAATTAAATATTAAAATATTCAATTTCTACAATTTAACTTTTAAATCAATTTTAAAAGTTTACCAACAACATTATATTTCAAAGAGAATTTAATTCAACTTTATAAATCATTTTCATTCGTATTAAACTCAATTTCCATTTATTTCAGCAATTTCAAATATTAAATTAACGATTTAATTATCCAACTAAATCACTAGATTTGAAATAAAATCTAGTCAATTAATAAAATTTACTTTCCAATATTTAAAATCAGTTAAATATATGAATTTCAAATGACCTAAATTTTGGGTCGTTACAAGGATAATGCTATTGTTATTTACGTTGTCAGACCCAAACCGTACAATCTATACTTTTAAGACTATATCACTAGAGTATGGAAACCAGAGGACGAATTCTCTATATTCTCTAAAGAAAATGGCTTCTATATTGTAAAATTTCAAAACAAGAAAGATTGCGATAAAATCTTAAAAGGTGGCCCTTATTACTATAACAAAAAGTTAATGATGATGAAAAGATGGACGCTTAGCATGCAACTCAATAAACGACTCCTTAATTAAGTTCCAATTTGGGTTCTTTTCCCTAATCTTCCACTAGATTATTGGATGGAAGAAAGTAGTAGCCGTATTGCATCGGTCCTTGGAGCTCCAAAGAAGTTGGACAAATTTACAGAAGGTATGATTAAATTTGCCTACGCTAGGGTTTTAATTGAAATTAATAGTTTCTGAAAATTTCCAAAAAAAATTCCTATTGTATCGAAAAAGGATGAAATATTATGGTAAGATGTGGTGTATGAATAGAAACCAAATATTTGTCCTAATTGCTATAGTTTCGGTCATGCTGAATCAAATTGCCAATTTACTAAAGTTTTGGTACCAAAAGTGGCTACAACAGATGTCTCGAATACTAGCAATGAAATAAATATTGATAAGGATCAGATACAAGAAAACTTGGAAGGTTTAACTAATAATTCTCAAGTACAAAGTAAATTTTTTTTTACATCCCAAGAAGACAATGTTGTTAACCACAAGAATTACAATATTACCGAGATGCAATAAAATAACGTTTTAACAGAAACTAAAGCAGTCCAGCCGAAGAATGTGGTCTCGACTAATATTACAAACAACACTCTAAGTGATAGGAATATAGTTACATAAATGGAATTTCAAATGACTAGTAGCAATGGGCCTAATAATTTAATCTCCGAAGAAAGAACTGGTATATCTTGTGAGCCTTTGCCTGGTAGTGTCATCTCCGAATAGGCTCCTGCACAACAAAAAAAGTCAAAAATTAGAACCACTCGAAAAGTTCGAACCGAGGAGGTTCCTTTTGAATTTAAAGCTATTTATTCAGAAGATGTTGTAGAACGTCCAGCATGGACCACCTTAGTTAATCAACTAAAGGGAAAGAACAAAAAATCAAAAAAACTATAGGGTCTGCTACTCCTCCTACTGATAGTAGCAGTCAAGATAATAATATTTATGGAGTTCCTCTTTTGGAACATCCGGGGCATGAATGCCCTAACTAAGCAGATGGAATACTAAATAGTAATAAATTTTCTTTTATGGGTATATGTGAAAATAAGCTAAGGATAGCATAGACAAGTTCATGGAAAAAGCTGACAATAAATGGAAATTCTCTCATAACATTTCTAGCAGTCAAAAAGCAGAATTTTAGTACCATGATAGTTCTCAGTGGGCTAGTATCATCTTACATACAAATGATCAGTTCATTTCATGTATTTTGCATAATTCAAGTAGTGTTAGTATTCTATGCACTACTATGTATGCCTTTAACGATGAAGAGTTGCGTGTTAACCTATGGAATTACCTTTCTGAGCATTCAAATAACTTTAAGCTTCCTTGGATTGTGGCAGGAGATTTTAATTCTATATTATCATCCAAAGATGGGGTTAAATAATGGTATGCATAATTCGATGGGTGATCAAGCTTTTATCAATTGCATTACCTCATCAAAACTAGTAGAACCGTATTTTAGTGGCAACTATTGTACTTGGAGGGGAGGTAACAATTTCTCAATTCATAGTAAAATTGATTGTGTGTTTGTTAATAATTTATGGATTGATAAGTTTATTCAAATTGGTATTCAGTTTGGATATCATTTTTTAAGTGATCATGCTACTATTAATATCATATTCAAGCATATTAATAAAAAAGGAAATGAGAATACCTATCAAATACTGTAATTTGTGGCATCTCCAAGCAGGCTACCATTCTTCTCTCCAACATGCCATAACTCAAGATCTGTTTGGAAACCCTCTGCATATTTTAATTTGCAAGCTTAAAGCAGCCAAAAATGCCCTGAAAACTTGGAAGAAAGAGAAGTTGAACATGAGTGAAGCTATTGATCAGATGAATGAAGAGGCTTATGAGTTATGAAAGCAAATAGTTCATAATCCTTCAAATGGTATATAATTGATCAATACTCTTAGAAAAATGCTCAGATAATTTCACCGATGAACTTTGTTGCGATTGACAATGAGCAGAAAATGAAACAGAACTGGCTGCTCAAAGGATACAGACCTACCAATTTCTTCTATAATAAAATTAACTACACCAAACCTAATAGAAGAAGCAAATTCCTTATGAATTCCAATGGGGAATGGGTCTCAGCATCAGAATAGTTAGCTAACGAAGCAATCAATAACTTCACTGATTTTTTTCATCTCCCTAAGCCACAAATCAGTTTCCAAATACGGTATGTAAGAGAATCCTCTCGAATAATGCAAGAATCAACAGATGCAAGCCCTTTGATTTAGAGGAAATTAAAAATGTAGTTTTTCAAATCAACGACAATAGCACCCCTGGACCAGATGGTTTAAACTCCAAATTCTATAAAGTCCACTGGGAGAATCTCAAGTATGTTGTTTTGAATGCTATGAATAGTATCCTTCAATTAGGAAAATTATAAAAGATATAAATCACTCTTTCATTTGCCTTACCCCAAAAAAGGTTGGTGCCAATCAAATTTCTGATTACAGACCAATTTTTCTGTGTAATGTCTCGTATAAAATTTTAGCCAATTTGCTTTGCAATCGACTAAAACCTTATATGGAGGACCTTATTTCTTATAATCAAAATGATTTTATTCCAGGGAGAATTATTTCAGAGAATTTACTACTTGCATATAAGATGATCAGAGGATTCAATAGGAAAAATACCAATAATTTTTGTCTAAAAATTGATTTACATAAAGCTTATGATAAAACAAGTAGAGAATTTGTTCACCATATGCTGATTTCAATGGGGTTTTCGATGGTGTTTGCAAATCTTATTTATGAGTGTATATCTACCCCCACATTTTCTATGCTAATAGATGGATCCCCATTTGGGTTCATTAAAAGTTCGAGGGGATTAAGGCAAAGGGACCCTCTTTCACCATATTTATTCTCATCTGCTATGGAATTTCTAACTATTAAACTTGATGTGGAATTGCTGAAAGGTAACATCAGTCCTATTTATAAAGTTGAGCCAATGATTACACATTTACTATATGCAGACGACATACTAATCATGGTTAAAGCCACTACAAAAACTACAAATGTGTTCTTAAAGTGTTTCAGGAACTGAAACTTGTAGCTAGTCATACATCCTATGGTGCAATTTTGGCTATAATTTACGCAAATTCCTATGGCAGTTATTCAAAGAATCAATTCTACTTGTGCTAATTTTATATGAAAAATCTAAAGTGCACAAGATGAGTTGGGAAGATTTTTGCAAAACCAAAGCAAGAAGGAGGCCTGGGCATTAGGAAATTTGATGATATGACTAAAGCAATTGCAATCAAAATGGTATGGAAATTTCTACGAGGGGGATTCACTTTGGGCTAAGTCGATGTGCAATAGATATTGTAAAAATTTAAAATTTTGGACTGTAGACTCTACCACCAATGCATCATACACATGGAATTAACTACTAATGGATAGACATTGGTGTAAAGGCCTTATTGATAGGAAAATAGCAAATGGGGATAATACTGATCTGTGGCAAGACCCATGGATTAATTGCAGTTCTTTGTTAGATAAAAATGGCTGGAATAACATAAATATAGCAGGTAGAATCAACAGAAAAGTATCTACTCTATTATCATGTAATAACTGGAAAGAACAGCTTGAGTATGTTCCTATTCAGTTCCATAAGACAGTTCATGGTATTAAAATTCACAATCATGAGCAAAAAGATTTTTGAATTGGACCACAATTATATAGGACTACAACTGTGCCCCTAAAATGTTTAATTGTTCGTTGTTGGCAATTTTAAATCGACTTAGCACAAAAGACAGAATTAAAAAATGGAACATGGTATATATGATCTGTTTGTGCTTTGTAAAACTATTACTGAGGAAAGAAATCAACTTATTCTTTCACTGTAATTACTCGAGACATATTTTAAAGATACTAATGCAAAAGCTTCAAATTACCACTAGAAATTCATGCGACATCAACCAAATTATACAGTTATTGCTAGAAAATCAGACAAGCAATCTGTTTCTAAATAGCCTCAGGAATATTGTGTTTACTACACTTATATAACATATCTGGTGCGAGCGCAACACAAGAGTATTTAAGGGTATTGAACTATCAATTCAAGTCAGAGCCATGCTTACAGCTCAAGATCGTACTCAATTGATACAAAGGAAAATAAACTACAAGAATTTAAGCAGAGAAAGTAAACTTAGCTTACTAAACTTCGGGAAAGCGGTTGATCAAATTCAAAGCTTTAGACCACCATGAATATGCAGTTGGCTTCATCCTCGATCTGGTGTTGTACCTACTATCTTTGAATGAGAATTTCTAGTTTCTGCTGCCCCATTTTTGAATTTTAGCTGAAGCTTCTCGTTAGATCTTGTATAGTAAATTGAAGTCGGTTCTCTCTCATCTTCGAAATGATAAATGTAGTGGCTCCTCGAGTCTTGTTTCCCTATTTGCTATGCTGTGTGATAACACTGTCCTTAATTTTTTCTTTCCCAAGTGTATTTGTTGTTGTGTTGTTCTATGTTGTCTACTGTACATGGGTTTGAGTGTGTTATCAATAGTGTTACTCCTCCATTTACTTGACAACTTGGACTACATTCGTCTATTACTGTTATATTGTTAATATATGGACATGATATATACTCTTTTTCTTGATAAGAAACCCATCTAGGTTAGGGGGATTATCAGGTTTTAATGAGGCATTGCATGGAAATATAAGCTGCTTCTTTGTTAATAAAGTACCTATTTCCAAAAATGGATATATCAAGTTATATTGAATGTATACCATTTAGTTAAATTTTTATTGTATTCATGTTATGCTGAGAACAAGGGACCATGTTCATGTTTCTAGTGTTATGATCAAGTTACTCAAAACATGTATTATGACAATGAAAAAAAACCTAATCGGTCTTCATATCATGTTTCTAGTGTTATGATCAAGCTACAAGAACCATACTTTAGTACTAAAAATGACCAAATTACAGTTTTCACCATTGACCTTTTTCTTGATAAACTAGTTATGTTGCTCCATATATAGTTTTAACTTTGTCAGGTTATATCACAGTTTACCTTAATAATCTCCTGATCGCTTTATAATATATTTGGTCTGGAAGCTTCAACTTCATTATCTGATGTCACATTCTCAATGTTATTTGCACTAATATAAGAATAACTAAGTAAATCAAGTAAAATCTAAAAAAATTCATTTAATTATTGAATTAAACACTTGCTTGCCATAATACATCAAGTTATGTTGAGAAATCTTGTTCATTTTCATAATACATGTTTTCATGTATTATTGCAGATTAGATTTAAACTGGAAGAGGATTGACAAAGAAAAGCCATATTTCAATAAATAGGAACAATTTGGAAATCCTCAAAAAGGAAATTGATTCGAAAAATAAATAAAGCAGAGAATGAAGAGGAAAGACTTAAATTGAAATCTACCAACATCAAAAGCATGAAAGAATGGAGAAAGTTTATAAAGGCGAAAACAAATCTAGAGTTAAAGTTAACATTAAGATAAGTTTACAACAGAAGTATTTGTTATGTTATAATTTATTCCAATCATGTCCATGATGTGAAATTTATTGTTATGTTATGGATCCAATTAATACTTTAGTAGACATTTATGGTAACTTATATCATATCGTTCATTATAACTGATGCCCTTAAATTGTTGTTCTACTCATGAAATTTTAATTAGTCTAATTTGTGAAGACAAAATCTCATTTTTAAAGCCATGTCTAACTCTAGTCAGTAAGTTACACTATCGTTACTCATCTATATTGCTTAGGCCGTTGTTCATAATTTTTTTGGTCTTTATTACATGTGAAGTACTACTGCAACATCTTTCCTTGATTTCAGAAGAATACATACTCCAAACTCAGTTTTATGCAATATGTTAGGGACTGTAAGTTTTATTAAGCAACCATTCTTAGCATTTTAGGTAAATTGATACTATGGTGTAACAATACTCCCTTGATCATAGATGATTCTGAATATAGTAATAGAAGTGTTATCTATTGAAATACCCAATTTTATGCTTTGCAAAAAAAATATTCGAGTTTATTGTATTGCACATATGGTTATCTGGTGCAATATCCGAGTTTAATCCCCTCTCACCACCAACCATGGCAGAAATTTTACTTCCCCCCTCTTCCATTGTTTCACTTCTTTCCAGTTTCAGATTGTTTCCAATGAGATTTAAACTCAGGCATGACTAACACTAGAAGCTAATATAAATGATGGTGTAAATTATAATTTAGGTAGAGATGAAGTGGTTGAATAGGTGGTACTAGTGATAAAAACTTGATTTTGTTTAAGTTTGATTTTTTTGGAGAGAGTACTTTTGGTATAAAATATTTTAAAATGAAGATTTAAAATGATTTTACTAACGCAACATGAGTGTCTTTGTTAGTTGATTAAATTATGGGAAGATGATTCCTTTTAAACATGTAAAAGTATCCTGGAAGAGGTCTAACATGATTACATGATTCTATGAAAAATGAGTGCATTATATTTGATATATTACTTTATAAAGCAACATATTTGATGCTCATTTGTACTTTTAAAATGTTGGATAAATCTCCTATGCTTCTCTATTGATGTTCTGGCAGTCTTTGTCCTTTTTTGTAAATCATATGTTGCCAGTTACATGTTAATTATCACTATAATTATTGGCTGCTATACATATCCAAATGATCATCATATTTTCAAAAGTGCATTCTTTCTTTTACATATTATTTTCAATTCTGACATTGCATTTACATTTGAAAGAAAATGTTATATGCTTATTTTTTTTATAGTTACAATAAAACCAATATTCATAAAATTCATTATGTTATTTATAAATTCACTATGAGTAAATGTTATGTATATTACATTCACTTATTTGAGTACACCATTTAAATTCATTTATTTGAGTACATCATATTTTTATACCTTTTATCACTAAATTCTAACACCTCCACTATTTTAAGAAACAAAGTGAGAAATATTCAGCTCTTAGGAATAACCAACTTCCACACAAATCTAATCATAAGAGAATGGCTAGTTTGACTAAGGAAATGGTTAGTTAATTGATTATAGCATTATTTAATAGTATTTTATACCTTCGGTTTATTTATTTAAGGTTATTAAATTTAGAAAAACTAAAGTCGAGATCAAGCATCCATAACTAGAGTTGATGTTTGGATTAAATCCCACATTGGTGAACCAATGATCGTGGAAGCTGCAAATATTATTGTAAGAATTTTTTATTTTATTGGTATATGAAAATTGTCTGAAACTGTGACAATTTAACCATCGTACATTACATGTATGTTTTTTTATGTAGGAGGAGGTTAAAAAATTTGATAGCCTATCACACATCACAGAATGTCAAAGGAGATGCTCTTGCACATGTATTAGGACAAGATAAACCAAGAAGGTTAAGGGCATTAGGAAGGTGTTGCACCTTAACTAAGCTAACTTTATCTCAGTCCAGTGATAAACATCTATCTCACTACCAACAACAAATAGAAGAATTGAATACTATGGTGCAGATGCTGGTGGACAAGAAGGTACGTTTTAAAAGTAATTTATATATGTAAAAATATAAAATAAGGGATATTTGAGTTTCTTACAAATTTAAGAACAATTAAAATATGTAAAACCATTAGTAAACTAACTGCCAATAAGACAGATAAGCAAAGATGAAGTTTATTCATATCATAAAAGAAAAGTGTTATTTCATTCAAAATTTGATTGACGTAGTTATATTATAATATTATAATTTATCAACCAGTATATAACACAACCAAAAGTTGATAGTTACTCATCTCATACATTAATCATTCCCCAATATTTTACCACTTCTTACTATATTTTAATTAATGCATTGAATCAAGATTCACTTTTAGCAGAGTAAAAATGCTATGCACAATACTTGATTTAGCCGGTATAAATTATTGTAATGGTTAATGCTAGAACAACTATACTAGTCCACAACTCAGCTGAATATTCATGCCGGTTCTTTAAGAATACGAACAGTGTAAACTAACGACCAATATAATTAATAGCTATTTTTGATTTAGTTGTGCATATCCACTTAGCTTCTAAGATTAAAATATCCTAATTTAGTGCTTTAGCATAGGGTAAAGACTGTTTCAAAAAAGGAAGCACACCTAAATTGGTAAAAAATAATTATTATATCACTAAAGAAACAACGTTTGGATTTTATTTTTTGATCTAGTAATTAATATAATTTTCGGTTGAATAATTATAGGGAAATGACAACGTATATTCGTTGTTTAATTTGGATGGAACTTCTGAAGTTGTTGCCGAAGGGAGAGTGTTGTCTACTGACCCAAATGAGGTTGTCAGTGGCATTCGTATTTGACCAAATGCAAATAGCATTGTTATAGATTGCATGGATAAACCATATGCTTATTTATGGTAGCTTATATGATATGTCATTATCAGCAGACCCTGAGAATAAGGTAGTAGTATGGCCAGCTAATTGCATTAAGATGGCGCTGCGAGGATACTTGAATGAAGTTAGTACGGTAAATTTCACAAGTCACAATAATCTCATAGGTCTTCCACAAATTTAATTTAGAAATATGTCATATACAATATTTTCACTTGATCAGTAAGCTCTTGATTTACACTTCTCCTTTTTAGAGTAACAGCAGCGCCCAAGACCACAAATGCACGATTTATTGTTCGAATGAGGATGAGGGGGTAGTCATCAAAGGAATAATCTACGCCTGTGATCCAAAACATATTGTTAATGGTATTCCACTGGATACGTCTGCCGTTGTGATTTGGGTTAACAATGTGAAAAATGGAGATGCTTACTTGTAGCGATCCATGACTGATATGTCGTGCATTGGAGATGCGTTTGGTAGGAAAGTATTATGGCCACAATCAAAAGTTGAAGTTGATAAAGAAAATGGAAATGGGAATGGAAATGTTGCGACTTATCCCTTGAAAACCACACCCATAATCCTGAAGAAACCACAACAACATGTAAGTAAATATTATGCAGTTTATGTTACGAAGTTTTTCCCATGAGTTAGTTTTTTCACTATTGTCTTCTTCGCATCTCCATGTTTTTCTTTTTACTTTTTTGTTTTCTTTTGTTTGAAATTGAATTTGAACTTGAATAATTTAGGAGAGTTTATTGCATTGTAGTTATTGTTGGGACTAGGGATGTTTGGTTGAGTTGTTCATATGGAGAGTAAGGAGAAGCAACTGCCAATTTATAAAAGCAACCATGTTCAGTTTAAAGTTGGATTGAAGTTTGATTTTGGGAAATAAGTTTGAATGGTCTTGGATAGCGATACATATGAATAATGGAATGATGATCCGTTCTTCTTTTTATTATTTATAATGAATTTATCTATGGTTCTTGTGTGTCCATATTGTTACTTTTTTATATGTTTTTTTATAAACGAACGAAAGAAATATCTAGAATAGCAAATGGGTGTGAATTATGTTGTGATTTTGATATGAAATTTCATACAAAAAAGAATTTAACAATGCATTTTTATGTTAGCACTTTAACACGTGATTTATGGCAGCTGCATTATTTAATAATAATGCATAGGAAAAACAAAAGTTTAATGCATTGCATTATGTTAGGCTATACAAAAAATATAAATATTGTGTATATATTCGGTATTTATGTGTATGTATATATTCTATATAATTATATATTTTTTACCAATCAGTTGCAAAGTTGGCAAAAGATAATAAATGCAAAGTTAATTGATATGGGTGAAATAGACGAAGTAGTAGCTAAATGAACTATCACTTCAACTGATCCACTAACGATGGTCCATTCAACAACGAGACGTGATGTTGTAAAAGTTTGGGTTGAAATTATGATAGTTCAAAATTCAGTGCTATGGAGACCTACATTAGAGTTGACGTGTATGGAAGATGCCTTTGGTACCACCATAGCTTGACCGATTGCAAAAGTCACTATGGAAACAAAATTAAAGGTATGTAATTATGTATGTAATTGGTTCTATTAGCTATTATACTTCAGCATTTGATGCCTTTCCTTATGTAGAACATTAAACATTAATGTATATACTACTTTAATAATTTCATACCTGAATTTGAGATACTCCTTAATTTATAACTATCGCATGATTAGCTGGAGTATAAAAAATACGTTATGATCTTTACGTTTTATCTCGTATAGTGAATTCATTAGTGTTTTATTCTACTTTCCAAAGTCAACGTGTCTATTTGAATTAAAGAGGTCGAGCTGTTTAATTATGCCCTAACCTGTCATCGGAAATGAAATACTATTTAAATGTATGAAGAATTATAGAGAAAGTCACTTGGCAGCAACTACCCCTTTTACTTGCCCTATCATTGGTTTTTATTATGACAGTGGGACCACATATATTACAGAAAACTATAATAAAAATACTCCAAAGCCAGAGCCTATCATTAAGTAAATTATACGGTCACTTTCAAGCGATTGTGGATTCTACGCTATTACAGAAAACTACAGTACAAACTATAAATCTCAAGATGTTCGATAGTTATTGTAGTCAGCCGTAATGAGAGCATAGGAACCAATGTGGTGGATTTGGGTCAAATTACAGACTATAGTCAAGTTGCAGATTGTAATATGAAAAGTTTGAAATAGAAAATGGCTTATTTTGTTTAGTTGGTCTAACAACTGTACATTTGTTAGTAGTGATTGTTGCAGACATTAGTTCTGTTTTGAGTTTTCCAATTATAAGCGTTTATATGTAACTATGCCAAAACTAGTAAATTAAGTACTTATACTTATATTCCATTTTTTGCTTTACTAGTTTTTATGCTGCACTACATATTACTTTACTTTTATCTGTCATGACATTATGAAGAGATCGCTCAGAAATAAGGTTTCTTAATTGTTGTACACTACTTCTGGTCCAAACTTCCATGACATGATATTCATTTTTAATTATTTTATCATGGTAACCCTGGACTACATCAAGCATTTAATCTTAACCATGTCCACAGTAGCATTTTATTCTCCTCATCATTATTGTTGTTTAGTCGATGATTATTATTATTTGTTGGTAATAAGGGGATATGAATTGCTATATAGCTTTGAAATTAGTATTTGTTTTATAGATGTTTACTTATATTCAAGAATTAGAGCCTGATTTGGTTGTCCTTAAATTTGTTAAGAAGGAACAACCACTTAGGATTCAATTGGATAATTCGACCCACACTTGGAGGTATCGGCTGTTGCTCGAAAGTTGACACTGTCAACAAGGAATGCTCGAAATCGAGCAATTAAATTGCTGGTTTTTGGAGATTGGGACTGGTGTACGAACTAGATTTCCACAATAGCACTAGCAGCCTTGCGGGACATGCTTGGTCGAGGATAAGCAAGGACAGTTAAAAATCTAGGACAGGTATAATCAGACTCTTTAGGTCTAGGATCTGGATCGTAGAAGCGCAATTGGACTAGAGGAAATCAAATAATTTGCCTCACAATATTTAATTCCTACTAGTGCCTGGAATTTGGCATTTGAAAATCAGGTTATGTGAACAGGATTTTGTTCGTAGCAGAAATATATAAATATGAAATAAATGTTGCAATTAATGCTCCTCGGTAATAGGGAGCAACTTGGAACCTGGACTATTTACAATAATGGTCGGTCAAAGGGAACTTGACCCATCCCCAAAATAGGAAAAACCACGGAGTTGATTCAATTGTGATTCTATTTTTTCAAATAGGATGCTTTAGCACCTATAAACAAAGCAATCGTAGGAATTTTATTTATATGTATTGAGTTGTTGTAAATATATGCATTACATGGAAATAGACATATAATGTAGGAAAATTGTAGTACATTGTGACGACTCGAAAATCCGTACCCTCTGAATCAACAATAATCCACACATGTCCGACCCAAAAAGCACAAACTAACGGAAAGTCAAGAGAAAGAAAAGAAGAGAGAAGAAGAGAAGAAAGAGAGAAGATAGAACCAAACGGAACAATACAGAATCTCACATCGCAGCGGAAAATATATAATATCATATCAATGATCTTTACAAAACAGAAACTGTATATACATACATCAATCAGAGTTAAACAATCAATCAGAGTTATCGGCATGAACAGTTATAATAACATATCCTCACAATAGCCGATAATAAATAACAACTAAGCACAGCGGATAATCAAGCAAATACAGACGTACGAAATGAAGATCTCCAACTCTCCTGCTGAAGCTCCAAAAGCACCAAAGCAAAACCTGTAGATATACTCGGTCTGACCCGAGCATTGAAAGGGAAGAACGCCCGGATCAGTCTGGTAATCCAGCGTGAGAAACACACTCAACTAAGTTTATTAAATTACCAAACTTTTCCTTAGTTTTCAAAACAAAAGTATCTCGTAAGATAAGTCCACACATAAACACGGACAAATTTTTACCTTACGATAACTAAAATATTTCATATCAAGTGTCATGTTATATTATAGTAGTGTCTAGTATATATAAATAATATTAATCATAGCCGAAATAGTTACATTGATTAAATTCCAGCATATAGCCCAATTGGGTAATACAATCAAAGTGGCGGGTACGTAGTGGAGTTTGGATTTCCATACAAATGACCAGGTGAAGGGACTACCTTCCGAAGGGGTACACCTCTAGATGGATGTCTCGAGAAACCATCACAAAGTTTCTCTACCAACACAAGACCGCCCACCTCTTAACTAGATGGTACCGAATATGTCATCCTCCGGTCGTTACCGACCTTTCCGAGGGCCCTCTAGCATACAAACCACAATAATCAGATACACGACGTCATAGCGTGCAAAGATATATCTAGAAGAGGATGATCATATCCTGATGGGAATGACCCACTTAACCCTGCTGCATCTAACCCTATTTTGATCATTTCCGGTTGATGAGGCTAGAGGTAACGATTACCTTTCGCAATCACATATCACATCACTTAGAATGCCACACAGCCATTTGCGTTGACTACTAATTTCCTTCCATAAAAATACAACCCTTAAGCACATACGTCTCAAGGAGGGTGTTAAGCTAAGAGAAGTAGCCTTCTCCGCCACCACTGATGTACGTTTGTAAAAACCAATGTTCATAACCAGTAGAAATGCAATGTCAGACAAACATCCAATACAAGTTGTCCAGGAACAGGACAAACCGAAGGTACTTTCCTACCACATCCTGTCGGGAAATCCCTAGGATTAGTAGCGAATAGTCCTCGCATTGGATATTTCATAATGAAGAGACCACTGCTACTGGATGTATATTGGGATTTTAATCCCCAAACGACCAACAAGCAGTCCCCTACTATGAAACTCCGAAAATCAATATCATCACAAGCAACCTGCATAATCGTCGCATATACGTTGGTCCGAAGTGGTTTTCAGATAGATCTGATCCCGGTCTCTTCGCACCAACAACGCAAAAGCGTTTCTCAACCTCACACAGCAACTAAGTCTCGTAGACTTATCACGTTTCCAACTTTCAACTTGCTATCCTTCGGGCCAAGAAGGAAGCTCGATAGATTGGAGTAATACTCCGCACTATACGAATCAACATCCTCAACACAAACGATAATCAAGCCTACACAGAAGGCTACGTACTAAGTGTACGACTAAATAGTTCCCACATCAAGTCGAGGAACTAAAATTTTGGGCAATTTGATAGTCGGTTATTTAACTATCAAAGCAAATAAACAAATATTCAGCCCTATAACAATCACTGGGCCCTTCAATTAATCTTTTATTAATTAAGTTACTTGCCAAATATTCACTTCAAATTATCTTTAAAAAGATATAATTCTCAAAACATTTCAATCATTGGAAAACATTTCCAAATACTTATTTAATAATAAGTAATTCACAATTCTATTTATTTTCAACACTTAGGAAATATTCAATATACTTAAAACACGATTAAGTATATATTTTATATTTTTTAAGGAAAAGATTCTCTTTAACATCTTTATTCGGGTCAAAACGAATGTTGCGTAAAACATCGTTACGACAACCCAAAATCAATAGTATAGGGATTCAAAATTAAGGTAGATATATAAATCCCAATACTATACAAAAACATTTCCTTTCGGAAATCATTTACTATAACAACAGTGTTGTAGTCCATCATTTCCTTATTTCTCGAAAACGTCTATTTCAACAATGAATGTTGAAATCTATAGTTTCGATCCTTAACACATTTTAAAACAACTTCAAACCGTTTTAATTCTATTTAATATATCACTTTCCAAAACATTTATAATTTTAAAATATTATTCACTGTCCAAAATCGTGAATATAGTCCATTTACCAAATCCAATATTTCTACACATTTTATTAAAAATAATCCACTGTCCAAAATCGTGGATATAAATCTCTAACCACATTCAACACTTCTACATAATTAATTAAAGGATTATCCACCGTCCAAAATCGTGGATATATCTGCTTTAATAATTTCTATACTTACTTATCAAATTTATTTGATTTCGGATTTATGAAACCATGTTTATAAATTCCATTTTCTTTTTATAATAACTACTATATATAAAATCCCTTATTAACCAATTCCATTTATAACAATTTTATACCCAAAAACCCAAATTATAAGTTAATTACTTATAAATCATTTACTTATAAAATTCATTCGTTTAATAACTTCACAAATTATAAATCTTATTCACTTATAAAAATCCATTTAAATTTGGAAATCATCACTTTAATATTTTTATTATTTCAAAATAGGCCAAATGATGCAACGGCACCAAAAACATCAATCACGACATCCAAACGTCATATATCATATAGTAACAGCATATATCACAAATATCTGTAAATAAAATCAATACTATTGCGGAATCCAGTTGGATCCCTCCAACCTGTCGCCTGCAACAAATATACATATTAGAATATGTGTACAATGTCCGCTACAAGGCACACACGCGTACAAAGGGTCATCCGCTCATACACGGGAATGTATAAGGTTTCATCTGCTCCAATAGGCAGGTATATATCCAAATACCAATCAATATATCATATATCATCCAGCAATCATCAATCATCATATAATAAATTATTTCTCACTTATATAAAAATATCAGTGAGTCAGAAAGAGTGAGTTGTACTCACATTGCTTGTAGTCGTCGCGTTAGCGATTTATTCCGATTAAAATTAAACGAGCGTTTAATTTCAACCAAAATTTTCACTAGCTCAAATAAATCCCAATCCAGCTCCATAATATAGTGCTCGTCAATACGAACCCAACACAATTTGTTTCGTGCGAAACGGACCTCGTATTAAAAAGATATCATATTTTAAACATTACACGATTTAAATATAAATAAATTTCAATTTTCTTTTATTATTAAACCTTCTGCTAATCACGGCTGTTAGATTTTCCTACATGAAATCAAAGCCGTTCCTTGCTTCATCTTCCTCTCCAGTTAACTCACGCAAGAAACAACCCAAAACTCACGTACACCATCTCGAAGCCCCTCCCTCCATCGTCCACTAGAATTCGATCGGCCATCACCAAACCGTTCGTCTACGTAAGATCCTCTCACGCCCAGAAGGGCATCACACTCGGTCAGCCCTAAGCATCGATTTTCGTGCCCAAACGATGCACGAACGGGCCGAGATCCTGGCCACGACGTCGCTCCATATTTCATCATCCCCGTATGGATTCGAAGAGCTCGCGAAGCTCTTCAATCTTTGTGTTGGAGGTTTCTTGAATTGATCCACGGATTCAGAGAAATTAGAGAGGGAAGATTCAAACGATATCAGCCTTTGAATTTCTTAGGAGGCGGCTGCTGTAGAAACCCTAGTCTGTTTGCAAATTGAAGATAATGGGGGTCCTTTTATAGAATTTCAACAAAAAGCACTATTCACTCCAAATTTCCGAACTCCAATCGAAACGTGCCGCCTGGCGTTTATAATCTTTTACCCCCATTTCAAACGCAATGTAATATATATCGGGAGCCAATTTGATCATATTTGAAAGATAGGTTTTCAAATCTACTATTTTAAATTTAAAATTCACTTAAACGATTCTCTACGCGTTTTAGCTTGCCCCGGACAAACCGTAAGTCCGATTGACACGAAATTTGAAATCTTACAATAATATAACATTACGGATCCAGTGAAACTAGTTTCGTCGAAATCTGAGACTATTTGAAAAATGGCTATTTTTACTTGTCAATTAAATATTAAAATATTCAATTTCTGCAATTTAACTTTTAACTCAATTTTAAAAGTTATATAACATCATTCTAACTCCAATATGATTTAATATAACTTTATAAATCATTTTTATCCATGTTAAATGCAAATTCTAATTATTTACGCAATTTCAAATATTAAATTAACAATTTAATTATCCAATTAAATCTAGATATTCGAAATATCATTTATTCAGCTTATAAATTTTGCTTGTGCATATTTAAAATCAATTAAATATACGAATTTCAAATGACTGAAATACTGGGTCCTTACATTCTCCCATACTTCAAAGAATTTCGTCCTCGAAATTACCAAGTAAGAAAAGTCACTGAATCGATTAACTTTTCAAAACAATTCATTAAAACTATCCAATCCAATAGTTAAACTTACAAAAATTTTTTTTTCTAAGTTTTCAAACCTACTTAGTTATCTTCTTAAAACCAACTATATCGTTTCAATTTTTAACTCAAAAATCAAACTTTTAGTTTTCACAAATTTTTCCAATTTTCTCAAAAAAATTCTAACGCCTTAAATTTCCAAAAAAATTGCCATAGTCTCCTTTGCGCGGTTCGATCCGAAAAAAAGGGCAATATATATATCACAAATATACATCTCATCAAGTAATGAGGAATTCCGCAGGGAAAAAAGTGTAAAAGTACGATATGTAATCCGAGATATGTACCTTATATATTATTAGCGAGCATATACGGCTAATATAGCGCGAAAGCGAGCTCCAAATGCGAAACAAGCACAATCCGCACCTACTAAACACTCAACAACAATGAGAAACATGTATATATGAAAGTAATATCAATATACAACATATACCACTACAACGACTACATATGCCAATATAGCAAATGCAACAAAAGGCAACAAATCGAACCATCAAACAACATCATCCAACAAACCATATCTATCCAATCTATCCATAACTATATCAATGTAAATTCACTTCTCATTAATATTCATTGAATTGGTTTCCAATTTAATCACATTTGATTCATTAACATTGGATTTACTAACATTCATTCATTGGAATTAGTTTACATTCACTAATTTATATTCAAGTTAGTTCACTTTTAAATCAAATCACATTCAATTCTATTTATTCTTACTTCACTTTCAATTTGGATTCAACTATTTATAGCTTTCATTTTCATTAATTTAATTTCATTAACACTAAATGAATATCTATTCAATCAACTAACATTCATCTAACAATCAATGCATATCCAACACAACCAAATTTATATACTTTACATTCATTCAATTTGGTCCAACACATTTAATTTCAAATTGGTTTAACATTCAATTGACTTTCATTCAATTATTTAATTTCAAGTTTCATTAGCTTAATGAATTAAAACTTGCATTCACTATTCCATATCAATTTATTTACATTAGATTGATTAACATCCAATCCATTTATTAATTCAATTGCTAATTCATTTTATCATTAAAGTTGAATTTCTTTATATAACTCAAGTTCACATTCATCACTTCATTTTATTCACTTTACAATTCACTTCGATACCAAAATCAATTTTATTCAATATTACTTAAGTTATCTTTCATTTCAACTTCATTTACCTTCACTTTCACTATACAACTTAAGTTTGCTTCTAATTTAATTGAAATTCTATTTTATTTAACTTTTTTACTTAAGTCAAATTCCATATCACTATTCAAACTCATATCTTGTTTTACTTAAAAAAATAGTTTAACCACTTTAGCTATTGGTTTTACTTACCTTTTCACATTTTATAACTTATAAATCTTATTTATTCAACTTCCATAAACATTTACCTAAGTATACTTCCATTCACATTTTTATAATTCAAATCATGGTTATATAATCACTTTACACTTAGGTTCAACTTCCATTTCAATAACTTATCTTAATCAAGTTAAAGTCCAATTCAATTATATTTAACTTTCCTTTAGTTAAATTTCAAATCATATAATTCACTTACTAACTCAAATTTCTTTCAACTTTACCAAAGTTAAATTTATACTTCATATTATAAATACAAAACTCGTTTCACTTATTTTTATCAGTTTCAACTTGGATTTTTAAATCAAATTACTTTATCAAAACAAAACTTCAATTTTAATTTATTATTGGTAGCAAATCCATCACACAAAAACTCGAAAATGATACCGATGATGCTGCAGTCATCACCCTTATTATTTCCCAGTAACAGTAGTGAATTCAGTGCTTTATATACTTTTAAAAATTATATTTTCTTTTATTCTTTATAAATCACATTTATAAATCTTTTACTTATATGATTTCACTATTTCGCTTTACTTATATAAGATCATTCCAGATTTATTTATCTTACTTAGATTTTTAATAGTATAACATCTTTAACTTTGGAAAACAATTTTCAAAGTAAACGCGATTCAAATTTCCCCAATTCTTAATTTAAATCCCTTTTCATTTACAACTCAAATAGTTTCATTTCTTATATATAAGATTATTTCACAATTGTAAATCATATTAATTATAATTCCATACTATATAATTCATTTTCTTATACAATTTATTATCTTACAATTGTTGTTTTTATTTATATTATTCAACATCTTTCATTAACTTATATATATTTTCATTTTCAAACAACCAAACAACCAATTTATATACACTATAATAATTTCTGAAAAATTATTCATATATAAAATATAATCTAGTTTAAATTATTTCATTTACCCAATTTTAAAATAATACCATGTCGACTTGCCTCGTTTAAGTGTTTGGAAATCCCTATCGATAACATGGCGTCCCACATACCGACCAGAATTCACAAACAGCTCAACGGATAAGCAAACACAATATAAAATATTTTATATTCACTAACAAATACGCGCACATATATATATAATACACTCAAACTCAATCTAGGGTACTACTGTCCCTACCTATACTGAGTACACATCAAAGCTTAGGAATATACAAAATTTAAGCTCTGATACCAGCTGTGACGACCCGAAAATCCGTACCCTTTGAATCGACAATAATCCACACATGTCCGACCCAAAAAGCACAAACTGACGGAAAGTCAAGAGAAAGAAAAGAAGAGAGAAGAAGAGAAGAGAAGAAAGAGAGAAGATAGAACCAAACAGAACAATACAGAATCTCACATCGCAGCGGAAAATATATAATATCATATCAATGATCTTTACAAAACAGAAACTGTATATACATACATCAATCAGAGTTCAACAATCAATCAGAGTTATCGGCTTGAACAGTTATAATAACATGTCCTCACAATATCCGATAATAAATAACAACTAAGCACAACGGATAATCAAGCAAATACGGACGTACGAAATGAAGATCTCCAACTCTCCTGCCGAAGCTCCAAAAGCACCAAAGCATAAGCTGTAGACATACTCGGTCTGATCCGAGCATTGAAAGGGAAGAACGCCCAGATCAGTCTGATAAACCAGCGTGAGAAACACACTCAACTGAGTTTATTAAATTACCAAACTTTTCCTTAGTTTTCAAAACAAAAGTATCTCGTAAGACAAGTCCACACATAAACATGGACATGTTTTTACCTTACGATAACTAAAACATTTCATATCAAGTGTCATGTTATATTATAGTAGTGTCTACTATATACAAATAATATTAATCATAGCCGAAATTGTTACATTGATTAAATTCCAGTATATAGCCCAATTGGGTAATACAATCAAAATGGCGGGTACGTAGTGGAGTTTGGATTTCCATACAAATGACCAGGTGAAGGGACTACCTTCCAAAGGGGCACACCTCTAGATGGATGTCCCGAGAAACTTCCTGAGAAACCATCACAAAGTTTCTCTACCAATACAAGACCGGCCCACCTCTTAACTAGATGGTACCGAATATGTCATCCTCCGGTCGTTACTGACCTTTCCGAGGGCCCTCTAGCATACAAACCACAATAATCAGATATACGACGTCATAGCGTGCAAAGATATATCTAGAAGAGGATGATCATATCCTGATGGGAATGACCCACTTAGCCATGCTGCATGTAAACCTGTTTTGGTCATTTCCGGTTGATGAGGCTAGAGGTAACGATTACCTTTCACAATCACATATCACATCACTTAGAGTGCCACACGGCCATTTCCGTTGACTACTAATTGCCTTCCACAAAAATACAACCCTTAAGCACATACGTCTCAAGGAGGGTGTTAAGCTAAGAGAAGTTGCCTTCTCGCCACCACTGATGTACGTTTGTAAAAACCAATGTTCATAATCACTAGAAATGCAATGTCAGACAAACATCCATACAAGTTGTCCAGGAACAGGACAAACCGAAGGTACTTTCCTACCACATCCTGTCGGGAAATCCCTAGGATTAGTAGCGAATAGTCCTCGCATTGGATATTTCATAATGAAGAGACC
Source organism: Allium cepa (assembly GCA_030765085.1). NCBI lineage: Eukaryota > Viridiplantae > Streptophyta > Magnoliopsida > Asparagales > Amaryllidaceae > Allium > Allium cepa. The sequence continues at coordinate 673,304,268 of CM060935.1, read as the reverse complement.
ACTGCTACTGGATGTATATTGGGATTTTAATCCCCAAACGATCAACAAGAAGTCCCCCACTATGAAACTCCAAAAATCAATATCATCACAAGCAACCTGCATAATCGTCGCATATACGTTGGTCCGAAGTGGTTTTCAGATAGATCCGATCCCGGTCTCTTCGCACCAACAACGCAAAAGCGTTTCTCAACCTCACACAACAACTAAGTCTCGTAGACTTATCACGTTTCCAACTTTCAACTTGCTATCCTTCGGGCCAAGAAGGAAGCTCGATAGATTGGAGTAATACTCAGCACTATATGAATCAACATCCTCAACACAAACGATAATCAAGCCTACACAGAAGGCTATGTACTAAGTGTACGACTAAATAGTTCCCACATCAAGTCGAGGAACTAAAATTTTGGGCAATTTGATAATCGGTTACTTAACTATCAAAGCAAACAAACAAATATTCAGCATTATAACAATCACTGGGCCCTTTAATTAATCTTTTATTAATTAAGTTACTTGCCAAATATTCACTTCAAATTATCTTTAAAAAGATATAATTCTCAAAACATTTCAATCATTGGAAAACATTTCCAAATACTTATTTAATAATAAGTAATTCACAATTCTATTTATTTTCAACACTTGGGAAATATTCAATATACTTAAAACACGATTAAGTATATATTTTATACTTTTTAAGGAAAAGATTCTCTTTAACATCTTTATTCGGGTCAAAACGAATGTTGCGTAAAACATCGTTACGACAACCCAAAGTCAATAATATAGGGATTCGAAATTAAGGTAGATATATAAATCCCAATACTATACAAAAACATTTCCTTTCGGAAATCATTTACTATAACAACAGAGTTATAGTCCATCATTTCCTTATTTCTCGAAAACGTCTATTTCAATAATGAATGTTGAAATCTATGGTTTCGATCCTTAACACATTTTTAAACAACTTCAAACCGTTTTAATTCTATTTAATATATCACTTCCCAAAACATTTATATAATTTTAAAATATTATTCACTGTCCAAAATCGTGAATATAGTCCATTTACCAAATCCAATATTTCTATACATTTTATTAAAAATAATCCACTGTCCAAAATCGTGGATATAAATCTCTAACCACATTCAACACTTCTACATAATTAATTAAAGGATTATCCACTGTCCAAAATCATGGATATATCGCCTTTAATAATTTCTATACTTACTTATCAAATTTATTTGATTTTGGATTTATGAAACCATGTTTATAAATTCCATTTTCTTTTTATAATAACTACTATATATAAAATCCCTTATTAACCAATTCCATTTATAACTCAATTTTATACCCAAAAACCCAAATTATAAGTTAATTACTTATAAATCATTTACTTATAAAATTCATTCGTTTAATAACTTCACAAATTATAAATCTTATTCACTTATAAAAATCCATTTAAATTTGTAAATCATCACTTTAACATTTTTATTATTTCAAAATGGGCCAAATGATGCAACGGCACCAAAAACATCAATCAAGGCATCCAAACGTCATATATCATATGATAACAGCATATATCACAAATATCTGTAAATAAAATCAATACTATTGAGGAATCCAGTTGGATCCCTCCAACCTGTCGCCTGCAACAAATAGACATATTAGAATATGTGTACAATGTCCGTTACAAGGCAGACGCGCGTACAAAGGGTCATCCGCTCATACACGGGAACGTATAGGGTCTCATCTGCTCCAATAGGCAGGTATATATCCAAATACCAATCAATATATCATATATCATCCAAACAATCATCAATCATCATATAATAAATTATTTCTCACTTATATAAAAATATCAGTGAGTCAGAAAGAGTGAGTTGTACTCACATTGCTTGTAGTCGTCGCATTAGCGATTTATTCCGATTAAAATTAAACGAGCGTTTAATTTCAACCAAAATTTTCACTAGCTCAAATAAATCCCAATCCAGCTCCATAATGTAGTGCTCGTCAATACGAACCCAACGCAATTCGTTTCGTGCGAAACAGACCTCATATCAAAAAGATATCATATTTTAAACATTACACGATTTAAATATAAATAAATTTCAATTTTCTTTTATTATTAAACCTTCTGCTAATCATGGCCGTTAGATTTGCCTACATTAAATCAAAGTTGTTCCTTGCTTCATCTTCCTCTCTAGTTAACTCACGCAAGAAACAACCCAAAACTCACGTACACCATCTCGAAGCCGCTCCCTCCATCGTCCACTAGAATTCGATCGACCATCACCAAACCGTTCGTCTACGCAAGCTCCACTCACGCCCAGAAGGGCATCACGCTCAGTCAGCCCTAATCATCGATTTTCATGCCCAAACGATGCACAAACGGGCCGAGATCCTGGCCACGACGTCGCTCCATATTTCATCATCCCCGTATGGATTCGAAGAGCTCGCGAAGCTCTTCAATCTTTGTGTTGGAGGTTTCTTGAATTGATTCACGGATTTAGAGAAATTTGAGAGGGAAGATTCGAACAATATCAGCCTTTGAATTTCTTAGGAGGTGGCTGCTGTAGAAACCCTAGTCTGTTTGCAAATTGAAGATAATGGGGGTCCTTTTATAGAATTTCAACGAAAAGCACTATTCACTCCAAATTTCCGAACTCCAATCGAAGCGTGCCGCCTGGCGTTTATGATGTTTTACCCCCATTCGAACACAATGAAATATATATCGGGAGCCAATTCGATCGTATTTGAAAGATAGGTTTTCAAATCGACTATTTTAAATTTAAAATTCACTTAAACGATTCTCTACGCGTTTTAGCTTGCCCCGGACAAATCGTAAGTCCGATTGACACGAAATTTGAAATCTTATAATAATATAACATTATGGAACCAATGAAACTAGTTTCATCGAAATCCGAGACTGTTTGAAAAATGGTTATTTTTACTTGTCAATTAAATATTAAAATATTCAATTTCTGCAATTTAACTTTTAATTCAATTTTAAAAGTTATATAACATCATTCTAACTCCAATATGATTTAATATAACTTTATAAATCATTTTTATCCATTTTAAATTCAAATCCTAATTATTTACGCAATTTTAAATATTAAATTAATAATTTAATTATCCAGTTAAATCTAGATATTCGAAATATCATTTATTCAGCTTATAAATTTTGCTTGTGCATATTTAAAATCAATTAAATATACGAATTTCAAATGACTGAAATTCTGGGTCGTTACATACATGCAGTTATGTTACATATGTAGGTGGTTATTCATATACAGGCACGATATATGAAAGATATAGAAAGGTAAATGGAACAAAGATTTCCAAGCAAAAAGTAATCCTTCATTACTTGGATTTTTATGTAAATAAAAGTAGTGGGGGTCATTCCCACACAAATAAGGCCTATTTACAACTAAAAGAAACAACAAAATACAAACTATCACGCTTATGAGCTCCAAGAATCGTCTGCTTATTCTTCCCTCTCTTACTGCCCTTCTGACCGAAGCCGCCGGTATGCCTCTTATGCTTTTTTCACAATTGGTCTTTTCCTCTTTGAAAGTATAGCCCTTAGAATAGGTAGTCACCCCTCAGTTGTGACATAGGGCAAGTTGGTAGTATCGATAGAAGTCTCAAAGGATTTGATTTTGAGGGGCCTTAGCTTTATTGAGGAAAGTTTGGTGGTAGGACTTGTAAGTGTAGAGTTAACGAATTTTTAGTACCGGGCTACTTTTTGATTTCGATCTTGGAGAGGTCGATCTTCAGCTACTCTGCCGTTATAATAGGATAAGTTGGGTCCCACAATGCTAGTGAGAGCAACGTCTTCCCATATGGACTGAGAAACATCCTTCAGCCCTTCCAAGGCCGCGATCTTTTGAGAATTGGGGCCAAGTTCAGAACTAGGGGTCAAGATTGGAGCAGTAAGTCATATGGAGATAGAGGTCGACATGTTGAAGATAGCTGCGGTGTCTAAGGCTTGAGTAGCCAAAGGTAAAGGAGGAATATGCGTTTGACCTATAAGTTAGCAAATAGAATGGTAAAGGTTAGTAAGGTATCATGCGAGAACTGAAGTTTCTCGAAAATCGGTGAAATGAGAGATATAGCTTTGCCCAGAATGGATCGAGAAGTGGAGGGCTTAGAAAACCTACCTTCTTTACGTAAGTATTGGGTTGGCTAGTCTATGAAAGGAGGAATGTATGGCTTGATGAGAGTAGTTGCAGTAAGTGTTGAAATGATCCAGGTGGCCATAGAGTTGGCCCCCTAAGTTTTAGGCACATATGTCACAAGCTTCTTGGATTTTGGAATGGATGATTCTGCTGGACCCGATGCGCTAAGCCAGTGGAAGCCTCGACTACAGCAGTAGTTGCGGAGGCATCTTCAGCGATGTATATGGCATTTCCCTGTTTCAGCATCAATTTACTTAGTCATTAGCTCCTCTTCGATGAGGCCTTCATCAGCATCTTCAGAACGACACAACACTTCCTTCCAAGCATCGACAAAAGTCTCAGCATACGTACTCCTCAGCCACTTCAAATTCTTGTACTGAATTACACTGGCAAGGAAGTGCTGAAGAGTAATTTCAAATCCTCTTTCCCATTCGCTCATATCGCCTTTAGGTCTTTTAGCTCCTGTTAAACCGTCGTGTGCTCAACCTCGCCGTCAAGTTTTCAATTTTGGCTATTAACAATTCATTGGTGAGTTTATTCTTATCCTCATGAATTTTTTGAAGTTCGACGGCCTACTGCTCAATAGTCCAATCCCTATCCTGAATAATTTAATCCTTCCTAATGAGGGCCATGTCCTTCTCAATAATTTTTTATTTCAAAGCAGTGCCCTCTTCGTGGGCAGACTTTAACGTGTTTTGCAACACGATTATAGCATTAATGTGGGCCTTCTTCATCTTAAACATCAAGCTTTCACTACTCGCCTTAGATTTTAGAGTGGAATCTCTCAACATCCTCGTCTTCTCCAAGTCCCCTTATGACCTTCGATGATTCTTTCGAAGGTCCGCTTCTCAGAATCGAAGGACTGGATATTCATGTAATTTATTTTATTGACTTTGGAGAGAGAGAAGCAGAGATTCTTCCATTTGTGATGTTGCTCAATATGCCTTTGTATCTATTGGACATCTTAGTCTACCTCTTCCTTTGGAATGTCATTGATGTTATGGTCGAACATGACACCATGCATGAAAAGGTCTGGAAAAGCAGCCTATAGAAATGGTAGAGCAATAGGGAGAGGAAGCAAAAGTGAACGATTCCTTTGGAATGAGTATGCTCAGTTGTAGATAAGGAGCGTAAAGTGGGAGCTTGATGATGAGTGGAAATTTAAGGACCGGAGCAAGGTGAAGGAATGCTGGAAGAGAGGTCGTGGCGATCATATGACTCCTTGCACTGCTGACTTAAAGCACTGGGCAATCTCTCTTTAGCCTTCCTTTTCGTATCCTCTCCCCCGGTGTGGTAGTCATCTTTTACCCTCCTCTCTCTAGTCTTTATGCCTTGCCCTCTCCTCCTCAAATTCAAGTTCTCGATGATAAATAGGACGAGATGGACATAGATTAAGGGTACGAACTGAAGCTTTCAGTGTCTATCCTTAGCCATCGAACATGAAACAAGAAAAAATATATGTAATATTGGAAATTTGGAATGCAAGAAAATGTAGGGATATGTGTTCGTTGCCCTCGTGAAGTGTGGAGTTCCGATTACCTCTTAAGTATTCTGCAGACCGTGCTCGCATGGAAGTAAATTAAAGTCTCGTCGCCTTCATTTAAGAATTGTATGCAAAAATGGATTGAAAGGTGGGATAGAACCACCTAAGCACATATACCGATTGCATGCCATGTATCCCAATGGAGGATTATGTGCTCGTTCAGCCTATATTGGGAGAAGTACGTTGCCTTTAGGGATCCCGTGCTGGCGACATATATTCTGAAGCATTCTTCGAGTGAGGATGATTGACATTTATTTAAAAGGATCATCTATAACTCAAAGGCTAATAAACTCATGTGCCAGAGGAGATAGCCCTTGGAGCAAGAGAGCAATCCTCTGAGGCTTTTCGATGATCGTACATCTCGTAAAAGAAGGCATAGAAGTAGAAGTTTGAGTCATGTTAGACCTAGCATCGAGAGGAATGGATCTCCTAGCACTGGTTTGAAAGTGACGTAATCGACAAGTCATTGTGGACATGAAAACATGGTGTTCAACACAATCAAGTTTTCAAATAATAAATCCATGTGGCCTATGCCCATAATCCAAAGGATGTTAACAAGTGTTGACTAATCAGATTTTGAACGTCGACCGGAGCAAGTGCAAATTTTAATCCATGTAGTATGAGACATGTGTTGTACGCGACGAATAGGCTATCTTATGTAGATAGATTGCTCATGCTTAAAAAATGAGCCACGTCGCACGACGAAAATATGCATCAGATTTTATTCGTTATCATCGGATAATCGCATAAGAATTTTCTTTCATAGGAATATGGAAAGCACATTGAATAGAAATGATATGCAATAGAATCATGCAAAGATTTGATTTTGAAAGCTATAGATTGTGAATCAATCATCTATTGGCAAAGTGTATTCCCAATTCTCAGTGAATAAGGTATTCAGATTGGGAAAGCACTACAGTCATGCAATTTCCATTTAACCATAAGCCATCACTCATCTCTTCCATAAGCCGTAGGCTAACTGTAGGCACAACCATCACCATTCAACCCACGGCCACCCCATCGTGACTGTGACTGTTCAACAGCCAGCGACCCACATTGATGTCTCGTGGGTTTGAAGAGTTGATAATCAGAACAAGGAACTCGGCAGAAATTAAAATCGAAAAAGATGGTCAAAGGTGGTAGTTGAAGCAGCGACTTGGTGGTAGTGGCAAACTCTAGCAATCAACGATCGCCTTGGATGCATGATTTGCGATCGGTTTGAGTTTGGGAGGATGAAGTTTGAAAGAGTCGGTGTAAATACAGTTGCTGTAAAAGCGATGGCAAGTGAAAAAGTAAGGAAGAAAATTTTCTAATTATTGATTATATAGCGGTTAGGGGTCGAGTAAAGCGCTCGGTACCGAGTGGTATTTTGAGCCAAAATCAAAAGAAAGCAAAAGAGAAGAAAGAGAGAGCTAAGTCAAGGCATGGAACGATATTAAGAGCATTCCTGAACGATTAAAAGGATATCTATAGAATGAAGGCAATGCTTTGAAGCAATGCCTAAATATTTAGCTGGAACCAGGATATAACAAATCCGTACTTGTCTTGTTCTAGAGCATGCTTTGTTCTCAAAAAAGCATACTCTTGGGGGAAAGTGTTAAAGGGCTTTTTAACCAAGAAATTCTTAATGGAAATTAGAACATTAAGATGAAAACAAAATGATTTGTGAACTTGGAAACATGCTTACAAGGGCAATAGTATCATACTCAAGAAGTTTCAATGGCACGAGATGTAAATAGACAACTCGGTCCCGACCCTTACCATTCCGTATAAATTCACCCTTGAATTAAGGATCTTAACTCATCCCGATTTCAGGAGAACATTGAGATGGATCAGATTGATTTGAAAATTGGCAAGAGCACTAAGAAAAGGCAAAAGAAGGACTTGGGAAAGTTTCACCATGATAGGCCAAGCACCTAAATTCATCCCTGAATTAAGAGCCTTAATTCAGTATTGAATCTAAATGCCTAGCCTTGGCATATCCATACTCTTTGCAAGTGATCCCCTAGTACGCCTATGCATAGTCATGAGGTTTCATAGATTTTCAGAGAGCCTATCATCACGAATGATGACGTGATGGTCCAAACCGCAGGATAGTCCACGTCAAGAAAGAAGGAGGTTCAATACTCATCAACAATCTACCAGATTACATGGAGGACATCTAGACGAAGCATGAAAATCGACACAAAAGGATTTGATCATCCTAGGGCCAAGGATTAGATTTTATACCGAATATAATGGCTTAATTCGGCCTCGAATCTAGGCCTTAGCTCATTTTGTCACGACACTTCTTATGCTATCCTTGGCCAGTCCTTGTACTTCTTAGGTAGTGGGCTTCTGATCCAATATGACTGCTATCACTATAAATAAAAACCATAAAGCAACCAAGAGAGGGGCTGGTTTCTACTATTACTACGTGGAAGCCCTGTCATTTCTTCAACTCTCTCTACTTCATGGCCACCAAGGCAGTTCCTTTAAGCAATTCTAGGACTAAGAATCTATCTAACATTTATACTTGTGGCTAAGTCTCTTTCAATCACTTTGAAATCATAATATATCAATATCAAATCAATAAGGAAAGTTATAAAGCGGACATCAAGACTACTTGTATGAGAACGACTCTAAGGATTCTTCAGAATAAAGCAGAGATGAAAAAAGAAGTATTAGGAACCGCTCGAGAATAGATTAATCACAAAGGAAAACTGTTTGGAATGTGAAGGGTTGAAGATAGAATATTAAATAGGAGGAGTTGGGGAGCTTTTTCTATAAGAAAACCGGTCGGCACAGAGTGATTTTTATAACTAACTGGCCCACCTTCCTCTTTATGCATTTCGAAGTGGATCCGGACTTGATGTTCAACGGGCCTTAAATTTTACTAGCTACTTTCCCTATAAATACAGACCATATGGCTATTAAGAAAGGACTTTGGCTCTTTCATTTTCTTCATCCCTACCTCTCCTCTCCGTATTTATTAAAGCGGACATTGTTACTGTTATGTGCTTTTAGAACTTCTAAATCCCTTCTACCAGTGACTCCTAATCATATAATTAATAAACTATAGTAGATGTAGGCTAGATATTGCCAAATCACTATGAAAATTCTAGCGTCCTCTTTGATTTTCTGGTATATTTGTTAGATCTCGTTACTTCTGTAGGTTTTTGGGTGTTGTGCCATTTTTGGCATCAACACATCTTAAACGTTACTGTTATATGGTGCATATGTTTCTTTAATTTCTCACACCAAACTTATGTTCGACTCATGGTTTAATCTTTTTCATGATTCCACGGGTATTCTTTCAAGTAGTATGAGAAAGGCAAGTTTTAGTTGGATATACTTTAGAGCTTCAAGAGATGAGTTGGATGCTTCCATTCACCTAAAGTTGTATTTTATTTCCACAACACTTCTAGTTCGTATATACCAACATTTGAGAGGATAGGCAGCCATACCTATCCAGACTGATGATAGTGCTTAGGATTATAACTTTGAAATGCTATGTATTTTAAAGTAGCACTTTGTACTATCATTTGATATTATATCTTACTATTTTCTTATGACGTTCTGATGTTTTGTTCTCTTACTATTTTAAAGTAGCACTTTGTATTTTAAAGTAGCACTTTGTACTATTTCCACAACACTTACTATTTGTGCCTTTTCTTTTTACCCTAACAATATGTCTTTTTGGCACTTGGCTCCTCGTGTGTGAATACCGTGGATGTATTAGTTTCGACATTTTAAGGTCGAAAAGGCTGATCATTATAGAACAGGTCGGTGCCGACATAATTTTGCCACTTTGGGGACCTCTTTTCCTATCCTACTATTTTGGATTTGGAGTTTGAACTAGTGTTCCATGATCAAGTGACTTCAATGGGTGATTCTACTATAAATATGAAGCCTATAACCACTTAGAGAAGACTTTTGACCATTCTATTCTTCAACTTCTTTCTTTACTTGATTTTGTCACTAAGGAGGCTGCTTTTTAGTATTTTTGGCTATTTTAAGTTGTAAATCCCATATACTTATGGAAAAAACATTCCATAATAAGACTAAAGTGGATGTAGGACTCAAACCAGCCGAACCATAATAAAATTCGCGTGTTTTCTACTATTTATTTAATAACTATAGTTAGATCTATCTTTTTTCATTTAATTTGGGTTGTTGTGCCACTTTTTGGCTCGACTGCTAATAAGGTTTTAAATATTGTTTTTAAAATGTTTTCAAAGATAAGAACATGATTTTCACTAGATATAAACCTTCCATGTTTTATAAATGAATATAAAAGGATATAGCTTGATATTTGCTCTGGATCTATAACTTAAATGATGATATAAATGTTAGATTAGGATTTTGTTAATGCATATATTATATGGAATATATGTATTATGTTGCTTTAAATGGATGTGTATATATATGGTTATATTGTATGAAAACGTTGATTGATAGGCTAATCAGAGTTAGGAATTGTTCTATGATGGATCTTATGTATAAAATTGGTCAATAGGATGAATCATTTCAGGCGAAGTGCATAAATGATAAAGGTCCATATTGATAGAGAAAGGCTTTATTGGATATGCTTTGGAGTTAAGAAGGACTTATCTATGTGGATATGAAGTCTTCAAGTAAAATGAAGCAAGGAAATAGACAAAGGATTTGTATAGGAAGTCAGGAAATTGCATAGCCAAAAAACTTGGCTAAGTTACATAGTTCGACATTGACCTATATGGGTCGATATCACCCAATAGTGGTGGGGTGCTAAGGGTAAATTCACATTTAGGCAATTACAAAGAAGGGTGATGTGTATGTAAAAGTGCATATTTTTACTTTCATATTTAATCTACTTTTATTTAAATAAATGATCATATAGGGAATTTTACATGTTTAAACAAAAATTTCAATTGTTTTCAAATCATCATTTAATCACCTTCATTTGGGTGGTAAAGTAGTAATTTTGTGTATGATTTAATTTGAGAAAATTTATTTGCATATATTTTTTTGTTGGAAATGACTTGCAAATATGAAGAGGGTTCATGGATGAATGCATGCACATATGTTGAAGGAAAATGAAGAATAGAAATAAATGAACCCATGCAACATGGAGGAGCCCACATACCCATTACAATATGGCTATGAAGTTAAAGCACTCGGCACATTCAATGTGGCGGAGGTGTAAACAGTCATAGCGGGGATACAACGAGGATATAGCGGGATATAATGGATGACTCTAAAATAGCATATAAAACTCTTACTTAATTTTTTACAAATATATAAATGGTAATTAAATGAAAAATTAACAGTCAATTTAATTATAATTAATACATAAATAACTTTAATAAAAACATGTGCAAATATATTGTAAATAAACGTAAGACTATAATATAACATAATTGAATTTAGTAGAGCAATAGAGTATTTTAATTTTTGAAAATATATTATAAATTCAACTAAATAAATTAATTTCATAATTTATATAATGTATAAATGTAAATTTTCAATTCATTTCTTTTAAAGAAGATATAGCGGAAATTGCGGAATATAGTGGGAATAACGGGATTTATCGAAAATAGCAAGACTTAAAGCGGAAAGGCTTTATTTGAGGCTCTATAAAAAATCATAGCAGTAGAAATCCGCTATGAGATATAGTTGGGTTATAGCGGGAGTAATAGCGGAGCATTAACTGCACATCCATACCATAATTAAAAGCACATGCACATGATTAATGGAAGCTTAAAGGCATGTTAGTGAGGATTAATTAATTCCCTAATGATTACTTGGAGTTTACACTTCCTAAAGGGTAATTTAGGTAGTCCCTTAAAATATGAATTAGGGTTTCAAGCATATATAAATACCCCTTAGGTTTCATGTAATCATCTTCTTCTCTTTGATGTAAGTTGTAACCACAAAATCAAAGATAAATAAAAGTTTCTTTCATGGCTTCTTAGCCTTGTTTTTTTCTTACTTTCATGCAATTTTTATTTATGCTTTCTTTTATGCTCTTTTATTTTCTTATGATCTTTTTATTTCATATTAGTATTTAGCTCTCTTTTATTTTAATAGCTCTCATTTTCCTTCTCTTTTTATGCTGAAATCATTTTATGTTATCATGTTGTCAAATATGAGTAGCGAAACCCCTTCAATTTAGGGGTAATGAAGCTCTCATGAAACATATTAAATTAACATAATGATTTCATTTATAATCTCTCTTATGTGCTTAATGGAAAATATGAATGATGTTGGTTTATGATTCTTTTTATTGAATTTTGATGGCTTATGTTGACATATCAAATAGACCATGCTTAACTCCATTTAAAACATAAACTATTTGGTCATTTGCCTAAGTGATTTTAATAATGAAAGTCAAACTAAAATCAAAATTTGATGGTCTATGTTACTAATTAATAGTAAATAGACCATACTTAAAATAGATTTTATTTTAAACTTTTATGTCATTTTCATGAGTTTTGATAAGTAGGTTTGAATGATGTGTTAGAGTTGATGGTTTAAATTTTGCTAATTAATGACACAAATAAATCATACTTATAATTAGCACATCTATCATTTCTACTTAATATTTTAATGAGGGATTACAAGTGAATTTTGTTGTTGAATTAAATGAATGATTGAAAGTGGGTATGCCTCTAAATTGCTCTTCTTTATCATAGTTGATTCATTTTTTCTTTAGCTAATTTTTACATTTTTTTGTTTAAAACCACTTCAAAACGTTGGGCTAATTTGATTGAGTATTATAGTAATTTAATTCATTTACCGCGGATCCACCCGTACTCGCATACATAGTATAATTATATATCACGTGCTTGGGGTTTTTAACGATAATATTTTACGGCGATTTTCTAATTGATAGAAAAGTCGCCTTCTAACAAGTTTTTGGTGCTGTTGTCAGCCAGCGAACGCAATTTAATTTTTATTTTATTCTTCGAATTAATTTTTCTTCTCATTTGTTTTATTTTGTGTTATTTTTTACTTTAGATAAAAGTTCATTACATTTCTTGTTACATTATTTGTTTTGTGTTCATTCTTGTGTGCATTTGTTCCATTGCTGTACTTTATAATTATGCATTTATTCCATTCTCTGTGACAACTTTTTGCATAGTTGTTCATAGCTCTTTTATTTTCTCTTTAGTTTAGAAAGGAAAATAATAATAATTGCATGTCATTTTCATTTTAGTTTGCATTTGAACGCAATTTTTGTTTTTGTTTTTGGTTCAATTGCATTTGCATTTCAATCACATAGTTTAACATTTACATTTCACTGTTTTTCCTTTACATTGTATTATCCCGCCTTTTGGCAAGGCCGTGACACCAAGAACTTGATTAGAAACCAAAGGCATCCATCCCGAAGATCGATTATACACAAGTCTACTATGGCAACTGGCAAATTTGGTCCGAGTCCAGATCGAGCTACAATTAATATGGTATGACAAACAAAGCTAAGAAAGGCAACATTCCAAATTTCAAGTCAATCGGAGTTCGTATGCTCAAGTTATGGATCGATTAAGTTTCATGAGAAGCACGTTTACTTCGTATCCATCCGATTCATGTCATTATGTTGCAACCATCCGGTTCGTATCCATCCCTTTGCAACCACCCCCTTCGTATCCATCAGTCAATATTATCAATCCTAATTCATCTGATCAACTGCTGCCCACTTCGTATCAATCCCCTTCCATCTGTTTCGTATCCATCAGACATGCATCAATACGAAACCAGAAACCATCGATCAATACGAAGAAAGTGACATACAAGAATCGATACGAAGGCGCGTACAAGCATCGATACGAAAGGAATTACACTAGATCGGTATGAAGAAAGCATGGTCAACAAAAGAAGCGGTCCACTAGCTTGAAAAGCGGATCTCCACGTAAACGTTGCTCCATGTCATCGATGCATGGCCTATCGATACAAAAGAATATCGATATGAACATGCATCGATACGCACGCTTTAGCCAACTACAAATCCAATCTTGGATCAATCATAACTCAAAATCTACAAGTCCAAATGCTATGAAATTTTCATAAAAGCTTGCTTACGACCTCAAGAATGCATATGATCGATGGCAGCCCAAATGGACACAATATTGAACAATATGAAAGAGATGGGGATCGATCCAAATCAATTCCAAATGACCCTTGATCGATCTGGTAGGCCCACCCACGTGTGAGAAGGAGTATTCCAAGTTCAGGGGCAGATATTTCTGACCTACACCAAAATTAGGCACAACACTCAGACCTACACTCAATCTAAACCATCAATCATTGCTTTAAATGGTTGTATGTATATGGTTATATTGTATGAAAACGTTGAATGATAGGCTAAATAGAGTTAGGAATTGTTCTATGATGGATCTTGTACATGAGATTGGTCAATAAGATGAATCATTTCACGTGAAATGCATAAATGATAAAGGTCCACATTGATAGAGAAAAGTTTTATTGGATATGCTTTGGAGTAGAGAAGAACTTATTAGTGCGGATATGAAGTCTTCAAGCAAAATGAAGCAAGGAAATAGACAAAGGATTTGTGTAGGATGTCAAGAAATTGCGTAGTCAAAAACTTGGCTAAGTCACATAGTTCGACATTGACATATATGGTCGGTATCACCCAACAATGGTGGGGTGCGAAGGGTAAATTTACACTTAGGAAATTAGAAAGAAGGGTGTTGTGCACGTAAAAGTACATATTTTTACTTCCATAATCTACTTTTATTTAAATAAATGAGCATATAGGGTATTTTACATGTTTAAACCAAAATTTCAATTGTATTCAAACCATCATTTATTCATCTTCATTTGGACGGTAAGATGGTAATTTTGTGTATGATTTAATTTGGGAAAATTTATTTGTATATATTTTTTTCTATGGGAAATGAAGTGCAAATATGAAGAGGGTTCGAGGATGAATGCATGCACATATGTTTAAGGCAAAGAAGAATGGAAAAAAATGAATCCATGCATCATGAAGGAGCCCACATACTCATTACCATATGGCTATGCAGTTCAAGCGCTCGGCATATTCAATGCGGCGGAGGTGTAAAAAGTCATAGCGGTGATACAACGAGGATATAGTGGGATATAGCAGGTGACTCTAAAATAGCATATAAAACTCGTACTTAATTTTTTTACAAATATATAAGTGGTAATTAATTGGAAAGTTAATTGTCAATTGATTTACAATTAATACATAAATAACTTTAAATAAAAACATGTGCAAATATATTGTAAATAAACGTAAGACTATTATATAACATAATTGAATTTAGTAGAGCAATAGAGTATTTTCATTTCTGAAAATATATTAAAAATTCAATTAAATAAATTATTTCATAATTTTTATAATGTATAAATATCATTTTCAATTCATTTCTTTTAAAGAAGATATATCGGAAATAGCGGGATATAGCGGGAATAACGGGATATATCGAAAATAACAGGACTTAAAGCGGAAAGGCTATATTTGAGGCTTTATTAAAAAATCATAGCGGTAGAAATCCACAGTGAGATATAGTTGGGTTATAGTGGGGGTAATAGTAGGGCATTAACTGCACAGCCATACGATAATTAAAAGCACATGCACATGATTAATGGAAGCTTAAAAGCATGTTAATGGATATTAATTAATTCCCTAATGATTACTTGGAGTTTACACTTCCTAAAAGGGCATTTTAGATAGTCCCATAAAATATGAATTAGGGTTTCAAGCATATATAAATACCCTTTATGTTTCATGTAAACATCTTCTTCTCTTTAATGCAAGTTGTAACCATAAAATCAAAGATAAATAAAAGTTTCCTTCATGGCTTCTTAGCCTTATTTTTTTTACTTTCATGCAATTTTTATTTATGCTTTCTTTTATGTCCTTTTATTCTCTTATGATCCTTTCATTTCATGTTAGTAGTTAGCTCTTTTTTATTTTAATAGCTCTCATTTTCCTTCTCTTTTTATGTTGAAATCATTTTATATTATCATGTTTTCAAATATGAGTAGCTATACTAGAGGTGGACGCATGTCGGTTTGGAGTCCAAACTGCTTCCGCACCGTATCCAATTAATCAAAAATACAAAATATTATACCAATTTTTTAAATGGTTCGGTTTCGGTCCGGTTGGAAGTAATATGGTTCGGTTTCAGTCCGGTTTGGTTTTGAACCCATATTAAATATGAAATAAGGGAATTACTTTCATCAACAATCAATTTATGAAGGCAACTGTGTGAAAAGTTTACACTTAAAGGTTAAAACACACGGTGTTATACTAAAATGAAAGATTAGTTCTTAACTGTATGAATATTTTAATTTGACATTTACCTACAAGTGAGATTTTTTTGATAGATTAACCAAACATCAACATAAATCAATGCATAATAATTAAGGAAAATGACTAGAATAAGATTATAATTAGCATTTATTCATAGAAAAATGAGATGAAAATATTAAATAACTTCTTCCTTTATGTCTGTGATTATTATTAACATAACAACAACATACACTGAAAATAGAATGTACATCGTTAGAATCTAAAATAAGATAGGAGTTGCTTATATTTTTATCATAAGATTACACTAGTATAAATATCAGTTCGGTCCAGTTTAATATGGTTGGTTCAATCGTCCAAATCGCAACCGAACCGTATCAATGCGGGTCAGTCCGGTTTGGGGTATATGCTTTGGTTAGAAGATTCAGTATGGGTTTCCGCACCATTTTTGCGGTATGGTGCAGGTGGTTTCCATATAGCGGTGCGGTTTAGCCCACCCTTAAGCTTAACCCCTTCAATTTAGGGGGTAACGAAGCTCTCATAAACATATTAAACTAACATAATGATTTCATTTATAATCTCTCTTATGTGCTTAATGGAAAATATGAATGATAATGGTTTATGTTCCTTTTTACTGAATTTTGATGGCTTATGTTAACATCTCAAATAGGCTATGCTTAACTCCATTTAAAACATAAACTATTTGATCATTTGCTTAAGTGATTTTGATAATGAAAGTCAAACTAGAATCAAAATTTGATAGTCTATGTTACTAATTAATAGTAAATAGATCATACTTAAAATAGATTTTATTTTAAATTTTCATGTCATTTTCATGAGTTTTGATAAGTAGGTTTGAATGATGTGTTAGAGTTTGATGGTTTAAGTTTTGCTAATTAACGACACAAATAAATCATATTTATAATTAGCACATCCATCATTTCTACTTAATATTTTAATAAGAGATTGCAAGTGAATTTTGTTGTTGAATTAAATGAATGATTGGAAGTGGGTATGCCTCTAAATTGCTCTTCTTTATCACAGTTGATTTCACTTTTGCTTTAGCTAATTTTTATAAAATTTTTTAGTTTAAAACCACTTCAAAACATTGGGCTAATTTGATTGAGTAATATTGTAATTTAATTCATTTCCTGCGGATCGACCGGTACTCCCATACGTACTACAATTGTATGTCACGCGCTTGCGGTTTTTGACGATAATATTTTACGACGATTTTCTAATTGATAGAAAAGTCGCCTTCTAACAAGTTTTTGGTGTCGTTGCCGGCGAACGCAATTTAATTTTTATTTTACTCTTCGAATTAATTTTTCTTCTCATTTGTTTTATTTTGGGTTATCTTTTACTTTAAAAAAAGTTCATTACATTCCTTATTACATTGTTTGTTTTGTGTTCATTCTTGTGTGCATTTGTTACATTGCTACAGTTTATGATTGTGCATTTATTTCCATTCTCCATGACAACTATTTTCTTAGTTGTTCATAGCTCTTTTATTCGCTCTTCAGTTTAAAAAGGAAAAAAATATAATAACTGCATGTCATTTTCATTTTAGTTTGCATTTGAATGCCATTTCTGTTTTTGGTTCAGTAACATTTCACTGTTTTTCTTTTACATTATCTTATCCCGCCTTTTGGCAAGGCCATGACACCAAGAACTTGATTAGGAACCAAAGACAATCCATCTTGAAGGTCGATTATACACAGGTCCATTATGGATACTGGAAAATTCGATCCGAGTACGGATCGAGCTACAATCAACATGGTACGACAAACAAAGCTATGAAAGGCAACATTCCAAATTTCAGGTTAATCGGGGTTCATATGATCAGGTCATGGATCGATAAAGTTTCATGAGAAGCACATTTACTGCGTATCCATCTGTTTCGTATCCATCATGTTGCAACTATCTAGTTCATATCAATCACGTTGCAACCATCCCCTTCATATCCATCAGCCAATATCGTCGATCCTAATCCATCTGATTAACTGCTGCCTACTTCATATTGATCCCCTTCAATCTGTTTCTTACCGATCAGTTAGGCATCGATACGAAACTAGCAGCAATCGATCGATACGAAGTAACATATAGGCATTGATACGAAGGCACGTACAAGCATTGATACAAATGGAATCACACTAGATCGATACAAAGAAAGCATGGTCAACAAAAGCAGCGGTCCACAAGCATGAAAAGTGGATCTCCACGTGAACACCGCTCTATGTCATCGATGCATGGCCTATCGATATGAACAGGCACACGCACGCTTCAGCCAACTAGAAATCCAAAATTGGATCGATCATGACTCAAAATCTACAAGTCTAAATGCTATGAAATTTTCACAGGAGCTTGCTTCTACCTCAAGAATGCATACGATTGATCGCAGCCTAAATGAACACATTATTGATCGATACGAAAGAGATGGGCATCGATCCCAAATGACCCCTGATCGATCTGGTGGGCCTACCCACGTGTGAGAAGGAGTATTCTGAGTTCAAGGGCAGATATTTCAGACCTACAGCTATAAATAACACCCCTACACTTACAGAAAAAGGACTTTTGACTCTGTTACACCGTTACTCTGCCACAACTCCATTGTTACTTGAGGGTTAGAGTGTTGTACTATTATAATCAGTTGTTAATCATCAATAAACAACAAAGCATTCAAAGTGGAGGCAGGCTACAACACCAGACCACTATAATTTCTTGTCTTTTTTTATTTCTGTATGCTTTTATTGGTGTGATTGTTAGATTAGCCTCCTTTTACATTTAATTTCTTCATTTTAATCTCTTTAATCACATCTGAAGTGTGTTATGCCTAATTTTGGTACAAACACTTTGGTGCACTCACTGGGAAAACTCTGTTTTTTAATTCTTTAGATCTACTACCGTTATTGGGTTACTAAAATCTATGGAGGAGATCCAGATCTATCTTCTTGTGGTTCCTTCCATTCTACTTAGAATACTCAAGATCTTGGAAAGAGCTACATCAACCATGATGCGTACTACTAGAACTGCTTCAAATGATGCAGATCCAAAAGGAAGGGATAGGCAAAATCCGACGTAGCTGATTACCTCAAGCCAGACATAAGCTGGAGCTTCAGATCCATAAGGTCATGTGACTAGAGAGGAGTTCCAGATCTTCATGCAAGAGCTCACTCAGAGCCGTCAAGAGCTCACCCAACAGACCCATGCCAATAAGGAGCTTACAAACCATTTAAACGAGGAAAGGTGAAGGTGATCTGGGAGGGATCAAGTCTCACATTCCTCGACTGAAAGCTCAGCTTCATCTGACTTCAACCATAGATCTACACGCCATCGACTTAATGGAAATTATGCAGCAACCTCGGGGCATCATCGTGTTATGAATCTCGGACAAGCCGGGGTTGGTCCCTCTATAGGGCACCAAGCTAGACCCTCCTCCCAAGGAGGGGAGCCTCCTTATCACACTATCCATGACCATGCCGATTCGGCCTTTCATCAACACATCCATGCTCATGAACCTTATGTTCCCGAAGACCGGGAGCCAAGGAGGTAAGGAACAGAGCATCGACAGCACCCGGACCGTCCCCGCAACATGGAACCCGACCATACCTTGGCCCCAAACATCTAGATGCATGACATTCCAACCATGATTGGGCTAAATGATCCAAGAAAGTCAAGGTCTTACCAACGACGATTGGGGATTCTCCCGATGTCATACTCCGTCCACTAGCGACATTCTTCACACCGAGCCACCTCGTCGATATAGGATGCCTACCTTGCCCATGTACGAAGGAAGCTCGGATCCTAACTGGCACATCTTGAAGTATTAATGGCTCATGAACATCGCTCGAGCTGATGATGCGATCAAACGTAGGAGTTTCCCTATCTCCTTGGGAGGCATTGCAACCTTGTAATTCACTCGTCTTCCAGCTAGATCAATTTCATATCTTGATCAGTTGGCTACAAAGCACGTTGAACAATTCTATATGCATGTTACCAGGCTGAAGGATGCCAACACCTTGTCCAGTGTCACTCAAGGTCTGGGAGAGACTCGTAGGCATTATCTAGAAAGGTTTCATGCTGCTTGCACCGAGGTTAGAAACCCCAATGATAACTCAATATTGATGGCATTGACTAAAGTGATAGATCCCGATTTCGAGTTTGGAAGTTGGTTGGCTGAGAAATCCCCCGCTTCGCTGGACCGTTTCTATGCTAAAGCAGCCCAGTTTTTGAGGAGAGAAGACGATGGACGATCTAGGAAGCAGGATAATGTAGGACCCAGTGTTGAAGGCATTCAGAGTAATGTTGCTTTGAAACAGACCAGCGAGAGCTCTGGCAAGGTACAATTGAATATTCAGAACAAACAAAGTCAGCCGAAGGGTAATGGACGTCAGGGAAAAAAGAGAGACCCATATCATGGACTGAGACCCAGAGCTCCCATGTTCAACCGATATACCCTTTAAACACATCGCTAGAAAATGTTTACCTTTAGACTTGTAATACCAGACAGTATAAGAAGCTAGCTCCAAAATCATCATCTGAGAAACAAATTCAGACCAGAAAATTCTGCATATTTCACGATTGCTATGGCCATAACACGAATGAGTGCCGTCATTTGCAAAACATCATTGAGAAGTTGATTAGAGATAGGAAGTTGGAATAGTTTGTGTGGGCTCCGCGGGATGGAGGTGCGGGCCCATATAACCCGAACCAAGGTCAAGGCTGAGCTAGGCCCAAAGAAACCGTGCATGCTGGCGGGAGATTGGTAATAAACATAGTGAGTGGTGGTCCTCATCTAGCTATTTGGAGCTGGAAGGTAATGGAGTCATATACCAGTTCGATTAGGCATGTGGACTTCGAGTGTTGTAGTAACTCTAATGATGAGGTCCCGGCTAAATAACAAAGAACGATGACAGACGACATCGTTTTCAATAACCGAGATGCTGATAGAGTCAAGGACACCACTATCGATCCGTTGGTTATATCAGCCTAGATAGGTCCCGCTTGGATGAAACGGATCTTGGTCGACAGAGGAAGCTCTGTCTGTGAACATTCTTTTTAAGAGAGCTTACGACCAAATGATAATGGAATTGAAAGATCTAAAACCGTGTCAATCATGCATACATGGTTTTAACGGAAGTGAAACTATACCCGCTGGGATGGTGGAGTTGCCAGTTGAGTTAGGTATTGGAGATCATTAAAGAGTCCGAATGCTATTGTTTGTTGTGTTAGGCATTCGTTCCCTTTATAATGCTTTCTTAGGCCAATCGGTCCTTGCTGAATTCAGTGCAATGATTGTCCCATGGTGTTTAACTATGAAGTTTTCCGCTAATAATGGGGTTGGAGTAGTGCATGACGATCAGGCGGCTAGACGTGCGTGTTATGTTGCTGAGCTATGAGATGTGCGGCGCAAAGAAAAAGGCAAGGGCGTAGAGGAATCTCTCTGCATCCATTTTTAGAGAAGTAACAGCTAACGCCTGGGCCTAGGCCTGGGCGCCACAACTAGTTCCTTAAAGGTCTTGATCCATGAGAAAATAATGATGATAAGGAAGTCAAAGACTCCTAGGCTTGCCCGGCAGAGTTAACGATCGATGTTTCGATCTACGATGACGACGATTCTAGAATGACAAAGGTCGCATCTAAACTTAGCCACTAGATGAGACAGAAATTGGTTGATTTTCTCTGGGCAAACCTAGATGTGTTTGCTTGGACTCATTGAGACATATATGGGATCTCATTAGATGTCACGAGCCGTGAATTAAATATTGATCCACGGCATGTCCCGGTCAAACAAAAAAGGCGTAGTATGGATCCAGAGAGATCTGTCTCCCTTAAGGAAGAAGTAAATAAACTCAAGTCGAATGGGTTTATTCACGATGCATTATACCCAAGTGGGTATCAAATCCAATGCTTGTCAGGAAATCGAATGGGAAATGGCAAACATGTGTGGACTACTCAGATTTAAACAAAGCATGCGCCAAAGATAATTTCCTACTTCCCAGAATTGACCAACTTGTGGATTCAATGGCCGAACATGAGCTCTTATCATTCATGGATGCGTATTCTGGCTATAATCAAATCCTAATGCACCTTCTCGACCAGGAGAATACTTGCTTCGTCGTTTATTTGGGACTCTATTGTTACAAAGTAGTGCTATTCGGACTTAAGAATGCTAAGGCAACTTATCAAAGGCTCGTGAATCGGATATTCGCTAACCAGATCGGGAAGACCATGGAGGTGCATGTGGACGATATGCTGGTGAAGTCGCAACTGTCCATCAATTATATCAGAGATTTTGAAAGGATGTTCAACATACTCTGACAATACAGAATGAAGCTCAATCCATTGAAGTGTCACTTCGGAGTTGCATCGAGAAAGTTTCTTGGATTCATTGTCAATGCTCGAAGAATTGATGCCAATCCTGAGAAACTCCAGGGATTCGAAATCTCGAAACACCCAGAACCATAAACCAAGTACAAAGCCTCAACGGGAAGGTGGCAGCCTTGAGCAAATTTATTTCCAGATCCACGGACAAGTGCATCCTTTTCTTTGATCTGATCAAAAAATGAAAGCAAAACTTCGAATGGATAGAGGAGTGTGAAGGCGCATTCCAAGCACTAGTTCAACATTTGGCGAAACCTCTCATTTTGTCAAAGCTAGTTGATCATGAGAGATTATACATCTAACTGGCGGTTTCAGCAAACGCGATCAGTGCTACGCTAATTCGAGAAGAGGATCGGATCTAAATACTGGTATATTATATCAGCAAAAGGTTGACAGGGGCAGAAAGGAACCACCCAAAGTTGGAAAAGCTGGGTTATTGTCTCGTCGTAGCCTCGAGAAAGCTCCGTCTGTATTTTCAAGCTCATCCGATCACAGTCTACACTGCCCAGCAATTGTGACAGATCCTAGCACGACTTGAGACGTCTGGTAGATTGCTTATGTGGAGCATCGAGTTGATTCAGTTTGATATTGCTTATACATCAAGGCGAATAATTCAAGGACAAGTTCTAGTGGATTTCATAACCAAATTCACCATACCCGAAGACTTGCTCGAAGCCAGCGAATCCCCTAAGCATGTATGGAAGCTGTACACTAATAATGCATCGAACGACTGTTGCTCAGGCGATGGAGTGGTACATGAATCCCTAGAAGGTTGATCCATATGCTACGCTTTAAAGTTTGACTTTCGTGCAAATAACAATGAAGCCGAGTACGAGGCTTTGTTTGCTGAAGTTAGGCTTGCCAATGACGTGGGAATTATTGCTATGGAGATTTACTACGATTTACAATTGGCCATATGCCAGGTTCGAGGAGAATACCAAGCCAGAGACCAGAGATTGGCCGCTTATCTTGCTCGGATTCAGGAAATGTTGAATTGGTTCGACTATTATGTCATCCATTGCATACCCTAAGAACGAAATCAGAAAGCCAATTCTTTAGCGAAGTTGGTCAGCACTGATGAAGTGCAGTTAATGGGACTCATCCCCATCAAGACACTTACCACTTCGAGTATTAATCAGATGGAGACAGATTGGATGCATGAGGCAATGCCTAGAAAGGAGTCATGGATGACCCCATTCAGAAAATATCTCAAACATGAAGCTTTGCTCGAGCGTAGAAGTGAGAAAAGACAAGTTCTTCGAAAAGCTTCACGATTCATTATCCAGAATGGAGTCATATACAAGAGGGGATATTTTGTTCCTTTACTTCGGTGTATCGCCCACAATGAAATCGAACGAGTGTTACATGATGTGCACGAGGGAGAATGTGGCAATCACACTAGAGGGTAAGCCCTTGCTAAGAAGATATTCAGATACGGGTAACTGGCCGATGGTGAATCGAGATGCATCGGATTATGCCAAGAAATGTGATAGATGCTAGAAGCATGCCCTAATTCCAAGAGCCTCGCCTACCGAAATCACTCAGATGGTCAGTCCATGGCCGTTCGCCACGTGGGGCATTAATATAATAGGGTCTTTACCTTTGGCTCGAGGTGTACGCCATTATTGCAGTTGACTACTTCACCAAATGATCGACAGCCGAGCCCCTTTCTACTATCACGACGAAGAATGTCATCAACTCTGTTGTACGCAACATTATCTGTCAATTTGGCCTCCCGCAAACGATTATCCCAGACAACGGAGCCCATTTCGATAGTGTTGAGGTTAAAAATTTCTGTCATATTATCACATCCAAAAGAAGTTCTCGGCCGTAGCTCACCCTCACTAAATGGACAAGTCGAAGTTGTTAACAAAGTTATCAAGTCCATTCTGAAGAAATGACTAGAGAAGGTTGGAGGCAAATGAGTCAATGAACTTCCCATGGCCTTACGGGCATATCAAACTATACACAAGTCTGCGATTGGCCACACTTTGCTTGCGCTTCCTTACGGCTCTAAAGCCGTTATTCCGATTGAGTTAGAAGTACCTTCTCACCGTGTAACCTATTATAATCCAAAGACGAATGTCATCTTACTTGCAGAATCTTTGGATTAATTGGATGAGAAGCATGAAGAGGCTGATTTGAGCGCAGCCGCACACCGTAGTCGAGTTTCTCGATAGTACAACACTAAGATCCGACCTAGAACCTTAAAAGTTGGTGATCTCATACTCAAAAGAATTGATCCGGTCCTTTTACACAAGAAACCGACATAGGAAGGACCGTATGTCATTAAGCGAAGACTTGGAGACGACATATCCAAATTATCAACTATTGACGGTCTCACTTTACCGAGAGCATGGAACAGCGAGAGTCTCTGTCGCTATTACACATGACTAGCTTTTATTCCTTTAGTCTGCTTTTCCTGTGAAATTTGTTATGCATTTTTTGAATTCGAACATGTAATAAGGAAATTGACTTTGTCGTACTTAATTATTTCAACAATGCAATGCAGACTCATCAAGCCAGATGAACAATTTATGCAATGCATCGTGCGACCGTCACGATGTACTTAGAGTTAAGTTCCATCTCAAGGTGGGACTTATTAAAATAGGGAGTGACTGTGATCCGATCGGTCACTCGCTAAGTGAAACCCCTATCTTGGGGGCAAGCAACAATAGAATAAAAAAGATTGAAACATGACAATCCTCTAATGAACTCCAACTCCCCAAGTGTGTGATAACCTGGATTTTCAGATATCTGTTAATTGGAAATTAACAGGATTGAATTTATTAAAACACTAATTTATTTATTTATTTTTGATTGTGATAATCTCCTTGAGTTTTAAATAAGTTTTAAATTAAAAGGTTCATTTGTTTTAAATATTCTTTCATTTTAAAATTCTGACATAAGATAAATTTGGTTTGGAAATTTTGTATATAGAGTTAAAATAAATTTCTCAAGCTTATAAACAGATGATACATTTAATTGGATCAAAACATAAGTTATTTTTAAATAAATACTTACTTTAATTCACGTAGTTATATATATAGTCTATAATGCTTAAATGAATGTTTGGATGTATGTACATCGTCTGTGTGTATAAATGTTCTGTTATAAACAACAGGCTCAACTTTATCATGAAAATTTATATCTTCCCATTCAAACAATTTAAGCTTATGATCTTTAGATGAAATATGATTACAACAGAGTGGTATGTGTTTAAAAATAATTTCAGGTGTTTCAATTTTGTATTTGATTCAAAAATAAGGTTATAATAGTAGAAATCATATTTAAGTCCAAAACAAATGTTCAAAATTGCATGCTGGGATTTCGTGGATTGGTTCATATTGGAAAACAAGGATTTTTAATAAGCATTTCGAGATTTTTAAACTTGTATAAGTTGAGATATCTTTAGTTGTTCAGATTTGGGACTGTTGGTGAAGTTCGATGAACGGCGGCGAGTTGAGGGCCGAAGTTGTTGTCGGAGGTAGTTTGCGAGTTGGTGGTCATCGGAAAATTATTGGCGAATTTGTAGATGGCCGTAGCGTTCTGGCGGCGATGAGTTAGGGTTCAAGGGCGGTTTTGATTTGGGTGGTGTCGCGAGTGAATCAGGATTTGTAGGCGCAACCGGAGTGGGTGATTTTTGGCAGAAAGGAAGAGTAGTGCGTGGGTTTCCGATCGATGAAGGCGGCGAGGGAATCAAATGTAAATGATGATCGCAGATTGTCGATTGGTGGAGGCATGTGAGTTTTCCTGGTTTAGGAAATTCAAGCATTTGATCGAATTTTCGATCGGAAGTTTGGGGTTCTTTTGCGATGTGGTCTTTGGGATCGGGGGATGCTGAGTGACTTGTGAGCCAGTCGCGGCGGTGAGATGGTCGTAGGTGAGTTTGTACACGTGCACAGCGTGCACATAGAGGTTCTTTGGGCTGGTGAAGCAAGTGAGGCGTTTGGAACGGGCTCTCTGTTACGTCATATTCAAGGATCAGGCGATGATCGATTAATAGTTGTCGCGTTATCGGAGTTGAGCTTTCTGTATTTTGCATGGAATCGAAATTCAACCCATTGAGTGATTTCCTGGAGCAGGGGTTGGATGGGGAAAAAGATTAGGAAGATGTTCTGATGTGTTTCGTTGCCTGGGGTTTCGGGTTCGTCCTGATGCTATCGCGTATGGGGCTTTGGTCCAACGGTTTTGTTTAATAAAATAGAATGGTAAACGAAAGAAATTTGGGTTTAAATTTAAACAAAATCAATTTACTTTCCAAAAGTTTAACTAAACATCTACGTTAAAGTAAATGTAAACCAAGTTTTTTAAATGAAGTATTGGAAAATTTTAAATGAATTTCCAAAGTTTAAATGTTTTCAAATTGTTATTTTAAGGTAAATTTAAGTTCTAATTAATTAAAAATACAGATCATTTAATATATCAGGATGATTAATTGATTAAAGTTTAATGAATTTGTGAAATCAATTTTAAAGATTGATTTATTAATATAATCAAGTAATTAATCCTTAATAAATCAAAGTGTAATTAATTAAGTTAATGAGGTTAATTTTAGTTAATTAATTAAGTTTAATTAATTAAAGGTAATCATTTGATGTTGGGTTAAATATAATTACATAAGTTAATTAATGAGGTATAATTACTTAGTAAAGTAATTAGTGGATAATTACTAGATATAATTAATTAAAGGAAATTACTTGATGGGAAGTGATTAAAGGATAATTACTTGGTGGAAGAAATTAAGTGATGATTACTCAGTGTAATTAAAGGAGTAATTAATAATTAATCAAGGAGTTGGTTTAATTGATGGAGTAATTAAGGAAAGTTAATTTCTGATTATCAAGGCTGATTAATGAATGTAATTAAGTTAAAGGTTAATTATTAAATGAAATTAAGAATAATTAATTAAAGAGAGTAATTAGAAGATCATTAATTAATGTAATTAATGGAAGTGATCAATCTTGCTCATGAATGTTTGAATGATGATAAGCGCTTTGGATTTGCTTATATCTCCGATATAAATTGCTTTATGATATGATATGTTGGATGGACAGTGATAATGTGATTATCTACCAATTATAAATTGCCGTATAAAAGTGTTATCTGGTAATTAAAATTGAACTGTAAATAATTAAATAATTTGGGTTTTGATGACATTGGATTCGAAGAGACCGGAGTCGGGTATCAGAAAATACCCGAAACCACTTCAAATAGTAATCTAAAATTCCTTATAACTGGATACGTGAGATTAATCAGGCTGGAATGAAATAAGTTAAGTAACCTGGACATGTAAACCTAAGAACTGTTGTGTGTGACAAATGATTGGCTTAAATAAGATAGAACTAGTAGGAAAGCACGAGTTACCTTGGAAATTCACTTACGTCATAGAGCTTGGTATTTCATGTTTTATGGGTTTACTCACGCTGGTTTCCAGCCTGACCCGGGTGTTACTTTGGTGTAATGCTCAGGTCAGACCGAGTATTACAGATTTTCAGGTAAGGAAGTTCTGGAGCTTAGGAGGCGAGCTGGATGGCAGGAACGTGTAGAGTATTTCCGCTGTATTATATTATAGTAAATCTTAGACATGTTGATTTGTATATGTCCAGTGTTTGAATATATGTGTAACTCTGATGTATTAAAATGTAATCGATAGAATATTATTCTTTGTAAATTATTATTATTTATTATTATATTTTATCCGCTGCGAATGTGAGATGTTGGTGTTTCTGATCTTCTTCTTCTATCTCTTTCTTCTTTCTATAACTATTTGGAATTTTCGGGTTCGAAAATTTCGGGTCGTTACAGTTGGTATCAGAGCTGAAGGTTAAGTGAGAACCTTGGCTCTGGTGGAGATTTCTCATTAAGTAGAGTCCGTAGTACTCTAGAATGAGTTGAGCATATATATATATATATATATATATATATATATATATATATATATATGAGCGCATACTTGTTATTTTCTTATATAAAGGTTTTAAATGATTTTATATAAAAATATATTTGATATATAAAGCAGTATTTCCTTCTAATAAATATTAAGGTGATTGGTTGTTAAATTATTGGAATTAAATTAAGAAGTAATATAAAATACGACCAAACTGAAATCTTGAGTTGGAATTAAATTAAGTGGTAATAGAAATATAACCAAATTAAATTTAAATTGATTGAAGATGAAATACTATGAATTAATAGAAGCAAATAAATTGATTTTAAGACCAATTGAAGTGAATATGAGTTTGTTTTGCTTAAAAATGAATTGAATGTATGCAATTGTGTTGTAAACCATTTAAATTGAACGAAATTGTTGCGATTTGGTTGTAAACAGCTAAAAATTTAAGTCGGAACCGTATAAGAATTTAAGTGGTAAATATATGTATCCAAGTAAGAATTGAATAGAATGTAACATTCATATAAGGAACACTAGAATTAAATTTGGTTTTAAATTGTTAAAGGGAGTGATAAATAATATTATTCAGAATAGTTCTGAAAGTAATCTTATTTCGAAATAAGAAGTTGTTTGAAACTTTGTTTGAAAATTAAAAACCAAAGATGTGAAAACATAATGTATAACTTAGTAATCTAATTAAGTTTAATTTATAGGTTAGGAAGCCCCTCTAGAATTCAGTCTTTGAGAGAGATGACTAAGAGTAAAGAATAGAAGGTTAGGCGTAGAGAACAAAGAGCAGCTGCACGTAGGGATCGAGAAGAAGAAATTCAAGAGTATGAGAAACAGGTTAAGGAAAGGGATGAATCAGGACCTTATGATAATGTCACATGCTACAGATGTTTCAATAAGGGATTACTTTGAACTGAAAATTTGAATAATGGCATTTATAAATTAATTTTTTTAAAGAACTGGTTTCAAACTGGAAGATAAAATTGAGTAATAAATTAATTTTTAAGATAAAATTGTTTTGAACTCTTATTTGAACTTTGAAAAAAGTTAAGAAAAATAATTTAAAAATGGAATTTTGAGAATTTGACTCCAAATTAAATTGTTTAAAGATTTGGGTTATTGATGTAAAAATAAAGGTTAAATTGATTTAAGGGGTTGAACAAACATTTGGGAATTTAACTCGAATTTATATAATACGAGATGGGTTAAAATTCAGATTTAAATTACATTAGTTCAAATTGAATTTAGTTTGAAATTGAAGATGGATAGGTATAAAAATTCAAATGGAAAATTTGAATTGGATTAATTTGAAATAAAATCGAAGATTTAATGAGTTCAAATTCAAATGGGAATTGGGACCAATCATAGAAATTGAAATAATTTGAAATTGAAGTGGATTCAATTTGAAATTAGCCTAAATTAATTTGAATAATTTGGGAATTTGTAATTAAAGTGAATTGATGGAATTGGAGGCTGGGAATTGAACAGTTTGACTCTAGACTATTTTCAAAATAAATTGTTTTAATATAAATCTATTTTTACTATACAACTTTTCTTTTAAAAACAAAAACTATTTTATATTATTTTACAATTATTTTTGGAACTATTAACCATTTTTTTAACTGTTTTATAAACTAATTACTATTTTACTACTATTTTGCAATTATCTAAAATTTATGAAACTATTTAACTATTTCTCAACTATTTTACAAATAGTTAACTATTTACAGTTATTTTACAAACTAATAATTATTTTTCAACTACTTATCTATTTTTAAAATTTTCAAGCTATTTTTCTAAAAATAAACTGGTCGGAGTCCAAACTGTTATTGATTAAATACCCAACTGAGATAAGAATTGAAGTGATAATCCAAATGGGGATTATGGCAAATGTGAATAAGTGAATAAAATTAAAAGTGAGGATCAATAGAAAGGAAATTTATTTGGCTGATAATCAATGAAAATAAATACGTAGGATGTACATACATTATTCTATTCGTATAGTGATTTGATCCAGGTTCGAGCACAGAATTTCGAGATAGTTATGTCGATCCGAGTCGGGATTTTTCACTCGATTTTCGACGGCGAACCTGGATATCGATTATTGATTGGTTCTGGATATTCTCTATCATAGTTATGGCTATGCAAGGAGAATGACGGTTTCTGATCAAGAAACCAGATCTGAGTCCGCACTAGGAAGTCGGATGTACGATACTAGTTCGGAAGTGAAATTGTGTGATCGAGTGAGCGATCAGATTGGTATATAGTACAGAAGATAAGTGTACATCGTACAGTTTTGAATGAAATTGATATTGACAAGAGTAATCAAATTGGAATATTTGATTTTGAATAAACAAAGTTATATGTCTTTGTTATATAAGATAAAACTCCCCTTGTTAAATCCATAGCTAGAAGAAAATATTTTTGAAAATGTTTGAATTACAAAGGGATTTTATACAAGTTTGAATGATCCAAAGTCTTAAAAATTATATATACCTGAATATATATATATATATATAAAGGATCTTATGAGGATTTTGGAAAAAGGTTTTGGGAACCTTTGGATTTGGAAAGGCTTTTGATTATTGGGTAAAATCAATATTTGAATTTGGAAAGCCTAGTTTAAGAATCATCGATTTTGGGATAATCGATTTTGTGTAAAGGAGCTTTGTATGAGATCATAAAAGGTGTATGATTTGAAAGATACTATTTGTGTATAGTATAAAGTGTTTTGATGATGGCTCTGGGGGAAAAGGCGCTCCCTTGAAATGAATTTCTCAGAAGTACCACCGGGTGGTGCTGCCTTGAGCTCCAAGGGGGGAGGGTTCTAAAGTTGATCCTGTGAGGAGTCCGGACAAAACTAGTTCCTGAGGATTATAAGTAGAGTATACCATAGCGAAAGTCGTGTGTTCCGCTGAGAGCCAATGGTCTACGTTTGATTTTATATCGGTAGACTGCGACCTTTGGTAACATAGCGAAAGTCGTGTGTGCTGCTGAGAGCCAACAGTCAGCGTTTGATTTTACATCGGTAGACTGCGACCTATGTAGGAGTGGAGAAGTTTCATTTTGATAGCGAAAATCGTGTGTGCCGTTGAGAGCCAACAGTTACATGGACTTTTGCTGCGATGGCAACGTAACCCAGGATGTAACTGTGACCATTGATAAGGGTGATGATTTCCAGAGCATTCTCACCAAAGATATATCCTTCAAAAAACTATTTTCTATGTTTTCAATAAAATTAATTTTCAAGTAATTTCACAAGATGTCGAAAATGAGTCTGCTAAGTTCTTATAGATTTTCAGTCCCGCCTGATCAACGTTTGACTAAATTTCTATAAGAACAATGATAGACTTGTTTAAACATCGAGTTATAAAAAGTATTTTTTATATAAAAACTATTTTTGGAATAATATTATATAGATAGTAAAAAGTGTTTTAAAGATGATCAAAGAATATTTATCTAATATTAAGTATTTCAATAAATTCTGATTTCATTCCTTTTCGTGGATGAAAAGATTCAAAGGGGGAGGAATGTGACAACCTAGATTTTCAGATATCTGTTAATTGGAAATTAACCGGATTGAATTTATTAAAACAATGATTTATTTATTTATTTTGAATGTGATAATCTCCTTGAGTTTTAAATAAGTTTTAAATTAAAAGGTTCATTTGTTTTAAATATTCTTTCATTTTAAAATTCTAACATAAGATAAATTTGGTTTGGAAATTTTGTATATAGAGTTAAAATAAATTTCTGAAGTTTATAAACAGATGATACATTTAATTGGATAAAAACATAAGTTATTTATAATTAAATATTTACTTGAATTCACATAGTTATATATATACATCGCTTAAACAAATTTAATAAAAGACATGAATGACACTAGTAAGTACATATAGTATAAAAACAAAACTGGGCAAAGGATATATGTTGCCGTGAAGTAGATATGCAAGGTAAGAGAGAGAGAAAAATCTATATACAAAATTTAAATGGATATGTATGTAAACTTGTAAGGAAACATTAGCATTAAATACTATCATTTCAGCACAAACACAATCAATTAGAAATGCTGCAAAATCATTTATGTTAGAAAAGAAAATCTAGTGAAGTCAAAGAAAGAGGCTAAGGCCTGCACACTCATACTTCTGCTTAGCTTCTTCAACACTTCATTCCTATGTTATATATACACTGCCTTGTTACCTCCCCATACACTTTACTTCATAAAAAAAACTCAAGTGCGATAAGATCAGAACAAAAGCAAATAAGCATTTCAAAAAAATAATAATAAAGAGGAACAAAGACTTAGCAGAGCAAACTTAAGCCTGGAAGCTAGTGAAGGCAGGCAGCTGTTCATCTCTTCTGTGAGCAAACTCTTTTTTTGGGTGGTTGAATCTTTGTTGCATGTGCTGAAAATCTGGTAGAAATATAGTCTATAATGCTTAAATGAATGTTTGGATGTATATACATCGTCTGTGTGTATAAATGTTCTGTTATAAACAACAGGCTCAACTTTATCATGAAAATTTATATCTTCCCATTCAAACGATTTAAGCTTATGATCTTTAGATGAAATATGATTACAACAGAGTGGTATGTGTTAAAAAATAATATCAGGTGTTTCAATTTTGTATTTGATTCAAAAATAAGGTTATAACAGTAGAAATCATATTTAAGTCAAAAACAAATGTTCAAAAGTGCATGCTGGGATTTCGTGGATTGATTCATATTGGAAAACAAGGATTTTTAATAAGCATTTCGAGATTTTTAAACTTGTATAAGTTGAGATATCTTTAGTTGTTCAGATTTGGGACCGTGAGTGAAGTTCGATGAACGACGGCGAGTTGAGGGCCGAAGTTGTTGTCGGAGGTAGTTTGCGAGTTGGTGGTCATCGGAAAATTAATGGCGAGATTTGTAGATGGTCGTAGCGTTCTGGCGGCGATGAGTTAGGGTTTAAGGGCGGTTTTGATTTGGGTGGTGTCGTCAGTGAATCAGGATTTGTAGGCGCAACCGGAGTGGGTGATTTTTGGCAGAAAGGAAGAGTAGTGTGTGGGTTTCCGATCGGTGAAGGCGGCGAGGGAATCAAATGTAAATGATGATCGCAGATCGTCGATTGGTGGAGGCATGTGAGTTTTCCTGGTTCAGGAAATTCAAGCATTTGATCGAATTTTCGATCGGAAGTTTAGGGTTCTTTGGCGATGTGGTCTTTGGGGTCGAGGGATGCTGAGTGACTGGTGAGCCAGTCGCGACGGTGAAATGATCGTAGGTGAGTTAACACATGTGCACAGCGTGCACATGGAGGTTCTTTGGGCTGGTGAAGCAAGTGAGGCGTTTGGAATGGGCTCTCTGTTACGTCACATTCGAGGATCAGGCGATGATCGATTAATAGTTGTCGCGTTATCGGAGTTGAGCTTTTCTGTGTTTTGCGTGGAATTGAAATTCAACCCATTGAGTGATTTCCTGGAGAGGGGTTGGATGGGGAAGAAGATTAGGAAGGAGTTCTGATGTGTTTCGTTGCCTGGGGTTTCGGGTTCGTCCTGATGCTATCGCGTATGGGGCTTTGGTCCAACGGTTTTTTTAATAAAACAGACTGGTGAAAGAAAGAAATTTGGGTTTAAATTAAAAAAAATCAATTTACTTTCCAAAAGTTTAACTAAACATCTACAATAAAGTAAATTGGTATTTTAAAATGTGTAAATTTCAAAGTAAATGTAAACCAAGTTTTTTGAATGAAGAATTGGAAAATTTTAAACGAATTCCTAAAGTTTAAAATGTTTTCAAATTGTTATTTTAAGGTAAATTTAAGTTGTAATTAATTTAAAAAAACAGATCATTTAATATATCAGGATGATTAATTGATTAAAGTTTAATGAATTTGTGAAATCAATTTTAAAGATTGATTTATTAATATAATCAAGTAGTTAATCCTTAATAAATCAAAGTGTAATTAATTAAGTTAATGAGGTTAATTTTAGTTAATTAATTAAGCTTAATTAATTAAAGGTAATCATTTGATGTTGGGTAAAGTATAATTACTTAAGGTAATTAATGAGGTATAATTACTTAGTGAAGTAATTAGTGGATAATTACTGGATGTAATTAATTAAAGGAAATTACTTGATGGGAAGTGATTAAAGGATAATTACTTAGTGGAAGAAATTAAGTGATGATTACTCAGTGTAATTAAAGGTGTAATTAATAATTAATCAAGGAGTTGGTTTAATCGATGGAGTAATTAAGGAAAGTTAATTTCTGATTGTGATTAATCAAGGCTGATTAATGAATGTAATTAAGTTAAAGGTTAATTATTAAATGAAATTAAGAATAATTAACTAAAGAGAGTAACTAGAAGATCATTAATTAATGTAATTAATGGAAGTGATCAATCTTGCTCATGAATGTTTGAATGATGATAAGCGCTTTGGATTTGCCGATATCTCTGATATAAATTGCTGTGTGATATGATATGTTGGATAGACAGTGATAATGTGATTATCTACCAATTATAAATTGCTATATAAAAGTGTTATCCGGTAATTAAAATTGAACTGTAAATAATTGAATAATTTGGGTTTTGATGACATTGGATTCGAAGAGACCGGAGTCGGGTATCAGAAAATAACCGAAGCCACTTCAAATAGTAATCTAAAATTCCTTATAACTGGATATGGGAGATTAATCAGGCTGGAATGAAATAAGTTAAGTAATCTGGACATTTAAACCTAAGAACTGTTGTGTGTGATAAATGATTGACTTAAATAAGATAGAACTCGTAGAAAAGCACGAGTTACCTTGGAAATTCACTTAAGTCATAGAGCTTGGTATTTCATGTTTTATGGGTTTACTCACGCTGGTTTCCAGCCTGACCCGGGTGTTACTTGGTGTAATGCTCGGGTCAGATCGAGTATTATAGATTTTCAGGTAAGGATGTTCTAGAGCTCAGGAGGCGAGCTGAATGGCAGGAACATGCTGAGTATTTCCGCTGTATTATATTATAGTAAATCTGAGACATGTTGATTTGTATATTTCCAGTGTTTGAATATATATGTAACTCTGATGTATTAAAATGTAATCGACAGAATATTATTCTTTGTAAACTGTTATTATTTATTATTATATTTTATCCGCTGCGAATGTGGGATGTTGGTGTTTCTGATCTTCTTCTTCTTCTATCTCTTTCTTCTTTCCATAACTATCTGGAATTTTCGTGTTCGAAAATTTCAGGTCGTTACAAAGTGCTAGCTGGAGCCCGAACACAATATGGGCCCGAAGAGGGTGGATCCATTCTTCCACGACTTTACCCTTATTCAATCTAGACTCAGGGTGGATGTGATCTGACCATCCACAACCCTGATCAACTCCCTATTCCCAGACTACGAACGAGATCCTAATTCTTAAAGGGATGCGATTGACCGTCTATCGACCGACTCAAGATACCTTGAATGCAAATTAGAGTATAGACATTAAAGTGTGTGATCGGCCACCAACCAACTAACTCTAGTCCCAAAAGCGTAGATTGGAGTATAAACACCAAATGGGTATGACCGACCACCCATCGACTAACTTAATTCCGAGAGTGCAGACTGGAATATAAATGCCAAACGGGTGTGACTAACCGCCCGTATAATAACCTAAGTCCCCAGAGCATGGATATGACTTCAAACATTAAGCAAGCATGACTTACCGTGGACATACAAGTTTAATCCCTAGAGTGTGGATGTGAATACCAACAAATGAGCGAGTATGATCCGATCACTCAAGCTTATTTCACTTGAAATTTGTTCTGACTAAGTTAAATTAAAGTTAGTGAAGGCAAAAAAAGACTGTCGATCGATTACTTCAATTTTCCCCGTCACTTGGGGCATAACTCAAGTACCAGTCGCTGGCCGAGACAGCGTAACGTTGAGGCTCGACTCGATGTTTAATTATGACCTGGAGCCTTGACTTTGGGACTTAGCAACTAGACTCAAGTTCAGCCCAGAAACTAAAGCCTCACTGGTACATTGAATGAAAATGTGAATGCTGAAATACATAAACAAATGAACAGAAAGTTATGCTAAAAAACAAAATGAAGTTTTATTTCCACTATTCTTTGAAAAAGATAAGTACAAAAGACTTATTCAAAGAATTCCTATAAGCAAGAGGCAAATCCGCATCTATAAACGGTCCTACAAAAAGTAAA
This sequence comes from Allium cepa, assembly GCA_030765085.1. Classification (NCBI taxonomy): domain Eukaryota; kingdom Viridiplantae; phylum Streptophyta; class Magnoliopsida; order Asparagales; family Amaryllidaceae; genus Allium; species Allium cepa. The sequence continues at coordinate 673,267,824 of CM060935.1, read as the reverse complement.
AGAGAGTCCTATTCGAGTTATCTACAAAAAGAAAAATCAAAAGTGCAAGTCTACGCCTTTGATTTATTATCCTTCTTGCTCTTCTTTGGTGTAGACCCGCTTGTACTACCACCCCATCATCTCTTCGAGCCTTTACCTCCCCGGCTTGCTTTAGCCGGTTTGTTTCTGGCTGGGGGAACTGAAGCAGTTTTCTCCTCGAAACTTATGGGGATCGGAATATTCACTGCATGCAGAGCTGGAGGAATGGTGACACTTTCAATGTTAGAAGGAGGAGGCATGCCGGTATTGATGACAGTACCACCTGGAGAAATAACAATTATCGGGACCGGATCGGGACCCGCCATGCCACCACCAGCACTACTAGCCTGCTTGGCTTGCTCTACCTTAGCTTTAATCTCTGCCATTATCTCATCTGCCCGGTTTGCACGAATACCCATCGACATGCTACTAGTCGGGCCCGAGGAGCTCGTAGTAATCATATCTTCATCCATAACGAAAGGTTTCGGTGAGCGGGTCACTTTGATGGCTGAGGAGTGCTTCCAACATTTGACCATCGAGCATGCAACTACTTTCATGCATCTCCACAACCGATGCGGCGACCGGGGTAGTTGTAGCTTTCCTCATTAGTGCCTCCTACTCGTGATGCATTTCTTGAGTTGTACGAGAATCAAGTGATGCAGAATCTAGGGTTGAATGAAGAAAGGAAAAAATATTAGTAATGTCTTCTGACAGTGTTCCTATGTTCGAGGGAATATGAAAAGTGTTAAGAATACCATCCTCAGTTTGGCTTCTTGGTTGAGCTGACACGCTTCGCGAACCACGCTTGGTTATCGGTAAGAGATGTGGCTTGTCTAGGTCATACGCCGGAACGACTGGAGGATCAGCAGAAGAAGTAGGCTCAGATTGAGACGTTGCGAGCGCTTCAGAACTTATTTCATGATGCTCAACTCCGGACCCTTCCCCAACGCCCGGAAAGCTAGCTTTTCCTTTTAAGGGCGATGATGGTGTCCTAAAGAACTTTAGCCTCATCTCCAACTAATATTCGATTCTCCAGCTCAAAGTCATCGATAGTTGAAGTTTTGTGGGCCATCTTCTCGTCCTCGACCCAGCGACTCCAGGTCTTATAAAGATGGAAGGGGTAATCTTCGAGCCAGTTCAAATTGTGGTGTCTTAAGACATTGACATTGTATGTGACAAGTAGATCTTCAAACTCATCCTCCATCTTAGCCTCCGCCGCTTTGACTTCACTCTCGATCCTGGCCTCGGCTTCCTAAGCCTTTAAATTTGCCGCATCTCTTCATACTTAAGCGTCACCGTATGTTCGGATGCCTCATGGACATCCCTATTGGCATCGTCTTTCTCCCTGATGGCCTCAGCAAGTTTTTCCTTTAGCTCGTTCAGCCCTTTCACCGCAGCATCTCTCTCCTCCGTGATAAGGGTATTCCGGTGACCCATCTTCTGAACCAAGTCCATATGAGATCGTCGCATTGTTTCCATGGACTATTTTTCCTCTTCGGCTCTCTGATCAGCCTCCATTTCTAATTTCTATGAAGGCTCGGCTTCATTATTATGCAGCTTCTTATCTGGTTCTTCTGAGCAACGTCGGTCTCCAGTTTCTTAATTATTTTTGCATGCTCGAAGGCTGCCGCTGAAGACTTTTCTGCAATTTTCACCCACTCCAGGTACTGATTGTAGACATCATGCACATAATCATGTACCGTCCTTTCTACAGCATTAGGAATTCATTTCAAGTTTGGAGGGAAGTGGAAGCTACCATAGCATATATTTGGGAAGTCTTGCTTTAACTTAGCAATCTGTATGGCTCCCTCTCCAGTGGCTTCTGTAACAGCTGGTTCTGTAATGATGGGAGCTTCCACCTCAGTCCTATGGCGTTGTTCGCCAGTGTTTGAAGTATGAGGAGGCACTATTTGGTGGGCAATCTTAGAGGGTTGTCCGCCAGAGCTGGAGGATTTTGATGAACCTTTAGGTTGAGGCGGTAGCAACCAAGAGCGATGCCTGTATTGATGTGGCCTCTCCCTCTCCCTTTCATAATGCTCACACTCCTAGTTGGAGTGATGGCCATGGTCATAATCTCTTTCAGATTTGTGCTTATAAGATTCAAAGCAAGAGCTGGATGCGTGGCGTTTAGAACGAAGACTGGTAAGCATCGACCACTGCCTCACCATTGTGTCTGTAAAATGAAAATAAAAGCAGAATTAGTTATCTCCTGAAACTAGAAAACATGTGATTAGAAGTTGTGTGATGCCATTAAATGTGTGTATACATGTGTAAACCCCTTAACCAACCGATTATGGTGACCTTGCTCGTAGGAGTTGGCTCCCCCATATCTAAAGCACTTAAGCCTGCATTGATTTAGGATAAGAAGTGAAGTACCTCTAATCGAAATTCTAGAAATGAAGCTAAGTCATTTGGAAAAGGGATATCTGCCAATCCTTTCAAAGAACTCTCCATTTGCAGAGGAGAAGTCTCCCGACTTATAACAGTTACAGCAGGTAGAAATACCACATCAGTTTTACACCTCTGGGATTTGTGGGCGAGAATCTTGCCTTTTCTGTTTGATTCAGATGATCGAAGATTCTGCAAAGGTGCAACTACGGGCTCATCCATAGCTGGCGTGCTCTTTCATCGCCTTGTTCAATGATTACAACCCTAGGAGCACTCGAAACTCCCCCAACCGAGAGCAAAATAGGAGCTTCCCATCTTACTTGCCTCACCAGAGCCACCCTAGGAACTCCTACTAATCTGGTGCTTTGATCTCCCTCTATTAGCCCCATGGCGATTAAGTTTTCATCGGTAAGGACTTCATCGTTTTCTATGAGCTCGGTCGGCATTTATTAGAGAACACATACTATATTATTACATTACGCTCCTACAGGCCGTGGAATCGAAGCTGCAAAAGAAGTGAAGTATTAGCATCAACTTATATTATCTAGTTAATCGACAAAGAAGTTGGAGTACTTATGTGTAACTAAACACCGTCTGGAAAATCCTTATGGACATCGAACAAAGAACCATTTAGTTTTGAAGTAGCTTAATTTGCTCCAGATGCCTGCCACTACTTAGCAATTTCAGACCGCTTCTAAGAAGATGAATGAAGGGTTGTCCCTACAACCTTTGATTTTGAATAGATATCTGATTTCCTCGACAGTCGAGGGCCTGAAAAGATGCTCCATGAAGATAATGTACAAGCTGTTGAGGAGAGCATATCCATTAGGGTGCAATTGAGATGAGGCGATCCTCAAGAAGAACAACACTTCCCAAACAAACTGGTTGAACGGAGGTAGCGTTTCGGCTACGCATATAAACCTATTACAGGCGATATACCCTTTTGGGGGACAATGGGCTCTATCTTCTGGCCCGGCAATAAAACGTCATTTAGAGATAGTCCATGCCTAAAGAAGATGCTGCCTAATATGCCTTTTAAGATTTTAGAACGAACATAATCTCCAGGTTTAGAACTAAAATTGCACCCGGTAGTTCATCCGGGGTAGGGATAACTACATCTGCCGCAATGCCTAGCACTTAGATTCCAAGGAGTGGAGGACTCTGAACATCCTATAGCTCGGAGCTTCTGGGATCCATAGCTATTAAACTCAGTAAAAATCATCATTAGAGGGAAATAAACTCATGTTCCCCTCGGTGTAAAGTGCATGATCGTGTTGTGTAATGCAGTGCAACATAATGCTTTAAATTTCTACAAGACTGAAAGATGTTAAAATGAAAAGACTTCATGTTTCAACCGGAGTGACTGCCATCACTAACCGCCCCAAGTGTGCCATCCCGACTTCGAAGAACGATCCAAGGTAAAGTTCATTAAGTTTGTCATATTATAGTTCCATCGACGAGCTTCAAAGGATAGTCAGATATGCAGTTTAATGGTTAAGTCCAGATATGCAAGGCTAAAGCTCATTAGAATCAAGCGTTCGAATATGAAAAAGTTCGTGTCTATTGAAGTTCAAACTTGGATCGTTCCACAAGAGCCCGACTTCGTATCGATCACCAACCATGGCTTCGTACCAATCACATGGCCATGGCTTCGTATCAATCACTTTGGATCGATACGAACTCCCATAATTCCATATCGATACAAAGATGTTCCCTCCATCCATCATTTCTAGATCCATACGAACTTCCACATACCAGATCGATACAAAGATGCTTCCTCCATCCACCATCGATGTGAGTAACTCCATCATCCCAATCTACTGCTTTTCTTCTTCAACAAGCTGCCAAAACTCCATTACTATTTTCTCGACCTCACTTCAACCAAATTCTGGCATCAACGATGCCATAATCGACCATGAAAATGGATGAAGCGGCACCGAGCCCCAAGCCCTGTCATTTTAAAAGTCAGTTTAACTAGTCAATTACCTAGTTTAAAGAGTCGGTTTAAAGGATTAATGGGTTATTTGATTTGGAGACAAAGGCGTTCTTTTTTCTTGTGTTCTCTATCATACGAAGGAAGGTTAAATGCAAGAGCTAGTGAGGAAATTTGGCTAAGTACAAGTGGTATATATACGACTTCGTAACCAAGGTAGAAAATGCTTCGTATCCTAGTAACCAAACTGATTGAAGCGGTCAAAATTTTATCGATACAAAAGACGTTGTGCAAACAAATCCTGAACGATCATTTGCATCGATACGAAGACATTGATTCGTATCCATCAACCCAGAGCGATCCATAGTTTAATATTTTGGAACCACTGTTTGGCAGCCCTTTACTTCGTATTCATCGATACGAAGCAAGTACTCCAGGATTATACCATCACGTATCGATGACCACCGATATGAAAGTCACAACAGGATCACATTTGAACCTTCCCACTCCATACAAAGTGTTAGTTTCATATCCATTAGCTCAAAGACTCGAAACCTCATATCCATCGATACAAAGCATCTCCAGAATTATCTATTTCATACTGATAGCCATCGTTACGAAGCATGCATTCCAACATCTCAAATCGATCTAGGAGAGGATCGATGTGAAGGAATAACTTAAAACAACCATCAATCATTGTTACAGCTCAAATTTCACAATAATCCAGGAGAGGATCGATATGAAACTTAGTCTAAATAGCAATAAGAGAATTTGGCAGCGACCTATGAACATGCAAATGTGAACATGAGTCTGGTTAACATGTGTGCATGTATGACGAACTAACATTTGATTTTCAAAATTAATAGGAATTGAATGCTTTCCTAGTAATAATCAGAACAGTGAACAACAAATTGCTAGTACTCAACCTTCGGTTACAACAAAATACTGCATGATCATTGGCAGTCAACAGTTCAAAATTTATAATGCTGGAAATCAATCATAGATTGCATCTCTTGATGAAAAGGCAACGAATATTCAACGAATCAGATAGAGCTTTTTTGGAATAAAGAATGCAGCTTTTCAAAGCACGTCACGTTCACACAGGATGTACTTTGAGGGGGCAAATGTTATCCCGCCTTTTGGCATGGCCGTGACACCATAGACTTGACTAGAAACCGAAGACAATCCATCCCGAAGATCAGGTCCACTATAAAAACTGGCAAATTTGGTCTGAGTCCGGATTGAGCTACAATTAACATGGTATGACAAACAAAGCAATAAAGGTAGCATTCCAAATTTCTGGTCAATCGGTGTTTGTGTGCTCAAGTTCTGGATCGATCAAGTTTCATGAGAAGCACGTTTACTTCGAATCCATCCGATTCATATCCATCACTTTGAAACCATCTGGTTCGTATCCATCCCTTTGCAACCACCCTCTTCGTATCCATCAGGCAATATCATCGATCCTAATCCATCTGATCAACTGCTGCCTAAGTCGAATCGATCCCCTTCCATCTATTTCATATCGATCAGACATGCATCGGTCCGAAACCAGCAACCATCGATGGATATGAAGGAAGTAACATACAGGCATCAATACGAAGGCACGTACAAGCATCGATATGAAAGAAATCACACTAGATCGATATGAAGAAAGCATGGCCAACAAAAGAAGTGGTCCACTAGCATGAAAAGCGGATCTCCACGTAAATGTTGCTCCACGTCATCGACGCATGGCCTACTGATATGAAGGAGTATCGATACGAACATGCATCCATACGCACGCTTTGGCCAACTACAAATCCAATCTTGGATCGATCATAACTCAAAATCTACAAGTCCAAGTGCTATGAAATTTTCATAGGAGCTTGCCTACTACCTCAAGAATGCATATGATCGATCGTAGCCCAAATGGACACAATATTAGTCGATACTAAAAAGATGGGGATTGATCCAAATCAATTTCAAACGACCCCTGATCGATCTGGTAGGCCCACCCATGTGTGAGGAGTATTCCAAGTTCAAAGGCAGATATTTCAGACCTATACCAAAATTGGGCACAACACTCGGACCTACACTCAATCTAAAACATCATCCGTTGCTTTAAATGGATGCATGTATATGGTTATATTGCATGAAAACTTTGAATGATAGGCTAATTAGAGTTAGGAATTATTCTATGATGGATCTTGTATATAAGATTGGTCAATAGAATGAATCATTTCTGGTGAAGTGCGTAAATGATAAAGGTCCATATTGATAGAGAAAAGTATTATTGGATATGCTTTGGAGTTGAGAAGGACTTATCGATGCGGATATGAAGTCTTTAAGCAAAACGCAAGGAAATAGCAAAGGATTTGTGTAGGATGTCTGTAAATTGCGTAGCCAAAAACTTGGATAAGTCGCATAGTTCGACATTGTCCTATATGGGTCGGTATCACCCAATAATGGTGGGGTGCTAAGGGTAAATTTACACTTAGGCAATTAGAAAGAAGGGTGATGTGCACGTAAAAATGCATATTTTTACTTCCATAATATACTTTTATTTAAATAAATGAGCATATAGGAAATTTTACTTGTTTAAACCAAACTTTCAATTATTTTCAAACCATCATTTATTCATCTTCGTTCAGGTGGTAAAATGCTAATTTTGTGTATGATTTAATTTGGGAAAATTTATTTGCATATATATTTTTCTATGAGAAATGAAGTGCAAATATAAAGAGGGTTCACGGATGAATGCATGCACATATGTTGAAAGCAAGTGAAGAATAGAAAAAAATGAACCCATGCAACATGGAGGAGCCCACATACCCATTACTATATGGCTATGCAGTTAAAGCGCTCGGCACATTCAATGCGGCGGAGGTGTAAAAATTCATAGTGGGGATACAACGAGGATATAGCGAGATATATCAGATGACTCTAAAATAGCATATAAAACTCGTACTTGATTTTTTTACAAATATATAAGTGATAATTAATTGAAAAATCAACAGTACAAACTTTAAATAAAAACACGTGTGAATATATTGTAAATAAACGTAAGATTGTTATATAACATAATTGAATTTAGTAGAGCAATAGAGTATTTTCATTTCTGAAAATATATTAAAAATTTAATTAAATAAATTAGTTTCATAATTTTTATAATGTATAAATCTCGTTTTTCAATTCATTTCTTTTAAAGAAGATATAGTGGAAATAGCGGAATAATGGGATATAGCAAAAATAGTGGGACTTAAAGAGGAAAGGCTATATTTGGGGTTATACAAAAAATCATAGCAGTAGAAATCCCCTACGAGATATAGTGGGGTTATAGCGGGGCATTAACTGAACAACAATATGGTCCATAATTAAAAGCACATGATTAATGGAAGCTTAAAGGCATGTTAGTGGGGATTAATTAATTCCCTATTGATTACTTGGAGGTTACACTTCCTAAAGGGCGTTTTAGGTAGTCCCTTAAAACATGAATTAGGGTTTTAAGCATATATAAATACCCTAATGTTTCATGTAATCATTTTCTTCTCTTTGATGCAAGTTGTAACCAAAAAATCAAAGATAAATAAAAGTTTCTTTCATGGCTTTTTAGCCTTGTTTTTTTTTACTTTCATGCAATTTTTATTTATGCTTTCTTTTATGCTCTTTTATTCTTTTATGATCCTTTTTTCATGTTAGTAGTTAACTCTCTTTTATTTTAATATCTCTCATTTTCCTTCTCTTTTTATGTTGAAATCATTTTATCTTATCATATTTTCAAATATGAGTAGCTAAATCCCTTCAATTTAGGGGTAATGAAACTCTCATGAAACATATTAAATTAACATATTGATTTCATTTATAATCTGTCTTATGTGCTTAATAGAAAATACGAATGATGGTGGTTTATGTTTCTTTTTATTGAATTTTGATGGCTTATGTTGGCATATCAAATAGGCTATTCTTTACTCCATTTAAAACATAAACTATTTGATCATTTGCCTAAGTGATTTTGATAATGAAAGTCAAACTAGAATCAAAATTTGATGGGCTTTGTTACCAATTAATAGTAAATAGATCATACTTAAAATAGATTTTATTTTAAATTTTCATGTCGTATTCATGAGTTTTGATAAGTAGGTTTGAATGGTGTGTTAGAGTTTAATTGTTTAAGTTTTGCTAATTAATGGCACAAATAAATCATACCATAATAAGCACATCTATCATTTCTACTTAATATTTTAATGAGAGATTACTAGTGAATTTTGTTGTTGAATTAAATAAATGATTGGAAGTGGGTATGCCTCTGAATTGCTCTTCTTTATCATAGTTGATTCACTTTTTCTTTAGCGAATTTTTACAATTTTTCTTAGTTTAAAGCCACCTCAAAATGTTGGGCTAAATTGATTGAGTATTACTGTAATTTAATTCGTTTCCTACGGATCGACCTGTACTTGCATACGTACTACAATTGTAAGTCGTGCGCTTGTGGTTTTTAATCATAATATTTTACGGCGATTTTCTAATTGATAGAAAAGTCCCTACTAACAAGTTTTTGGTGTCGTTGTCACCGAACGCATTTAATTTTTATTTTATTCTTCGAATTAGTTATTCTTCTCATTTATTTTATTTTGTGTTATTTTTTACTTTAAATAAAAGTTCATTACATTTCTTGTTACATTGTTTGTTTTGTGTTCATTCTTGTGTGCATTTGTTACATTGCTGTAGTTCATAATTGTGCATTAATTTCCATTCTCTGGGGCAATTATTTGCGTAGTTTTTCATAGCTTTTTTATTTTCTCTTTAGTTTAGAAAGGAAAAATATATAATAATTGCATGTCATTTTCATTTTAGTTTGCATTTGAATGTAATTTCTATTTTTGGTTTAATTGCATTTGCATTTCAATCACATAGTTTAACACTTACATTTCACTGTTATTCCTTTACATTGTATTATTCCGCCTTTTGGTAAGGCCGTGACACCAAGTACTTGATTAGAAACCAAAGGCAATCCATCACGAAGATTGATTATACACAAGTCTACTATGGCTACTGGAAAATTTGGTCCGAGTCCGGATCGAGCTACAATTAATAGGGTAAGACAAACAAAGCTATGAAAGACAACATTTCAAGTTTCAAGTCAATCGGAGTTCGTATGCTCAAGTTATGGATCGATCAAGTTTCATAAGAAGCATGTTTACTTCGTATTCATCCGGTTCGTGTCATCATGTTGCAACCTTCCGATTCGTATCCATCCCTTTGCAACCACCCCCTTCGTATCCATCAACCTATATTATCGATCCAAATTCATCTGATTAACTGCTGCCCACTTTGTATCGATCCCTTCCATCTGTTTCGTATCAATCAGATAGGCATCAACACGAAACTAGCAGCCATGGATCAGTACGATGGAAGTAACATACAGGCATCGACACGAAGGCTCGTACAAGCATCGATACGAAAGGAACCACACTAGATCGATACGAAGAAAGTATGGTCAACAAAAGAAGCGGTCCACTAGCTTGAAAAGCAGATCTCTATGTGAATGCCGTTCTACGTCATCGATGCATGGCCTATCAATAAGAAGGAGTATCGATACAAACAGGCATCGATACGCACGCTTCAACCAACTACAAATCCAATCTTGGATCGATCATAACTCAAAATCCACAAGTCCAAATGCTATCAAATTTTCACAGGAGCTTGCTTACTCCCTCAAGAATGCATATGATCGATCGCAACCCAAATGGACACAATATTGATCGATATGAAAGAGATGGGGATCGATCCAAATCGATCCCAAATGACCCTTGATCGATTTGGTGGGCCATCCACGTGTGAGAAGGAGTATTCCGAGTTCAGGGGCAGATATTTCAAACATACACCTATAAATAGCACCCCTATGCCTACAGAAAAAGGACTTTTGACTTTGCTATGCTGTTACTTTGCCACAACTCCATTATAACTTGAGTGTTAGAGTGTTTTACTGTTGTAATCAGTTGTCAATCATCAATAAACAGTAAAACAATCAAAGTGGACGTAGGCTACAACGCCGGACCGCTATAATTTCTTGTCTTATTCTATTTCTGTATGCTTTTATTGGTATGATTGTTAGATTAGCCTCCTTTTCCATTTAATTTATTCATTTTAATCTCTTCAATCACATCCGAAGAGTGTTGTGCCCAATTTTGGTACAAACGCATTGCATTGTTAATCTCCATTCTCTTTTTCTTATTACATTTAACAAACCACTGCCAATTACTACCTACGCAAACAAACCACCACCTTCACTCCATCCATTCAACCATCAAACAGCGACCACAACTCACTGCTCCACCGTTCACCCAGAATATCCATCACCTGACAACCCTCCTCTACGTCACCTCTGCCTTGCCTGTCACTTACAACTCATTTACTTGTCGACCACCATCTACTACCACTGCTGCTTTCACCTACCATTCATCTTGTCTACCTCAACACAAACCCATTTTTCCCCCACCATCATCTTACAACAACCCAAATAGCAACAATCCATACACCTTTGCTATCCAACCTGCCATTGGGACAATCACCTCCCCACTGCCATCATCCTTAACATACAATCACCTTTGACACGTTCACATTAACCATTCACAATAACCTTCTTCTGCCTACATACTTCACTTCAACATCCATCACTACACAACTCCACCTTCAACTTCCATCTACAACAAACACTTCAACACTCTGCACACGCCGCTACTCCTACAACTTTAACTACCCTCATCTCCTCCATCATCTTTATACCCATGCCATAAAACACTGCTTACCACAAAAACATCCCCCTACGTTGCTTTTTCCTCCTCCCTACATCACTTCATTTCACAACAATCCTCACTTCAACTTGCACCATTCCACAACCTCCCACAACACATACACATACGAACAGCACTTCCTTTATGTATGCAACCAATCCAAACAGCTTCCATTTCCATCTCCTCACCAAAACGCCTACATCATCGAAACCACCTCACCAAAACTACCTTCATCAACTTCAATACATCACCAAAACTACACCAAGCTTACAACACCAACCCCGACCAAACTCCTCACCCAAAACTATATTGCCTCAGTTCCAAACCTAGACCATCAGCCCAAACCATAACCCTTCACCGTAAATTCCACTCGCCTCTATCAATTTGCCTCCACCAAATCACCATTCAGGTCCACTACCGAATTAGTCCAAACACACTATCTTATCTCAGCAACGTGCACATCATCGCCACCACGACCAAATAATGCACATCACCCACCAACATTGCCTTCACCCAGACAATAACCCGCAACCTTCCGCTTTAACAACCCCCTTAAACCACCTTGCAGCACCATCAGGACTACTTAAATCAAATTTCACAATCCCATCACAGCTCTAGTAAAACCATCTTCGAATCCACTTCATCTCCCTACCTTCAGTCGTGATCTGAATCAATTACTACTACCTCTTCCTCAATTCGACTCACTTCCATTAAACCTCACCTTCATTGCTTAAAGGGAACCCTGTCGATTGGAATTTTGATTTCAGTTTTGAATTTTTAATTTGGAATTTAGTTTTGGAATCTTAAATTTGGGAATTTTGTGAGATAGTTTTATCTGTTGGTTTGGGGTAATTGTTCGTTTGGTAATTTGCGTGAGTTTTCTGATCCTAAATGTGATCGGTAAACTTTATAAATGTTTTAGGCATGTAGGGTTTGTGTGAGAAAGTGTTTTCTATTTTTTTAGTTTACCCTAATTTTTTTTTAAAATTTTCTTTTTTTAACTTTCATTCCACACCAAAAAAGTAATTTTGCCATTACTTTCTGTCTATCCTTAATATAAAAGAAAACTTTTTCAGGTTGCAAAAGCGAAAGAAAATGGAATTACTTGCTAAATAACAGTGCTGCTCTGCTTGCTTGTTTAATAAAATAAAAAAATGGCATTTTAAATTAAATTACTAAAAATTATGCATGTTCCGGTATCGTGCCCTTATCTTTTGTTGTTATTTTCTTTGCATTGTTGGTTGCTTGCATTTACAAAAAAATTCAAAAACAAAACCAAAATCAAATGTCATTCGTTGTTGCATTTTTAATACATATTTAATTTCTGTTTTGCATTCATTTCATTTTATTTTCTTTTCTAACGGTAACGTCCAAATCCACATATGGTAGACGATTTCATCACCCCGTCATTGGCTCATAAATTGCATATCATCATAGAATTGGCTAATAATAACGGTTATAATTTGAACTTAAGGGGGCCATAAGCTCAACTAAGGCTTAATTGTATCTTGACAAGTTGTCTTCTTTCAACAATTTAATTTCCTGCTATCTAGGCTACGGCGGAGCAATAATCATATATAAATATTACGGTGATTCATAAATATTATAGTGATTGTTTCTCTGAAGGTACTTAATCCTTCGGCTGCGTTGCTATGGTGATTCGTGGTGCACCTTTAAGTCGTCCATTGCCAGACTAAGAACTCTCTTGTTGGATTAAGACAAAGTGTGATTGTATAATTTTGGATTAGGAGCTACTAAGGACAGAAAATTTATAATTGAGTCTTTGCATTTATTTAGTTGCATAAGTTCATGCATATTTTTAAAAAATTCAAAATTCAAAAGTAAAAAAATGTATGTTTTACTTAACTTAGTTCTTTTCTAAAAAATTAAAAAAATCTTTTCCTTTGAAACAAAAAAGAGAAAAAAATTCAAACAAAATCAAAAATCCAAAAAAAAAGCATTTTTCTTAAGTTATTTTTTAAAAAAACAAAAATTCAAGAAAAAAAATCTTTTCAAGATAAAAAACAAAGACTAAAAAAAAGCAAAAACAAACAAAAATTTGAAAATCCAAAATGCAAAAAATCAAATCTCTCTTTTGAAAAATAAATTTTTTTGGAAAAAAATTTCTTTTCTAAAAAATATATTTCAAAAAAATTCACTTCATTTTCTAATCCTTGCTTCATTCTCTTAAACTTGGTCCTCACTTCTTTCTCTCCTTGACCTTTTCGCTTATGCATGAGTACTTGGACTCGTGACACAACAAATCGTTTAACTCGAACAAGCGATCCTCTAGTAATGGCTAATGAAAATGCCCCACAAACTCTCATGGATATAATCTTTCCCGATAGAGTTTCCATTCCTTCTTGTATCACACTAACCACCCCAACGGGTAAGTATTTTGAAATTCATTCCAATCATATTGCCATGCTCCCAAAATTTGGCAATTTTGGACACGATGACCCAAACATCTTCTTAACGAAATTCAAACAAGTATGTGCAACCATTAAACTCCAAAAAATTTGTGATGATGGAATCAAACTTATATTAGTTCCATTTTCCCTTACCGATTATGCTAAAAAATGGTTATATAGACGTGGAAAGAATTTGTTAAAGTTCTCTTAAAAAAGTTCTACCCTTGGAAAAAAACTAAAATCCGAAACAAAATTGTCAATTTTCATTAATCCAGGGGTGAATCCTTCGAAAAATATTTTAAAATATTTAAAGAGCTTTTGATAGATGTCTACATCACAATTTCGAAAATGGATTCTATGCCAAATCTTATACGATGGACTTGAAAATAGTTCACGAACCATGGTTGAATCGATATGCCAAGGCAATTTTCTCGCTCAACATCACGATGATGCTTGGCAATTCCTTGAAAACTTGGCCGAAAAGTCATCCCAATAGGAATGTTCTAACGAAAAATCCGTTTACTCATGATTTAACGCACTCTCAGTGGGATCATCTTCGACTTTGGAAGCTAAAATCGATGCAATGATCGATAAATTCGACAATGTTTTCTCATCTAACCTAATAAACCAAGCTTCTCAACCAATGTGTCATAAATACAATGATCCGAATGACATAGTCGATCAGTGCCTTAATTTGATAGAACAACTCAATGCTTTTAATAAGGTTAAAAATGACCCGTTTCTCCAATGTACAATTCTAGTTGGAGAAATCATCCTAACTTTGCATGGAATCAAAATAATTCTAATATAAATTTGGTTCGTCCTAATTTTCAGGCATTTCCGAATAATTGTTCGAATCCTCGCTTTCAACCCAATCATTTTCAACAAAATTTTGTGGGTCCATCTCAAAATCAACCACGACAATCTTTCGCTCCCCAAGACAATAAAAAATTGAGTTCACTTGAGAAAAGTCTTGAAACTTTGGCTAAAGCAACTACTCAAAGCCTCCAATCAAATACCAATTTGCAAAATTTGTTAACCTCGTACATGTAGAATACGAGTCAGTCGATTGCTAAACTTGAAATGCAAATGAGTCGATTAGCCACATCCGTGAGTGAACATGAACGAGGCACATTCCCGAGTCAAGCGGTTCCAAGTCCCAAAAATCAAAACATGAATTCGAATCAAGCCCATGTCGTTCAAGAGAGCAACATAAACCAAATAAATGCTCTCACAACTTTGCGTTCCAGTAAACAAATCAATAATAAGTTGTTAATCCAAACGATTTACCAAAAACTCCTCTTAACACTTCAAAAACGACAAGCTAATCTAAACAAAACATTGAGCCAAACATCGATCAAATTACAATTCCAATTCTTCTTCTACTTAAGTAGACTGACCTACCGAGTATCGTATTCCATTTCCACATCGCCTTCGACCTAAGAAACACTCTGGCCAAATGAAAAAGATGTTGGAAATTTCTAAACAAGTCAAAGTTAACATCTCGCTTCTTGATATCCTTCAACAAATCCCAACTTATGCTAAATTTATCAAGGACTTGTGTACTCAAAAATGGCACACTCGTGTACCCAAGGAAGTTTTCTTAACTTCCAGACTTAGTGAAGTCTCATCCTAATCAATTCCTATCAAATACAAAGATCCTGGATGTCCGACGATCTCGTGCATGATAGGAGACAAAACAATTAACTAGTGCTTATAAGACTTGGATGTGAATGTCAATTTGATTCCTTATTCAGTTTACCAGGAACTTGGCTTGGGTGAACTTAAACCGACGAAAGTAATTCTTCAATTTGTTGATTGTTCGATAAAGAAACCCTTGGGAGAAATTGAGGACGTACTCATCAAAATTGGTCAATTCATATTCCCCATCAATTTCATCATTTTAATGGCGCAATCCATGAACAATCCGATGAGTCGGATTCCATTAATTTAAGGCTGGCCTTTCTTGGCTACTTCAAATGCTCTAATCAATCGTCAAAACGGTTCGATGAAAATTTCTTTTGGAAACGTGACTTTGAATCTAAACATTTTCAATCTCAAAAATCAGTCGAACAAACCACATGACCAAACGCTGAAAGTTAGCTCCATTCAAGAACATTTTGATAATGAAACACTTGACTTAAACCATGAATGCAAGATCGAATGCGAACAACTTTTTTAAGATGAGCCCAATAAGATTGAAAACGTGCTTCCGTTTGAACCCCTTACCATTGAATCAGAAATTCAACCGAATTCATTGATTAAGCAACCTCCGAGATTGGACCTCAAACCCCTTCTCGATCACCTTAAGTACGCATACTTAGGTGACAACGAAACGCATTCTCTTCAACTCTCTCTCTCCCTTGATCAATAAACTTCCTTACTTCTAATTATATTGAAAAACAAAGAGGCAATTGGATGGTCAATTACCGATGTAAAGGCAATCGGTCCTGATCTTTTTTAACATGTATCCATTTAGTTGATGATGCCAAGCCCGTTCGTAACGTGCAACGAACACTTAAACCCAAAAATGAAGGATGTGGTTCGTGAAAAAATTCTTGAACTCTTCGATAATTGGATCATATACCCCATCTCTGATAGTTCGCAGCTTAGCCCAATTCATATCGTGCCTAAAAAGTTAGGACTTACCATTATCAAGAATGACTCTAATGAATTCATTCCAACTCGTATCCAAACGGGTTGGCATGTTTGCATTGATTATCAAAAATTAAATGTTGCAACATATAAAGATCACTTTTCTCTTCCTTTTATCGACCAAATGCTTGAATGATTAGCCGGACATGAATTCTATTGCTTTCTTGATGGTTATTCCAGTTATAACAAAATTCTAATCGCTCCCAAAGTCAAGAGAAAATGACTTTCACGTGTTCATTTGGCACCTTTGCAAGTCGATGTATGCAATTTGGCCTTTCCAATGCTCCTGCTACTTTCCAAAGATGCATGATCTGCATTTTTTCGATACGATCGAATGGTGTTTATAGATGATTTTTTCCATCTTTGGAAACTCCTTTTCTGAGTGCTTACACCATCTTGAGTTGGTTCTAAATCGATGCAAGAATAAACACTTAACGTTAAATTGGGAAAAATGCCATTTCATGGTAAAATATGGGATTGTTCTTAGGCATGTCATTTCAGACAAAGGCATTGAGGTAGATAAAGCGAAAGTTGATGTAATTACGAATATACCCATTCCCAAATCTATCAAGGATATTCATTTATTCCTTAGGCACATTATTATTTATCCACGCATTGTAAAAGACTTTAGTAAAATTGCTCGACCTCTGACGACTCTTCTTGAAAAATACGTTCCATTTGACTTCAATTTTGATTGTGTTTCTGCTTTCGAACGTTTCAAAAACGAACTCATTTCCGCTCCCATTATTTGCTCAGCCAATTGGGGCCGTCCTTTCGAAATAATGTGTGATGCTTTTGAATTTGTAGTTGGTGCTATCTTAGTGCAACACGTCAACAAAATTCTTTATGTCATCTACTATGCTAGTATGACTTTAAACGATGCTCAATTCAGTTACACAACCAATGAAAAAGAGCTTCTAGCAGCAGTTTTTACGCTCGAAAAATTCTAACCTTATTTGATTGGCTCACACATTACTGTTTACACTGACCATTCCGCTCTTGGGTGCCTTTCTGCTAAAAAGTATGCTAAGTCTCGTTTGATTCGATGGATACTTTTACTCCAAGAATTTGACATTACGATCAAAGACAAAAAAGGATCCGACAATGTCATCGTTGATCATCTTTCGCGTCTTCCAAATGCACCATCTTCTTTACCGATCAACGAGAACTTTCCCAACGAATAACTCCTTTCCGTTTCTGTCGATCCATGGTATGCCAACACAGTGAACTATCTAGCCACTAAGGAAACTCTTTCATTTTGGTCGAAACAAGATAAATATAAATTTCTTTCCTAAGTCAAGTACTTCTATTGGGATGATCCATACTTGTTCAAATACTATTCCGACCAAATCATTCGATGTTGCATTCCAGATTGTGAAATCAAGGGTATTCTTTCGTTTTGTCATAACCAAGCTTATCGGGGTCACTTTGGTTCGAAGAAAACCATAGAAAAAGTGCTTCAATGGGGTATTTACTGGTCTATTCTTTTTAAAGACACATTTGAGTTTTGTAAAACTTGCGATCGTTGCCAAAGGTTAGGAAGAATCTCTCGATGAAACGTGATGCCTTTGAACCCCATTCTTACAATCGAAATCTTTGACGTTTGGGTATTGGCTTTATGGGACTGTTTCCCAATTCTTTCGAAAATTTGTACATTATTCTTTCCATTTATTACGTCTCCAAATGGGTTGAAGCCATTCCTTGTAAAAAAATGACCACAAAGTTGTTGTAAAATTCATAAAAGAAAACATCTTTTCGAGGTTTGGAACACCTCGCACAATAATATGCGATAATGGAACCCATTTCTATAATCATTTGTTTGAATCTTTAATGAAGAAATACTCGATAACCCACAAGTTATCCACTTCTTTTCATCCTCAAACTTCTGGTAAAATTGAAGTTTCAAATTGCCAAATCAAATAAATTTTGGAGAAAACTGTGAATAAAAATCGGAAAATTTGGTCATAGAAATTGACAGTTGCGCTTTGGTCTTACAGAACTACGTATAAAACCAATCCTATGATATCTCCTTTTAGGCTTGTCTATGGTAAAGCATGCCATTTACCTATTGAACTCGAACATAAAGCATTGTAGACGATTAAGAATATAAACTTTGATCTTGAAAAAGCTGGCAAAAACAAAAATTGCAACTTAATGAGTTAGAGGAGATTAGGAATGATGCGTATAAAAATGAAAAAATTTACAAAGAAAGAAAAAAAGTTTTTCATGAAAAGTCGATCCTAAGGAAAACATTTTCACCAAAAAAGGATCTTTTGTATGACTCTCGACTTTATTTGTTCCTTAGGAAATTAAAATCAAGGTGGACAGGACCATACATTGTACGTACTATTTTTCCATACGGTGCCATAGAAATAGAAAACCCTAGGGATAGATCAATTTTTAATGTCAATGGTCATCGTTTAAAGCATACCTTGGAATTGCCGAATAATCGGGAAGGGGAGCTCCTGATTATTCATGAGTCATACTACGTCTAGTAAGAAATGTTAACCCTCTCTTATAAATATGCACATATTTGTCTCTGTTCACTCATTATATCATGTATTGACTATGAAGACACAGTCAAAATTAAGTGTGGAGGGGACTTTCATGTTCATTTTTTTTGTTGATGGTTTATTTTTCGCATTTTCTTTCCAAAACAAAAAAACAAAAAAAAAACAAAAAATTCCTTAAACAAAATTTCTTTTTAGCATATTGATTTGCTTTTTAAGAAACACTATAGGATAAGTATATGTTTTTGGTTATTAAATTAAAATTTTTGAAAACTCATTCGTCTCTACAAAAATAAAAATAAAGTTTGATTACGAGTAACTATGGTTTAACTAGTATATATGAAGGTTAATAGGTGATGATTATGAATTACATCCTAATTGTAATCTTTGTTTAAAAGAGTGGTTGATTTAAAGTAAAGGCAATAATATTTTCAATCTTTTAAGTTAAGTGGTGCTAAGATGATTTTGTGCAACTCTCTCTCTCTCTCTCTTTACAAAAAAAGAAAAAAATATAATAAAAAATGTTTTTTATAAAAATAAGAAACACCTAAAGTCATGTGTTCACAAAGAAAGTGTGTACACTCGCCAAGCTCTTTACACTTCTCACATAAGCCTGAAAGGCAGTGCATGATCAGTATATCTGGCCTCGGTTTATCTGAGTTAGGTGTGTAAATATTAATAACATTAATATTTTTCAAAATAGAGAGAGCAAGCAATTTAAATCCAAGTACTATTCTCACTTATTTGATTCATCTTGTTATTCATAAGAAATAAAAATATCACTTTGCGAAACTTTGATAATTAACTAAAGGATCCATTTCATAGTTACTATCAACCGAAATACCTAGCCAAACTAGAGTCTAATTGTGATGATAACTAATTTTTGTTGGAAATTTTGACGGGTAAATGGACTAAAATTTCTTGATAACGACCAAACTTACATTTAACTTACTTATGTCAATTTAAAAGTAAATTCTTCATTTGTAAATATTTTCCAAAACTTACATCATGTAGTTGCATTAGAATCTGCATATCGTATTTGAATTTTGAAGGTAATATCCATTGAAAATCCTCATGAGACAACACTTGTCCTGCTAGGGACACCTAGAGGTTTAACAGCTTGTTACGTATGCTTAATGCAATCTTGTTTCCTATGAAAATGGGTTTATCTTAGTTTTAATATATTCGAGAATGAATAAAAAGATAAGCGTGGGAGTATTTGATGTGCACGTAAAAGTGCATATTTTTACTTCCATGTTTAATCTACTTTTATTTAAATAAATGATCATATAGGGTATTTTACATGTTTAAACCAAAATTTCAATAGTTTTCAAATCATCATCTATTCATCTTCATTTGGGAGGTAAAATGGTATTTTGTGTATGATTTAATTTTAGAAAAGTTATTTGCACAATTTTATTTTTATTTTTTTCTAGGAAATGAAGAGTAAATATGAAGAGGGTTCGTGGATGAATGCATGCACATATGTTGGAGGCAAATGAAGAATGGAAATAAATGAATTCATGCAACATGGAGGACCCCACTACCCACTACCATATGATCCGTAATTAAAAGCACATGCATATGATTAATGGAGGCTTAAAAGCACGTTAGTGGGTATAACTATTCCCTGATAATTACTTGGAGGTTACACTTCCTAAAGGGCATTTTAGGTGGTCTCCTAAAATATGAATTAGGGTTTCAAGCATGTATTAATACCCATTATGTTTCATATACCATCTTCTTCTCTTTGATGCAAGTTGTAACCACAAAATCAAAGATAAATAAAAATTTCTTTCATGGCTTCTTAGCCTTGTTTTTTTTACTTTCATGCAATTTTTATTTATGCTTACTTTTATGCTCTTTTTACCTCTTATGCCAATTTTATTTCATATTAGTAGTTCACTCTCTTTTATTTTAATAGCACTCATTTTCCTTCTCCTTTTATGTTGAAATCATTTTATATTATCAAGTTTTCAAATATGAGTAACAAAACACCTTCAACTTAGGGGTAATGAAGCTCTCATAAAACCTATTAGATTAACATAATGATCTCATTTGTAATCTCTCTTATGTGCTTAATGGAAAATATTAATGATGGTGGTTTATGTTTTCTTTATTGAATTTTGATAGCCTATGATGACATCTCAAATAGGCTATGCTTAACTCCATTTAAAACAAAAACAATTTGATCATTTGCCTAAGTGATTTAGAATCAAAATTTGATGGTCTATGTTACTAACTAATAGTAAATAGATCATACTTAAAGTAGGTTTTATTTTATATTTTCATGTCATTTTCTTGAGTTTTTATAAGTGGGTTTGAATGGTGTGTTAGAGTTTGATGATTTAAATTGTG
Source organism: Allium cepa (assembly GCA_030765085.1). NCBI lineage: Eukaryota > Viridiplantae > Streptophyta > Magnoliopsida > Asparagales > Amaryllidaceae > Allium > Allium cepa. The sequence goes on along the minus strand of CM060935.1, from coordinate 673,246,775 downwards.
CTACTTAATAGCATAAATAAATCATACTTATAATAAGCATATCTCACAACAAGAAATTTTATTTTTGGTGGCGTGTAAAAAATGTTACCAAAACTCTATCAATTTTATTGATAAACACCGTGATATAGCTCGCAACTAAAAATCCATAAATTTTAGTTGCATTTATTTTAACGCCACTATAAATCCTTTTATCACAGTGTTTCTCAAATGCCACCATAAATCTTTTAGCGTTTTAAAAATGCCCCCAAAAGTTCTTTGGCGCTACCAATAGAGTTTCCAACTTTACCCCTACTTTACGATTACATTTACTCAACGCCACTGTATTTCTGTAGCATTTTTGAAACAGCTACAACAATCACTCACATAATCATCATATCCAAACACTTAATAAATCATATTAATAATTTAATCAAATAAGATATCCATAACCATTCTAATACAACAGTTTTTTGATAAAATGACCAAACTCACATATAACTATTCTTATACAAATTTTCACACCTAGTACTAATAAAATGTTATACCAAACTAATGCTAACAAAACGCTTGATTATCCATAATTCTTTATTGCATGCACAAGTGAAAGCTAGCACAATAAAAGTCCAACCTTACTCTCTTCGGAAATTCAATGCCTGCACAAGTGAAAGCACAACATATCGACAAACAATTATGTTAATTCTTAGAACTTCAAATCTAATATCAAACATCTACACCATTGTATGGGTATATCATACTATAAAGAATGTCATATAAATATCAAAGTTATAAACAAAATGAAAAAAATAAAGTCAAATCTTATAGTTATACATAAAACTTTGTTAAATTAGTTATATTATTATTTATAAAATTTAGTTAACTTAAACTTAGTTAATTTTATAAAACTTGGTTAATTTTAACATTAGTTAATTTTAATTGGCTTTGTTAACTTAACTGATTGTTATTATTATTAAAACTCGGTTAACTTAATTAAATTATTGTTGTTATTATTGTTATTATAAACTTTGTTAATTTTTATAAACTTAGATAATTCATCATCATCATTAATTATAAAAATTTATTAAATTAGTTATATTATTATTATTATTAAAATTTAGTTAACTTAAACTTAGTTAATTTTAACAGAACTTAGTTAATTTTTACTGACTTGGTTAACTTAGTTTACTATTACTATTAAAACTCGGTTATCCTAATTATATTGTTGTTGTTGTTGTTATAAACTTAGTTAATTTTTATAAAATTAGTTAATTCATCATCATCATCATTGTTATTTATAAAACTTTGTTAAATTTGTTATATTATTATTATTTATAAAATTTAGTTAGCTTAAACTTAGCTAATTTTATAAAACTTGTTTAATTTTAACAAAACTTAGTTAATTTTTATTAACTTGGTTAACTTAATTAATTTATTATTATTATTAAAACTAAATTAACTTAATTATATTATTGTTCTTATTGTTGTTATAAACTTAGTTAGTTTTTATAAACTTAGTTAATTCATAGTCACCATCGTCATTATTATTTATAAAACTTTGTTAAATTAGTTATTTTATTGTTATTTATAAAATTTAGTTAACTTTAACTTAGTTAATTTTATAAAACTCATTTAATTTTGAAAAATTAGTTATTTTTATTAACTTGGTTATTTATTATTATTATTAAAACCTAGTTAACATAATTGGTGTTTTGTTAACTTGATTACCAACCCCAATTCATCCAAATTACTGAACAACCATATCAAAACCTGACAATACATCCAATGAAAGAAACACAATAGAGTTAGGTCATCTTCCATCGCAACCTCATTTACGGCAAGGATCAGTTTAATATTCGATACTACTCTAAGTTGAATATCTCAACCTATAAAAAAACCTATACATCATTCAAAAAAAATTCAAACAAACTAAAATTATTGCCAAGGTGTGAGCATTATCAGATCTATCAACACTGGAAACCAAGCAGCTTATTCAGATCCTCGTTAGTGAACGTGCAATGTTGTTGCAAACAATAATCTTGAAATTTTATAGTTTTTAAATTAAGCGCAACATGATTTGCACAAGTTAAACCTGCCAGATTCAATTGATAACTCAAGCATCAAATAATTGCAATCACTCTATATATGATCCCAAACAATGATACAAATATAATTCAAAGAGATGCAACACTGTATGCATCAGACCTTTGATCGAGGAATCTCTCTTCAACCAAGGCCAATGCCTTAGCTATAGAAATGCATTTACTAATTTCTTGCCTCAACTTATCTTCCTATAAAATTAAACTGGCTTAACATCTAAAGAGAAAACATATATGAGTGAAATATAATGTATGGTATTAATACATACCTCTTTCAACATATCATCGAATACTTCGCTAACCTTAGTTACTAGTTCTTAAGGAGTTTAACGACCATCAATACCAAAAGGAGCATAGTTGCATGCATGAATTCAAATTTAACATTAAGTATACCTATTTGCATCTTTAAATGAATATGATTTCTTTATGTAATAACATAGCCGCTTACTTGGAAAATGTTAATAGTTTAATTTAGCAATATGGGCACTACTACTCTCCATCCAGCACTACTCAATGAGAAGCTTCAGATTCTGCATTAACTACTTGATTGGTTTTGAATGAATTGAGTGATCAAATTAGTTATAGTGCTGTTTTTGCTACCAACCAAACCAAAATGGTTTTCCTTCATCTTTAGTTATATTTTGTAACAGTGAATCATTTTCAAATAACTAATTTATCTATAATGTATATTTTGCTGTGAATGATTAAATATTGAGGCTTTTTGGTACGAATATGTATATTTTGTAATACTGAATCAAAATGGTTATGATTGAACTACAACTAATTGTTATCTAGTGAATAGGATGGTTAACTGGAAAAAAAATATTGAGACTTTGACGATTATTTCAATTAATGTGATGTTTTCATGTTGCTGTCATATGAATATGGGGATGATACTTTAGCTTGGTAATGTTTAATTGTCATGAAGCAAGGATGAGAATAGAAAATGAACAACTATTTACAGCTAATGATATTTTAAATGGCTGACTAGAGGTTGTTTGGATATGTTCATGTGAAGTAAACACAGTGATAGAGTAGAAGTCATAAACTAAAACACCTTGTTACACATGTATTAGATAATGGATATTTTGAGGCGGAGGTATATAGTTGAAGCAATAACCAAAAGCAATTTGAGTCAATGTAAGGTAGATGATAAATGGGGCTGCCAAAATTTAATGAACTTGCATAACTATTACACCTGTTTGTTGATGCTATATTTCTTGTAAATCAAATGAATTGTAAACTTTATACATAATGAATAGTAAACATTACAGTTAGGATGACATACCTTGCAAGCAGTTACATTAAACTAAGAGTCCTGCCAGCAACCACCATTTTCTGTAAGAACTCGTTTGTTTCTATATCTAAAAGCATAGATAAACAAGTTATTTTGATTATGTTACAAAATATATTATGATAATAATCATTGTTAAAGATATTAAAAGGCAGTCTATGCTTAAGCATGCTACTAGTTTTGTGGATTCCTTAAAACCATCACATAAGTCAACATATGCATGCAAAAGAGGTTTAAGGTTTAATATCTAAGCTATTAAGTGCTTAATTGTTGTTTTTATATCATACAATGCACTTGCAAACATAGCAGGAATTAAGGAAGTGTTGTTGATTACTTAATTGTAATTATTATTTTTAATGTTATTGATGTTATTAATTTATTATTATTATTACTATTGTTATTGATTTTATTTTATTGCTGCAAGGAGTATAACTTTATGTTATTACCACTTCTGGTAATCTTATAAAAGTTTAAAAAAGGAAAACAAAGCTATCTCAACAAACTTTCTTTGGAGAGCAGAATATAGTTCTGAAAATTGGTTTCAGGTGGCTTTTGATATGGCATATCATCTCGACTCATCATTATCAACCTATTACAATTTCACAACATCTCTCATATCATCAAAAATGTCAAAAGGAAAAGGAAATAGTCCAAAAGTAATCACCTAAGATAAATCTGAGAAGCATCCTTGAGCAATAAAGCCTTTTTAAAGGTTTTCTTTAGTCCTCCTTGATAAGCTACAACATGTGTCTATGATACAAGAGTGATCAAATTTAATAATAATAGTAAATGAATAAAGATAATAGAAAGTATGGTTATAACTATATATTTGCAAATAAAGCAGCACTGCCAACACACCTCTAATTTAACAAGAGGGCCACCCTTGACAACTGCGCCATGCATAGGAAAAGGAAGCTGAGGTAGTATCTATATAAGAAAAAAGACTAGATTGAATGAAATAGATGTCATTGACCTATGAGTTTAATATAATATGTAAAATGTGGAAGTATTTATCACGTCTACACTAGATGTCATGCAATATCGACTTTAGGTGGATAGATAGAGGCTATTTCATCGTACCTATATTTCCATTTGACAAGCTATTATTTTGATCTGGAAAATCTATAAATAAATAAACAAAAAAACTCATGTGAAACTGTAATTGTGTAATATTATGTTTCACTGCTAGAAACGGCGCAGATAGTGACGGAACCTAGCGACGGCTAAAAAATGCGGCCGTCGCTAGCCGTCGCTATACGAAATATACAGATCTCCTTCCCGCGAGCAGAACTTTCATTCTTCCCACCAAAAAATAAACCCTCCTTCCCCCAATCCGCCGCCCCCCGTCACCGCAGCCGCCGCCTCCAAATCACCCAAATACGCCTAGGTATGCTTCTAATATCTATTTTGAATGTAAATTTGATGTTTTTTAGGTTTAGTTTAAACCTTAATTAAATTAGGATTTGTTGTCAAATTAGGATTTGTTGTTAAATTAGGTATTAGTAGTGTTGTATGTTGATTTGATAGATCAATTAGTTTATTATCATGAAGTTAAATTAGGTATTAAATTAATTAGTTTATCATGAAGTTGAATAAATGGTTGATGTAGATAATTAGTGTTGGCGATTAACATGGTTAGTTGTGTTAGGTGAAAAATTAGCGTATATTAATGATTAACTTGGTTATTGATTAATTTACATGAAAGTATTTCATAGTTTATGAAATTGATAAATTACGAATTTAAGTTGTTAAGTGAATATAAATTGACAAATTTTTATTAATAATTAGATTTTATTGTTTTCTAATTATCTATTTGATAATTAGATTTTGTTGTTTTATAATTATCTTCATTGATAATTCTTCTATTTATCTTGTTGATTTAGCGACGGCTAGCGACGGCCATTTTAATAATTTTAGCGATGGCCAGCGATGGCTAGCGACGGCCAAAATGCAAAAGGTTGTATATATTGTTAAAAAATAAAGTTTATACAAAAAACTAAAAAATGAATATGAGAACATTAAAAATTCTGCAAACATCTAATTTTAAAAAAAAAATTAGGAAATGACTTTAAAAACAACTGATATTATACTAAAATCGATTTTGTAAAGAAATTAAGAAATGAATATAACAACAACAAATATTTCGCTAAAATCTATGTCGTAAAAAAATAAAGAAATGAATATTGAACTAAAATTGTTAATTGAATGTTGAACTAAAATTTTGAATACACAAATTTATGAAATAAAATTTAAATAGTTGAAACATTGTCAAAATTTGAAAAGAACAACAATATTTGATAAAATTTAAAGAAATTTTTTTATCCCTTAGATTGGCATTGGCCCCGTCTGGCAAGTGTTGTATATGATCGTTATATGGATGTTCGTTTTGTAACGGAACGGACATTTATATTCATCTGATACAATATTTGTCGGATTTGTCCCTGTATTGGACAAGTTACAAACAGAATAAAGTAATTACATATTATAAATCATTTCATTCTAAATGGTTACAAAATTTCGGCAGCACTTCCTTTACGTTTTCTGTGTACACGCATTTGTGTATGATACAGAGAACAGAAGGAAAGTGCTGTCGAAATTTTATTGAACTGTTTAATCTGAAATGATTTATAAAATGTAATGACATTATTGTGTTTGTAATGGGAAGTAGGATGACTGACCACCGAAGTGAAAACCAAAATGCCAAAAAATAAAAAATAAAGTGAAGTTTTTATTTTGAATTTTCTGCAACGATGAACTGTTTACAATGGAGACTAGTTGAAAATTAATGATTTAAATTGTCTAACATACATTTTCAAATCAGGAAAAATGTTCAATTATTTTCTCGACCGTACTTGGATGTATGAAGTCAGAACTGGAAGGAAGGGATCAATAAAACAACATTTCTACAATGGTGTACACGAATTTATTAGATTTGCTAAATCTAATAACCGAAACAACAAAGAAATTCGTTGCCCGTGTAGTAAGTGCCAACATTTGAAGCATTGAAAACCAGATATAGTTGACGTACATTTGTATCAATATGGTTTCGTGCCTGATTATTATTTCTAGGATCGTCATGGAGAACTTGTTGAACCTACACTTAATACTGAAGTGTTAGAGGACGCTAATACGATGACGAATCCGATAGAAAATATGGTGGATGATGCAGCACGATCAATGTTTCCTACAACTGAAGCTGTCGATGAAGATGGAAATGTCGAAGAAGAACCGACTGCGGGAGCTAAAAAAAATATACGATTTGTTGGATTCTGCTAAGAGGCCGTTATGGGACGGATGTAAAATTGGAACCGAACTTTCAGTAACCGCCGAATACATAACTATGAAATCAAAATTCAACCTTACGGAAGCTGCATTTACAGCAGTTGTACAAGCTGCAAAACGACACATGCCACCCAATAATCTGATGTGTGATAGTCATTATAAAGTAAAAAAATTGATGTCCGCTTTCGGTCTACCGTATGAGAAGATAGATGCATGTGCGAAAGGTTGCTTGTTGTATTGGAAAGACGACGTTGACCTCAGAAAATGCAAAATATGTAACGAAAAAAGATACAAACCTAGAAAGAAGAAAGGGAAAGAAGTCCCGTACTGTAACGTCCGCCTTTTCGCACGATTTAAACAGACACACATGCCGATTCAAACCATCCGGAAGGGCGGATTGTTATGGGGTAAATAAGAAAACAGAGAAAAAGAAAAAAAACAAAATAGAATCTCACAGCGGAAGGATAAAATATAATAATAAAATATACAATTTATAAAACTGTTTACAAAACATTTGATTCTTCTTTATACAATTAAATATCAGAGTTTACATACCAATAATATCAACGCAGCGGAATTAAATGGTGTAGTGGAATAATATAGTAGATACTAGTAATACAAATCTTCGTCTTCGTCCTCCGGAGCTAAATCCTTAAATCCTTAAACGCTCGGACTGACCCGAGCGAATTGAAAAGACAAAACACTCGAGTCAGAACTAAAAGATCTTATGTGAGTTAAATCAACAGGAGTAAATATGAGTGCAGTAACTCAAGCGATGCTCGGGATTTACATCTCCTAAGGATCCGTTAAACTATTTACTATGTAGTATATTGCGCTATTATAATAGTGTCTAATTATAAAATAAACTTACTTTTTAATAGCGTTAAGGGGTTACCCATATAGCCCTTAACACAGAATATATTCCCATAGTCTATACAGTACCGTAATCTCCCTCGTACTGGGCGTCGTCAGAGGGCACTCCATAGGTATGGTACAAAACCAAAATCGTATAAGGCGCGCTAGGGTAGGTGACACGGCACAACTAGGCAATGCCAGGGTAGATATACCAATTGCTATCCGGGCTGAGGGTAACGCATAGCCGCAGCTACCGCCCACCTCGAACAAACACCCCCAAATCAAAGAAATCAATAGTGGCCACCGAAACAATCCAAAGTCAGAGTATAGTATCGAAGGAGTGCGTTCGATCAGAGGAATGACCTCATTGGCCCGAGAATCGCTCCTGTTTTAGCCACCTTATGCCAACTCACGGGAGTTGGGTCCACGTATTTACCTTACAGGAAACGTCGCCACCAACCTACTTCATTCTGGAATCTCCACCACTTACACGGTTAGTCAAAGTGGTTTTCGGTATCGACAGAGAGTATGTCCATATCCGATCCCGGTCTCTTTGCCAACCCATCGTTATTATAACACCGCGGTCATTTAAAAATAGTTTATACTTTAAAACCAGAATAAAATTTCCCATACGATATCAAATTAAAACCCAAAATAATATGATATCATTTTATCTAAAATATAATTCTTTTCCAAAATCATACTAGTTTAAAATTTAAAATATCTGGAAACCAAACATTTGAATTATACTTTCAAAACATAATATTTCGAAATTCATACTTTTAAAAACCATAGCTTCTAAAACTTTAATGGTTTGGATATTCAATGGTATATAAAATAAATGGTTTAACTTTAAGGTAACTTTGTAAAGAAAAATAATTTCCATGGCTTTACAAATATGTTTCTTTATTTAAAGTCTAAACCGAAATTTAAATATCACTTTCAAGTTCCAAAACTACTTCAATTTCTATATATATATATATATATATATATATATATATCCATTTGGAGTATTAATATTTCAAAACTAAAGTTGGAAATTTTTCTTTCAGCAAATTAAACGTACTATTATTTAGTCTTGAATATTTACATAAAATCCATAAAACTCCAATTTCTAACAATTAAATATTTTCTTAAATTTAATTTATACTAACATATTCATTTTTAATTATCTTGGAAAAGTCCGGTTATAAATATCATATCTTAAATTTCCAAACTTAAACATTAAACATATGATATAATTATCAAACTCCATTTTTCTCAATTTTTCCATTTTTATTTAAGAGATTTATACACAGCTTAAATTCAAAATCTCTAACTTCATATGTATATATATATAGAAGAAAATATCAAAATTAAAAATTATAAACCGTATTCCATACAAACCATAGAAATCACTTTAAAATATTTTATATATAGACCACGGTGCCTGTATATAATTTTCTATCCTATGGTCAAATGATACGGATATTTATCATTTCAATCCGCAATTTAAAAATAAAATTTTGCGGTTGTATATCATTTCAAACCACAATCCCGAATGAAATGAAAAATGCATGATAACTTGCAGTTTAATGATATACAATAAAACATCCATTCATCAAAATCATCCATCATCCAAATCACAATCATCATCCAATAATAAGTCAAAATCAATATATATCTGATAATATATAACAGGTAATAACTGGCAGTTATATTCAAAATAAAATTTAACAACTGTTAAACTAACAGTTTATATTCAGTAATAAATTTTATAACTGTTAACTAGCAGTTTATAGGCGAATAAATAAATTCTAACTGTCAATTAATATGCAATAAATAAACTAAATTAACAGTTAAATTAAATAAATGCGAATTAACAGATATGCTGAATAAAACATGCCAAACATTCATAAATAAATTTCTACTCATATCTAAAATAAATTCAACAAACATAAAAACTTTTAGAAGTTGTGAGTGGGTTAAAACACTCACCTTTTGAATTTAAATCGAATCTAAATCCGATTTAAACTCAAAAATCCGACGGTCTCCAAATCTGTCCAAACCAACGTCATTAGATCCGGAATTAAATTACGATTCTAACAAAAGAAATTTCGCGTGAATCGGAGATCGTATGTAAAAGTTATTCGAATAAACATTCAAAATTCAAAATTTAATAAAAAAAAATAAACCTCACAAACAATGCTTGCCACGTCTGCAATCCTTCTCTCCCTGTACGCGACAATCACGTTCCCACTTCGGCTTACACTTCCAAACCCTAGAGCCACCGCCTCCTATTTCAAATTTTTGCCGCCTAACTACTCGTCTTCGACCTGATCAGTGGCCATCATCGGCCAGCCCCCTCCATGCCACCGCTATGGCAAACTCGCTGCCAACTCCGGTGGCCCCAGGACGACAGCGCCATTATGATTTCCAACGTGAAAACGAGACGATGTCGACCTCCTTTCGGCGAATGATTACATCCGCAGGTCCCCCTCGACGTCCTCTACGCGTTGCCACCACCTGACCGTCCCCTAGTGGAAGATCCACCGCAAAACCAAAACGAATCATACGAACGGCCGAAAATGGTTTGAATTTTACTGGACGAACGATTGCTCCAATCGAAAAACAAATCACACCATCAGATTACGTGTCTCGAGAACTATGACATATATTTTTGTGGAATTTTTCTAAAGGGTTTGAATTTTCATTTGATTTTTGAATTGAAGTAGATCTAGGTTTTGCAACCATTGAGGAAGAGAAAGAGGTGAAGAAAATGAACGTATAGACAATGATAGAAGATGGAGGCTAGGGTTTAACACAACATATATATAGACAAAAGGTAGTAGGCTAGGTGGGCACGAATTTCGAACGTGCTAACCGATAGTTGGCCCAAAAAGCCCGTTCTAACCCCGGAACGAAATTTATTAAACCCATATATCCAAATAGGTATTTTAAAATATACTGAACGCGATGGAAAAAGTTTCATGTCCAAATTCGATCGTATGAAGAAGTTATACTGAAAACAAAATTTCCAAATTGATTTCAAATTGATTTTAATTAAATTGATTTCAAGGCGTTTCGCGTCCGTACGGTCAAACGACAGGTCATCGATACGAAACTTGAAACCCTACAATAATTCACCGATACGGATCCGATGAAACTGGTTTCGTCGAAATCCGAGTCCATTGCCAAAATGGCTATTTTTATATTAATTAAATAAATTAAAAATTAGTCATTAAATTAAATTTTCCATTTCTTTTTGATAATTGACGATTCTTATTATTACGAAATTTTCAATCACCTATACAAATTTAAACAAAATTTAACTTATCGAATTTAAAATTTTAGAAATCCCCAAATTTCATTAATTTCACCAAGTTATAAATTGAATTTCCAAAATTTTAATTAAATTTACTTTCCATTATTATTGTCAAATAGAAGAATTTATCATTGGATTCATATTTCAATATGTAAATATTTCCAATTTCATCTGAACTTATATTTACGTAATTCCTAAATATTAAATTTCAAATATCACTTCAATTAACGTTAACGTAATAATTATTTATTATTTATTGCAGTTGATTATCAGTTACAATTAATATACTAAATAGATGGTAAATCTTGAATACTGGTTATCCTTAACGTTTTATTTCCCATTTAATTGCAACAACGCCATTTCAAAAATTTAACTCAATTAAATAGACAACTCTTTATATTCTAAATCAATTGCAATGGTTTAAAAGTTGCTAAATTTTGATTTCAGTAATCCCTTTAATTCGATTCAAAATCAGCAATTACCTATTAAATGTCCTAAAATTCCTATTAAATAAATCTAACAAATCTTTATCATCAATTAGATGAATTAAATATTGCAATCAAACTATTGCGTTAATAATTTCCGTTTCACTTTAAAGTATCTAAATTAGCCAATTACAATACTTATTACCCAAATAACTTCAATTTCTTCCAAATAAATATTTACATAATTATTTTAAATATTGAATCCATTTAATTGCAATAAATTCAATTGATTGCAAATCAATTCCAAATGAATTTGATTTTTATCCAGTTACAACTTAATATCAAATCAGTTTTCACTTAACTAACAAAGTCATTATTACTTAGAATTTCATTACATTTTATATTTTCACATTTTCATTTTGGTTTCATTTCTTTTCCCACATAGTTTATTAAAAATGGGATTTTTCTTGGTTACAACTTATTTGGATCCAACCTTCTTCATTTACCAATTTATTCCAATTTAACTGCAGTAATTTTGGGGATAAATTGAATTTGATTCCAGATTAACATTGACAACTAATAAAATAAGTAACGTACAATAATTATAGTCATTAACTCTATTTCACACGTCTACATTCAGTTACTACTAGAAAATCTTATTGCATTGGTTTTATACAATCGCCATTTACTTTACATTTCATTACTATTTAATATATATTTTTATTCATAAATAAATTCGATATTCATTCTTCTTTACTCCTATTTGATAAATAACCTAGTATACATTTTACATATATTCATTTCATTTCATTCATTTATGGGCATTGCATTGAAATTTATTTATTAACTAATATCAACGTTATTATCATTAATTTAAATTGGATTCCCAATTTTATTCAATACCCTAAACAAATAACATATATATAAATCAAATCCCTCCATTTGTATTTCTCATATTCCATAAAAATCAAATCATAACATTTTAAATGATTTTATTAAATTGGAATCTCATTCAAGTCGTAATCTATTAATTGGAACTAACATGATTCCTTAATTTATTCCCATTTACCGTTTAAAATCTTTCATTGCATTAAAACCATTTAACATTTTCATAAATTTCTCATATTAAATTCCATATCCAGGTGAGAATCCTTTTCTACTTAATTCATTTGGATTTCATTCTAAATTAAATTAGAAATCCTATTAAATTATCACATTTAAAATTATCGAATTTAACGGGTCGTTACACGTACAATAGAATGCATTATTTACCCATCACTCTCGGACTTCAAAGATTATATGCATCTTCTGCTATCGCCTGTCATATGCGATGGCATAGTGTGAGAACAGCAGAAGAAGGAACTTTGATACATCCATCCGACGGAGAAGCATGGAAACATTTCGATAAGACTTATCCCGCATTTGCTGCGGAAAGCCGTAATGTCAGACTTGGTTTATGTACGGATGGATTTTCACCATTTTCACAGTTTGGTAGTAAATATTCATCTTGGCCAATTATCGTTACTCCGTATAATTTACCTCCATGGATGTGTATGAAGACACCATATATGTTTCTCACCACTGTCGTTCCCGGCCCTCATGATCCAACCCAAGGAATTGATGTTTATTTACAACCATTGGTCGAAGTGTTGAAGAAACTGTGGAATGAAGGAGTCGAAACTTACGATGTATCAACGAATTTTTTTTCCGGTTATTCGCTTCTTTGTTATGGACTATTAATGATTTTCCTACATACGGAATTATTTCTGGTTGTAGTACAACCGGTCGTCTAGCATGCCCTTATTGTATGGAAGAAACACGAGCATTTTCGTTACGATATGGGAAGAAAGTTTCGTGGTTTGATTGTCATCGGTGTTTTCTTCATCCCAATCATACTTTTAGAAGAGATAAGAAAATTTTCATAGCTAACAGAGAAGAGAATTTGAAACCACCCAAAGTTTGGTCAGGGGAGGAAATATACGAAATTGTAAGGGACTATCCAAAGATACATGAAAATGGAGTCCAGACTGAAATTCCAGGAAAGTCAGACATTCATAATTGGTGCAGACAAAGTATATTTTGGGAGTTACCATATTGGAAAGATCTCTTACTCCGACATAATATTGACGTGATGCACAACGAAAAGAACGTGTTTGATTATCTGTTTAATACAATTTTGAATGTAAAGGGCAAAACCAAGGATGATTAGAGTTCAGACATTCCCTTGTATCCCAGGAAAGTCAGACATTCATAATTGATTTAGAAAACACGGTAGACCTGGTGGAACATGTATGGAAATATAGTTGGACGATAGAGACCACCATGTAGCACACGCGTATGTTCTTTTAAATTGTGTCAAAGTCGCACCATTTGTCAGGTAATAATTAATTCACTTGTAATTTACTTGTATGTACATAATAATTATAACACATATTGCATATATGCAGTATTTACGAATCACAGTATCCATCTGGCGATCTCATTAAAGAATTTGCCAAATGATTTTTGAACTATGTTTATGAGCCAAGAAACTGTGTCGTTGATGAAGGCTTAAGACATCTTGCAATTGGACCGAAAAGAAATGTGAAGACTTACCCAATATTCTTCGTCAATGGGTTTAAGTTCAACACAAAAGATTACGGGGCTGAAAAATTAACATATAACAGCGGGGTATTTGTCAAAGGCAGTGATGATCCAGATAAGCATTTTTTACGGCGTCTTAACACAGATTCTAGAGTTGACATATTATGTTGAACCTTTAGAAAAGGTTTTTTTTATTTAATCGCAATTGGTTCGGTAACGTTCTTGGTTCCGGAATCAACATGCATAAAGAGTATAAACTTATTGAAATAAGTCATACATCACACTACTATAAGTACTATCCTTTTGTATTAGCCAAGCAAGCGTTACAAGTTTATTTTGCTCCGTATCCATCTTTGAAAAGAGATAAAGCGGATTGGTCTGCTGTTTTTAAAACAAAACTAAGGTTTATGTTTGATGGAAATAATATTCCAGATGAAGCAGCATATCAAGCCGATCTTGAACCAAATACAGAAATAATAATAACTGATGATATTGATGTAGGGCCTTTGAATGATGAATCGAACGTCTTATTTGATGCATTCGAAAGTACCGAAGAAAATGGTAGAATATGAGTCTGAGTCTGAACCAGAAAACGATGAAGACTGATCGTTATTGATATAATTGTTATGTGATAGTGATTGAAACATGCTATATAATAGTAAATTTCTGTAATTGTTCTGTGATGATCATTTAGTTACTTTTTATCCATGTTTTGCGCTAGTAAATTTTTATAATTGTTCTGTGAAAGTGATTGAAACATGCTATGTAGTAGTGAATTTCTATTATTGTTCTGTGATGATCATTTATTTAATTTTTATCCATGTTTTGTACTAGTAAATTTTTATAATTGTTTCTGTGAAAGTGATTGAAACATGCTATGTAGTAGTGAATTTCTATAATTGTTCTGTGATGATATTGTTTTTCTATAGTAGATATGTCTGGCAAGAGACGAAATATGACAGGCACGGCACAACCATCTCTTGGTGCAGGTGGTAGTGGCACTGCACCGGACTTACGTCCGATGGCAGAATTTGTTCCGAAAAGTGCCGGGTAAGTATCAATTTTATTTAAAGTATAAGTTTTAAAATCCACTAAACGTGTATATCATAACTTTTGTAGTGGCTTTGAGGTGGAGCCATCAGATTATATTCTATAGGTTTCGAGGAAGGCTTTTCAGAAACGGATGGATGGTTGTTGGCCTCGCTAGGATGACATCCCCCTTCATGTCAAGAATGCAATACAGGCCGATTTACTTGTACGTAGTTGTTTGAATTTCAGTTGTAAATTAATATAATCTGTATAACTTAAAATAATTTTAATTTACAGGCTGCAGTCCGCGTTGACCTGGACGACATGGACATTTTCTTAAATTACTGGAACAAAAGAATGAGGAAAAATTATAGGGATACATTGTCCAAGGCTAAGAATTCAGGCAAAAGCCGAACTGGATGGGTGACGGTGTATGGGTTGATTTTCTTCGGCTTTGGGACACTCCGGCAGCAAAAGTAAGTAATATATGTTTGCTTTGTTATTTAAATCTAATATAAATCTCGCTAGATATATATGTGATAATTTATCTTAATTTGTAGGAATTATCTGCGCGGAACCGGGCTAACAGGAATAAAAATCCTGCATTGCACCGTGGTGGCTCCAAATCCTTCCAGGAGCATAAGAAAGAGATGGTAATTAAATTTATAAACCGTGTTTACATTTTATTTAAATATTTTATAATTAGATTAGAAATAATATTTATATATTTTCAGACCGCGAGATACAACTGTGAGCCCACTATAGTCGAGTTGTTCAAGGTGACGCATGCCATGGAGAGGACTGATGAAGAAGGCAATGTTTCGTACGAGTGGACGGATGACAAATTCCAATCCGTAATGGTAAACTAATTTATTGTTAATAACAATATTTTGTCTTATTTTATTTTCAAAAACTTGAAATTCGATTTTTATCGTGTAAAACAATTGTTTGTAATCGCAGGAGAGGTAGAAGCTGAGCGGGCTCGGGTAGCACAGTCCACTGGTCGGGAAGAGCTTACGCTAGAGGAGACGAACAATATCTGGGATGCTATTATTGACCCGCCTTCTCGGACCAATGTGCGGTATAGCTATGGAAATCTGGAGGTAAATTTTGACATGTACTAATATATAAATTTGCACATGCATATGCATAGTTAAATAATTTTAATAATATTATATATATATACTAATATATAAATAATTATGAACTATTTTACAGACGATGAGATTGCAGAGTGCATACAAGAGGTCCCAGCAAGAAGAGGAGATTGCTCAATTGAGGCAAACAGTGGATGAAATAATGATTGAAGGAAGAGTTTCTTCGAGCAATAGCTGGATGAGCGGATTGCAGGTTATTTGCAACAGCATAGGAGGATGCCTGGAGAGGATGGCAGTGATGGTGAGGAGTAGGTATGCTTGTTTGCTCATGTTTCAGTTTAGCATATACATATTTTGGTTGGTTTGGTGTATATATATTTTGGGATATTATGTACATATTTTGATGACTTGTAGTTGTGTTAACGGTTTGTTTGGATTAACGGTTTATAGTTGTGGTTGGAGAACTATGCACACATTTTGGTTGGGAAACTATGTACATATTTTGATGACCTGTATTGGTTGACATGATCTGTATTGTTGTTGGGATTGTATATGATTTTGTTTGGTTTTGTTGGATTTTATATTGTTTGAATGTATAGTGATATTATATGATGGATATATGATGGTTATAGTTGATGAATATAGTGTATAGTGGTTGTGACGATGGTATTTGATGGTTATTGTTTGAAGTGTATATGGGTTGTGCAAGTGCACGGAATTTTGTTCAGTATAGAGACGGCTAGCGACGGCCATTTTGTTTAGTTTAGCGACGGCTAGCGATGGCCATTTTGTTCAGATTAGCGACGGCTAGCGATGGTCATTTTGTTCAGATTAGCGACGGCTAGAGACGGCTTGCGACGACATTTAGACGTTGGAAAATTTCCAAGTGGCACATTTGCCGTTGCGAGCCGTCGCTATTTATGTGACAAAACCATCGTCGTTAAAACCGTCGCGATTCTATTGGGCAACGAGGTAAATAGCGACGACTTTTAGCGTCGGCCGGCGACGGCTAAAAGCCGTCGCTATCAGGTGCCGTTCTTGTAGTGTTTGCAGTTCATATATACTGAATCACTTAATGCGGAAGTGTACTGGCATACCTATCACCTTGCACACATATATAAAGTTTCATATATACTGAATCAAAAGAAGAATGTAGTAAAATATATTTGGCAATGCCATAGGAAAATGTGAATCAAACCTTTTGCACCCAAAATAGCATATTCAGAAAAACCATATGAATCTCTATACATATGTTTTATGAAAGAAGTACCTATACTTGATGAAAATGATATTATTGTTTGGTAAAAATTTTAGTGTGAGTGGAAGAACCAAATTTTCTCTACATGCAAATGCATTGGGCATATAGATTTTTTTTTGGAACATTACCATGCAATGGGTACCTAAAAGTAAGTCAAATGTAGGGGGAAATGTTACAGAAATGCAAGTGGACAACAATTTGAATAATGAAATGTAATACGATAACTTAATGCAATATGAATCTACATAGTTAGATCAGATATAAAAATGGTACCAATGCTGTCATATAAACAATATGCAAGCACGGTCTGCAAAATCCAGTATATTATAATATGAAGTAGAAAAAGAGAGTTCACCGGAGCATAAAATATAGAGTAAACAGTATACAAGTTTAGTCTGCAATGAAGAAAAATACAATTCTATAGATAAGGCATGTAACAACGATGCTTAGAGAGAGAGAGAGCGCGCTACAGTAATGACAGACTCAAACTTGTAAACCTAAGTGCAGAAGATCAAGATATCACAATGTCACAACTTTTACAACTCAGACCCTGTTAAGGGTGGTATTTCGATGAATGAGAACATATTTACCATTAACATCAACACTAATATAAAAGGTTCAAAAACTCAACCGAAGGTGAGAAATCAAACTAGATTGTAGCTACTTTGTCCATTAGTATTACAACGTGTTCCAGAACTAAAGAAACCACTTGAATTTCAGTCTACTACACTAAATGTCATTATATATATTTTGCTTAAATTTTTTAGCTTTATGTCTTTTCATTTTCTAATAAAGAAAACGAGTTCAACAGTAGAAGAGTCATGACTGATTAAAATCCAGGTTCATGATGCATTTTCTAATATGTGCAACGAATTCTACAATACGAGTCATTCGAGTAGAGATTAGAAATAAATAAAGGAGAAGGAAGCTCGAGTAGAGATTACCATGGTAAATATGGATCATTCAATGATTCTTTTGAATAGGTATCAAAAGCTAGCCTTGTTGCCTCTGGAAGTTGCCTTTTTATCATGGATTGGAATAGTTGAGCATTACAAATTTGGATTGGGGAGCGTATTTGATTTAGGATTTCTACTTTTAGGGGAAAGAGTTGAATTTTTCTAAGCAGCAGAAGAATAACAAGGCCGTAATCTTTTGGGTTACGTTTATTTGGGTAAACGCAGAATTTTTTTACAAAGGCGGGAAGTGAAATATTTTTTGTTACATTTATATAATAAGGTGAAATATTATTAGTTGCATTAACATTCAAATGCCACCAAATTTTGCAACCAAAATCTGATTTTCTTGTAGCGTCTATCATTTCTACTTAATATTTTAATGAGAGATTATATATGAATTTTGTTGCTGATTTATATGAATGATTGAAAGTGGATTTTCCTCTAAATTGCTCTTATTTATCATAGTTCATTCATTTTTGCTTTCGCTAATTTTTACAATTTTTCTTAGTTTAAAACCACTTCAAAACTTTGGGCTAATTTGATTGAATATTCTTGAAATTTAGATCATTCCTTACGGATCGAACTGTACTCACATACATACTACAATTGTACGCCATATGCTTGTGGTTTTTCACAATAATATTTTACGATGATTTTCTAATCGATAGAAAAGTTGCCTTCTAACAAAGGGGGCCAAGCTACTTCGTGGAATACACGATGGAGGCTTCATGCTACATGGTAGGAAATTCTGACAAATCTTCACCACTGAACGATCTAGTGGGGAGTACCACCAAATGATCATTTGACATAGGAAAACTTGAGGTTAACTTCAGGCTTTGATGGCTTCTACACGGTGTTAATTTCCAGTGGGATAGGGAAGGTTACAACACTTATAGCCATTTTTGGCAAGTACAAGTTGCAACAATAGGTTGATACCGACCTATATGAGTCAGTAACGAACCATACCATACCATTTTTGTTATGTTGAAGAGGGTGTCTAGGGGAGTGTTGCTTATCTATTGCTAGTCTATTAGATGAAGTTTAATGTGTTATGGCTCATGACCAAATGATATTCAAAGTGAATGAAATGTGAAGGAGACTCAAGGCTGACACTGGGATTTGGCATGGTTACTTTGGGCACGAACCAGGGAATTGATGAGGTGACTTTAGTACTAAAATATGAGAATTTCTATGACTTTTGATGAATGTACAGAGTTGTTCCGAACTTTGACAACTCGATAATGGGATTTGTTCTGATGGTCCTTGAAGTTATGTTCATTGATGAACTTGTGAAATGGAACATATGACGTGTTCTACTATGGGGATGTTTGCTAAGGGATTGTTAGTGAATTGTGGTTTCAATCTGTGCTTATAAAGAGGGGGTATACGTGCATGCTCACTTGGATTTGATCGTATCTCTACTCTTTAATTGTAGATCTATATTCCTTGGACTTTCGACTTTAAGTCTAGTTTCATAGCCTTGGGTGTTGCATGGAGTTAGGAATAAAGAAATCGAGATGTCGAGTAGTCTCTAGAAGTTGATATGGTTATACGAGCTATCATATATCTAATGCACTTGAGTGGGTGAAGTGAGATTTCTTGATGGTTACAATATTTTCCTTATTCCGATAGGGATGTCATATTATGTAAGTATCATTGACTTAAATACCTATACACCTCATACAACACTGAGTTGTAGTACACACATGTGATGATGATAGTAGATTAGCATATATTGATGTTGTATGCTAAATCTTTGGACGTAAGGAAAGGTCATATATGGTTCTCCATACCCTATGTTCCTATTTACTATATCAATTTTTATAGTATTTTCAGATTATAAATTGATCACACCAGACTATTGTCCAATTCATGGTTTTAAGTTTGCTTCTTATTATCTTGAGTACTCTTAAATGAGTAGACTATACATCATGTATGAGATCGTGCATGGAGCTGGGAGGAGGACAAGCGGGAGGCTACGCTTTTCAAATATCTACTTTTTGAGCTTATCTGATATATTTTCATTGTGTTGCACTATGGAGCTTTAATAGTGATATGATATTATTTTTAGAGACGGTCATTTCAAAGTACATTATTTGATGAGTAAACTCTATTTCGTATTTTGTATGACGATAGTGAACCTCTTATGCTCCAATTCTACGGTTCATTCTAGTTATTACCATCTTGCCTATTTTATGTCTTTATAGACTATTATATTTTATCCTTTGCACTATGAAGTATATGACATGTTTTAGTTTAGAGTTTGGTTTACTTTCCATGATTGACACTCTATATCAGCTAGATATTCTTGTAGTGTACTTTACAGGGTATTACGGTATTGGATGTGCAGACTGGTCATCAAATTTGGTATCAAATATTTGGTTGAACAATTAACCAAAGTCAATACTTGGATCCATTAGAGATAGAAAAGAAGTTCTCAATCTAGAATGTACTTCGCGATATATGAGAGAGCATATTTGTTATGCTCTAATTTTCAAAACTATCCAGTTATATAGTTTTAAGCCACATTGCATAAACAAATAATACTTATATAGTTTTTTTTATGAGAGACTGATCATTCTTGTTACAGCTTTTAATAATGAGTAGGTAGAAAAGGAATGCATCAAGAACTCCATTTTTGGAGTAGAGCAAGAAGCGAAACCCAAAGCGGCTGTAAACCCTAATATTCGGGCTATGTTAAATAATATAATGACAGAACATGATGCATAATGCCTAAGGAAGTGCTTTAGTTGTTGGTGGTGGTTCTCTAATGCAAGCACCTAGAGTTGATATTTCCATGTTAAAGAAGTACGTTGTAAGTCTTAGGGCAAGACATTTGTTAGAATGGAATCAGCTATGAAAGTCCTGGGTTGGTTGGACACATGTGAACCTATCTTTAAGGACTTGTAGTTGGACGATGCGATAAAAAGGATGTTGGCTTCAAGACAACTTCAAAGAAAGGCAATTGGTTGGTGGAATTCCCTTTGAGCTGCTACTCTTAAGGATCAGTTAACTTGGGATCGGTTTAAGGCTAGGTTTCAATAGAAATTTATACCAGTAGCTCATAAGTAAGCATTATTTAGGAGGTCCGCTAATCTGAAACAAGGTGACTGTCGGTTTTTAAGGGAATGTTATTGAATTTGAAAAATTGTTGAAGTATGGGATGTCCTTCATTAACACATCGTCATAGTAGAATAAGAAGTTTATAACTAGTTTTAACAACTATTTGGAAGAAAGGCTAGTGGGAAATACTGACAATGGCTTTAAGATGATAGTCGAGAAAGCTTTGAGTCACGAGAGCTTATATCAAAAGTTTTTGTTCCAAATGTAGAATAAAGCTAATGTACTAGTGTATGATTTTTGTTTGATGATAATAAACATATATTCGTTTAAATGTATTTGTTATTATACTATCTTATTTTCTCACATAATTAAATAAATATTTGTTGAATAAAATAAATAACTCAGAATTCATATTCAAACAAATATTTGATTATAAATTCAAATAGTAAAAATTTGAGCTCTCACTGCATTTACGCATTTTCAATTCCAAATAAAGTTTCAATTACAACATAACTTTCACTTTACAATTTCACCTCACTACATATTCACACAACACTCGTATTTGATCTTCTGCTCTGTTCCAGCCTGTATCCAGCATCTGAACTATCTGCAACATAAACACTGACGTGGTAAAATTGAAATAGAAAATATTTTGCAATGCTCAATTAAGTGTGTGTTTTGAATATATTATTTTTCTCAGTTATTTGGGTTGTTCGTCATCATTTTCTTTTAATTCATCTTACACAAACAACTTGTGACATGCACAGTGTATCATTGACATGCCATAAGGCCGTGCACATCGATATACACTTGCTAGTTCATTTGCAGGGACATGTGAGCACAAGGCCAAACCCAAGCCTAGGCCGGATTCAACTCAAGTGAAAAAAATACAAACACACGAGTAAAGCATCAGATAAGTGAACAGAGCAATGAAATGTGAGATCAAGACCGGACTCATGTGCACAAAACCAAACCAGTCTCCAAAATGAAAACAACATGTTCAGACAACAACCTCAACCGGACCATCACACCAAGCCATAACCAAGAGGAACAAGTGTACATGCATACAACAGACCGCATGTAAACATGAAGTAAAAGTGAACATGGAGCCTCAATAAAATGTACACAGATGGAAGACTCAAAATGGGCTAACATACTTCAGTGCAAATGTACATGAGTGCAAAGCACAAGATCAAACTTGAAACATGTGAACATGGCAACAAAACAGCTTCAACACAAAATGACCATATGACAACAGAGCTTCAAACATGCTCAAACCAAGTGCAGACTCAACAAGTGCACAAGGATAGGTGAAAAGAAACAACATACAACTCTACAAAGGCTTCAGAGAATACAGTTCAATGCAACACAACATAGAAATGACTACAATGCAACACAACACAGAAATGACTATAATGCAACAAGACTTCAGAAAATATAGAATCAAAAAGCAAGCATTCAAAGAGGAAGGAGGATATGCATGCATTCAGACATGATCACATAAAAACAATACTACCATAATTGATGCTAGAGTACACACAACATGAAACCAGACCATCATAGCCCAAGCATCGAAAATGAACACATAATACTCAATCAGACCAGGGCAGTGAACAA
This sequence comes from Allium cepa, assembly GCA_030765085.1. Taxonomy (NCBI): domain Eukaryota; kingdom Viridiplantae; phylum Streptophyta; class Magnoliopsida; order Asparagales; family Amaryllidaceae; genus Allium; species Allium cepa. The sequence goes on along the minus strand of CM060935.1, from coordinate 673,223,940 downwards.
GACCACAATGCATCAATGAAATGTGCAGACCAATAGACCAATCCCACTTAATGCAACCAGGTTCAAGCAACACAAAGACATGAAACCAGACTACAATATCAAGTGCAGGCACACATACAACAAACCAAGTTAAAGAACATGAATGCAAAGCTTCCACCAGACCAGAACATCATGTGTACCAAATTTAAACTTGAAACAAAGGAAACTGAAGCCATGAACACATACAAGTCTATACAACCAGACCATAACTTGAACAAAACTGAAGTACATTAGATACAACAAACACAATGACAGTGAAGCAGTATGTATGTACATATGCAACAGAGTGGACAGCAAGGCACCAAAGCAATCACACACATGTATACATACATATATGTATATACATATGGAGACCATCATTACTTGAAGCAATGCAAGGCTACCAAGTGTAGATAAATTAAAAAATAAGAACTCGAATAAACAAATCAAAACGATAGTAGCAGTTCAAACAAAGTCAAAATATATCTCCAATTCAAGTATCGAGTGAAATAACTGAACAAGCCAAAACATTATCACAAATTCAAAATGTCGAAGTCATAGTGCCAGCAAAGAATGGAACTAGAGAAATAAATGGAGCAAATTCAAACTCATGGAGAAACACGTATGAAATGAACAAGTCAAAAATTATCACATCATTCAAGCAACAATTGAATGGCCGAGCAAAACATCATCAAAAATTCAAACATATTATACGAACGAGATTATAGGGTTTTAGTCCCTATAAATTCCCATTATCATCATCAGCATTAGACATCGAGTTTGATGGCAAATTAAGCTTAGCATAATCACAAATTAAAAAGAGAAAATCGCATACCATTTTTATTGATTTGAACTCGATAATTGAAGCAATCACATGCACTCAAGCTAGGGATCGATTGACGAGGCAAACCAGAATTGAATTCATCACTTCAATCGACTGATATCAAGGCAGCGGCTTCAAGTACAAAACCCTAATCTTTGAAGAGGAACAAAGAAAGAACAGACGAAGACTTTACATGAGAAAAATAAAAAAGGGGAAACTTCTTTATGGTTATAATTTAAAGTGTGCCGATCTTGAATTTTATACTGGGCTTCACATTTATGTAATAGGGTTTTGTTCTAGTTTTTATTTTTCATTTGTAATTTTCCTTTTAAATTTGTGTAGCAATTTAGTTGTAACTAGGTACAAACTACGAGGCGTAGTTTGAGAATTCGCAACTCAGTGGTTGAGTTGTGGTAGGATTTTGAGCTTAGAGTTAGGTTCGACAAGTTAGCATGTGTCGTAAGTTTACGTGTATTTATAAGCGTCCGACTACTTAATCTCAAGTACAAACCTTAAAGGCAGCATGTAGGCAGGTTATTACCGAAGCTGTGTAAATCTGTGTGCGATCTCTACTGCATTACTTTCTGTTATTGTTTTTTATTACCGCATTAACTTTTAATTTTATTATTACACCCTATTCACCCCCCCTAGGGTGAAAACGATTCTACAAATTGTAGCAGAGCTAGGAACAAAAACAAATTTTTATTTTAAAAAAATTGATTTTTTAATTGCTTCTTTTAATAATAATTTTGCTGAGGGTCGGTCCATAGTTAGACCAGCCATGTTCAATGGTTAATATGCATATTGGAAAATTAGATTGAATTTTTTTTCTAAAAACCATAGATGCATGGAATATTGTTGAGACATGATATAGCACAACAACAATAATGGAAGATAATCAAGAAGTTGAAAAACCTACGGATCAATGGATGGATCTTGAAAATAAACTAAAAAATGCTAATGCTTAAGCTATGAATTCTATTATTTGTTCATTAGATCAAATTGAATTTAATCATGTCTCACATTGTCTAACTGCGCAGGAAATTTGGCGCACACTTTAAGTAACCCATGAAGGAACTTCCCAGGTTAAAGAATCACGCCTTACCATGCTTAGTAGTGAGTATGAGAATTTCACAATGACAAAGGATGAAAGTGTCAAAGAAATGTATGGACCACTTTCTAATCTCATATACAAATCAAAATCTCTAGCAAGGCCATACACAGAACTAGAAATAGTCCGAAAAATCCTCAGAATTCTTCTACAAAATTTTGAAGCAAAAGTGATTCCCATTCAAGAATCAAAGGATCTGAAATAGGTTAAAGTTGAAGAACTCATCAGAAATCTTACCACTTACGAGCTAGAAATCAAATTCAAGGAAGAACATGAAGGAGGAGATTGCGAAAGAAATCTATAGCACTCAAAAGAACAACTGAAAGTGGAGATGATGATGGTGATGATGAAGGAGCAACTGAACTAGCACTGATAATAAAGAGATTAAAAAAGTGGAACCGCAAATATGGAAATCCTGCCCTAAATCAACAACTGAAGAGTAGAATCGTCATAGTTTTAGACAACTCAGAAGAGCAGGAGATCATTTGTCACAAGTGCAATAAACCTGGTTATATCAAGTTAAATTGTCCTCAAAATCAATTCAGCAAAGAAAGAAACCGAAAAGAAGAAGTTTTGCAGCAACTTGGGATAAAAGCGATGAAGACGATAAAAGTACTGGCAGTGAGAGTGAAAGAAGTAATCCGTGTCTTCGAGGCAAAACAATTGACAGCGATGATGACGAGTCAAGCGATGTATCATAACTTACTCATTCGCAATTACTTAAATACTTTCATGAAGTAAATGGCTATTTTGAAAGACTTAGGGAGAAGTACGCTAAAGCACAAAAGGATAGTCTGATAGAACTAAATATGCAGCTTAATCAAATGGTTCAAAACTATAGAAATAAGTGCCCTAAGTGTGATAAGTGTCCATCATTTGAAGAGGAAATAAAAAAATCAGAAGTAAAATCTGTTGAATCACTAGTTTTGATTCATGACAAAGCAAGTTAGAAGAAAAAGAGAATTCACGACAAAAAGAGATAATCAACGGACTATGGCTATATCAGGACTTTTAATCTATGTTCTCACTGTCGAGTGCTTATGATTGAGTCTTAGAAATTTGTTAAAATCTATCCTCAAGTAGTCCGCACTTCATGCTTCTCATAATTAAACAAAACATAAGCATAGTATGCAAAAATACCTCGGCCAGTCGACTGGCTAGGATCATCCAGTTGACTGACTGTGTACATATACAATATGCACTGTTTATTTTTTAAATCTTTTGCATAGTCAGTCGACTGACCAAGAACGACCAGTCGACTGACCCGAGACCAACTGCCATATTTTCAAAAAGACATCTTCTTCTGCGAAAGGTACAACCCTTCTCTGAACGGAAATAGATGCTCCTCTTCGTCAGAACCCTTCACCAATGGCAGTAACTCTTCATCTACTATATATACTACTTCCGAACACTTCATATTCACCGATTTTCATTCTAACTCTCTAATATTCTTCTTGTGCTCTAATATTTACATTCAAACAGCGAACATATGTTTTTACTACTTTGAATCTACAAATAACTTTCATAATCTTCGATTCTTAGCATTACCTTCTCTTCGTATCTTCACGTACACTTCATATACTTGAGGATTTGATTATAGAAGGTTTGTAACATCAGTGTCAAATTAGTATTATCAAGAACACACAGTGTTAGATATTATTTGTAATAGTGAAGTCCTCTTCTGCTGCTGAGGTGAAAATCATGTTCTGCTGCTCAGATGTCTGTTCTGCTGCTCAGACTGTGTATACCTGTTCCTCCGGGTTAAGTGGGGGTTGTTATTTTAGTGAAATTCCAGAAGGAGTCTGGGATTGGATGTAGGATGGAGCTCCGAACCAGTATAAAAATCTCTGGTGTTATTTTTACTATACTACTTTTATATACCGCACTATTTACTATATTTCTATCATCTCTATACTCTGCATTATCATATATCCATATTACACGATCCTACACACTCTCATTTGATATAAGAGCAAGGTTATCTTATAACCGTTACATAGTTATCTAATATTTTGCTAATATGGAAAACAACACCAACACTACCACTAGTTTTATTGAAGGTCAATCCACTGCATGACATCCATTTTTCAATGGTCTGAACTATAATTATTGGGCAACTCGTATGAGAATCTATATGCAATCAAATAACTTTGAATCATGGAATATTACACAAAATGAATACGCTCTTCCTACTGGAGAATACTCTACTTGGTCAAACACACAAAAATTAGATGCTACTGCCAATGCTAAAGTTATGAACTTGTTATTCTATGCACTAGATAGAAATGAATTTAATCGTGTTAGAATGTGTTAAACTGCTTATGAAATATGGAGAACACTTAAAGTGACTCATGAAGGAACTAACAAAGTTAAACAAAGCAAAATCTCCATGCTCAAAAGTCAGTTTCAAAACTTTAGAATGAAACAAGATGAATCCATCAATGATATGTACTCTAGATTTCAAGATATCTATCATTCACTATTAGGATTAGGAGAAAAGTACGCTGATTTTGATATTGTATCAAAAATCCTAAACACTTTAACGGATGAATGGAGAAAAAGGTCTTGGCTATTGAAGAAGCTAATGACCTCTCTACCATAAAAACTAAAGAGTTAATAGGAAATCTAATGTCCTATGAAGTGAATTTACAGGCAAAACGAGTACAAGCACAAGACAAAAAGAACATAGCTTTCCATGCTGAAGAAGAAAAAGATGAAGATTCAGATTAAGAAGATCTAGCATTTATTGCCAAAAATTTCAAAAAGTTCTTGAAGTTCAGGAAAAATAATAGAAATAATGGAAAAAGGAATTTTCCAAACAAACCATCATCTTCAATTCTAGAATGCTTTAATTGCCATAAGAAAGGTCATATCCAGAATGAATGTCCAGAATTAAAGAAAAAATACTTCAACAAGGGCAGAAAAGATAAGAAAAAGAAAGCATTCTCCGTAACATGGGATGATTCAGATACTTCTTCATCGGATAACAGTAGTGAAGTGAAAATGAGCAAGCAAATATCTGTTTTATGGCTACTGAAAACGAGGTTCGTGATTTTACTTTTGATGATATGATAGAGATAAATTCAGAGCTAGTTGATACTCTGAAAAATATCAAAAGAAAATATAAGGAGACTCGTGAACATCAGAACAAAGCAGAATTCGAAAGAGATATGCTTAAAGATGAGAAGAAAATACTAGAGGAAGAACTTGAAAAATTACAAGAATCATTCTCTAATATCAGTTCTCAACTCACTCTTTTGAGTCATGAAATTGAAACTCAAAAAGAAAAGAATGATGCTCTTGTTTCTGAAAATCATGAGCTAAATACTAAGGTAAAATTGATAGAGTTGGATAATACTAGTCTCAAAATTAATTTAGAAAGCATCACCAAAAATACATCAAACTTTAATAAAGGAAGAGAAACTTTATCTAAAATTATTGATAGTTCTCAATCTGTTTCAAGTAGAAAAAGATTAGGATATGTTAAGAATACAACAATCACCTAGAAAGAGAATTAAGAGAAATATTAATCCTACTACTATACAGACAAAAAGGAATTCTAACCCAAAAAGTATAAAAATACGGGTTCCTAAAACAAACAACAGTTTGATTAGGAAGAAATATATAAACACCTTTTTTGAAACTGTTTATAAAAATAAAGATTACATTTTTAAATGGGATACTAAGCCCTCTTGGGTTTGGTTTCCTAAGATTTAACTCTTAGGACCCTATTGAAAAAGTGGGTACCGATATTATCTCATATTTTTTGTAGGTCCCACTAAAGAAAAGAGGAAAATGGATTCTCGACAGTGGTTTCTCAAAACATATGACATGAGACAAAGATGTGCTATCAAATATTACTTACTCAGATGGAGGCTCCGTCACTTTTGGAGACAACTCAAAAGGTTATATCATCGGCAAAGGCGATGTGAGCAATAATGGTATTTCAAATTTACCTCTTATTTCAAATGTTTTACTTGTCAAAAATTTAAAACATAATTTACTTAGTATCAGCCAATTGTGTGACAAAGGATTCAAAATCACTTTTTATGAAAACAAATGTAGTATTTTTGATCAAAATCAAAATCTTATCTTTGAAGGAAATAGAGACAGAAATATCTATGATCTGAAGATGAAAATAAATCATAATTCAGATATGTGTTTAATAGCCAAAGAAAATAATCCTTGGTTATGGCACAAACGATTCTGTCATATTAACTTCAAAACTATAAACAAGCTCTCTAAAAATGATTTAGTAAAAGGTCTACCAAAAATGAATTTTAAAATTAATCATATTTGTGATGCATGTCAGTTAGGAAAATTAACTAAGTCGTCTTTTAAATCTAAAAAGGTCATTTCAACTTTACAACCACTTGAATTACTACATATGGATTTATTTGGACCAACATAAATACAATCCATTAATCATAATAGATATGTGTTTGTTATTGTTGATGATTTTTCTAGATATACTTGGACTATCTTTATGAAAAATAAAGGTGATACCTTTGATAATTTCAAAACTTTTGTCAAAAGAATTCAAAATTTTAAAGTTTTGAAAATCAAAAACATAAGAAGTGATCATGGAGGTGAATTCGAAAACGAAGCCTTTGAACATTTTTGTAAGAAAAGGGAATTTTTCCATAATTTTTCGTTTCCTAGAACTCCACAACAAAATTGAGTTGTAGAATGTAAAAATAGAACCTTACAAGAATGTGCAAGGACTTTGTTAAATGGAAGTACATTACCAAAACATTTCTGGGCTGAAGCAATTGCAACAGCTTGTCATGTTGTAGAATCATGTCTCTATTCGACCATTAACTAAGAATACTCCTTATGAACTTCTTAACGGACGAAAACCAAATATTTCTTATTTTAAAGTTTTCGGTTCAAAATGTTTTGTTTTAAACACAAAAGACCAGCTTGGTAAATTCGATCCAAAATCCGATGAAGGAATCGTTTTAGGATATTCGGATCGAAACAAAGCTTATCGAATTTGTAATAAAAGAACAAATATCATCGAAGAAACACTTAATGTATCTTTCGATGAAAATTTTAAACAAATCCCAAGTATAAGAGATGATGAAGAATTCCCTGATAATATCCCAAACACAGAAATTTCGAATGTTGAAAATAATGAAAACATTGTTCACAATAACAATGAATTAAGATCTCCACCTAGAATATTAAGAGAACATCCTTCTATTAATGTTATTATAGAACTCAATTCATCTGTTAGAATAAGAAGTCAATTAAATCAAATAGGTCATGTAGCTTTTCTTTTTCATATTGAACCTAAAAATATTAAAGAAGCATTTACCGATGAAAATTGGTTAATCGCTATGCAAGAAGAGCTAAACCAATTCGAAAGAAATGACGTCTGGGATTTAGTTACACGGCTTAGTGGTCAATCAGTTATTGGTACAAAATGGGTTTTCAAAAATAAAGCAGATGAACAAGGAAATATTACTAGAAATAAAGCTAGATTAGTTGCTCAAGGATATAATCAAGAAGAAGGAATTGACTATGAAGAAACGTTTGCTCCAGTCGCTAGACTAGAAGCAATACGAATCTTACAAGCTTTTGCATGTTTTCATAACTTTAAATTATATCAAATGGATGTCAAAAGTGTTTTTTTAAATGGTTTCATAAAAGAAAATGTTTCTGTTGAACAACCTCCGTTATTCACAGATGAACAATTTCCTAACCATGTCTATGGGCTTAAAAAGGCTTTATACCGTTTGAAACAAGCACCCCGTGCTTGGTACGATCGTCTTAAAAGATATTTAATAGATTCTGGTTTTGAAATTGGAAAGGTTGATCAAACTCTTTTTATTAAAAAATAAACAGGATATTTTAATCATTCAAATATATGTTGATGATATTATTTTTGGATCTACAAATGAAAGACTACGTCAAGATTTTTCTAAAATAATGACCAAAGAATTTGAAATGTCACATATGGGTGAGTTAAATTATTTTCTTGGCTTACAAATAAAACAACTAGAAAATGATATTTTTATTTATTAAGAAAAGTATTGTAACAGTCTAATTAAACACTTTGGTATGGAAAATACTTCTACCAAACCAACTCCTATGAGTACAACCATACAGCTTGATAAGATGAAAGTGGCAAAAGTATTGACTAAAAATTATATTAAAGTATGATTGGATCGTTACTATATTAAACAGCTAGTAGACCTGACATAATGGTGAGTGTCTGTTTGTGTGCACGATTTTAAGCAGATCCCAAAGAATCACATTTACGAGCAGTGAAACGCATACTACGGTATCTTAATAAGACCAAGGACTTTGGACTATTCTATCCAAAGGAATGTCCTTTTGAATTAGTGTCCTATAGTGACGCTGATTTCGGAGGAAGCTGGACAGATAGAAAAAGTACAAATGGGACTTGTCACTTCATTGGACGGTCTCTTGTATCTTGGTTTAGTAAGAAACAAAACTGTGTTTCACTACCAACATGTGAAGCAGAATATATTTCTGCAGCTCTGGCATGTGCTCAAGTTATCTATATGCAACAAACACTACAAGATTTTGGTTTTAATTTATCTAAGTCAACTATCTACTGTGATAATTCTAGTGTTATTAATTTATCTAAAAATCCTGTTAATCACTCGTGAACAAAACACATTGACATTCGTCATCATTTTCTTCGTGATAATATTGAAAAGGATTTGATAAATCTAGAATTTGTTTGCTTTGATAAACAATTGGCAGATATTTTTACAAAACCTTTAAATGAAAACACTTTCATCAATTTAAGACGAGAACTTGGAATAGTCTCTTTTAAAAATTTATAAATTTTTATATATGTATATATACTATTTGTATTTGTAGTTTTTCATAACACAACTTGATAAAATATATATAAAAAAAACTTTCATTCAAATTTTTTTATCAAAACAAAAAATTTATGACTGTAGACAGACTTGAGCCCATGACCTCTCCTTTATAGTATTACAATTGTTTCTTACCATTTGAGCTATGAATGTTTCTTGTTTCAACCAGAAGTTTGAGTTTAATTATTCTGGAAATTTTCGTTCAAAACAAAAAATCAAATGTGTAGCTGCTGGAGCTTAAACTCGGGTCTCCTAACTGGTAGTCCAATGTCTTACCAGTTGTGCTATGTGTTATTTTCTGCCGAGTCTTTTATTTCGTGGGCTCATAACCATTCTTTTTAAAAACAATTCTCGTCCATTCTTTTTTCTCTCTGGCTATTAGCTATTTCCTGTTTCTAACCACACAAACACAGCTCAAATTCATCTATAAATCTGCATTCCTTTCATTTTTTTTCAATCATCCTTACAATTATTTTTTCCAAAACTTTAAACTTCAAGTTCCTCATTTTCTATCAATGGCCTCTCATGACTCCTACGACTCCTCTAACTCCAAATTAACTTTTGCTACACCAACATCCTCTAGTAGCTATCATTCTTCCAGTAGCTTTACTCCGTCTTTGCCAACTCCTACTCCTAGACATGAAACAGCTCGATATCACATTGGATTTTCTCCAAAAACTAAGAAGTCATGAAGATCATTGTTTGTTTCTCCAAAAACAAAAGAAAAAATTGATGAAATCCATCATTATCAAAAGGAGCAAATCAATCTACAAAGAGAAATGTATTATGAACAACGGATGAATTCCAGTTGCCTTAGCCTTATAGAATCAATTGCCCTTAAATTCCATGGAAAATCATTTAAGCATGATGTTGTTGAACCTTCAACATCTCTTCAACCAAATTCATCCGTCTGGAATCCATGGGAGCAAACTCCTCATCAACCTCCGGCATCTCCAAACTCTTGGGAACGCCAAAATAATTGGTCTCCTTTGCAACCTTATGTTGAGAACACCAAGTTTGAACCGCATGAATGCTCTCCAAAAACTCCTAAATAATCATCTTTTCTTGTGTTTTATTGTTCTTGTTCACTTGGATTTCGATTATGTATATGCTTTTTTGAATAAAATTTTATTTTAAGCTTCATTGCATTTCTTATCTTCAGTCAGTCGACTGATATATATATAACCAGCCGACTGTTTACAGGGTGCAAAACCTCTCGGGTTGTCAACCAGTCGACTGAGTCATATAGGTTAGTCGACTGATTACAGAGTAAAAAACTCTCGGGTTATCAACCAGTCGACTGACCTACCCCAACCAGTCGACTGGCTGTAAAAAAAAAGGCTTCTGTTGTGTCTTTTTAAACCTTTTTTCACCATCTATTCACTTTACCTTCTTCATTTTTACTACCTCCAAAACCCTAGCCCCCATTTTTCTTTCACGAAATCCTCAAAAAACACCAAATTAATGGCCCCACCAAGATCTAAACGCTCAAAACAAGGCTCTTCATCCTTTGTTGATACTCACATTGCTCATTGGCTATATGATGCAACTGCAATTGAACGATAGGAGAAGATGAAAAACTTTAGGATTTTAGAAGGCTCCTTCATGGTTTATTCTGATTTTGGTGCTTACACTCTTCAAAAATTAATGCGAAGATGTAGATTAGAGTCACTCCTTGACTACAATGCTAATCGCCACAACATTAATCATCTTATGGTAAAACTTTTCTTCGTAAATTTAAATCTTGGCCACCAATAACCATCGAATCCAAATAATTGTGTATAGAGTTTGGTATGTGGACAATAAGTTTTCTTTCTCTTGATAGAATGGCACACATCCTTCAATCTCCAAATAAAGGAATAGATTTAAATGATGTCTAACGCAATCCAAGAAAAAGAGATAGAATTAGTCATATGTTTATGGGTGACGACATGAATGAATTACGTTCTAAGCTTCTTCGTCCTAAAGCAAGAATTTTGCACAAGACGCTTATGCGATCTATTCTCCCCCGAACCGGATCATACAGATTAATATATCCGAAAAATTTCAAAGCTCTTTATGCCATATGAGGAAATATACGCGTCAATTGGTTGCGTCGTATTATGGATGAATTTCTCACCTTCACACATGGGAATATACATGTTATCTACTTTAGAGAATATATTATGCGACTTCTTTTAGATGCGGGTGTTCGTCAACCGGATTTCGAATTCTCTACTCTCGGAATGATAAATATTAGGACCATAAGTCTTATGAAGCTACCAACACAACCACCACCTATTACTTCTTTTGAAAATTGGAAACATCAACAGGATCAACAACAACAATCTGGAGGTCCTAGAATTAGAGAACTGGAAGCGCAACAAGAAGTAGGCGATATTCGCTTAGCTACTTCCTCTAGCACCCGTGAATCCATAGAAATTCTCTCTCGCAATCAACTTATTTTGGATTCTATACTCAAGAAAATGGATAAGAAGCTCGATAAAATCAAAGGTTTCTTTTCTACATTATGGGATGCATTATCATGTTCTTCTTCAACTGCTGCCACATCTGTCGCCCAAGGAAAACGCCCAGCACCTCGATTTACATGGTCCACATCAGAGGAGCAAACTAGTAGTGACACTAGTGGAGCAGGCTGTAACATTCCTGAAAATTCATTAAGTTTAATTTGGCAATTAAATTAATTTTTGAAAATAAATTGTAAATTAATTAGAAAATTTTCTAGGATAAATAAATAAATAATTTGATTATAAATAGAAATTTATATTAGAAATTTAAGGATAAGTGATTTGTAAAATAAATATTGAGTTTCAAAATAAAATGTATTAAAAAAATAAAAATAGAATTTAAAAGCTTGAGATTAATAAAATGATAGTAATAGTTGTTTTCTAAAATATTAATTTTTATTTGGAAGATGTATTAATTCTCATAATATTATTTTTAAGTTAAATTTTCATACATAAATAAGTGTGACTAATTGTTAATATGAAATCAAAGTGTTTGAATCCATTCTTTTCTTTTGTAGAATTGTACAAAATAAAAAAATAAAAAAAATATGAATGTAAATGGTGTAAATATAAATTTTTAAATAAATGTATGAACTAAGTTTAAATAATATTGGTCATAAGGATTGAATACATACTGGAACTGAATTTAAATTTTAAATGATATGTTTTAAAATAATTGGCATTTAAAAAAATCATTGAAGTGTAACTTGTATAATGTAAAGATTGGTTAGAAACAATTCTTTTAAACTTTGTGTATATGTATATGCAAATGGCAATTGCATTTATAAAATAATCAAATTTAAAATTACAAAAAGAAAGAAATAACATTTTTTTTCAGCTATGAAACAAATAAAAGAAGACAAAGATAATCAATGGCATATCTTTTGCACACTAGAGAATATCATTAGCCACCAAACACCCCCTATCAGCCACCAATCAAATCTGCAAATCAAAGATTTGGACAAGAAAAAAAATAATAATAAAATAAAAAGCATAAATATCAGCTGAAGATCAAGCTTGTTTACAGAACAAAAACAAAAAAAAATTATCTCAACATCAAAGCAAAAGCAACAGCCTCTTTTTCAATTCACAAACCAGATCAGCAAAGGGTCATCTCAAACAATAGGATATAGAACAAAACCTGGAAGCAAATGCAAGATCATTTCAAAATCAAGCTTCAGTTTACATTTGTTTCCAGCAAGTTTAAATTCAAAGTAAAGAAGCAACTCAGTAAACATGCAAGTTCAAATCTGGAAATAGAGGCAAAGTTCAATATTCAACACAAACTAGAAGATCAAAACTAGATATTCCAGTTGAAGAAATAAAGTAGAAAGAAAATTGGAAAACCAAATTATGGGAAATCAACCTGAAGTTAAATAAAAAAATGGATGCTTCAGTCTTTGGCCAGAGATAGTGCAGATCCTCTTAAGCAATTCAAAGGAAAGTGAATCTTTTCTTTTAAAATTTGAATTCGAGTTATAAATCAGTAAATAAAACAAAGATTTAAACAACCTTGTAAATCAGTTGCAGGAAAACAAATCAAGTTTAAGGGCTAAAGTGATTTCTGGTTTGCAACTGCAGACCATATATCCCTGCACCCAAGAATTTAAACTGTAGGTAAGTAAATTAAAATTTTTGTTATTGATGAAATGAATAAACAAATAAATAGTGATTAAGCAAAGATTTGATTTACAAGTTCCAGATTCAAGCCTCAGGCAAGACCAATCAAAAATCAAAACAAGGAAAAAGGAAAAAAAAAAGCAAAAGCCTGTAAACTCAAACTGTTCTCTGTCTTTCTTCATCAAAATCATCCAGGTGAGCAAACTGTTTCTTTAAGCCTAATTTAGTTGATCAGTTGTGATGTTGTGGTGAATGTTTGATTGTGTGATGGGAAATGTTTGAATGGATGCAAATTGGTGTGTATATGTTTATAAATAAGTGTGTGTTGAAGTTGCATGTCTGTATATATCTATATACAGGCCTCTGTTCCATCAATGTGAGCAACACACTCGAACCCATTTATACCTTTTAATATTTGAGATGAATGCTTGAATGGATTTTCTTCTCTGATAGATGGTATGATGGAATGTAAATTTGTATGTACATATATGTAATGCCTGTCTGGAGATAAGTAGAATTTTCCTCTGAATACATTCCAGTTTTAAAAACCTGTTAGAAAATTTTAAATTTCCTCAACCCAAGCAAATTTTAGGTTTGATTGCTGAATGAAAAATATTTATGTGAGTACAACTTCATTTTTAAGAATCAATCCAAGTGAAAATATAGAGTAAGTGGTTTAAAATAAAATTTTACAGGGAATAATCATATTAAGTCAGGATATCAATTGTCATAATTACATGTTTTAACTTTATAATCTAGTTCGAGCTTGAAAATGTTGATTTTTGAAACTGATATCATAATTTTTAAGTCAGCATTTCAATTGGTACTTGAAGTTGAACTGGATTTGGTTCCTCGTCGAATTCCGATGATCAGTGGAAAGTTGGGACTCGTGATCAGGCCTAGAGGAGGATGGTGGGATGGGTCACTTGAAACAAATAGTACAAAAAAATTCTGATGATCGGAGTTGCCTGGCGTGGGCAAATTAGGGTTCAAGGTGTTACTTTGGGCGATGTCGGTATTGGGGAAACTGCGTCAACGTGGGTAGGCCGGACTGGATCGCAAGGTGGGGAATTGGAGCGTGGTGATGTGGCGGGGCTAGGGACGGAGTTGCAAAGTCTCCGGTGACCTGAGGCGATGGGTTGAAGGGAGTTTCTGGTGAACTGTTTTGTTCAAGGCCAAGTCGAGTAGCTCGATCATTGTTTTTGGCTCGAATCGTTGATGGGGGTAATTGATGGAGTTGAGATGGTCGTAGGTGATGTGCCGGAAGGTGTGGCGATGTTCGGCGTTGCTTCAGGTGGTGGTGCATATGCACGGTGATATCTGGGTATCAGTATTTTTGGGGTGTGGTTTGTTTGAGGAAGAAGATAAAGTATTCTCGGGGATTGCTCGAAGAATTGCAGTAATGGCTCGAAGCAGTTGAAAAGGTGAGTTACACGAAATTGGTCTCGGAGGGAATTCAGTAATAACTCGGGTCGTTCTGGCACAAAACTCGAAGTGGGTGATGATTTTACTCGAAGTAATATTAAGGTCTCGGGCATATCACTTTGTTTCAGGTTTTTAAACAAAAACAGAAACCTGTTTCTGTTTTTAAAATTAAAAGCAAAGCTTGAATATAAACTGGAATTTAAATTAGGGTTTAAACTTGTATTAAATCTAAATTCAATAGTTTGAATCATGGTTTTTAAAATAATTTAAATTTTGAAATTTAAATTTAGTTTTAAAAACTTTTAAGTATAAATGTATATTGGTTTTAAATTTAAACTAGAAGTTTAAATTGTAAAATATAAGCTTTAAAATAAGTTTGAATCTGAGATTTAAAAATCTAGAATTTGATTTGAATTTAATTTGTTTTAACTATTTTAGAAATGGTTAAATAATTTGAATTTTAAAAATAAAGATGAAAAATGTAAGTAAAGCTTTAAAGTTTTAAGTTTAAATCTGGAATAAAAGATTCAATCTGTATTTTAGTTTTGAAATTAAGGAAATTTTTAAATTTGAATTTATTTTTAAATAACTTAGAATGTTTAAAGTGCAGGTTTAAACTGATTTGAACTTTATATTCTTTTAGACTTATTTTATAAAATGGTTATTCTTTTGACATATGAGATAAGAGGTTTTGAATTGTCTTAAAAACCTTATTTAAGTTAAATTTGTATCTTAAATTTAAAATGAGTTTAAATGGAACTTAAAGTTTAAAAACAAATTGATTTTAAATGCTTAATCAAGTAAGAAATGTTATTTTAAAGATAAAGCATTTGGGTTCATTAAATTATTAAGTTGGATAATTAATTATTTAATAAATTAATAATATGGATGATTAATTAAATAATTAAGAGTTTTTAAATTAATTAATTAATGATTGAGATTAATTAATTTAGGTTAATTAATCTGTAATTAAGAATTATTAATTAGATTTTAATCAATGATTAAAGATAAATTAATCAAGTAGTTAAGGATTAAGTAAGTGATAGTTAACACTTGATTAATTAGATAATTAGAGATTAATTAATAGATAATTAAGGATTTATTAATTAAAGTAATTAATTAGAGGTTGATTAATAAAAGTAATTAAGGTTTAATTAATTACAATTAAGGGTTAATTAATTAAGGTAATTAATTAAAGAAATGATTAATGAAAGTGGTTAAGACTTAATCAAATGTAATTAATGATAATAAATCATTGATTTAAGATCACTAATGAAGGTAATTATGTGAGTAATAAATCTATAACCACATGTTTATTCACCTTAATCAAAGGTGTTTGATTGTTATTGAATGCTATGTGATGGATTGATATATTTGATATGAGATGTGATGCTATGTGATGCTTTGTGCTGAGCTGTTACATCTGTGATGTGTATATTGATATGCAAACCCTTGACCTGTAGAACGACATTTGAATTTCGATGCAACAGGGAGTCGGATTCCAGTTGGTTATCCGAAACCCACATCGAATCATAATAGTGAATTTCCGTGATTGATAAATTTACTTTATCTATGAATCTGTGGATGACGATAAGCGTTATGAGTTATACCGCTTATCGATATTGACATGATTGATGTTGTGCACTATTGTGTAAAACCCTTGGACCACACTATACACACACAAATATGGATGGCACGTGGAAATGGGTTAAGTCACAGATTTTGAAATTGTTTTAAAATTTAATTTTTGAATCCAAAATAGTTTTGGAATTAAAATTGAAGGCCCCGTTTGGCTTGTCGTTTTTAGTTTTGTATTTTCGTCTATACAATAGCGCGTCCGTTGTATGAATTGTTGAAATCAAACAATTTTGAAAAATGACATTAACATGTAAAATAAAAAACAAGTTTATTTTGTTTTTCGTGTTTCGAGAGATAAGAAAAGCTGGGCAACAATCCAACTCCTTTGTCGTCCGTTGGTCGTTCCAACGACTAAGAATTATAGATCTTCTTCTCTTATTTCTTCATGTTTCTTGGTGCAAGATGAAAACACAAAACTCAAAATACAAAATGAAAACAAACGGGCCCGAAGCTTTTGAAAATGAGATTTCAAAATTAAAATTTATTTGAATAACTTGATTGAGTTTTGAAAATTTAAATAATTTAATTTAAATTTGAATTCAATATTTGAAATTGAATTCTAAAATTTGGGAACTAGGGGTTAAAAAGTCATTCAAGTTATAAATGGGTTTATATGGGTTTTTTTTAAACCATTTTAAAGGTGATGTTTTGGAATTTAAATTCAACCCAAGATTTCAACTTGTACAAATTGGATTTTTCTGAAACAAAAACAATTTGTTTCAAATATAAAAGCTTTCACATAAGAATGAATTTCCAATTTGTGTTAAATGATTTCAAGTCTAAAAATGAAAATAGTTTTCCAAGTTTTAGATAAATCTTTGGAAACGTGTTTTGAAAGCTATAAATCTTTAATTCAAAGATCTAATTGGGTTAATCCAAATTGAATGGGAATTGTTTTGAAATCTATGAGTAGATCTTTGTGAAACCGGGTGAAACTTTGTGAAATAAATCTTTTTGTTTAAAGATTTAAATGGTAATTTGATAACCATTTGAAAAGAAAATCTTTGGATTTCTAAGTTGTGACTTAACTGAAATCCCATATCCATATGTTTTTTAAAATATGGCGCCCATTATTCGGTTTAGTCGGGAGAGGACCTTGTGTCATATAACCCATTCCGAATAGTGATTCGACGTTATGGATGGCATTTGAAAACCGATGGTGAAGACCGGGTATTTGTGAGAACGATAGGATAACCTATCGATTGACTCTGCACCGAGTTGCTCCGGTATAGAGTTCTCCCTTAGTGATGGGAAGTCCGATCGAGATTGTGGATACCCGGATTTGCAAGGGCTTCTTCGGAAGTGCCTTCGGTTCTGTTCGAACCCGGAACAGACTTGTATGGTTGTATGTCCGACATTACACTTTGAGATGTTAACTGATTTCTATCAAATACATTTCTGCTTGGTGGCGGAGAATTTATTCTCTTAGCTTAACACCCTTCTCTGAGATGCACGAGCTCAGAGGTTATGCAGTTGATATTTATCATTGATATATTCCCAATTTGGTAATGTGGCATGCTGAGTGCTGCTGTGTGATGATGATCATTTGTGATCGAAGCATGGCTTTTGTATAAAGCGTAGCTTTGTGGACGAGACTGCATCAGGACCTCACACACCGAAAATGGTCGAAACAGGAAAGATGCGGCAAGGTTATGAGGGTCGCGCCCTTTAGGGTGTTTCATTCCCTTCTGGTAAAGGGTGGTATCATGGTATGGAGCCCAGATACTTACTCATGTGGATACTGCAGATCTATTACTTTGTGATACTTTGTGGTTGTTGGTACGAGCGCTCGGATAAAGGTCCCAAAGGACCGGGGGATGGCATATTCGTGTAGTAGTTACCTAGTTACAGAGGTAACCCGGCCTTGTGTTGGCAGAGATCTAACCGTAACGTTAGTTCTCGGGACGTCCCGCCAGAGGCGATCCCATGTGGCAGTAGGAAGTTCCTTAGCCTGACCATTTGCTGGAAATCCAATCAAAACACTACGCGCCCTGTACGGTTTTAGTTGTATAACCTGCCATGGAATGTGGCGGTAACCTGCTATTGAACATGGTAGCTATAGTAGGCATACGACGAAATGTCGTATGCTGGCTAGGATTAATATTCTATTTTCGAAATGATTTTTCTGCACTATGCACTAGTAATAATATCAAAGAAAACTTTCTCGTATTAAGCATATTTGACTATCATAAGGAGAAATCTCCTCCAATTCTGCGTTTGCATTGTGTGTGTGGCGGGAGGCCTTATGGTAGTTTTATTTTCCAAAAAGCATTGCGGATTTCAAATTTAAATTCTTTTGTTTGTTTTAAAGACCAAATGTTTTTGTTTGCTCACACCAGTCCCACGACTGACCTGGAGTTTATTGTTCCTTTCCTAAACTCCGGGTGCCCACTATTTCCCACATGGGCAGTCTAGAGTTGGGGTTTTCAGATAATCAATAGTAGTTGTAGATTCGATAGCTTTCAGCCTTAGGATTTGGCAATCGCATTTGGATTGAGTTGCTTCTCTTCATCTTGATTTGGGAGTTCGAGCTATTTCTGGATTGATGTCTTGGAGATGAAGATTACCAGTTCTGGAGTTCTTTCTTGAAGACTATATTGAAGATATTGTTCCGCTGTTATTTCTTGTATCTCCGATGTATATGGATATACTGTTGTACCATTCATGTTGTACCATTTATTGTATCAAATGTTGTATATTGATATATGCTATTCATTTCTTCCGCTGTGTTGTACTTAATGTGTTATAAGCTCCGGCACGACTCGAATTTCGACGTTTGGATCTGCAGCATTCAAGTACAGTGGAGCACGGATGTCGATTTTCGAACGCTGGAATTTGGATCGTGACACGGGCAGTGGTGCTCAAGGGGCTTCAAGACCAGGAAAGTAGCCCGCACCAGAGGGAGAATACAATTGGGATCTTGATGAGTAGGTCTTTTGGTGAGTGAGTACGGTATGAACTATTTGCTTTTCTGTAATTTATTGTCAATTTAAAACATATTAAAACTTGCTAATTATTTATCTTTTGAGACTTGTACTAAATAGTCTCAATTTGACATTTATTTCTACACTTTATATTGAAATTATTTTTTCTATATCTCCTTTTTGTCGATGACAAAGGGGGAGAAGAATTGTCATAATCATCTTTATGCAGGTATAAGAAGTATCATATATTCAGGGGGAAATTTATATTTGTTCTCTAGGACTTTTATATATACAGGTTTGTTATAAATCAAAAAGGGGGAGAATGTTGAATCACTATTTTTGATTCATGACAAAGCAAGTTAGAAGAAAAAGAGAATTCACGACAAAAAGAGATAATCAAACGACTATGACTATATCAAGACTTTTAATCTATGTTCTCACTGTCTAGTACTTATGATTGAGTCTTAGAATTTTGTTAAAATCTATCCTCAAGTAGTCCGCACTTCATGTTTCTCATAATTAAACAAAACATAAGCATAGTATGCAAAAATACCTCAGCCAGTCGACTGGCCAGGATCATCCAGTCGACTGACTGTGCACACATACAATATGCACTGTTTATTTTTTAAATCTTTTGCATAGTCAGTCGACTGACCAAGAATGACCAGTCGACTGACCCGAGACCAAATGTCATATTTTTGAAAAGACATCTTCTTCTGCGAAAGGATGCAACCCTTCTCTGAATGGAAACAGATATTCCTCTTCGTCAGAACCCTTCACCAATGGCAGTAACTCTTCATCTACTATATATACATACTCTCAAACACTTCATATTCACCGATTTTCATTCTAACTCTCTAATATTCTTCTTATGCTCTAATATTTACATTCAAACAGCGAATAAACGTCTTTAGTGCTTTGAATCTACAAATAACTTTCATATTCTTCGATTCTTAGCATTGCCTTCTCTTCATATCTTCACATACACTTCATATACTTGAGGATTTGGTTATAGGAGGTTTGTAACATCAGTGACAAATTAGTGTTATCAAGAACACACAGTGTCAGATATTATTTGTATTAGTGAAGTCCTCTTCTGCTGTTGAGGCGAAAATCATGTTCTGCTGCTCAGGTGTCTGTTCTGCTACTCAGACTGTGTATACCTGTTCTTCCGGGTTAAGTGAGGGTTGTTGCTTTAGTGAAAATCCAAAAGGAGTTCTGGACTGGATGTAGGATGGAGCTCTGAACCTATATAAAAATCTCTGGTGTTATTTTTATTATACTGCTTTTATATACCGCACTGTTTACTATATTGCTACCATCTCTATACTCAGCATTATCATATATCCATATTACACGATCCCACACACTCTCAAAATCAAATCACATGAAAATGAGATTCTGATTTTAAAAGAAAGTGAAAACATCTGGAGAGAAAATTCTATTAAAAAGTGCATTCTGTTATTAAATGAAAACGAATCTCTCAAGCCACAAGTCCAACAACTGTTTACAACCTTGGGAAAATTCTCCAAAGGAGAAAGATCACTAAATATGCTATTAGGGAAGAAAATTAATACTGTTAGACAAGGACTTGGGTATGCTCAATCTAAAAGGGGTAGAAATGAAACTAATCATGTTAACTCCAAGTGCACAATTTGTGGAAAAATTGGACACAATCAAAACTATTGCTGGTATAGAACCAAACACGCAAAAACCATATCAATTTGGGTTCTTAAAGGCTCGAATGTAAAATCCCTTAAAGTCCAATAAATCTGTGCGCCAAAAGGAACAAACATAAACTACTTTGGTTTTACGCAAACTTGGTTTTCAAAATTGTTTGTCACTAACAATCATGGACCTATAAAAACAAATAGGTCACAAAAATCTTTTCTCGTGTAGGTGTGTTGGCAGGCTAAGGAACAACAAGAGTGGTACTGGATTCTGGCTGTTCTAGGCACATGATGGATGAAAAATCAAATTTCCTTAGCCTAGAGAAATACAAAGGTGGCAGAGTCAAAATGGGCAACAAACGATGTATTATATGTTGAAAATCTATACCATAATCAGATTTCAATTAGCCAGTGATCAACTGAGAAAATTTGAGCACCACAATAAAATTTAACAAGGATAAAAAAGGTAAGGTAGTTGATCAAAAGAAATATCGAGGTATGTTGATCACTTTTCATCTTATTGCTTTTGGACATTATGTTCTCTGATTTCTTGTGTACACGGTTTTAATCAAATCCAAAAGAATCTCATTTTAAAAGCTGTAAAAGGATTATAAGGTATCTGTTGCACACACCATGATTTTTTCTATGGTGTCTGTAACGTCGCGGATTTTCGTTCTTCGAAAAATCCGACATCGACACTCACTTTATCGACTGCCGAGAAATCGAAGGCCAAAAACCGAGATGTTATGGGTTTTAAAAAAGAAAATTTAAGAAAAGAAAAAGAAAGAAGAGAGAAGAGATAGGAAATAGAGAGGAAAGAAGATAGACGATTTTTAGAAAACAGAGAATTTTGAAAAAATAGAAGATAGAAGAATTTAAAAAAATAGAACGGACAGAAAGGAACAACAACAGAATCTCACAATTCGCAGCGGAACAACATATAATAATAAATGAATAATCTTTAAACAAAGAACTATATCAGTTATTACATTACATTTCATTTCATTACATCATATCATCACATCAGAGTGTACAACAACATACAACAACAAACAATGCAGCGGAAAAAGAAATACTATATAAACTAGTAATACGCCATGCCATCCAGCTTGCCTCCAGCAACTCCAGAATATCCAGAATATCCTGATAAACCTAACTCTTAACTGCCCGTGTGGAAATTGGTGGGCACCCAGAGTTTAGGAAGGAAAACAATAAACTCCAAGTCAGTCATGTGACTGGTGTGAGAACTCAAAACAGTTTATTTAACTTTAAAATCAAAATAGAGGAATATTTTTAATCAATTCGCAATGCTTTTAAAAATGAGACTACCATAAGGCCTCCCGCACACACACACATGCAAACGCAGAATCGGAGGAGATTTCTCCTTATGATAGCCAAAGATGCTTGATACGCATTTAAAAGACATTTGATATTATTATTAGTGCATAATGTATAACAAATCATTTCGAAAATAAAGATATAAATCTTAGCCGACATAGACATTTCGAACTATGCCTACTATAGCTACTATCCAAACAGTGGTGACCACCATAAGTGAATAGCAGGTTCTACAACTAATACCGTACAAGTTTCGTATTGGGAATTGGATTTCCAACAAATGATCAGGCCAAGGAACTTCCCATTGCCACTGAGAATGCCTCTGGATGGACATCCCCGAGAACCAAACCGGATCTCAACCAACACAAGGCCGGGTTACTCCTAACTGAGCAACAACTGACCGAATATGCCATCCCCCGGTCCTTTGGGACCTTTTTCCGAGAGCGCTCTCTAATCAATTCACACAATCATAACAAAGTGTTTTCAACATGAGTAAGTATCTGGGCTCCATACCATGATACCACCCTTTTCCAGAAGGAAATGGACACATCCTAAAGGGTGCTACCCCTCATAACCTTGCTGCTTCTTTCCTGTTTTGACCATTCACGGGGTGTGAGGCTCGACGAAGTCACGTCCACAAAAACACACTTTGTACAAAAAGCCGTGCTTTGGGTCAACAAATGATCAACACAATGATCACTAAGATAGACGATCAAATGAATGATCCTATCACAATAATCAACACAATGATCATTTCAGCATCACTCAGCATGTCACATTACCAAATTGGGAATATATCGCTGATAACTTCAACTATATAACCTTTGAGCATATACGTCTCAAAGAAGGGTGTTAAGCAAAGAATAAATTCTCCGCCACCAACAGAAATATATTTGAATGAAATCGGCTTTATATCTCAAATTGTAATGTCAGGCATACAATCCATACAAGTTTGTTCCGGGCTCGAACAAAACCGAAGGCACTTCTTACGAAGCCCTTGCAATACGGGTATTCACAATCCCGATCGAATTTCCCATCACTTAAGGAATCTCTATACCAGGAGCTACCCAGTGCAGAGACAATCGATAGGTCATCCTATCGCTTTCACAAATACTCGGTCTTCAACACCGATCTTCAAATGCAATTCATAACGACGTATCACATATTCGGAATGGGTTATACGACCCCATGGTCCTTTCCCGGTTAACCCGAATAGTGAGCGCTTATTCAAAAATAAGTGTGCATTCAAATTCAACCAATTCACATCAAATACCCATTCAAAGGGAAATACTGATAGTCGGTTATTGAACTATCACTGGATATGCACACATCACCAGATTCCAAATAATTTTCCAAATTATTTATTTTCCAAAATATCTTTACTAGATATATAATTTCAACACTTCAAAAATAAATCAATATTTATTTTTAACAAGTTTCACTTTCACATATAAATTCCTTAGTGAATTTATATTCCAAAATATTCATGCATATACGATTTCAATTATTCATTTCCAATTTATCTTCAAAAAGATAAATTCTAAATATTCACTTCTTATTGGAAAATATTTCCATACTTATTTAATAAGTAATTCACAATCATTTATTTTCAACACTTAGAAAATATTCAATATACTTAAATCGAATTAAGTATATATTTCATTCTTTAAGGAAATCATTCACTTAACATATTTATTTGGGCCAAAACGCATGTTGCGTAAAACATCGTTACGACAACCCAAAATCACTAGTATAGGGATTCGAATTTAAAATAGATATATAAATCCCAATATTATACAAAACATTTCCTTTCGGAAATCATTTACTATAACTACAGTGTTATAGTCCACCATTTCCTTTTATTTCTCGAAAACGTCTATTTCAACAATAAATGTTGAAATCTATGGTTTCGAATCTCAATCCCTTTTAAAACATCGTTAGATCGTTTTAATTCTATTTAAAACATTCACATTCTAAACAATTTCTTTAACGTGTTATTCACTATTCAAAAACGCGAATAAACTCCGTTAACAAACTTCATCTTTTCTATTCATTTTACTCTAAGGATTATTCACTGTCTAAAACGTGAATATAACTCCATTTCTAAGTTATAACAATTAACTTATCAAAATAAGTCGTTTGCGAATTTATAAAACAACGTTTATAAATTCCATTTCTATTTATTTATAAAAACTTCCTTTTTATAAATTTCTTTATTAACCTATCCCAGTTTATAACTCAATTATAAACTAAACGTTCATATTATAAGTTAATTACTTATAAAACGATTATTTTACAAAATCGTTCATTTAACTTCCCAAATTATTAATCTTAACTTATAAGATTGTTTATTTATCCAAAATTCATTCTTTCGATAACTTTATAAATTTTATAAACCTATTGCTTATAAAATTTCATTTATAACTTCACAGTTTATAATTTCATAAATTTCATTCATTTAGGAAATTCATTTTCACTACATTCAAACACTTATAAAAACTCGTTTTATAATGTCCATATTTCAATTTATAAATATCCATTTATAAATCTCTTAATATAAATCAGTTTATATTATTATTCTAAAACGTCTTTAAATTCCTTTATAATTTCATCATTTCGATTTATAAAATAATCAAATTTTATAAATCCTATATTTAAACTTTTATCATATATTCAAAAATCCAATCTAAATTATTTTATAAAAATCATTAGTTCATATTTCTCAAAAATCGACTTTTAATCGTATTTCTAAAAATCAGCTTTTTAACTATATTTCACAAAAACCATAATTTTTATAACTTTAAAAATTATAACGTTTATTTATTTATAATGGATCAATTCCAAAAATATAGTATATTTTCTAAATCACTTTTAAAATCATTTTAAAATCCCAAAATCTGGGTCCAATGATGCTACACACCAAATAGTCAATCACGACTAACAACGATATCATATATCGATATGATAATCCATCAAATATCAAAATATCTGAAATAAAATAAATACTGTTGAGGAATCCAGTTGGATCCCTCCAACCTGTTTCCTGCATCCAAAAACATTAGCACAATACCAATTTCGCTCCAGTACGAAATTATCGCGGTATATGTTCTTAATAAATATTATCCGCTTAATAACGGCGTAATAGGGTCTCATCCGCTAAACAAAAAATGCGGGAAATCAACAACTGCAATATATACATATGCCAATATATATATATTGCTATTATATATATATAATACCAATTTCACTGTTTATGAAATATTCGCGGTATATGTTTATATTAAATAACATCCGCTTACTAACGGCGCATAATGTCTATTTTAACAATCAATAATTTACAGTCATCATTCAAACATACATTCAAATATTTTAAATCTAACTATTTAAAATAAAATCGAAATCTATTCGATTGAGTGAGAAGTTCTCACCTTGGTTTTAATTTCCGTTTTAGCTTTTATTTCGAATAAAATTAAACGCGCGTTTAATTTTACCCGAAATTCTCACTAACTCCAAACGACTCCAAACCAACTTCATCGCGTAGTGCTCGTCCATACGATTCCAACGCAACTGAGTTTGCATTTTTTCGACCTCGTATGAAAAAGTTATGCAGTTTTGAAGATTACACGAATTTATTTAAACTAATTATACAACAAATTTTATATTTTTATTTTAAACCTTCAAATCCATCTCAGCCATTGATTTCTGTTGCTCAAGATCTGGACCGTGCGCGCATACCTTCTTCCCCATCGTCACTCTACAGGCCGACACCCCCCTATAGCCGAACCCAATATCAACCATTTAGGGTTCCAAATCGCGACTTCATCTTTGATTTTGACAACGATCGGAGGCCGCCACTTCGAAGAGCATCTCGAACACCATCTCCTCCAGCCATCATGCTCAACTCGGTTGCACCCATTGCTCGCGATTCTAGGCCAAACGGCCTGCCTTCGTGGCTCCCCCACGACCACCACACAGCTCCTTTGTCGATCATCACCATATGGATCGAAAGATCTCACTTCGCTCTTCATTTTCTTAGTTGATCGTTTGTTGAATCTATGCATGTACATGAAGAGATTAAGGGTGGAAGTTGGACAATTTTCGGCCATTAGTTTCTTAATGGCGGCTGTGCATAGTTTAACCGAGGTTTTCTTTTTTTTTTTTTTTTTTTAATTTTAACTTCTATTTATAGAAAAAAGCAAGCGTAAACACTATTCATCCCGGGAATTCCGAACTCCGATTTAGGCGCCGTAACCAGCGTACCTAGGGTTTATCCCGCGTTCCGGACACAATGGAACAGGTTTCGGAAGCTAATTCGGAAGTATGTGCGAGTTATGGCTGAAAACGTTCAATTTAAATTAAACCGATTTAAATCGATTTCTAGGCGTTTTAATTTGTACCGGACAAACGGTAAATCCAATTGACTTGAAATTTGAAACCTTACAATAATATCACATTACGGATCCGATGAAACTGGTTTCGTCGAATTCCGAGACTTTTTGAAAAATGGCTATTTTGACTCGCCAAATTTAAATTAAAAACGATTCGATGCGTTTCGAGCTGCCACGCTCAAACGATAACTCCGATTGACACGAAAATTGAAATCCAGTAATAACTAACTATTACGGATCCAATGGAACTGGTCTCGTTCGATTCTGAGACTGTTCAAAAATTGACTATTTTACAGTCGATTATTAAATATTAAAATATTCAATTTTCACAAATTAACTTTTAATTCGATTTTAAAAGTTCTAAAATATTTCTATAACTCCAGTATGATTAAATAAAATTTTCCAAATTATTTTCAATCATATTTAACCCAATTTTCAATTATTTTCATAATTTAACATATTAAATTATTGATTTAATTATCTAATTAAATCCAAAAATTCAAATAAAAATTTATTTGACTTAAAAATTCACTTATAAATATTTAAAATTAATTAAATATTCAAATTTTAATTTAATAAAATTCTGGGTCGTTACAATCTTTCCCCCTTAAAAGAATTTCGTCCTCGAAATTACAAGTAAGAAAGGTTACAAAATTTATTAACTTTCCAAAATTCATAATTAAATTCTTTACAATACTTTACTAAGTTTTCGAATCATACTTAGTTATGTTTTCAAAAACAATCTACTATTGTTTAACTTTCAATTCCAAAATCAAAGTTTAAAGTTTTCAAAATTTTTCAATTTTTCTCAAATTTTTTCTAACGCCTTAAATTTTCGGAAAAATTCGCCATAGTCTCCTTTGCGCGGCTCGATCCGAAAAAAAAATGACAGTATATATATCACAAATATACATCTCATCAAGTAATGAGGCATCCCGAAGGGAAAAAGTGTAAAAGTACGATATTTAATCCGAGATATGTACCTTATATTTTATTAGCAAGCATATACCGCTAATATAGCGCTAAAGCGAACTCCAAATGCGAAGCAAACGCGATCCGCACCTACTAATCACTCAACAAACAACATGAGAACATGCACATATGCAAATAATCTCAATATACAACATATAGTAACATAATAACTATATATGTCATATAGCAAATGCAACAATAGCAATATATATTCAACCATCAACCAACTAACATTCAACAAATTCATTTATATTCTCATTAATACTTAATGAATTGGTTTTCACTTTAAATCACATTTGATTTGTTTACATTGGATTTACTAACATTCATTCTCAATTCTAATTAGTTTCAATTTGTTAACATTCACTAATTAAATCCCATTCACATTCAATTCTATTCAAATTTATTCACTTCCAATTTGAATTTAATTACATTAGCTTTCAATTTCATTAATACTTAATGAATTATATACAATCATATAACAATCATATAACAACCAATTTATATTAATTACAACCAAATTCCTTTGCTTATATTCATTCAATTTGGTTTAACACCATCACTTTCAATTGGTTTAATTAAATTGATTTCATTCAATTATTCAACTTCCAATAACATTAGTTTTTAATGAATTAACATTTATATTCATTATTTCATATCAATTCTATTTTCCATTCAATTGATTATTATTCAATCCATTCATTCAATTCAATGACCAAAGTTGAATTTCATTCACATAACTTAAGTTCACATTTCTTTTAATCCACTTGATTATTTACTCCGATACCAAAATCAATTCCATCCAACAACACTTAAGTTATATTCCATTTAACTTTAAAATTCACTTTTATTTACAACTCATATTAATATAGTTTCACTTCTTATATATGTAGGTTTATTTCACAATTGTAAATCACCTTAATTATAATTCAATTCTTATAATTCTTTTGCTTATACAATTATTCTTTTATTTAGATTATTCAAACAACCTAACAATCAACTTACATACACTTTAATAATTTTGAAAAATTATTCCTTATATATAAAATATAATCAAGGTAAAATTATTTCATTCACCCAATTTAAAATCAATACTGTGCCGAATTGTTCTATTCAAGTGTTTAGAAACCCCTTCGGCATAGTCTTGCGGACCACGCTGACGAAAGTTCATATGCCACTCAATAAACCAATCATCACAATATAAAACAATTTTTATTCACTAACAAATACGCACTCATAGCTATTATTACTCTCAAATTCATTCTAGAGTACTACTGACTCTATCTCTAATGAGTAATACCCTACAGAACCATGGTTGTCGCTTAACCATCAGCTCTGATACCAAATGTAACGTCTGCGGAGGAAGCGGTCACAACCGGTAGGCTTTTCAACCATCCCAGCCCCACCGTGGCTTACACTGATATCCCAAACTTGCTTTTACGGCCAGCCTTTCGACTGTCACAGCTTACGCCTAACCAACCCCCTAAAAGAGGATGTGTGGGAGTAAGAGTCTCCCGTTCGCCACCAAACCGCGAAGCGAGAACCCCCCATCACATAGCCCAATAGCGGTCATATACCAAAATCAATATTATGTCGAATTGTTCTATTCAAGTGTTTAGAAACCCCTTCGGCTCAGTTTCGAGGCTGTGCTGACGAAGGTTCATATGCCACTCAATAAACCAATCATCACAATATAAAACAATTTTATATTCACTAACAAATACGCTCTCATAGCTATTATTACTCTCAAATTCATTCTAGAGTACTACTGACTCTATCTCTAATGAGTAATACCCTACAGAACCATGGTTGTCGCTTAACCATCAGCTCTGATACCAAATGTAACGTCGCGGATTTTCGTTCTTCGAAAAATCCGACATCGACACTCACTTTATCGACTGCCGAGAAATCGAAGGCCAAAAACCGAGATGTTATGGGTTTTAAAAAAGAAAATTTAAGAAAAGAAAAAGAAAGAAGAGAGAAGAGATAGGAAATAGAGAGGAAAGAAGATAGACGATTTTTAGAAAACAGAGAATTTTGAAAAAATAGAAGATAGAAGAATTTAAAAAAATAGAACGGACAGAAAGGAACAACAACAGAATCTCACAATTCGCAGCGGAACAACATATAATAATAAATGAATAATCTTTAAACAAAGAACTATATCAGTTATTACATTACATTTCATTTCATTACATCATATCATCACATCAGAGTGTACAACAACATACAACAACAAACAATGCAGCGGAAAAAGAAATACTATATAAACTAGTAATACGCCATGCCATCCAGCTTGCCTCCAGCAACTCCAGAATATCCAGAATATCCTGATAAACCTAACTCTTAACTGCCCGTGTGGAAATTGGTGGGCACCCAGAGTTTAGGAAGGAAAACAATAAACTCCAAGTCAGTCATGTGACTGGTGTGAGAACTCAAAACAGTTTATTTAACTTTAAAATCAAAATAGAGGAATATTTTTAATCAATTCGCAATGCTTTTAAAAATGAGACTACCATAAGGCCTCCCGCACACACACACATGCAAACGCAGAATCGGAGGAGATTTCTCCTTATGATAGCCAAAGATGCTTGATACGCATTTAAAAGACATTTGATATTATTATTAGTGCATAATGTATAACAAATCATTTCGAAAATAAAGATATAAATCTTAGCCGACATAGACATTTCGAACTATGCCTACTATAGCTACTATCCAAACAGTGGTGACCACCATAAGTGAATAGCAGGTTCTACAACTAATACCGTACAAGTTTCGTATTGGGAATTGGATTTCCAACAAATGATCAGGCCAAGGAACTTCCCATTGCCACTGAGAATGCCTCTGGATGGACATCCCCGAGAACCAAACCGGATCTCAACCAACACAAGGCCGGGTTACTCCTAACTGAGCAACAACTGACCGAATATGCCATCCCCCGGTCCTTTGGAACCTTTTTCCGAGAGCGCTCTCTAATCAATTCACACAATCATAACAAAGTGTTTTCAACATGAGTAAGTATCTGGGCTCCATACCATGATACCACCCTTTTCCAGAAGGAAATGGACACATCCTAAAGGGTGCTACCCCTCATAACCTTGCTGCTTCTTTCCTGTTTTGACCATTCACGGGGTGTGAGGCTCGACGAAGTCACGTCCACAAAAACACACTTTGTACAAAAAGCCGTGCTTTGGGTCAACAAATGATCAACACAATGATCACTAAGATAGACGATCAAATGAATGATCCTATCACAATAATCAACACAATGATCATTTCAGCATCACTCAGCATGTCACATTACCAAATTGGGAATATATCGCTGATAACTTCAACTATATAACCTTTGAGCATATACGTCTCAAAGAAGGGTGTTAAGCAAAGAATAAATTCTCCGCCACCAACAGAAATATATTTGAATGAAATCGGCTTTATATCTCAAATTGTAATGTCAGGCATACAATCCATACAAGTTTGTTCCGGGCTCGAACAAAACCGAAGGCACTTCTTACGAAGCCCTTGCAATACGGGTATTCACAATCCCGATCGAATTTCCCATCACTTAAGGAATCTCTATACCAGGAGCTACCCAGTGCAGAGACAATCGATAGGTCATCCTATCGCTTTCACAAATACTCGGTCTTCAACACCGATCTTCAAATGCAATTCATAACGACGTATCACATATTCGGAATGGGTTATACGACCCCATGGTCCTTTCCCGGTTAACCCGAATAGTGAGCGCTTATTCAAAAATAAGTGTGCATTCAAATTCAACCAATTCACATCAAATACCCATTCAAAGGGAAATACTGATAGTCGGTTATTGAACTATCACTGGATATGCACACATCACCAGATTCCAAATAATTTTCCAAATTATTTATTTTCCAAAATATCTTTACTAGATATATAATTTCAACACTTCAAAAATAAATCAATATTTATTTTTAACAAGTTTCACTTTCACATATAAATTCCTTAGTGAATTTATATTCCAAAATATTCATGCATATACGATTTCAATTATTCATTTCCAATTTATCTTCAAAAAGATAAATTCTAAATATTCACTTCTTATTGGAAAATATTTCCATACTTATTTAATAAGTAATTCACAATCATTTATTTTCAACACTTAGAAAATATTCAATATACTTAAATCGAATTAAGTATATATTTCATTCTTTAAGGAAATCATTCACTTAACATATTTATTTGGGCCAAAACGCATGTTGCGTAAAACATCGTTACGACAACCCAAAATCACTAGTATAGGGATTCGAATTTAAAATAGATATATAAATCCCAATATTATACAAAACATTTCCTTTCGGAAATCATTTACTATAACTACAGTGTTATAGTCCACCATTTCCTTTTATTTCTCGAAAACGTCTATTTCAACAATAAATGTTGAAATCTATGGTTTCGAATCTCAATCCCTTTTAAAACATCGTTAGATCGTTTTAATTCTATTTAAAACATTCACATTCTAAACAATTTCTTTAACGTGTTATTCACTATTCAAAAACGCGAATAAACTCCGTTAACAAACTTCATCTTTTCTATTCATTTTACTCTAAGGATTATTCACTGTCTAAAACGTGAATATAACTCTATTTCTAAGTTATAACAATTAACTTATCAAAATAAGTCGTTTGCGAATTTATAAAACAACGTTTATAAATTCCATTTCTATTTATTTATAAAAACTTCCTTTTTATAAATTTCTTTATTAACCTATCCCAGTTTATAACTCAATTATAAACTAAACGTTCATATTATAAGTTAATTACTTATAAAACGATTATTTTACAAAATCGTTCATTTAACTTCCCAAATTATTAATCTTAACTTATAAGATTGTTTATTTATCCAAAATTCATTCTTTCGATAACTTTATAAATTTTATAAACCTATTGCTTATAAAATTTCATTTATAACTTCACAGTTTATAATTTCATAAATTTCATTCATTTAGGAAATTCATTTTCACTACATTCAAACACTTATAAAAACTCGTTTTATAATGTCCATATTTCAATTTATAAATATCCATTTATAAATCTCTTAATATAAATCAGTTTATATTATTATTCTAAAACGTCTTTAAATTCCTTTATAATTTCATCATTTCGATTTATAAAATAATCAAATTTTATAAATCCTATATTTAAACTTTTATCATATATTCAAAAATCCAATCTAAATTATTTTATAAAAATCATTAGTTCATATTTCTCAAAAATCGACTTTTAATCGTATTTCTAAAAATCAGCTTTTTAACTATATTTCACAAAAACCATAATTTTTATAACTTTAAAAATTATAACGTTTATTTATTTATAATGGATCAATTCCAAAAATATAGTATATTTTCTAAATCACTTTTAAAATCATTTTAAAATCCCAAAATCTGGGTCCAATGATGCTACACACCAAATAGTCAATCACGACTAACAACGATATCATATATCGATATGATAATCCATCAAATATCAAAATATCTGAAATAAAATAAATACTGTTGAGGAATCCAGTTGGATCCCTCCAACCTGTTTCCTGCATCCAAAAACATTAGCACAATACCAATTTCGCTCCAGTACGAAATTATCGCGGTATATGTTCTTAATAAATATTATCCGCTTAATAACGGCGTAATAGGGTCTCATCCGCTAAACAAAAAATGCGGGAAATCAACAACTGCAATATATACATATGCCAATATATATATATTGCTATTATATATATATAATACCAATTTCACTGTTTATGAAATATTCGCGGTATATGTTTATATTAAATAACATCCGCTTACTAACGGCGCATAATGTCTATTTTAACAATCAATAATTTACAGTCATCATTCAAACATGCATTCAAATATTTTAAATCTAACTATTTAAAATAAAATCGAAATCTATTCGATTGAGTGAGAAGTTCTCACCTTGGTTTTAATTTCCGTTTTAGCTTTTATTTCGAATAAAATTAAACGCGCGTTTAATTTTACCCGAAATTCTCACTAACTCCAAACGACTCCAAACCAACTTCATCGCGTAGTGCTCGTCCATACGATTCCAACGCAACTGAGTTTGCATTTTTTCGACCTCGTATGAAAAAGTTATGCAGTTTTGAAGATTACACGAATTTATTTAAACTAATTATACAACAAATTTTATATTTTTATTTTAAACCTTCAAATCCATCTCAGCCATTGATTTCTGTTGCTCAAGATCTGGACCGTGCGCGCATACCTTCTTCCCCATCGTCACTCTACAGGCCGACACCCCCCTATAGCCGAACCCAATATCAACCATTTAGGGTTCCAAATCGCGACTTCATCTTTGATTTTGACAACGATCGGAGGCCGCCACTTCGAAGAGCATCTCGAACACCATCTCCTCCAGCCATCATGCTCAACTCGGTTGCACCCATTGCTCGCGATTCTAGGCCGAACGGCCTGCCTTCGTGGCTCCCCCACGACCACCACACAGCTCCTTTGTCGATCATCACCATATGGATCGAAAGATCTCACTTCGCTCTTCATTTTCTTAGTTGATCGTTTGTTGAATCTATGCATGTACATGAAGAGATTAAGGGTGGAAGTTGGACAATTTTCGGCCATTAGTTTCTTAATGGCGGCTGTGCATAGTTTAACCTAGGTTTTTTTTTTTTTTTTTTTTTTAATTTTAACTTCTATTTATAGAAAAAAGCAAGCGTAAACACTATTCATCCCGGGAATTCCGAACTCCGATTTAGGCGCCGTAACCAGCGTACCTAGGGTTTATCCCGCGTTCCGGACACAATGGAACAGGTTTCGGAAGCTAATTCGGAAGTATGTGCGAGTTATGGCTGAAAACGTTCAATTTAAATTAAACCGATTTAAATCGATTTCTAGGCGTTTTAATTTGTACCGGACAAACGGTAAATCCAATTGACTTGAAATTTGAAACCTTACAATAATATCACATTACGGATCCGATGAAACTGGTTTCGTCGAATTCCGAGACTTTTTGAAAAATGGCTATTTTGACTCGCCAAATTTAAATTAAAAACGATTCGATGCGTTTCGAGCTGCCACGCTCAAACGATAACTCCGATTGACACGAAAATTGAAATCCAGTAATAACTAACTATTACGGATCCAATGGAACTGGTCTCGTTCGATTTTGAGACTGTTCAAAAATTGACTATTTTACAGTCGATTATTAAATATTAAAATATTCAATTTTCACAAATTAACTTTTAATTCGATTTTAAAAGTTCTAAAATATTTCTATAACTCCAGTATGATTAAATAAAATTTTCCAAATTATTTTCAATCATATTTAACCCAATTTTCAATTATTTTCATAATTTAACATATTAAATTATTGATTTAATTATCTAATTAAATCCAAAAATTCAAATAAAAATTTATTTGACTTAAAAATTCACTTATAAATATTTAAAATTAATTAAATATTCAAATTTTAATTTAATAAAATTCTGGGTCGTTACAGTGTCCAACTTACGAAAATTTTGATTTAAAGGGGTATTCAGATGCAGATTATGTCGGTAGTCTAGTTGATAAAAAATTACTAGTGGAATGTGTTTTATGTAGAGACATTCATTAGTTGCATCACTTTCACAAAGAAAATATCTGAATAAATTTCATTTCAACTAATTTTCAATTGGCAGAGATTTTTACAAAACCCCTTCTAGAAAATAGTTTTTGTCGACTGCATCTCAATTTAGGAATTTTAGAAATTTGATTTTATATTTTTGGATTTGATCTTAAATGTCTATGTCAACTAATCTGACTCCCTACAGATTATCGAAAAGGAAAATAGTGACTTAAAATTTTTAATGAGTGTTGATATTAATCATATGCTATGGCTTGAGACGGTATATCTAGTAAATTTCTTTAAAAATTTAAACAAAATTTGTAATAACTTTTGTTGATAAAAATTCCATGACCATTTTTATTTCTATCATATTTCTAATGATCATCACTAATCAAAAATCAATATAATGTTTCAAAATGCGGTATCTAAACAGGAAATTATTCCTTTTTTTAATTAACTAGCAATAAAATTATCCAAAAGTACTCACTATCATTAAAAGTTCTCACGGTTATGCATGGATGAAGTACTTGTAATCTTTGATTATATGCTTACATGCTCATTTAAAAGTCCTCACGGTTATTCATTATGAAACACATATCAAAATTGATTATTAGTTAGGCGAGTTGATTCTAACCCCATTTAATAGTCCTCGTCGTTACGCGTGGTTAGAAGATGCTTGAAATTCATTTTTTAATAAAAATTGGGAATGCTACTAATTTCATTTAAAAGTCCTAACGGTTATGTACGGTTAGTAAGTATTCAAATCCCTATCATAAATATACCACAAATGACATGAGTATATGATTTTCTATACCAACATCATCCCTATCACTCTAAATGGAATATATGCCTAATAGAGTATTTATGATTTTTGTTTGATTTTTTATTAAAATTTAATATTATTATTTTTCTGAAAAATAAATGGTTCTGAAATTTAAAATTTATACACGATTAGGTATTAATGTTGTATTAATGTCTATCACTTTATCTCTTTTTCTTCTAACACTATTAATCTTTTGCTGATAACAAAAAGGGGGGAGAAGTTAAGATTTTGGAAAGCATATTCGCATATAGACTCATTGAATTATTATTTTATTTGCATATTTTTCATGCATATGTGAATGGGGAGCTTTGTTGTAGGGGAAGCATTCAAATAGGGGGAGCTAATAGAATTTATCAAGACCAAATACATTTAATAAAGTCAAAATCTTATTATATGTTTGTTATCATCAACAGGGGGAGATTGTAGAATATGCTAGTGTACTAGTGTCTGAATGTTTTTGATGGTAATAAACATATATATTCGTTTAAATGTGTTTTTTATTGTACTATTTCATTTTTCCACATGATTAAATAAATATTTGTTGAATAAAATAAATAACTCAGACTTCATATTCAAACAAATATTTTATTACAAATTCAAATAGTGCAAATTTGAGCTCTCACAACATTTACACATTTTCAATTTCAAACACAAGTTTCAATTACAACATAACTTTCACTTTACAATTTCAACTCACTACATATTCACTCAACACTCGTATTTGATCTTCAACTCTATTCCAACCTGCATCCAACATCTGAACTATCTGCAAAATAAGCACTGACGCAATAAAATTGAAATAGAAAATATTTTGCAGTTCTCAATAAAGATGTATTTTGAATATATTATTTTCCTCAGTTATTTGGTTTGTTCGTCATCATTTTCTTTTAATTCATCTTACACGAAAAACTTGTGACATGCATAGTGTATCACTATACATGCCACAAGGTCGTGCACACCGATATACACTTGCTTATTAAAATTGCAGGGATAGGTGGGCATAAGGTCAAACCCAAGCTTAGGCCGGATTCACCTCAAGTGCAACAAATACAAATACACATGCAAAGCATCAAATAAGTGAACAGAGCAATAAAATGTCAGAACCAAGACCAAACTCATGTGCACAAAACCAGTCCAGTCTCCAAAATGAAAACAACTTGTTCAGACAACAGCCTCAACCAGACCATCACACCAAGCCGTAACCAAGAGGAACCAGTGTACATGCATACAACAGACCACATGTCAACACGAAGTACATAAGTGAACATGGAGCCTCAACAAAATGTGCACACGTGAAGACTCAAAATGGGATAACATGCTTCAGTTCATATGTACATGAGTGCTTGCATAAGACCAGACTTGAAACAGGTGAACATGGCAACAAAACAGCCTCAACACAAAATGACCACATGATAACAGAGCTTCAAACATGGTTAAACCAAGTGTAGACTCAACAAGTGCACAAGGACAGATAAAAAGAAACAACATATAACTCTACAAAAGCTTCAAAGAATACAGTTCAATGCAACACAACATAGAAATGACTACAATGTAACACAACACAGAAATGACTACAATGCAACAAGACTTCAGAAAATATAGAATCAGAAAGCAAGCATACGAAGAGGATAGAGGATATGCATGCATTCAGACATGATCACATGAAAACAATACTACCATAATTGATGCCAGAGTACAAATACAACATGAAACCAGACCATCATAACCCAAGCACTAGAAATGAACATATAATACTCAACTAGACCAGGGTAGTGAACAAGACCACAATACATCAATGAAATGTGCAAACCACTAGACCAGTCCCACTCAATGCAACCGGGTTCAACCAACACAAAGACATGAAACCAGACTACAATGTCAAGTGCAGGCACACATACAACAAATCAAGTTAAAGAACATGAATGCAAAGCTTCCACCAGAACAAAACATCACGTGTACCAGACTTAAACTTGAAACAGAGGAAACTGAAGCCATGAACATATACAAGTCTATACAAGTAGACCATAACTCAAACAAAACTGAAGTGCACTAGATACAGCAAGCACAATAACATTGAAGCAACATGTACATACATATGCAACAGAGTGGACAACAAGGCACCAAAGAAATCACACACATATATGCATATATATATATATGCACATACATACATATATGTATGTATATATGTATGGAGACCATCATTACTCGAAGCAATGCAAGGCTACCAAGTCCAGATAAATGAAATAATAAGAACTCAGACAACTAATCAAAACGACATTAGCAGTTCAAACAAAGTCAAAAATATATCTCCAATTAAAGTACCGAGCAAAATAACCGATTAAGTAAAAACATTATCACAAATTCAAAATGCCGAAGTTATAGTGCCAGCAAAGAATGAAACCAGAGAAATAAACGAAGCAAATTCAAACTCATGGAGCAACACATATGAAATGAAGAAGTCAAAAATTATCAAGTCGCTCAAGCAATAATTGAATGGCCGAGCAAAGCATCACAAAAAATTCAAACATATTATATGAATGAGATTATAGGGTTTTAATCCCTATAAATTCCCATTGTCATCATTGGCATTAGACATCGAGTTCGAAAGCAAATTAAGCCAAGCATATTCACAAATTAAAAAGAGAAAATCGCATACCAGTTTTATTGATTCGAACTCGACAATTGAAGAAACCGCATGCGCTCAAGCTAGGGATCGATTGACGAACCAAACCAAAATTAAATTGATCACTTCAATCGATTGATATCAAGGCGGCAGCTTCAAGTACAAAATCCTAATCTTTGAAGAGGAACAAAGAAAGAACGGTCGAAGACTTTACACGAGAAAAATAAAAAAAGGGAAACTTCTTTTTGGTTATAATTTAAAGTGGGTCGGTCTTGAATTTTTTATTAGTCTTCACTTTTATATAATAGGGTTTTTTTTCTTTTTCATTTGTAACTTTCCTTTTGAAATCATCAAGTTGTGTAACTAGGTAAAAATACGGGGCATAGTTTGAGAATTCGCAACTCAATGGCTGAGTTATGGCAGGTTTTTGAGCTTAGAGTTAGGTTAGTCAAGTTAGCAGGTTTCACAAGTTTACTTGTGTTTGTAAGC
Organism: Allium cepa; assembly: GCA_030765085.1. Taxonomy (NCBI): domain Eukaryota; kingdom Viridiplantae; phylum Streptophyta; class Magnoliopsida; order Asparagales; family Amaryllidaceae; genus Allium; species Allium cepa. Next base: position 673,185,095 of record CM060935.1, on the reverse strand, counting down.
GTCTAACTACTTAATTTCTAGTAGATACCTTAGGGGTAGCACGTAGGCAGGTTATTGCCGAAGCTGGGTAAATCTGTGTGTGGTCTCTACCGCATTAATATCGGTTATTGTTTTTTTATTACCGCATTAATTTTTAATTTTCACCCTATTCACCCCTCCTCTAGGGTGAAAATCATCCTACACTAAAGGAGGAGAAGAAGCTGCAAGTGAGTAGAGGAGGCAACTGAAAATGGAACAATAAAAAAAGAAGCAGTTTTAGAGCAAGGACAACTAGAAGATGGGTAAATGGGAGCCCACTTGTTTTAACTGTGGAAAAAAGGGTTATCTAAGCAAGACTACAAGAATGATGAGAAGAAGTGCTATAATTTCTATAAGATCTGGCGTATCCAGAGAGACTATATCGAGCCATTGAAGCAAAAGCAGATGGTGAAGGCAAATGTTCTCAATATTGTTCCAACTTCGTCGACTGCTCCATCAGTGAAAGAGAAGGGGAAAGGCAATCTTATCTAAGGCATAAACAAAATCCTAATCAAATATGGAAAAAAATAAACATAAAAAAATAAATACGTAAATTTAAAATCTAAAAGTAATGCATTATATACGATTACCTAACGCAAACACCTAATGCTCGATTACAGCTAAATATTGCATGACTGAGGCTGATGATTACATGCAATTAAAACTAAATATAGTGTGAGAATAATGATTACTATTGAAAACTAGAGATTATAATCGAAGATTTATTATAATCAACAATTAGAACATTGATTTTTTTATGTCATGCGATCTTTTTAAAAGGGTAGAATTAGTAATGAAAAAGGTGAAAATAACCTAGCTAATAAGGACATGGAATATAGTTAAAAAATGATAGAGATATAACATTGATAAGTTTCAAAAAAAGATTTTTCCTAATTACCACCAATAGAAATCCCAAGTCCATTGTTATGCAACTGTGATGAATTCCTTAGAAATGATCTATTTTGAGGCAAATGTTTAAATTACAGTACATGGAGAAAGAAGCTAAGTGCTGGAGTTATATTATTTTAGTACTTTTCCATGTACTATTTATAATATTATATTTCCAGTTAGACTCTGTGTAGTTATTTTAGGAACTTTGTATATGGACTACGTATTATTGAGACATTATTTGAGATGTTTATTTTCAATATTTATATCTTACTTCCTTCCGTAGTGTGATTTGAAAGTGTAGAATGCTTTAAATTTTGTTTTAGTCTCTACATCATGTGATGTTTAAAACCGATGGCTCATACTTCTTGGAACGACATAAGTTCAAAAGTTCTATTAGGCTTTGAATTGGTGTGACCGAAGGTGCAGATAGTCACAATTGGTATCAGAGCCTAGGTTTAGAATTCCTTAGGTATTAGGTACGTACTAAAAGAGTGTACTAGTATGTTTTAAAAAAATTGGTACGACTTTACATATATATATATATATATATAACACTAATACACCCGTTAAATTCCATTAATGCTTAAACTATCTGAGGAATTCCTAATAGTTACTAATAATAGATACTGAGAATGAGCTGTCAAGTTGGAAATGATTCTGCTGAAGTGAGATTCCAAGCATAAACTTTCCAATATGGTTCCTTCGTTATCTACGAGCAAGAGGGCAAGCTGGGTTTAACCCCAATAGAGGGCCCGCAGCACAAGCACTAGGTGCCAGTCCTATTAATCCAACGGTCACAAACTTTGCCAAGCTATTTATAGACTTTTCAAATATACGAGGGAAGCCTTATGTAGGAACTGTATCCTTTATGGACTCGAAGGCATGATTACGTACTTATAAGAGGATATTTGGGTTATTAGGTCTGAAAGATTCCACTAAAAAGAAGTTGGCTGCTTGGGACTTGTAAGGAGAAGTTTATAAACTGGTAGGATGTGGCAGTGGCAGAGATGAAAGAGGAGGAGACAACTTGGGGAGATTTTAAGAGGCATTTTGAGACAAAATTTCTTTGTGTGGTAGAGCAAGGACTGCAGTTGGAAAAGTTTACACATTTTTAGCAAGGATATATATCAGTGGAGGAGTATGTAAATTTATTTAATGAGATGGCTAGGGTTGGGATTGATTTGATAAATACCCCACATAATAAGGCTTTGAATTTTGCAAAGGGGCCAAATCAACCTCTTCATGATTTGGTCCTTAGCCATATTTCGATGGGAGCTACTTATGAGGGATTGATGGAGATGGCTTTTCTTAATGGAAGCTCAATGGAAGATAAAGAAGCAAGAAATTAAGTGTAGGAGATGTGATTGGAAGGGGCATGTCATGAAATATTATAATACGAACCTCTCACAGTCGAATGCTATAAGTTCAATCAACTCGGAGACATGAAGAGGGAATGCCCAACTACACCAAAGACCTCGACCCAGGTGGTACCAGCTCATGCACTGGATGTTATTCCTCGAGTACTCCTCCAATGGTATATAAAGGGAAGAAGGTCGTAATTAAAGGTGCGTTAACTTTATCTGATTTAGCTATTCGTACCATATTTGACACTGGGGCATCACACCCTTTTATTTCAAGAAGACTAGTAGATGAATTACACCTAGAAATTAGCATAGGTACTGACATTATAGTTATATCAAGCCCTATTGGAGGATCGACTTACCTATAAATGATATTTATAAAGGTTTGAAGTTGTATTTTTCGGGGGTCGAGCTTGATTGTGATGCTTTTGTTTTGAGATTTTTTGGATTTAGTTTGATTTTAGCGATGGACAAGATGACAATGTATGGAGCAGTACTGATTATGACAGGAAGGTCATTCATTTGGGTACTTATAGCGGGCGCAATCTTGAGGTTTGTTGCGAGTTTAGAAATTCGATTATGTTGAGTTACCTATATTCTTTAGACCAGTTGCACAATGAGTTAGCATTAGTGTTAGTAATTCGTGACTACCCACACGTCTGTTCAGAAGTTACTGGTCCTTTGTCCCATAGGGAGATCGAATTTCAAATTTACCTCGAGGAGATTGCTAGACCCATTGCCTTACCTTTAAGGCATATGGTTCCTAAAAGAATACACGAACTAAATAAGCAAGTGAATGAAGTGTTGAGAAGGGCTTCATTAGGAGAAGTATTTCAAGATGGGAGCATCAATTGTTTCTACCACCAAGACCGATGGCTCTTTGAGGCTTTGCATCGATTATCGTGAGCTGAATAATCTAACAAAGAAGAATCATTATCTGTTGACCTCCATTAACGATCTCTTTGATCGGTTAGTTAGTGCAAAGGTATTCTCTTAGCTTGACTTGACTACCGGTATCCATCAGTCGTGTAGGCGAAGACAGTATTGAGAAAAATGTTTTTTGAACAATTGACGAACTTTATGAGTGGTTAGTCATGCCATTTAGACTGACCAATGGAACAATATAATTTTTCGACCTTATGAGTCAAATTTTTAGAGGGTTGCTAAATAAGTTCATGGTGGTATTCATTGATGACATTCTGGTCTATTTAAAGAGCAAGGAAGAGCATAGTTTGCATTTAGAAGAAGCACTCAATACTCTTTGTGAGAATAAGGCAAGGGCAAAAAATTTCAAATGTCACTTTTGGCATAAGAAGGTTTGTTTTTTAGGACATGTTGTTTCTGAGCATGGACTGGCGGTCAATCTTAGTAAAGTTACTATAGTACAGGAATAGCGTACATCAAAGTTTGCCATGGAGGTGAGAAGTTTCCTTGGTTTGATAGGCTATTATAGGAATTCATTAAAGACTTCACTAAAATTTCTGTTCCTTTGACCCGCCTTGCCTAGAAAAATTTGGCTTTATCGTAGGACTTAGTATGTAAGGACGCTTTTATTAAGCTAAAGGAGTCATTAACTACGCAGCTGTTTTGGTACCACCTGATGGTTAGAAGACATTCATGGTATATATCGATGCTTGCGGTACAAGATTGGGTATGGTTTGATGCAAGAAAGGAGAGTCGTAAGTTACGCTAGTCAAAAATTGGAAACCCATAATACAAACTATCCCACCCATGATCTTGAATTGACATCCATTGTTTTTATCATGCAGGAATTATCTTTTAGGAAAGTGGTTTTAGCTATTTACGGATCATAGGTTCGTAAAGTATTTGTTATCCTTGAATAATTTGAATTTAACGTAGCAGAGCTGGATGCATTTTTTGGCATTGTATGATTTCAGTGGATCTTACATTCTAGGCAAAGGTAATGTTGTAGTCGATGCCTTGGGTAGAAAGCATGTGATGGTAAGCCCTATGTTCTTGGAATGGAAATATTTGGAGATCATTTCTACATTCAATTTTTGACCTTCATCAGACAACACATCGGGATTGTTAGCGGCTATGGATGTATAGCCTACACTAGTGGACTGTATTGGTTCAGGTCAAAAATGAAATGCAGAGTTGTTGGATATTTTCAAGAAGTTGGGTAGAGTTGAACATTTAAGTCATTTGAGTTGTTATTCCATTGACTCAAAAGGGAGGTTGTAGAGAGATGGTATACTATGTGTTCCTCTCATTATGGAGTTAATTGACATGGTGCTAGCAAAGTCCCATCATTCTAGGATGACTATTCATCCTGGTGGTGACAAAATGTATTATGATATTAAGAGAGTTATTTGTTGGCATTGTATAAATAGGCATGTGGTGGAGTGTTTGTCCAAGTGTGTGATGTGCCAAATGGTAAAGGCAACCATTAGCTATTCCGCAGTGGAAGTAGGGGAGTGTCTCTATGGACTTCATCGATGGACTGCCTAGGAGTATGAGGGAAATGAGAGTATTTGGGTCATGGTCAACTAACTAACCAAATTCACTCACACTATTCTGGATAGAAGTATGAGGACAGTTGCGTCTTTGGCGGCCTTATATGTGAGAGAGATAGTTCTGTTACACGGAGTTCCTTCTAGCATTGTTAATGGCCGAAACATGCTTTTCTCCAGTGAGCTTTGGAGGAGTCTTCAGAAGGCTTTAGGCACTTAGTTGAATTTGAGTACCATGTATCATCCTCAGACAGATGGATAGACTGAGAGGGTGAATCGAGTATTGAAAGACTTGCCTCAGATGCGTATTTTAGACTTTGAAGGCTCTTGGGAAGACCCCTCGCCCTTAATAGAATTTACATATAATAATAGTTATTAAGCAAGTATTGGGATGTCACCATTTGTGACATTGTACGGGAGGCCTTATAGATCACCATCTTATTGGTGGGACACTATAGACCTAATCATTCTTGGATCCGACATGACGAGGGAAACTTTGAAGAAAATTGACTTCATCTGTAAGAGGATGAAAACTGCACATGATAGACAGAAACATTATGCTAATAGGAGACGTACAGAGTTTAAGTTCATAGTGGGTGACATGGTCTTTGTGAAGGTATTACCATTTAAACATGTCATGAGGTTTGGTAGTTACAGAAAGTTAGCACTAAGATTTGCAGGGCCTTTTTGATCACAGGTAGAGTGGGGAAGTTAGCTTACATGGTAGAGATTCCTGTGAAGTTGGTAGAAGTTTACAATGTTTTTCTTGTATCACACTTGTGAAAATGTCCACACGATCCAAAAGCTATAGTCGAGCTGAGTTGATTAGAAGAGGTGGTAGTGGAAAGAGTGTCTCATGTTCGCAGTGCACCAATCCGCATCATTGAGCAGGGAACAAAGTGACTCTATAATAAAGTCATTAAATTAATTAAGGTCCAGTGGGGAAATGACCCAGCGGAGAATACATGAGAGCTAGAGGAGAAGATCCGAGCTACCCAATCAGAGCTTTTTTCTAGTACATTCCAATTTTAGTTAACATAATTACTTATAATCTTAGGTTTTAGCATAGTGGACCCTATATGTACGGATGTTTGGATGTTAGGAATGGTTGTCAACGTGTCATTAGGACATGTTTTGGTTGATGGTTGCTAGTGAATGTATTTATGAAGTTGATAGTTGCATGCATGGGATAATATATTCAGGTAAGCCTACACTTACACCATCCTCATTTATTTGATAAAGTTATATGCATATGGTTGCAAAATATGTATTTAATGGTTGCTCGTTCATATAAAATTGTAAGCATGGGATGATGCATACATGTTGGATGCATGGCATAAGAATGAGCATTTCAAGAGGTCGACTAGTTCAGGGGGTCGCCTAATTTTTTTGCGTTAGTTATCATAGCATTCCATATATAATATATATGTACATGTTGCATTAGAAATTTAAATTAAGGATAATGGTTGCAAGTGGTTGATGGTTGAGTAGATGGTTGTAGATGTTAGTTTCCATATATGAGAGTTACATTTTTCCGTCCCTAAAGATTTCTTGGAACAAAATCCTTTTAAGGGGTGAAAATGTAATACTCTTAAAAGTAAATAGAGGATTTTTAATTAATTAACAAATTGATAAAAATAAAATAAAAAAAATGAAAGTTGAGCAAACATGAGAACATCACTACGAAACTTACATCTTTGTGTTTATGATAATTTTATGGAAAACATTCATATATAGAGTATGATCGAAGTTCAAACAAAAAAGTTATTAACGTTTAAAGATTTGAAGTAAAAAATGATTCAAAATATATTAAAGAAACAAGTTAACAAAGTAAGTAAATTAAGGAAGAATTTAACTTTAACCAATCGACAATCAATATAGGACCGATCGACACCTAACGATGGACTGTTTTTTAATGAAGGATCGACCAGTCAACGTTTGTCGACTAGGGTTAACCTAGGTCTAAACAGCTTGGATTTTATAATATTAATCGAATGGCTATTGTATATTCTACTGCTTATAGATAAGGACGTGACCCTCCATCTTACTATTCAAAAACCATGGTGTAGCCAACAACAATACGTTCAAATTTTCCTTCTCTTCCAAAATCTCCATCCCCTCCAACTATAAACCAAAATAAAAGTAAAATTGAAAATAAAGTCGAATCAAGTAAAGGAAATAAATAGATAAACAAGAAGAGGAGATTGAAGGTGGGCTTGGAAGGAAGAGAGCTTCAAGAGGTGAGTGGATTGATTGTTAAAAATGTTGTTTCATAAGCAATTGAGTTTGTTTATAGTTACTTGATCTAGAATTGATTTATTTTAATTTCAGATAATAGATTCCAGTCGAATTTTATTTTAAATAATCAAGCTCATCTATGTATAAAAAAAGGAAAAAAATGTGAATCTTATATACAGTAAAAATTAGAGAAAGTGTACTAATTTTTTTTACTGAAATCATATAGATCCTTATTGATAAGAACTTAGGCTAAATAAAGCAAAGTTGAAAAACTTCCTATTTACATTGAATTAACCTCGAGATTTAAATATTTATAAAACTATAATTAGATATGTATAATTATTCTACATAAAAGGATGCAGTACATACATATCATAAGTTAATAGTTTTAATTTACGTAAACAAAATTATTGATTATACAAGAAAATCACTTGAATAATACAAGAAGGGAACGGCGAAAAATCAAATTAGAGAAAGTATAAAGCCAAGGGGAAAATAATGTTTAGTGTTGGCTAGAATAATAACATATAATAAAATCAACATTGAACATACGTTCTGGAATTAAAATTCGTCGGTTGACGACCGGACTTAGCTAGTTGACAACAAGTGGTCGACCACTAAGATACAAGCAGTCTACCAATTGTTGACGAATGACACAGATTGAACGTCGGCTTATGTAACGACCTCCCTTTTAGATCCCCAATGTTGATACTAATATATCCATGGTATTCACGTGTTGAACACCCAAGTGCTGGAAAGACAGAACGTTAACGTAAAGAAAAGGAAGAAAAAGAAAAGGAATAAGAAAGAGAAAAACAAAAACATCAGAAACTCACATGCGAAATGATAACATATAATATCAAAAGCTAATCTCCAGCGCTACTCTAATATACATAACATTTTAGAGTAACTAATCAGAGTACTATAATAAGCCTAGACAGTTACAACAACAAGTCCTTACAATTGCTGATATATACATAAAGTAATGCAGCGAAAATACGAATACTATAGTAGGTAAACATCCAGCTCCTCTCTAAGAGCCTAAGGAGCATCAACGAAAATCTGTCTTTCTTATGGCACTAGAAAGAGAACCTATAAAAATATGAAAAAAAATAAAACCAATGGTTAGACATAATTCTCGTGTGAGGAACTCAAGAAATATGTGTGATATATTGCAACACCTTTTAATACCGTCGTAATAGTTATTCCCTCAAAAGAGACAAACCATATAATAAGTACATATCACAATATAATAGATAATGTTTAGGGTGAAGAATACAATGAAAAATAGCTATGCCACTTGTATTTCACGACACAAGAATATTGAAATATAATCAAAATCGCTAAGGCACGTTAGCATATGGATTTTCCATTGAGATGCCTCTAGCTTGAAAACTAAACTGGATCTTCATGACAACGACCAAAAAATATCTTCCAAGTATCGTATATCTCTAGATAGAATATACCATAAGACAAACACAACAGGCTCACACCTGAACATTTTCATAAACCGCGTGGAACCCAGTATCATCAACTCCGGCACGTAACATCTATAAGCATACTCTAAATACTAGAGTTAATGTAACCCCCATAGGTTAGCTAAATTCCCAAGATTATGCATCATACTCTGTCTTGAACCATATACTGAACATGAAGTCACCTTTAGCATCTCAACACACAAGCCATAACTCGAACAGATCATGAATCCCCAAATGGATTCCAGCATATCGAAAGATCACCAGCCTCTACATGGGTTCAAGCATCTCGAGCAGATTTCAAATCTCCATATAGATTCCAAAATCTCAAACAGATCCACCTCCAAAATATAAAGCACGTATCTCAGTCTTGAATTAGTTTTTGATAAGTAAAACAATTACCGATCTTGGTCCCTTTATGACTAAATTGACTAATTTCTGGTTTACTTAACTCCATTCTTTCAAAAAATAAACAGACAACAATAAGGGTAAGGATCATCTCATATCCGAATGGATTTCCTTATCATTTGTCCTAAAAGAACGAAATGAGTTTATATGTAGGTTATGTCATCACCAAGTGAATAACCACAACATATCATTCCCGTGTTTCTTTCTAATACTCCCTAAATTAATATAGTTGTATTCAACAACAATAATAACGATTGCATATAAAAACCAAGTCTCATATACTTATCGCGTTTCCAACCATCCCATCTTTTGCTATCCCTTCGTCAAGAATGAAGCCTAGTAGGTTAGAGCACTATTACTTCTACACCCTACTCGAATCATTATTCTTAAATCTCATAGATAGGAACAAGTCTACTTTGTCGGCTTTAGTGGTAAGTACATGACTAAATACTTTCCATAAACAAATAAACACACAAGCACGATTAACACACAAAACACAATCAAGTCACATAAGTGAGATCCCTTTTTTAATTTAATTAATCCTATATTAATTTAAACCACTCTATTAGTAAAACTTCTTTACCTAATAAAACTTTTTCATATAATTAAAACTTCATCCTTCAAGTAAAATCCCTTCCTTTAATTAAAAATTCTTTCTTTAGTTAAAACTTCTTTTAATTTTTTAATTAAACATCCATATTAATTAAACTCATTTATTAATTAAGCTCCTTTATTAATTAAACTCATTTATTAGTTAAACTTGTTTATTAATTAAACTTTGCTTATTTATTAATCTTCCATTGATAAAAGATATGTACTTGTATTTACTATTTACTTATTTATTATTCACATATTTTACTATTCACATACTATTTACATATTTCACTTACTTCAAAATATAATCAAAGAGGTTAAAAACAAATATTACTAAAACATTGTTACTATAAACGCCTTCTCTTATATAAATTAAACATATTAGTCCTCGTAACGACTCGGTATTTTGAACCGTTCAAGTCGACAATCATCCACATATGTCAAACTTGAATTGCTCAAAACAACAGATTTTAAATTTATATTTAGCAAAACTTAAGCATATACGGTAAATAAATCAATCATAGAATCATAGACATGGAGTAATTTGACAATAAGCAGCGGAAATAGATAATTAGTAGTTCATGAAGCTACTATATAAACATCGGAGTTTAAAGTAAAATACAACAGATATTTGATACACAGAAGTTATTAATACAAATGTAAACAAGTCTAAACAAAGCAACTAGAATAAACTGAAGTAACTAGAAAGCTGAGAAGAAGAGACAGATCTTCAAATAAAGCTCCAAACTCCAAAGTGAGCCTCAAATGTTGTAACACTCAGTCTGACCCGAGCATAAAACAAAAACACAAAACACTCGAGTCAAGATTAACATTCTTATATCAGTACATTCAACTCAAGTGAAATATCAAATGAAATATAAAATAACTTAAAGGATGTTTGGGATTCTTATCCTTTAAGGATCGGTTAAACTATCCTCATACATAGTACAACATACATGTGACAATCCGATATTTTCAGCCATTCGCATCCACACATGTCAGATTTGAATTACTCAAAATACCGCATTGTAAATAAATTTGGAGCAAATGAAACAATCATAGAATCACAGACACAGATATATCAGAATAACTCGTAGCGGAAATTAAAATACCATAGTAGTTCATGAAGTAACTATAACAAAATCTCAAAACAAAATACATAATATCAGTCTAAAAAACATATACAATAGAAATCCCAAATACATAGAAGTTCATAAATACCAGAGCTGAAATAGAACAACTAAACTAAAATGGATAGATACTAAATAAGCAAAATCTCCAGCAATTCCTAGCTCCAGAAAAGAAATCCAAAGCTAAGCTGTAAATACTCAGGCTGACCCGAGCGTAAAGTAAAACACAAAACACTCGAGTCAGGACATACATACTTATATAATGTAAAACAACTCAAGTGAATTGTAGTAGTAATGCACAATAACTTAAAGGATGCTTGGGATCGCCCATCCTCTAAGGATCCTTTAAACCATAAATAAAATACATCCCGTGGTTAAAATTCCAAAATGGTATTTTATACTTCCAAATCAAATATCATTTCAAAACTCTATATCATTTCAAATTCATTTCAAAATAGCAAAATATCATATCCTTACAAAACCTCATTCATTATATTTAATTTAAATACCATTCCAAATCACATTTCAAAATAGTTTATATTTCAAATCAAATATTCCAATTAAACCATTTAAAAATGAAATTATTATATTTAATAATCAAATATTAAATTTCTAAAAAGTTTAGCCTTTTTAGAATTCATTTATTCACCTAAATTTATTAAAACGGTGAAATTTCAACTTTCACGTCACTTAGAAAATGCGACGGTAAATTGCATTTGAGAATAATTCAATTTAGCAAAGACAACATTTACAGAAATGCTGTAATAATTCAAGTTTCAAATGAAAGCTTTAGTTCAATTCTGCAACTACAGCACTTACAAAGTGCTGTAATAGCCCTTAGTTCATTTTGCCTTTTAGTTCATTTGTATCAATTACAGCATTTAGAAATGTTGCAATATCCTTTACTTCAGAATTGATAGCATTTCTAAAATGTTGTTAATTAAATTTCAAATTTTCAATATAATTTCATTAACAATTAAAATTTAATTTAAACCATTTTTAACTTATAAAAAATATATTTTCTCACTTTAAAAATAATCATTTAAATACCCATTAATTTATGATTATATAAAGTGAGATTTTCATAAAAAAAGTCAAATGTTAATAATTTACTTATTAAATTAATGTACAATTTTATAACATTTCATTTACTTTAAATTTTAATTAAATTTACCATTTCATAAATTAAATTAAATTCCATTTTATTCCTTAACTTTAAAAACCCATTTCACATTTTCCAAGTTAAGTTATATTTCAAATTTCAATTATAAACATTTATTTATTTATCTATTTTTAATTTACAGAAAATCAATAATACTTTATAAAAATCATTTTAAATTCAAAATAAAATCAAATTATCATACTTTCTTACTTAATTTAAACTACATTTAAAAACCAAATCATAAATTCCAAAATTTACTTATATTTCAAATTCTCCTCTACCATTTATTTATCTCACTTATTTAACTTATGGAAAATCACTAATATTTTTTAAAAAATCATTTTAAATAAATTTAAATCAAAATATCATAATATTTACAATTTTATAATATTTCATAAATTCTAGACAAATATATATTAATAACGGGTCTGTATACAATTTCTAACCTAAGTCAAATGATACGGATAATATATCATTTCAATCCGTAATTCACAAAGAAAACCCGGGTTCTATCATTTCAAACCCGCAATCCCAAGTAAAATGAAACAAATAAAAATCGCTCAGGCCTATCTTTTCAGCCCATAATGATTTTTCCCTATTCTAAAGTCCGTTCGGGTATGTATCATTTCAACCCATAGTGATTCTAATCTACATGGAACTTGCAGTGTGATAAACTAATATAAATAAGCAGAGTAGCATCATATAACAGTAACAGATGATATGACATGTGTATAAAAAGGGGTGAACATCATATGATCGTAGCATAGGCAGGTGTAACATGATAATATAATTTACAGATTCAAGTGGTGTCAGTTTATTAATTATATAAGTACAAAATTTCTGGTGAGAAATACTCACCTCTACAAGCTAGAGATAACAAATTCAGACATACAACAGAGATACGGAAAGCACGAAAGCACAACAATGATTCAAGTGAGGGAAAAGCCAAAATAGTTGTCTTGTTACATATCAAACAAAACAATATATAGGACATGAATTTCAACACCAAATATAACATTAAACAAGCTAGAAATTATACACAACAAAGAATCTAAACAACTTCACAAATACAATGCTCGACCATATGGTGATAAGGCACGGCCATGGTGGTGTATTTGGTAAAGTATGGGTCCAACATGGTCGGCCTAGCTTGGGTATGAAGGAGTGGAAGTTGCTTATGCATGAACAACACAAGTCAAGGCAACAAAGACAATTTGTGTGCATCACAAGCTCGCTCATGGCTCCAAGGTGGCATAGCCATAACTGGTGGAGGTTAGGATATGGTGTAGAAGTGGCTTAGGGTCAGGTATAGGCTGGTGGAAGTGGTGCAAGTGGTGGCCAAGAGATGTGGTGAAGTGGTGGAGCATGTTGAGTTCGGCTATGGTAGTTTCAAGGGGTGTTTGCTAATTTTGTGTGGAGATTTTAACCAAGGGTGGCCACGGCCTGACAAGTCAGAGGTGATAGGTGATGGTTGCAGTCGAGTGAGGTGGTGGTGAAGGTGGTGGTGAAGGAGGAGAAGCTATGGCCGTACACACATAAGTGAAAGCAAGGCAAAATATCACTAAAACAAGAAGTAAAGTAAGAAAAAAAATAAAAATCATTACCAATTTTTTTCTCAGGAATGATGGCAGAAGTTTTAGAGATGAGAAGTGAGATTTTGTGCATGAGAAAATAAAAGAAGTGCAGCTGAAGAAATGAGATAAGGTCAGCCTCATCAATGCAAGTGTTGATTTGAAAAGTCAATGGTATATGAAAAGTTTAAAACTCTTTATATTTCCTACTTTCTTTTTTACATTTTAAACACATGAAAATGAAAATAAATAAAAGCAAAACAAAAAAAATAAAGTATGAAAGTAAATAAATAAATAAATTTTAGATATTTATATTAATTAACAAAATAGCTAAATAATAGAAACCAGGGTTTAAAAATGAAAAATAAAATACAATAAGCATTGGAAAATTATAACATCACTTTAAAAAAATGTTTTAAAATAAAAATATATACCTAACATGTCATATATCACATATTAGAACATGATATGACAAATAAAAATAATATTTATATAAATTAAAACAAATGATTTTATTAAATAAATCAGTTTACATACATATTGTAAAAAGCATAACTTTCACAATATAAATCGGATTTCAACGAAACGAAAAGCAGTATTCTTGAAATTTAATGTATTTTCATAATGAAAGATAAAATTCAAGAATTCATTTGAATTTTAAATTTAAAAGTCAAAGTTTGACCAGATTGACCAAAATCCACATTTTTTGGAAATATTCAATTTATTCAGGTTTGGAATTATAATTCATAGAAAAATCAAAATTTATAATTAAAATAACAAAATTTATCCATTTTAATAAATATAATATAGTTTTTAAATCATCCATTCAATTTAAAATAATTAAAATATACAATTAAAATAAATCACAAAATTCAGGGTTGTTACACTCTCCCCCACTCAAGTCTTTTCGTCCTCGAAAAGTATGAACAAAAGAAAAGAAAGATAGACAAAGAAAATAGTACATGGGAAAACAATTTCGGATTCGAAGCACGAATGCTCTCCTCCACTCCCAGGTACAATCTCGATCATCGGTACTCCATTATACTTTGATCAGACTAACAGATTTCCTTCTTAGCTGCTTCGTACCTCTGCAGACAATACGAAGTGGCTTACTCTCGACAGTCAGATTAGACTCAATATACAAACCATCAAGAGTAGAAGGCTGAACAAAAAGAGATGGGTCAAGAAGATACCAGAGAAGATGTGAGACATAGAATACATCATGCACTCCAGAACGTTTCTCGGCAAATCCAAACGATAAGCCAAAGAACCAACTCTTTCCATAATACAAAAAGGACCCTCAAAGAAGAAGAAGGTAGGAAGCTAGAAGGAAAAATAGGTTAAAAGACAAGGATGAACCATTATTTTTAAACCATATACATTTTAAATATTTTATAATATGATGAATAGTCATTGGATTCAAATTTGTTAGTTCGAACTAAACAATATTTAAAACATTTTAAATTATTTAGAAAAGAAAAATAAATGATCAAAATATCCTTTATATAATACTTTATCAAAATACTTTTATAACTCGATGTCTTAACAAGTTTACTTTCATTCCTGCAGACTCTGGCTATGCGTTGATCATGCGCAAAACTAGAATTCTCCAGGTACTTAGTAGACTTGTTTCAATACCCAGTGAAAACACTGGAAAACCATTAAAAACAGATATGGAAAGTACAATCCAAACAAAACGACCAAATCAAAACATTTGTCTAACCATGGATCGTAGATACACAATGGTTACGCCTGGATCCCATAGGAAACATCCGTACCTATAAGCTATCTCAGCCTGTAAATTATGCCATGATGACTAGTAGATCGCATATACACAATGGTTACGCCTGGATCCCCTAGGAAACATCTGTACCCTTAAGCAATCTCAGCCTGCGGATTTCGCTACTAATACGACCTACATAGATCGCAGGATACACAATGGCTACGCCTGCATCCTCCAGGGAACATCCATACCCCCAGGCCATCTCAGCCAGGCGAATTACGCTATGCATTCGTGTTCATAAGACCATGGAGATCGCCATGGAATTCGATGGACACTCGAGTATCATATCCGAAAAACCCAAATCAGAAAGAATAATATCGATAGAATGAATCCACAGTGTGGCCATAAAGTGGATATCAAGCAGAAAACACTTTGCATATCTTTACTTCGAAAATATGTATCACATAGTACCTTTCAAACCACTTTCAAATATCATAAAGTCCATTATATATAAGATTCCATTTCAAATCGAATACTTTCCAAAATCAATAGTTTATCAAATCATATTTATATAAACTTCGACTATATAAGATTTATCTTTTCAAATTGAGTACCTTTTCAAATCAACAGTTTTCAAATCAACAGTTTTCAAATCAACATCATACTTATACAAATCCATTTTATATAAGTTCGATAACTTCCAAATCAAGTATTTAGTAACACATGGTTCTCAAATTTCAATCTATTTCAATATCAATTCAGTTTCAAAATCATATATGATTTCACCAAATCATTTCTTCCAAATTAAATATCTTCAATTTCAAAGTTTCTAAAAATAATAGGTTTAGGAAATAATCCAAATTTCCAAATATACAAAATTTAAGTCAAACAAATTCATTTCCAAAAATCATCATATAAATATTAGGTTTTAAATTCCAATCTATTTTCGAAACCAAATATTTTTCTCAAAATCAATTACACTCAAAATGGTTCCCAAGTTTATAACTATCCCTTTAAAACCCTTAAACTATTTATTTCTATTCAAAAGATCAATTTACCTTTTTCAAACTATTTAAAACTCAATTTTATTCAAACATTCCAAAACTAAATTCCACATCACTATAGTTCAAAATAATCTTATTCATTTACTTAACAAAACAGTTTCAACTCATTTACCTAATCAAATGATTTATATTTTTCCAAGATTTCTTAGCTTTGAAAAATTAAACCTTGATTTGGAAGTGCCCGAACTTTTTAATATAGTCGAAGAAATCATATTTAAATCCAAAAATTGGAAATCACCAACAAATTAGTAAATCAATTCCAATAGATAAGGTTATACCAAAACAATCTGAAACTCGAGGACTGAACACCAGCTTACTTAAATCATTTCATATATATATATATATATATATATATATATATATATATATATCTTACGAATATCAAACCATAATTCGAAATCTGAAATCAAAATTTGGTTTCACAAAATCACTCGCATAGCAAAGCTACTAGAGTGGCCTCTCCCCCACTCAGAAACTCGAAAATCAATGTCGATGAAGCATGCATTCATCACCGAAATTATTTTCCAGCGACATAAGTGGGAGCTAGACTTTTATTTTCTTGAAACTTCTTTGAAATCTCTTCTAAATCTTTAGAATTCATTCGAATACATTTGAAACATTTTTATTCGAAGAAATATCTTTAAATCATATTATTATTATATATATTTCCAAAATCTTAAAACCAATTTCGAAACATCGGAGTTCGGTTCCTCAAAATTCAAATTTAAAACCCTTCAGTTATAAATCATTTTTATTTAAATCAAATTTCTTATAAATTTTCAAAATTTCAAATCCTTTCGAAACTTCAAATTTTTAAAGAAAAATATATAATCCTTATCGAAAACATTTCACTTTTATATACAAAATAGCGTCATCCTTATCAAATAATAATTTTGATGTATGGACAAATTCAAAATACAACCAAACACAAATTTCCAAGGGATCTTTTTCAAGGATGGATTTCAAAACAAATAGAGATTCAAATTTCATATCATACGAAAACAGGAACATAAATATCTTTAGTTTGACAACTTCAGCCAAGCAAAGGATAAAATAGAGTTCACCGAATGCAAAGTAACATACTACAGATAACAACCAGATCCACAGAATGCCACTCCTACATAAACAATGCATTGGTATTAATTCTACCTGGTGGTACTGCAACGGGTCCAGAACACTCCACCTCAGTATTCCCCCAACTTCTACATTTCCAGCATAAAAGCACTACACTCCCATCTTCCTTAGTGAACATCGGGTACATAGCTTTCTTTCCATGCTGTCTCTCAGGACAATCTCTGGCTATATGCCCAAAATTCCTACAAATGTAGCGAATGGTTGATAGTCCAGTTGATGTAAGAAGTGCAGGTTTCACTTTCTTCACCATCAGGCAGTGACTTGGAAAGTGACCCCTCCGGCGTTTAAAATAGAAAATCTCGGATCGAAAGCGCTTGCCCTCACTCTTCTTACCTTTATCTCTCTTCCCACACATGGCTGCATAACATCCCTTCTCCTGACACCGATAACAAATGACATGGTCACAAGGACCAGGTCTTGCCCTTTCCCTCCACAGCCTTTCCCACTTCTCGATTGTTTCCTCCCGTTCCATATGGGCTAATGCTCTTCATGCCCGACGAGCTGCTTTCTGCTCTTCCGATCTTGCCATAACTACAATAGCTTCCTATCAAGAAAAGAGTCTGGATCAACAAGATAGAATTTCCAAATCCTAGTAAATCCTAACCAAATAAATTACTAACAAGATGGATACCGAAGGAATAAAGTTTAGAAGATCTTGATTCCAAAATAAGAAGATTTTTATACTAATATAATCTTTGAAAATCCTTTAAAAATTATTTGGAAATCATTTTATACTTCAAAAATACGTTCTCTCACAAGGGAATGATTCTGAGATTGATTTCACTCATTCTAGGGTATTTCTACCCTATCTCTAATGAGTTTTTGCTCTGCAGGCTATGGTTTGACTTAAACCAATGCTCTGATACTAAACGTAACAACCCGATATTTTCAGACATTCGCATCTACACATGTCAGACATGAATTTCTCAAAATACCGCATTGTAAATAAATTTGAAGCAAATGAAACAATCACAGAATCACATACATAGATATATCAGAATAACTCGCAGCGAAAATTAAAATACCATAGTAGCTCATGAAGCTACTATAACAAAATCTCAAAACAAAATACAAAATATCAGTCTGAAAAACATATACAATAGAAATCCCAAATAGATAGAAGTTTATAAATACCAGAGCTGAAATAGAATAACTAAACTGAAATGGATAGATACTAGATAAGCAAAATCTCTAGCGATTCCTAGCTCCAGAAAAGAAATCCAAAGCTAAGCTGTAAATACTCAGGCTGACCCGAGCGTAAAGTAAAATACAAAACACTCGAGTCAGGACATACATACTTATATAATGTAAACCAACTCAAATGAACTGTAGTAGTAATGCACAATAACTTAAAGGATGCTTAGGATCGTCCATCCTCTAAGGATCCTTTAAACCATAAATTAAATACATCCCGTGGTTAAAATTCCAAAATGGTATTTTATACTTCCAAATCAAATATCATTTCAAAATTCAATATCATTTCAAATTCATTTAAAAATATCAAAATATCATATCCTTCCAAAACCTTATTCATTTTATTTAATTTAAATAACTTTCCAAATCATATTTCAAAATAGTTTATATTTCAAATCAAATATTCCAATTAAACCATTTAAAAATGAAATTATTATATTTAATAATCAAATATTAAATCCCCAAAAAATTTATCCTTTTCATAATTCATTTATTCACCTAAATTTATTAAAACAGTGAAATTTCAACTTTCACAGCACTTAGAAAATTCAACGGTAAGTTACATTTGAAAACAATTCAATTTAGCAAAGAGCATTTACAGAAATGCTGTAATAGTTCAGGTTTCAAATAAAAGCTTTAGTTCAATTCTGCAACTATATCACTTACAAATTGCTGTAATAGCCCTTAGTTCATTTTTGCCTTTTAGTTCATTTGTATCAATTACAGCACTTAGAAATCCTGTAATATCCTTTACTTCAGAATTGATAGCATTTATGAAATGCTATTTCAAATTAAAATTTAATTTAAACCATTTTTAACTTATAAAAATTATATTTCTCATTTTAAAAACAATCATTTAAATACCCATTAATTTATGTTTATATAAAGTGAGATTGTCATAAAAAAATCAAATTTTAATCATTTACTTATTAAATTAACGTACAATTTTATAACATTTCATTTACTTTACATTTTAATTAAATTTACCATTTCATAAATTAAATTAAATTCCATTTTATTTCCTTAACTTAACTTCTAAAACTCATTTCGCATTTTCCAAGTTAAGTTATATTTCAAATTTCAATTATAAACATTTATTTATTTATCTATTTTTAATTTATAGAAAATCAATAACACTTTATAAAAATCATTTTAAATTCAAATTAAAATCAAATTATCATATTTTCTTACTTAATTTAAAATACATTTAAAAACAAAATCATAAATTCCAAAATTTACTTATTATTTCAAATTCTCCTCTACCATTTATTTATCTCACTTATTTAACTTGCAGAAAATCACTAATATTTTTAAAAAAATTAAATTAAATTTAAATCAAAATATCATAATATTTACAATTTTATAATATTTTATAAATTCTAGAAAAATATATATTAACCATGGGTCCATATACAGTTTCTAACCTAAGTCAAATGATACAGATAATATATTATTTCAATCCATAATTCACAAAAAAACCCGGGTTCTATCATTTCAAACCCGCAATCCCAAGTAAAATGAAATAAATAAAAATCGCTCAGGCCTATCATTTCAGCCCATAACGATTTTTCCTTATTCTAAAGTCTGTTCGGGTATGTATCATTTCAACCATAGTGATTCTAATCTACAGGAAACTTCCAGTGTGATAGGCTGATATAAATATACAGAGTAGCATTATATAACAGTAACAGATGATATGACAGGTGTATAAATAGGGGTGAACGTCATATGATCATAGCATAGGCAGGTGTAACATGATAATATAATTTACAGATTCAAGTGGTGTCATTTTACTAATTATATAACTACAAAATGCCTGGTGAGAAATACTCACCTCTACAAGCTGGAGATAACAAATTCTGACACACAACAGAGATCCGAAAAGCACGAAAGCACAACTATGATTCATGTGAGGGGAGAGCCAAAATAGTTGTCATGTTACATATCAAACAAAACAATATATAGGACATGAATTTCAACACCAAATATAACATTAAACAAGCTAAAAATTATGCACAACAAAGAATCTAAACAACTTGCACTTGCTTTCACAAATACTATGCTCGGCCATATGGTGATAAGGCATGGCCATGGTGGTGTATTTGGTCAAGTATGGGTCCAACATGGTCGGCCTAGCTAGGGTATGAAGGAGTGGAAGTTGCTTATGCATGAACAACACATGCCAAGGTAACATAGGCAATTTGTGTGCCCCACAAGCTCGGCCATGGCTCCACGGTGGCACGACCATGACTGGTGGATGTTAGGAGATGGTGTGGTAGTGGCTTAGGGTCAGGTATAGGCTGGTGGAAGTGGTGCAGGTGGTGGCCGAGAGGTGTGGTGAAGTGGTGGAGCATGTTGAGTTCGGCTATGGTAGTTTCAAGGGGTGTTTGCTAATTTTATGTGGAGCTTTTAATCAAGAGTGGCCATGGCCTGACAAGTCAGAGGTGATAGGTGGTGGTGAAGGTGGTGGTGAAGGAGGAGAAGCTATGGCCGAACACATATAAGTGAAAGCAAGGCAAAATATCACTAAAACAAGAAGAAAAGAATAAAAATCATTACCAATTTTTTTATCAGGAATGATGGCCGAAGTTTTAGAGATGAGAAGTGAGATTTTGTGCATGAGAAAATGAAAGAAGTGTGGCTGTAGAAATGAGATAAGGTCGACCTCATCAATGCAAGTGTTGATTTGAAAATGAAAAGATAAAAAGGATATGAAAAGTCAATGGTATATGAAAAGTTTAAAACTCTTTATATTTCCTATTTTCTTTTTTACATTTTAAACACCTGAAAATGCAAGTAAATAAAATAAAAAAACAAAATAAAGTATGAAAGAAAATAAATAAATAAATTTTAGATAAATATAAATTAATTAACAAAATAGCTAAATAATAGAAACCAGGTTTTAAAAATTAAAAATAAAATACAATAAGCTTTGGAAAATTATAATATCACTTTAAAAAAAATGTTTTAAAATAAAAATATATACTGAACATGTCATATAACACATATTAGAACATGATATGACAAATAAAAATATTATTTATATAAACTAAAACAAACAATTTTATTAAATAAATCAATTTACATACAATATTGTAAAAAACATAACTTTCACAATATAAATCGGATTTCAACGAAACGAAAAGCAGTATTCTTGAAATTTAATGTATTTTCATAATGAAAGATAAAATTCAAGACTTTAAATATTTAAATTTTAAATTTAAAAGTCAAAGTTTGACCAGATTGACCAAAATCCACATTTTCTGGAAATATTCAATTTATTCAGGTTTGGAATTATAATTCATAGAAAAATCAAAAATTGTAATTAAAATAACAAAATTTAACCATTTTAATAAATATAATAAAAATTTTAAATCAGCAATTCAATTTAAAATAATTAAAATCTACAATTAAAATAAATCACAAAATTCACGGTTGTTACACTACATAGGTAATGTATATAGTAATGTAAACTATTAAAATAGCACTAAGGCATTACACATATCCCCCTTAACACATTAACATATTCTCATAGTCTATACAGTACCGTAAGCTCCTCCAAACTGGTGGTTTAACCAGAAGGCACTCCATAGGTATGGCACAAAACAAACTCGTATAAGGCACGATAAGGCATGTGACAAGGCACGCGAGGCAATGCTAGGGTAGGATTCTACCATTTGCATTCCCGGACTGGTGGTAACGCATAACAGCTAGTACCGCCTACCTCGAAACACGCTCCCAAACCAAAGGTGCACCCAAATCAAATCAAGTCACAAAGTAATAGAATGGTATCGAAGAAATGTGCCCGATAGGAGATGCGACTTCCCTTGTCCCGGTATAGCTCCTGTTTTAGCCACATCAAGCTGACTCACGGGAGTCGGTGCTTCGTTATTACATCATACAAAATCATTGCCAAACCATCCTACTTCGTTCTAGAATTTCCATCATATACACAGTTGTTAAAGTGGTTTTCGAAATTGGCAGAGAGTATGACAATATCTGATTTCGGTCACTTTAACCACCAAATGCTTATTTCACACCGTTGTCGTTTTATATTTCAAATAGTTTATGCTTCATATCAAAATATCATATTCATTTCAAAACCATATCAATTAGATATCATTATTCACATTAAATCATATTCATTTCCAAAATCATAACACTTTCAAAATCATAATACTTTCGAAATTATAACACTTTCGTAATCATAACAGTTTCAACTTAAACAGTTTAAATATTGAAAATAGTTTTTATATATTGAAATAGTCATAAATTAGAAAAAGTTTATGTATATTTAAATAGTTATAAACTAAAAATAGTTTATACATAAAATGTTCTTAGATTAAATAGCATATATATTTAAAAAATAATTTATATATTAAAAATAGTTTATATATTAAAAATAGTTTCAAAGTAGAATTGCTTCTTCCAACTTCGCAAATTAATTCAAATCAACTTTAATTCCACAATTTAATTTAAATCAATTTCAGTTTAACAATTTCAATTGAAAAGGTTAAAGATTCAATTCAAATTCTCACTAAACCATTTTAATTTATATCGACATCAAACCCAAGTTTGAATTACAAATTTAAAACCACCACCAATTTCGACAGATTTTAAAGTTTAAGTATTCAAACAATTTACAATAACTCGGTTTGATAAATCTCGTTTATATTTTAAATTCAACTTTAGTTTTATTTAAACTTGAAAATATTCACTTAATCATTTTAATAACATTTAAATGAAATCTAAAATTACAAATTTAAACCAATATCAAATATTCAATTTCAATCTTATATAAATATGAAAATATTCATTTATTCACCTTTAATCAAAATCAAGTTATCAAGTTATAAAATCGTATCTTTAAAAATCTCAAATTAATAAGTTTTAAAATCAATTTCTATTTAAATACAATTCTTAAACAAATTAAATTCCAAATCAATTTTAGTTTATCTTTCTAAACTTAATTTATTAAAGTTATTACAAAAAAATATACTTTAAAATATTAATATAAATTTAAATAAATACTTAACATATTATATATCTATATATATATTATTTGTTAAATTAAATTCTTAATAAATTTATTATATTAGTTATTATTACATTAAATCTTCTTATTATATAAATCTATTTTAAATCTCAATTTTTATATTTAAAAATAATAAAAATATAAGTACAATTTTACAATTTACATATTAAAATTTACCTTATAATTTTAAAATTTCCAAAACATATAAATTTAAAAATCTAAATTTTACACATATTAAAATAAATATTTATATTATAACTTAAAATCAATATTTGTCAAAACCCATACATTTTCCTTTCAAAAGTACCAGAAATCATTTTTCAAAACAGATCAAGGGTGTTCATATATAGTTTTCTAACATATGGTCAAGTGATACGGATATTTATCATTTCAATCCGCAATTTAAATTTAATATTTACAAGTATATATCATTTCAGCCCACAATCCCAAATTCAAATTCAATAAACTCGCTTGGGTTCATCATTTCAACCCATAACGATTTTCCCTAATCTACAATATCATTCGGTTATGAATCATTTCTACCTATAGGGATTTTCCAACTAATAGAAAACTTGCAATGTGAGAATATAAATAGCATAAAATGACATACATACCAATGACAAGCATATATGATCATAATTAACAATTTAAACAAGATATATACAACAGGTTATGGTGTCATATGTCAATTAATATAGGTAAACAATTGCAGATAATAACATATCATACTTAATAATTTAATTTCTAAACAATTCAAATTTAACAACATATTTCAATCGTCATTTCATGTAAATTAAATCTACTAAATATAAGAATGTTAATCATGAGTGATCGCTCACCTTTCGAGATTAGAGGAATTAGACAACAAGACAAACTACAAATCCAAACAATAAATTTCAAAGCATAACACGATGAACACAAATTCGACGAGCAAAGTTGGTAACTTGGAATCGATGAAAACAAATCAAACCAACTTGATATAAACTGAAAGAAAATATATAATATATTATTATTATTCTTAAAATCAATATTAAATAACCCATATTTAAAATAAAAATCTCCATATTATATTCTAAAAATCAATATCTGTTAAAATCCATATTTATAAAAATCAACCTATTTATTTAAACATAATATATATTAAAGTTATGTCAAAAATCTATTTTAAGATATCAACATGAGTTTAAATAATACTTTAAACATATAATATGTATACACACTTTTTTTTTTCTTAAATAAAGAGAGATAGACAACACAACTAAAACTAGTTATGATTCACAGGATCGATACTGTTAAATTATATACTAATATTATAATATATACTTATTTAAAATCAAAATACTTATATATATTAAATCTATACTGACAATACATACATATATATACACACTGCCATAAGTATATATATTTTTACTTGGACAAGCTGAGTGGACGTAAAGCTGCTTGGCTATACGAGCTACTAGTTGCTCGACAGTGGCAGGCGGCACACAGCGAGAGAAGAGGCGATATGAGGGATGACTGAAAGGCTCGGGTTCAAGGAGATGACTATCACATGGCGGTTCAGGATGACGAGGCAAAGGCTAGAGAAAGCAAGGTCGAGCAGCAATGGCGTGTGGTCATACGGTGCGTAGAGGCGATGTTGGGGTGCAAATCAGGGAGAGGATGAGACGGTTTGCAGTAGACATATATAAACGAGCTTATATTTTTTTTCAACCATGAAGAGAAGGCTACGGCAAATGAAGGGATGTCAAGTTGGAGGGGATGGTAGCGCTACTGGTTGGGAAGACAGGCAGGTGGTTGGCAAGGAGAGGTGGAAAGGCTTCATGGGTGTTGCGCAAATAGGTGGTGGCGGCTATAAAGAGGGATGGTGGCAGAGTTCGCTGCCTGGAGTTTGACAGTGGCATAGGTTGGAGGGTGGAACAAAGGAAGGGGATGGGTGGCAGAAAGAGGCGAGTGGAAGGGGACGCATGGGCGGAGCAGTGATGGTGTAATGACCCAGAATTTCTGTCATTCGAAATTCAAATATTTAATTGATTTTAAATATTCATAAGTTAATTTTATAAGTTGAATAACTTATATAATTTAATAGGATATTAAATTGTTAATTTAATATTTGAAATTGCAGAAATAATTTGATTTTGAATTTAATATGAATAAAAATGATTCACAAAGTTGTTTTAAATTCTATTCGAATTAGAATGATGTTAAAGAACTTTTGAAATTGTATTAGAAGTTAATTAATAGAAATTAAATATTTTAATATTTAATTAATGTGTAAAAAAGTCATTTTTCACACTATCTCGGATTTCAACGAAATCAAGTTCATTGGATCCATGATGTTATATCATCATAGAATTTCAAATTTCGTGTCAATCAGATTACAGTTTGATCGTGCGAAGCAGAAAAATGTAGAAATTTATTTAAGTAAATTTTAATTAAATAAGTCAATTCGAAAACCTATCTTTCAAATATGATCGAATTGGCTTCCGATATATATTTCATTGTGTTCGGAATAGATGTAAAATATTATAAACACCATGTGGCATGCTTCGTTTGGAGTTCGGAAATATTTCGGGTGAATAGTGTTTTGACATTTCTATAATGGGACCTCAACATTCACTTCTTTTTTACTCAAACACCTATTTGTTCATGCCCTATCCGCCACTTCACTTTTAATGGCCAGAAACGTTCGAAATTTCACCCTCAATTTTCTCTCAATCCATACGTTTTCAAGCTTCGGTTTCTAAAGGAATATTTTAGAGCACAGCGGGATCTCTCTATCGAACGGTGATATCAAAATAAAGGCAATGGAATGACAAAAATATAGATTTGAATGGTGCACATTCAATACTCGATTTCATGGCCTAGGGATAGCTGAGCTTCATGGAATCGTGGTCGTTGGTGGAGTGTGCTATGGCGCTTCGAACGATAGCGTCTGATTGACGTCCAAGTGGTCGTGGGAGGTGCGACATCTAAAGGAACGAGCGGCTTATGGGTTTGGTATTTTGCTTGGAACTGAACGAACGAAATGAAGAAGAAAGGGAAAGAAAAAAAAGCACGACCTTGATTTCATCTTCTGGAACGAACGACCCAGATTTTCCTAGGATTAAAAAAAAAGAACTGTAAATTATTTATAATTTAAATCGTGTAATCTTCAAAATTGTGAAAATTCTACATACGAGTTCGAAATCGGACGAAACAAGTTGCGTTGGGTTCGTATTCGCTAACACTACGCGATGCAGCTAGTTTAGAGTTGGTTAGAGCTAGTGAAAATTTTGGTTAAAATTAAACGCTTGTTTAATTTTATTCGGAATAAAATACAGCAACGACTATTGGTTTACCAAAGTGAGTACAATTCACTCTTTATGTCTTGCTTATAATTTTATTTAAGTGAGAATAAATTTATTTTATGATGATTGATGATTGTTTGGATGATATATTATACATACATATATATATATATTGATTGATTTGGATATATTCCTGCTTATTGGAGCATATGGGACCTTATATGTTCCTATGTATGAGCCGATAACCTTTTGTACACGTATCTGCCTCGAAGCGGATATTGTACATATTTACTAATATGTATAATTGTTGCAGGTGACAGGTTGGAGGGATCCAACAGGATTTCTCACTAGTGTTGATATTTATTTACAAATATGTGATATATGTTGTTATCATGTGAAATATGATGTTTGGATGATGTGATTGATGCGAATCACCTTATTTAGTGCTGTTGTAGCATTGGACCATATTTTGGAAATTTTAAAAATGTTAAAGTGATGATTTAAAATTAAAAGAATTTCAAGTGATTTTAAAAATAGATGTTTTATTAATTTTTGAATTGTTAGGGAAATGAATTTATTTTAGATAAATAAAATGTCATAATTTTTATGTTATAATAAAAAATATGATTTTTGTAAAATATATTTAAAAGTGAATTTCGGAGGTTATATAAATTTTAATAATAAGTTGTAAATTATTAAAAGAAGAAGTTTATTTAAATAGAATCAAAATGTGATTTCTGAAATACAAAGTTAACTATTTTGTAAAATAAGTTAAAGCGAAATTTTGAACTTATTATAAACGGTTTATATATAAGATTTATAAATTGATATTTTTATAAATCAAAATAATGGAATTACAAAGGAGTTTTTATATGTGTTAACATGAAGCTATAATTGAATCCTATAAGTGAATAAGATTTGTAAATTTATGAAGAATGAATGTGTAAATAAAGAGATTTATAAGTAATTAGCTTATAATCGGATTTTGGAATGTAAATAAAATATAAATGGAATTTATAAACATTGTTTTATAAATTTGAAATCAACTTATTTTGATAAGTTAAATATGAAAGTTTACTAAAGGAATTATATTCACGATTTTGAATAGTGGATAATCCTTTAAATTAAATGTGTAAAAGTAGTGAATTCGATAAAGGAATTTCATTCACGATTTTGGACAGTGAATAATCCTTTAAGCTAAATGAATATTTTAGGAAGTGGTATTAAATGGACTTAAATGGGTTGAAGATGTTTTAAAAAGATGTGAGCATCGAAATGGTAGATTTCAACATTCATTGTTGAAATAGATGTCTAGAAATAAAGCAAGCATGGACTATAACACTGTTGTTACAGTAAATGATGTTCGAAAGGAGATGTTTTGTATAGTATATTAGATTTATATATCTATCTAATTATCGAACGCTTATACTAATGATTTTGGGTTGTCGTAATGATGTTTTACACAACATTCGTTTTGACCCAATAAAGCGTGTGTTGAGAAATATAAAGCCTTCCTAAAGAGATTTGTGAATATGCTTATACTATTAAAATAAGTATATAGAAATGTTTTCCAATATAGAAAGTTGAAATGGTTTTGAGAATATATCTTTTTAAAGATAATTTGAAGTGAATGTTTGGAAAGTGATTTAATTAATAAAAGATTAATTAAAAGAGCCTAATGATTGCTTATGGTGCTAAATATTTGCTTGTTGCTTTAATAGTTAAATAACAGACTATGAAATTTGGCCATTTTAGTCCCTCGACTTGATGTGGGACCTATTTAGTCGTATACTTAGTGCGTAGCCATCTGTGTAGGCTTGATTATCATTTGTGTTGAGAATGTTGATTCGTGTAGTGCGGAGTATTACTCCAATCTGTCGAGCTTCCTTCTTGGCCAAAGGATAGCAAGTCGAAAGTTGGAGACGTGATAAGTCTATGAGACTTAGTTTCTCTATGAGGTTGAGAAATGCTTTTGCGTTGTCGGTGCGAAGAGCCTAAGATCAAATTTATCTGAAAACCACTTCAGACCAATGTATATGCGTTCGATTGTGTAGGTTATCGATGATATTGATATTTAGGATTTTCATAGTGGAGGGCTGCTTGTTGATCATTTGGGATTAAAATCCCAATATACATATAATAGCACTAGTCTCTTTATTATGAAATATCCAATGCAAGGACTATTCCCTACTTGTGAAGACCCTCCCTTCTCGACCCTCGAAAATCGACCCAAAATACTCCATAGTATAATATGCCGACGATCACGTGTCGGAAAAGACAGATTGTTGAGGAAAAAGAAAGAAGATAGAAGAAGGAAGGAACTAAACAATAACAAAACCTCACAATCGCAGTGGAACAAAATGTAATAGTCAATAACAGATCTTTACACAAAATGAAAACTATATCTTTTTTATATAATATATCATCAGAGTATCACAAACAAACATCAAATTCCACCTGACAATTTCGAACAATCACGACAGCGGATATAAACAAATACGGAAATACATATCGGACTCCAGCTCCTCTCCTGAGCTCCACAGCACATATCCTGAACATATAGTACTCGGTCTGACCCGAGCATTATAATGAAATAACACCCGAGTCAGTCTGGAATACTAGCTGATAAAATACACCCAAATTATTATTAAAGTTACAAAACCCTTTGAAATCAAAAGCATTTCGTAAGACCACGCCACAAATAAACATGTCGGGTTTTTACCTTACGATAGCCAAAACATTTTTATCAAAATCCTCTGATATTATGATAGTGTCTATGTACAAATACTTATTAAATAGCTGAAATTGTTACATGATTAAATTCCAACTACTAGCCACAAAGTGGGTAATGCAAACAAAACTCGTAAAAGATGCGTAGGGAGAATGGATTTCCAACTAATGACTAGGCATTGAGGTACCACCTGTCACAGTACCTGGTCTAGATCAGTGTACCGAGGACCATGCCCGATCCCTTGCAACACAAGACCGGGACTACCACTTATTGGATAATCCTGTGTAAGATCACTCCACGGTTGGGATCAGCAACCGCACCACTAAGCCGAATAAAAAGGGACATCTAGATAGGGATGACCTCACCCTAATGGGAGCTACCCACATAGCCGTGCTGCATAACCTCTGATTTTCAGTCATTCCCGGTTGATGAGGCTTGAGGCTAAGCGTTACCTTTTTAGAACATTTCACTTAGAATGCCCATCGTCCACCTGACGATGTTCCAAAAGCATTCATCCATACAAGTCCGTCCCGGGTTCAAACAGAACCGAAGGCACTACTCCTACTACATCCATTTTGGAAATATCCTCAGGATTAGTAGCGACTAGCCCTTGCACTTCACTGCTCCATATTCGACTCCGAACTTGTTTTTCCCATGAAAACGTATTAACCGGATCGAAGTGGTATTCGAGAATAAAATCTCAATCCCGGTCTCTTCAAAACGATCAACGCATTGGCCAATATTGATAGTCGGTGATTGAACTATCAATTAACATTCACAAACATCCATCAAACAATAAATAATATCACCAAATATTTATTAAACTCAAAATATCTTCGCAACATATATTTTCGTTTTCAACCCTTTTGGAAACAGTTTTCAAACCCTAGTCTTCTCATAGAATAAATTCCCGAATCTTTACTTCCTCTGAAAACATCCAAGTACCAATACTTAAGATTTAAAATAATTTAAATTCTTTATTCTTGAAAATACATTAAAACATTTATATTAAAACTACTTACATAATTTAAAATATATATACCTTTACAAATATTTCGAATAAAACTGCTTTTTAAAATATAAACTATTTTCTTTAAAGTAAAGGTTAAACTAACTAAATTTTTGAAAATATGAGTTATGAAATCCTATTCAAGTTCCAAATAATATTTTAACCAAACTTATTCTTAAAATAAAACCATTCCATAAAATATAAATATTAAAAATTATCTTAAAAAAATAATACCCATTAACCCTTTGAAATAATTACTACTATAACTATTTTAATACTATTTACCTTTAAACTTAACAACTTAAATAATTTATTTAAAACATTCCTTCACTTAAAAATCTAATTTGAAACGTACTTGGCTTTTCAGAGAAATACACTTCCATTTCAGAATAAACCAAAGAATTCGTTTTATAAATCCTGCTGAATTTATCTAAATTCAAATTTACATTTAATCCCGTAAATTCCTTTCCACACTTTAAAAATAAGCACCTTTTATTTTAAACACATTCCCAACCCCTGAAAATCACTTCCATTGTACACTTAAAGTATTTAAAATATGATTACTACATTCTTTAATCAAATTATACTTTTAAAAATCTATAAAAGTTTCCAGAGTAACTTAAATTAAAAATTCCCTTTTTATATAAAGTTATTATACTAAATATTTGTATTAAAATTTCCTTTAGAAAACATAATACTAATTTAACCTTAAAATAATTTAATACCATAATTACTTAATTAAATATTTACTTATACTTAAAAATGATTAATAACAATATATTTTTTCTAAAATATTCTAAAACACATTTTAAACTGCTAATTTATATTTTGAAAGCTTTCTTGAGAACCATACTTAATTTCCAGGGAAAACTCATTTTTCATCTATTTAAAAATAATTCCACTATTACTTTTAAACAATTTGCATTTCTTATAGTAATTCCCACCGAAAATCTATCTTTCAAAATTTATCCACCGATAAATGTTCCATTTCATTTATAAACCCAGTTTATACATTTCCATTCCTTATTTCCTTTTTAAATCACAATTTCAAAACACTTCAAATTCTAAACCAATATCTTGAATTTAACTTCCTTAAACTCATTTCTCAAAATTACTTTTAATTCCCTCTCAATCCTAATTTATTTTATTTATATTTTAAAAATACCAGATTTATATTTATCCAACTATACACAGCATAACAAAATTCCAAATCATTCTATCACAGGATATAAATGAAATATATCATAGAATATAAATAAAATTTCCATTTGTGAGGAATCCAGTTGGATCTCTCCAACCTGTTTTTCCCTGCATCCAAAGATGTTAGCACGACAGATAAATATCGATCAAATTTGATAATAATTTTCATATTAAACTAATCAACAAATCATTTAAATATTAACTATTTAAACAGCTTAAATTCCAGATGTGAGTGAGATTAACTCACCTTGAATTTACGACGAGCGTTCAAATTTTAAATTAAATCGAACGACGTTCGATTTAACCTTAATTTTTACTTTTCCAGAATGATTCCAGAATTGCTCTACTGCGTAGTACTCATCGCTGCGATTCCGGCGTCGCCAGTTTCGTCGAATTCTGATAACGTATGTAAAAGATATGACTTGTTAAATATTTGAATATAATTTATAAACAAATTCATTTTTTTATTTACAAACCCTACAGGTAAAACTCGGCCGACCATCATGATATCTTCCTCAATGCGCGTAACATCTGGAACAAACGAACCCTTCATTGCCGAGACTTCGTACTGTCGCATGATTCTCCAAACACCCGAAAGTTAATCCAAGGTCGCCACGTCGAAGCCCCAACCCTCCTCTACCTTCAACCACAACCCGCCCCTCCAAAGCCCGCCTATCGATGCAAAAACCCCAATCGAACAGCGCCCAAATGCGGCGGAAAATCAGCTCCAACCAATGATTCAAATATTATCCACCGTACGGATGTGAAACCGGTGTCATACTCTTCGATCTTTATGTTGGAGATTTTTGCTAAAAACGAATGGATTGAGAGAAATTTTAGATGGAACGAGATTAAACTTCGGCCATTAAAATGATGTAAACGGCAGCCGTAAAAAATCCTAGGGTTTGGCCCTAGAACGTGTTATATAAACGTTATTATAATATTATTTTATTATTAACTTCACCTTTAAACAATATTTTCAAACGATCTCCAAACAACGCATGCCGATAGGCGTTTATAAGGTTTTACCCGCATTCCGAACACAATGGAACGTGTTTCGGAGGCTAATTCGATCATATGCGTGAGTTACAGAAATAAACGATCAATTTTAAATTAAATCGATTAAAATAGTTTCTATGCATTTTGAGCTGCCAGGGTCAAACGACAACTCCGATTGCTACAAAAATTGAAATTCGATAATAACTAACTATTATGGATCCAATGGAACTGATTTCGTCAAATTCCGAGAGTATGCCTCGGAAGGCTATTTTAACTCGTCGATTAATTCGAGCGATTTTCGAAATTATCGAAATCAGTTAAAATTTCACTTTTAAAACTTTACTAGCTTAATTATAAATCATACAGAATTCATATTCACATTAGAAATTATTCTGATTCATTGCGAATCAAAATCTGATTATTTGCATTATTATATTAGTAAATTCCATTATTTAATTAATATAAAATTCCAAATTTAACCTATCGACTTTTAATTCCATCCAACAGTCCAATATTATAATTCAAATCCAAATAGACTTAAAATAAATTTTAGAAACCATTTTCGTTCCATTTGCCTCCAGATTCACAAATTATTTCAATTTCAATTAGTTAATTATTATTATTCAAATTCCATTTAATCACCATGTTTGAAATTATAACTTATTTTATTAATTTAACCAAAATATTTTTATTCAAAATCCAATTATATTTTACATTCAACATTTAAAATGAATTAAATGTTCAAAATCAACGACTAGAAATTCTGGGTCGTTACATACTAATCCTAGGGATTTCTCGACAGGACGTGGTAGGATAGTACCTTCGGTTTGTCATGTTCCTGGACAACTTGTATGGATGACAACTTCTCTTACGTACATTAGTGGTAGGATAGTACCATTACGTACATTGGTTTTTACAAACGTACATTAGTGGTGGCGGAGAAGGCAACTTCTCTTAGCTTAACACCCTCTTTGAGACATATGAGCTCAAGGGTTGTATTTTTATGGAAGGCAATTAGTAGTCAACGGAAATGAAAATGTGGCATTCAAAGTGATGTGATATGTGATATGTGAAAGGTAATGGTTACCTCAGGCCTCATCAACCGAAAATGATCGAAACAGGGTTAGATGCAACAGGGCTAAGTGGTCATTCCTAATTAGGATATGATCATCCTCTTCTAGATATATTTCTTCCCACTGTGACATTCAAGATATAAACTAATGTGGTTTGTTTGCTATGAGGGCCCTCGAAATGGTCGGTAACAACTAGGGGATGATATATTCGGTACTATCTAGTTACAGAGATAGGTCGGTCTTGTGTTGGTAGAGGCTCCTTTGTGATGTTCCTCGGTACATTCCTCTAGAGATGTGCTGTAGAAAGGTAGTTCCTTCACCTGGTCATTTGCATGGAAATCCAAACTCCACTACGAGCTTGCGGTTTTGTTTGTATTGGCATAATAAATAGCCCAAAAATGCTATATGGGTAACCATTTCGGCTATGATTAATATTATTTGTATACTAAACACTATTATAATATAAGATAATTTAATATGAAACGTTTTGGTTATCGTAAGTAAAAACATGTTCGTGTTTATGTGTGGGCGTGTCTTGCGAGATATTTTTGTTTTGAAAAGAAAAGTTCGGTAATTTAATAAATTCAGTTGAGTGTGTCTCTCACGCTGGTTTACCAGACTGATTTGGGCATTCTTCCCTTTCAATGCTCTGGTCAGACCAAGTATACTTACAGGTTCAGATTTGGTGCTTTTGGAGCTTCAGTAGGAGAGTTGAAGATCTTCATTTTCGTATACACGTATCTGTTTATTATTTGTTGCATTATTACTTTTTATATTGTCATCAATTGTAAGGAGGGGTTATTATAACTATCCAGGCTGATAATTAGAGAATGACTGTTGAACTCTGATTGATGTATGTATATACAGTTTCTGTTTTGTAAAGATCATTGATATGATATTATATGTTTTCCACTGCGATGTGAGATTCTATATTGCTCTGTTAGGTTTCTCTTCTCTCTTTCTTCTCTCTTCTTTTCTTTCTCATGACTTTCTATCAGTCTGTACTTTTTGGGTCGGACATGTATGGTTTATTGTCGATTCGAAGGGTACGAATTTGCAGGTACATTTGGTACCAAAGCTTAGATTTCGTATATTCCTAAGCTTTGATGTGTACTCAGTATAGATAGGGACAGTAGCACCCTAGGTTAAGTTTGAGTGTATTATATATATACGTGCGCACATTTGTTAGTGATATAAAATATTTTATATTGTATTTGCTTACCTGTTGAGCTGTTTGTGAATTCTGGTCGGTATGTGGGATGCTATGTTATCGATAGGGATTTTCAAACACTTAAACGAGACAAGTCAACATAGTATCGTTTTTAAATTGGGTAAATGAAATAATTTTACCTCGTTAATGTTTTATGTGTAAAGAAATTTTTTTTAAAG
The DNA here is from genome assembly GCA_030765085.1 of Allium cepa. Classification (NCBI taxonomy): domain Eukaryota; kingdom Viridiplantae; phylum Streptophyta; class Magnoliopsida; order Asparagales; family Amaryllidaceae; genus Allium; species Allium cepa. The sequence goes on along the minus strand of CM060935.1, from coordinate 673,149,932 downwards.
AAATTATTGTAGTGTATATAAATTGATTGTTTGGTATTTGAAAATGTAAATATATATATATAGTTAATAAAAGTTGTTTGAATAATCTAAATAAAAACAACAATTGTAAAAGAATGAATTATATAAGCAAATGAATTATAAAGTATGGAATTATAGTTGAAATGATTTACAATTGTGAAATAATCTTATATGTAAGAAATGAAACTACAGGAGTATATTTATAAATATGAGTTATAAATAAAAATGGGTTTAAACTAAGAATTTGAGAATTTGAATCCCATTTATTTTGAAATTTATTTTTCAAAGTTTAAAGAGGTTATATTATTGTTATAAATCTAAATAAGATAAGTAAATTTGAAATGAATCTTATATAAGTGAAGTAAAATAGCGAAATTATATAAGGAAGAGTTCATAAATGTGATTTATATATTTAAAAAAAAGGTTTTTTTTAAAAGAACATAAAGCACCGAATTCACTACCGTTGCTAAAAAAAATAAGGGTGGTGACTGTAGCATCATCAGTATTATTTTTGAGTTTCTACGTGATTGATTTTCTAATGTAATAAATTGGAAATTGAAATTTAAGTTTTTTTGTGATAAAAAAATTTGGATTTAAAATCCAAGTTGGAATTGATAAATATAAGATGAATGAATTTGGACATATAATATGAAATAAAAAAATTAACTTTAGTAAAGTTAAATAAATTTGAGTTAGCATAATAAAATATATGATTTGGAATTTAACTAAAGGAAAATTAAGTGAATTGAATTGGATTTGAACTGGATTTGATAAGTTATTGAAATGAAAATTAAACTTAAGTGGTAAATGATAATATAATATGAAGTTGGAAGTTTAAATGAATAAAAAAGGTTGTATAACTTATAGAATGAGAAAATGTAAGTAAAACCAAATGTTAAAATGGTTAAATAATTTTGTTAAGCAAAACAAAATCTGAATTTGAATAAGTGATGAAATTTGACTTAAGTAAAAGTTAAATAAAATGACTTTAGAAATGAAATCTAAGTTAAGTTAACATGAAATGATCTTTGGAAATGAATTAACTCAAATAAAGAAAAGGAAATGAGGTAATGAAAAGAGTTAAATAAAATAGAATTTCAATTTAAATTAGAAGTGAACTTGAGTTGTATAATGAAATTAAATGTAGGTGAGAATGAAATGAAACATACTTAAGTGATGTTGAATGAAGTTTAATTTGATATCAAAATGAATTAATAAAGTGAAGTGATGAACATGAATTTGAGTTATATAATGAACTTCAACTTTAGTTGTAAAATGAATTAGCACTTGAATTAAGGAATTGAATTGGATTAATGAAATAAATTAGTAAATAAAATAAGGATTGAATGTTAATCAATCAAATGTAAGTGAATTGTTATGGAATGATGGATGTTAGTTGATTGTATAGAAATTCATTAAGTAAATTGAATTAATGAAATTGAAAGCTAAATAATTAAATTCAAATTGGAAGTAGTGAATCTAAATAGAATTGAATTTGATTTAATTTGGAAGTGAACTAACTTGAATGTAAATTAGTGAATGTAAACTTATTGAATTTGAATAAATGAATGTTAGTAAAATCCAATGTTAATGAATCAAATGTAGTTAAATTGAAAACCAATCCATGAATATTAATGAGAAATGAATGAATATTGATTTGGTTATGGATTGATTGGATGGATATTGGTTTGTTGCATTTTAGTTGGATGATAGTTATTTGATGGTTGAATTTGTAGCTTTTGATTGCATTTGCTATATTGGCATATATAGTTGTCGTATTGATATATGTTGTATATTGATATATGTTGTATATTGATATTACTTTCCAGATACAAGTTTCTCATTCATTTTTTGAGTGTTTAGTAAGTGCGGATGGCGTTGCTTCGCGTTTGGAGCTCACTTTCGTGCTATATTAACTGTATATGCTCGCTAATAATATATAAGGTGCATATCTCGGATTACATATCGTACTTTTACACTTTTTACCCTATGGGATGCCTCATCCTCGAAAATGAGATGTATATTTGTGATATATATTTTTTTCATTTTTTTTCCGGATCGAACTGCGCAAAGGAGGCTATGGCGAAAAATTTTGAAAATTTAAGGCATTAGAAAAATTTTGAGAAAATTGGAATTTTTTTTGATAATTAATATCTTGATTTTGAGTTAAAAGTTAAATGATATTAGTTAGTTTTGAAAAGATAATCATGAATGGGTTTTAAAACTTAGAAATTTTTTTGTAAGAAGTTTAACGAATGGATTTTCGAAATGTTTAGATGATTTTGGTAATCCAGTTTAAACGAGTTGTTTGAAAAGATAATGGATTTTCTGGCTTTTTCTTAATCGATAATTTAGGGGACGAAATTCTTTTAAGTAGGGGAAAATGTAACGACCCAGAATTTTTATCATTTGGAATTCGGATATTTAATTCATTTTAAATATTTAGAATTTAATTTTATAAGTTGAATAACTTATATTTCGAATATAATAATTTAATTAGATAGTTAAATTGTTAATTTAATATTTGAAATTGTAGAAATAATTTTATTTTGAATTTAATGTGAATAAAAATGTTTTATAAAGTTGTTTTAAATTCTATTTGAATTAGAATGATGTTAGAGAACTTTTGAAATTGAATTAAAAGTTAATTTATAGAAGTTAAATATTTTAATATTTAGTTAACGTGTAAAAATAGTTATTTTCACACCGTCTCCAATTTCGACAAAACCATTTTCATTAGATCTATAGTGTTATCTTATCATAGAATTTCAAATTTCGTGTCAATCGGATTTACAATTTGGTCGTGTGAAGCTGAAATGCGTAGAACTTTATTTAAGTAAATTTTAATTAAAATAGGTCGATTCGAAAACCTATCTTTCAAATACGATCGAATTGGCTTCCGATATATATTCCATTATGTTCGAAATAGGGGTAAAACATTATAACGTCAGGCGACACTCATCGTTTGGAGTTTGAAAATATTTTGAGTGAATAGTGTTTTGAAATTTTCTATAAAAGGACCTTAATATTCAATTTTTTTCACTCAAACCCTAATTGTTCATGACTTAGCCGTCACTTCACTTTTATTGGTCAGAAACGTTAGAAATTTGTAACGACCCGTAAATCCGCATCCCTTTTGAGCTGGCAAAATTCCACAATAATTCAGCCCAAAGAGGAACAAATGTACGAGTCTTTAGGGTTAAAGAAGAAAGAGGTAGAAGAAGAAGAAAAGAAAACAACATCAGAATCTCACATATCGCAGCGGAACAAATATAATAGATAAATGAATATCTTTAAACAAAGAACTATATCAGTTATTACATTACATTATCAGAGTGTTACAACAACAAACAGCGGAAAAGAATATAACATATACTAGTGATATGCTTCGCCATCCAGCTTGCTCCTGATCTCTACAACATCTCTTTTTCTGACTTCACTCCAGAATAACTAAAACCTGACTCTAGGCTGCCCGTGTGGAAAATTATGGGCACCCAGAGTTTAGAAAGGGAATAATAAACTCCAGGTCAGTCATGGGACTGGTGTGAGATCTCAAAAACAGTTATTTTCACAAAGAAAATAAAAAAAATTCGCTATGCTTTTGGAAAATGAAACTACCATAAGGCCTCCCGCCACACACACAATGCAAACGCTGAATTGGAGGAGATTTCTCCTTATGATAGTCAAACATGCTTAATACGCAAAATCTTTTTAATATTATCATTAGTGCATAGTGCAGAAAATATTTCGAAAGTATAATATTAATCTTAGCCAGCATACAACCATTATTGTATGTCTACTATAGCTACCATGTTCAATAGCAGGTTACCGCCACATTCCATGGCAGGTTATACGACTAAAATCATACAGGGCGTGTATTGTTTCTTTGGATTTCCGACAAATGGTCAGGCCAAGGAACTTCCTACTGCCACATGGGTACGCCTCTGGAGGGACGTCCCGAGAACCTACCCGGATCTCTGCCAACACAAGGTCGGGTTACCTCTGTAACTAGGTAACTACTACTCGAGTATGCCATCCCCCGGTCCTTTGGGACCTTTATCCGAGGATGCTCAACCACAAAGCAACAACCATAAAGTAAAATAAATTTGCGGCATCAACATAGGTAAAATATCTGGGCTCCATACCATGATACTACCCTTTTCCAGAAGGAAATGACATACCCTAAAGGGCGCAACCCTCAAAACTTTGCCGCATCTTTCCTGTTTCGACCATTTCCGGGGTGTGAGGTCCGACGAGGTCTCGTCCACAAACTACACTTTTCACAAAGTCATGCTTTGATCAACAAATGATCAGCAGCACTTCGTATGCCACATTACCAAATTGGGAGTATATCGCTAATAATCATCAACTACATAACCTCTGAGCTCGTACATCTCAGAGAAGGGTGTTAAGCTAAGAGAATAAATTCTCTACCACAAACAGAAATGTATTTGATAGAAATCAGCTTTATATCTCAAAGTGTAATGTCGGACACACATTCATACAAGTTTGTTCCAGGATCGAACGGGACCTAAGGCTCTTCAAAAGAAGCCCTTGCAAATCCGGATATCCACTAATCACGTCCGGAATCCCAATCACAAAGGTGATAAAATCTCTATACCCGAGCAACCCGGTGTAGAGACATTCGACAGGCAATCCTTCCACTTTCGAAAATACCCAGTCTTCAACACCATCTTCAAATGCAATCCCATTTGGTCGTATCGTTATTCGGAATAGGTTTTATGACATAAAGTCCTCTCCCGGCTAATCCGAAAAATGAGCACTTATTTTTAAAATTAAGTGTTCATTTATATTTCAAACAAATCACAACAATTTTCTACTTCGATCTTTTAAATAAAAGATCTATCACAAATCACAAAGGTTCGATGTGATTTTCGGATATCCACTTGGAATCCGACTCTCGGTCGCATCGAAATTCAAATGCCATTTAAAGGAAAATATTGATAGTCGGTTATTTAACTATCAATCAACATTCACAACAATTACCAGATTTAAATAAATTTCCCAAATTATTTATTTTCAAAATACTTCTGCAAGATATACTTCACACTTCAATCATTTGAAAACAGATTTCAAATTACTTTCCACATTTCAATACTTTGAAAACAAATTTCAAATCACTTTTCCTTGCGCGGAATACGTTTCCAAATATTTATTCATTTCCACTGGAAATCTACCGAGTTAAAATAATTCAAATCACTTATCCAAAATATTCTTAGAACATTTAAAATAAAACCATCTTAAATACTTACTTAAAATATGGGTTATGAAAACATTATACTAATTATCACATATAAGATTTTTAAGTCCCAACTAATTTTTAGTAGATAAGGTATAACTATTTAAATAATCATTTCCTAAAACAAATATCAATTTTAACCTTTAAAATAATTCCTTCTATAAGTAATTAAATAAATCCATACTTTAAAGATTTGAAACCAGTTAAGAAAATAATTTATCCAAAGTATCCTTTCTAAAACCATCCTTAAAAAATTTCAGTTTATATTTATAGGCTACTTCGAAATCATACTTAGCTTTCCAGGGAAAATACATTTTTCATTTCAAAATGGTTCATTCAAATCAATTAATATATCTTTCTTGATTTATTTTCAATTTACGTTCCGAATCCGTAAAATTACTTTCACACTTTTAAAAACAACCAAATGTTTATTTTTTTTAAAAAAATTCCCTTTCCGTTATAAATTCCCATTGTGAATTTAAACTTCTAAATATCCACTGATATACGATTTTCAAATCGATTTCTAAATATTCATTTTCAGCACCGAATTAAATTCTAAATTGATTTCCAAATTTATTTTCGAATACCAAATCAATTTCCAAAATTGTTTTCTAAATTTATTTCAACACCAAATTTATTATCTTTTGAAACAAATTCCTTTTTTTACATTTATTCAATTTTCTAAAATTAATTTACTGTAAATTTTGTAATATATTTCAACAACCCAATTTTATTTATTTCTGATATCCTACGATATCAAAAATATATTCGGCTAAATTATAGCCTTCAACAGTCTCAATCATAAATAGTCACACACAGATTATAAATAATCAACACACAATATTGAAACTAATTCAAATCTTTAAGGAATCCAATTGGATCCCTCCAACTTGTTTCCCTGCATCCACAGATGTTAGCACAACAATTAAGTACCAATTCCACTTCGAGGTGGAATATCGCGTTATATGGGATTTATAAAATATCATCTGCTATTATGCGGCGCAATAGGGTCTCATCCACTATATAATGCGGGAAATTAACAACTCCAATGTATACTATATACTACTATAGATATAATATCATCCAGTGAATAATTATTATAAATCAATCATCCAAGCACACAGTCAATCTATTTTTAAATCTAACTATTCAAAATTTAAATCAGAACAATATTGATTGAGTGAGAAGATCTCACCTTTGTTTTGCGTGCAATCCATTTTCATTCCAGTGTGTTTTCACGATCTTTTGACCTTGTATAAACATTTATATGATTTTATTAATATTTGAACAAATCGAACAATTAATCTCATTTAATAATTTACTTAACAAATGATTTTAAAATCTTAAACTAAAAATTTAAATTAAACTAATTTTTATTTAAATCCTTATATTTTCGAATCTATAATAACTTATGTTTACCTATACATGTATATACATTATATAAACCCATAGATTTAATAAATTGATTAACATTCCATAAACAATGTGTAACCACAGCATTCCAAAAATTATCCAATGAATTTTATTCATGATCTTTTATCTTACCGTAAAACTTTTTAAAACAGATTTTTATTTCAAACTTCACTGTAAATAAATTTTCTGCATGTAGATATACATATTTATAAATTAAAAACAAAATTCTTCTTTACTATAACATTTTTTATTTTTATTTTAGTAACACCTGACATTATTGTAAAATTTCAGGTAAGTTGAATTAATAATAATCGTTATTAAATTACAAATATAGACGTAAGTAATCATTTAAACTTAAAGATTCAGAAAATCAAAACTACCTCAAAACGAATCGGGGATGAAATCAACAAGCTTCTCACAATACCAGGCTCATGACGAACTAGCCGCCACTTCCAGCCATCATATATCGTAGTTACGATCACTGCGGCTTTACTCAAGACTACCAGAATGCCTCCTCGACCCGGCAAACTCATGCGTGACCCTGGACCTCCATCCCCCCGACCAGCGCCTGAACGCCACATGCTCGTGCCACGAACCCATCGCTTTTGCGCGCGCCTTACCCACGTCGCGACTCCCAGATGCTCATGAGAGCGTGCCCTAGTCTCAATTCGTCGACAATCCCTGTCGAGACGATCCTTGTCGCCATTGTCGTGCCTCGATGACCACGATCGAAATCGCTGCCCTATGCTTCGAATAAATCGAATTCGATCTTGCAATGCGCGACCATTTGATTTATTATTATTATTAGGAACGAACGATTGTCGTTCCTGTTCGTACTGGGAACTCAAAATTGAAAGAGGAAAGTTTTCCTGAGTTGAATATTCCTCTGTTTGATTTAAAAGAGATCGGCCATGATTTTTTTTTAATTTGAACGAAAATGATAAATGAAGAAGCTCGGCCATTCTTTTAAGCGAAGGGGTTGCGTGCTTTGAACGATAGATATTAGCTTTCAGGGGAAGGGAATGAGATAATTTCCCCTCATTTCTTTACATTTTTTTATATTTAAGACGCGTGTTGCAAGATGGACACGTGTGTGAAGAGGTAACAACGTGTTGAATTCAGTAATATCTTTTTTTTCTTTCTTGACTGAATAAAATATCAAACAAATTTAAATTTGAATTTAAACGACTTGAAATCGAACCGAAAATCTTGATCTCCTATTGATGTGTACCGCTAGGCGTTTAGAAGGTTTTACCCATATTTCGAGCATAATGGAACGTGTTTCGGAGCCTAATTCAGTCATATGTGGAAGATAGCTTTTTGAATCGAGTTATTAAATTAAATTTCGATTTAATTTTCAACGCGTTTGCTTATCATACGGCCAAACGACAACTCCGATTGCTACGAAAATTGAAATCCGGTAATAAAACAATATTGCGGATCCAACGGAACTAGTTTCGTTGAATTCCGATACTGTGCCTCGGAAGGCTATTTTTAAATATCAAATTAAATGATAAAAAATTCAAAACTGAATAAATCATTTCCAAATTCAATTCTGAAGCTTCCATTGCCTTTAGTATCCTCAATATAAATTTTCTAAGCCATCCAATTATTTTTAACAAGCTTAAAATTGAAGATTCAAATTTTTATCCAACTTTAATAAATTAAATTCAATAATTTAAATTGCCAAATTCATAGTTGAAATTAAAATTCAAGTCAAATCAAATTCAAATATTTAAAATGAATTAAATATTTCTGATTTCAAATGTTAAAAATTTCTGGATTGTCACATCCATCCCCCGTTAAAAGAATTTCGTCCCGAAATTACTAGTTAAGAAGAATGATCCTTAACTCATTTGCTATCTTTCCAAACCCAAATAGTTTTATCTACTTGCCCAAAACAAATCTTTTTATTTAAGACCCATCATTAATTCAAATAACTTTCCAACTTCAATTATAAGTTCCAAACAACATTGTTTTCTCGATAATTCGAATTTAAATTTAAATTTCAAATTTTCTCAAAATTTTTCTAACTCCCTAATTTTTGAAACATTTCACCAGCATCTCCTTTGCGCGGCTTGCTCGGTACGACTACAAAATGGCACCACAGGCCCCCAAATTTTAAAAAGAAAACAAAAAGCCAAGTGGTTAGACAAGAAAATCATCAAATTCCATATTGAAATTTAAATACATACCTTTTTGTCGAGCAATTCAATTTTATCTTCGAAATCAAAATCCAGTTTATCCTTTGTCTTTAACACACCTATATATCCTGATATCCGTAATGTCCAATTTCAACATACAAAAATCATTTTTGCATATTTCTTTACAAAATTTTCAATATATACTTCTTATACCATTTTTACTTCACTATTGAAGTTATATATCCATTATCATTCAATCTTCTTTGAATTCAATGCACAATTTCAATTCTATTTGGATTCAATTTATCTTCTGAATGTTGAATTTTATCAATTATCTTTCATTCACAACTGATTCATGTCACTATTTCAAATTAGTTTCATTTACTAATTCATTATGAATTCTAATTCATTTTATCTCAAACCATTATTTTATTCCACCTTTATTATATTTAGTTCACTTCGAACTAATTTTACAACTACATTTTATTTCACACAATTCAAATTGGTTTTCGATATTCAGTTTCAATTCCACTTTTTATTCTTTTGTTCATTTCCAAAAATTTATTTTCAATTCACTATTTTGGTTTATAACCACTTATATTTAAACTGGATTTCAAATTCCATATGAATTTAATTTATCTTTTATTTATAAACATTGAATTCAAATCATTTCAAACCATATTAATTTGTCACTTCTTCAATTATTTTCACTTACTAATTTCATTTCAATACTTCGCTTTGCTTATCACAAATCAAATTCAATTCCAATTCCAGTTCTATTTACTTACAAATTCAAAATGAATTTCAACTTTCAATTTCACTTTCATTTACTTGCAATTGCAAATTTATTCATTCATTCACAATTTTATTTTCCATCTTAATAATTTTATTCCAATCATTTAGTCTATGAGACTTCTCAAATTCACCTTCATACAAATTAACTCAAATTTTCAATCTCAATTCTTTTATTCAATTTCCATTTTTAATTCCACATGAATTAAATTTTCCTTCCAACTTATTTTGTTTCCACATTTACTTTTATCTAACTTCTCTTTAAGTCAGATTTTATTTTAACAACTTCAAACTTTACAAGTTATCAACTTAATGATATTCCATAAATATTTTATACAACATTCCAGAGTCCTTTCAACCTTTCAAAAATCATTTTTTGAAAGCAACTCAAATTATCCTTTGAATTTCAAAAATCTAAACCAGTTTTGCAAACAACTTTCATTTAAAACAATTTGGCAACAATTCCTCTTTTGGAAACCCGAAAATGAACATCAATGATGCTGCAGTCATCATCGAAGTTATTTTCCAGTTACCGAAAAGAGTTTAGAGCTTTCATCCCTTCAAAACACTTTTCCAAAACCTTTGAAAATCATCTTCAAAATCAAAAGGGATTTAAACTTTCCAAATCTCCAAAATTTTCAAATTCTTTTCAAAACATTTCCAAATACTTCTCTAGAATTCCATTTCAAATTACAAATCACATTTACAATTTGTATTCTCAAATTCCATTTGTATGTGAATTTATTTCTTAATTCTGGAGTTACAATTTCAGTTTCCTTTTCAAATGATATAATATTATCACTTCCTAACAATCAAGCAACCAAATACTATAATAATTCATAGAAAATTTATTTCTTTTATATACGAAAATAGTTTGGGTAAAATTATTTCATTTACCCTATTTTAAAACGATATCGTGTCGAATTTGTTCTGTACAAGTGCTTAGAGATCTCTATCAATAACGTTAATTACTCGTATTGACCAGAATCCATATACCACTCAACAAACCAATCAACACAATATAAAACAAATTTATATTCACTAACAATACATGCTCATATCTATTATTATACTCACACTCATTCTAGAGTACTGCTGACTCCATCTCTAATGAGTAACACCCAACAGAGCCAAGGTTGTCGCTAAACCAAAAGCTCTGATACCACTTGTAAAGGCCCGTAAATCCGCACCCCTTTTGTGCTGGAAAAATTCCACAACAATTCAGCCTAAAGAGGAACAAATGTACGAGTCTTTAGGGTTAAAGAAGAAAGAGGTAGAAGAAGAAGAATAGAAAACAACATCAGAATCTCACATATCGCAGCGGAACAAATATAGTAGATAAATGAATATCTTTAAACAAAGAACTATATCAGTTATTACATTACATTATCAGAGTGTTACAACAACAAACAGCGGAAAAGAATATAACATATACTAGTGATATGCTTCCCCATCCAGCTTGCTCCTGATCTCCACAGCATCTCTTTTTCTGACTTCACTCCAGAATAACTGAAACCTAACTCTAGGCTGCCGGTGTGGAAAATTGTGGGCACCCAGAGTTTAGAAAAGGAACAATAAACTCCAGGTCAGTCATGGGACTAGTGTGAGATCTCAAAAACAGTTATTTTCACAAATAAAATAAAAAGAAATTCGCTATGCTTTTGGAAAATGAAACTACCATAAGGCCTCCCGCCACACACACACAATGCAAACGCTGAATTGGAGGAGATTTCTCCTTATGATAGTCAAACATGCTTAATATGCAAAATCTTTTTAATATTATCATTAGTCATAGTGTAGAAAATATTTCGAAAGTATCATATTAATCTTAGCCAGCATACAACCATTATTGTATGCCTACTATAGCTACTGTTAGTGCCAAAATTGTCGCTAACATCCAAATCCAGATGAAAGCACCAAATCGCAATCACATCACACAGATAGGATGTCTGTAGAGAGTGATAATATGAAGAACAATCAAAATTAAAATGAAAGTAGTAAAGAAAAACAGATTTTATAATGGTTCGGCTAATTCCGGCCTACGTCCACTCCAGAAGTTTTCTTTTTATTGATGTAAGAATCAGTTACAGTTACAAAGTGGGAGGCTAGCTTTAGTCTTAGGAAAAAGTCAGAGAGCAGGAGAGAAGAAGGAGATCCCTTTTTCTGAACCCCTACAAGCTGTATTTATAGGAGAATTTTGAGTTGGTGGGCTTTCTGAATGGTAAAGGCCCATTAAGAATTTCCACCAAGTCATCTTCGCCGAGCGACCCATGCTGAGCCGCCAATGCCGAGCGAGGTGCGAGGTGCGAGGTGCGAGGTGCGAGGTGTCGAGGTATCGAGGTACAAGGTATTGAGGTATCGAGGTGTGAGGTATCGAGGTGCGAGGTATCGAGGTATCGAGGTGCGAGCTATCGAGGAGCGAGGTATCGAGGTATCGAGGTATGAGGTGCGAGGTATCGAGGTGCGAGGTATCAAGGTGCGAGATATCGAGGTGCGAGATATCGAGGTGCGACTCCTTTATGCCGAGCGGCAACCAATGCCGAACCATTTCTAACTTCCAGATCGAACCACATTTCCTTGACCTAAATTATAGTCGATCCATCTCTGTCCAACCCAATTTCCATCTTTCAAGTGCGTTGCGTCATCCATCCATCCAATCGACTGAATCCATCGTACACCAGCCTTGACGAACGTGTAGTCGATTAAGTTAAACCCCCTGCCCGTAGCCTTGTAAAAAGGCGGGTTAACACTTGCCCCCCAAAGCAAGCCTTGCTGTTGGAAGGTGTGTTTTGAATAGCCTCAAATCCAACATCCAAAGTCCATGTTTCATCCATATCCAATAACCGAATCTAGGACCTTTCCGAGTCAATATCCAAATCCTCTGACGTTCATAGCCGATATCCATATCCGTAACCTCTCCGGGTTCTTGCCAAGCACAATCCTCACCTGACGACCGTAGTCCAGTGTCCCTGAACGTTGAGTAATGTATGACTTAAGTCCTAAGCCGAATCCTAGTCGCTCCGGACCCTTGCCGTGCATTGTCCATACTCGATGACCTGAAATAGTAACCGATAATATAGGGCCTAAGTCCTAGGCCGAATCCTGGTCTCTCCAGACCCTTGCCGAGCATAGTCCATACTCGACGACCTGAATAAGTCGATTTGCCGTGCTTGGACAAAGCGACCTACCCCTTGCCGGGTATAACCCATACCTGACGACCATTTATCAAAAACCAGATAAAAAATCCAACCGAAAGCCAATCTAAAATCCAGATCAAATCTGAAAACAAAAAAAATCCATATCGAAAATCCAAACCAATATCCAAACCAGAAAACAATCATCCAAATAAAAAGTCCAAACCAAGAAACAAACAAAACTAGAAGTTCAAACCAAACCAGAAAAAAGCAAATGTCCAAGTCAAAAAAGAGAAAGCAGATTTCACAAACTAGAGCGTCGCGACTTATCATCATCTCAGAGCGTGCCTAGGGGCTATCTCCGTCCCCGTACATGAGTAAGTGACTTGGTCGTTTGCCCGTAGTTTGCTACTTATTTCATAATATCTCAGTCAATTGATAACCAATCGACCATCATTCCCGTGCCTCGCACCATCACTGTGTGAGGTAGAAGGTGGGTGATCCTGCCCCACCGCCGCATTTCGAGCTTCGACGTATTGTCGCAACTGTCCATTCCTTACATGCTCCTCAATTATGTCCTTTAAGTGCCTGCAGCTGTTGGTATCATGCCCGTCCAAATCGTGGAAGAGGAAGTATTTTCCTGATGCCCTCTCACGTTCGGAGGGTTCTCTCCCAGCCGGCCTTCGGTAGGGAAGGCGATTCCGAGTCTCCAAATAAATCTGTTCTAACATCCCGTTCAATCTTGTGTAGGTGGAGAATTTTGCTCTCTCCACCGCTTCCTAGCCTTTCCTAATTCGTCATCCAGCTTCCTTTTTCCTTTATCTTTATCTTTTTCCAAGCCTCCGCTGGATGGCCCTCCATCCTCCGCCGCGTTCACCTCCTTCAACTTCATATCTTCGCATGCATCTTCCAACCAAGGGAATCTCTCAGCTTCCTGAAAGAATTCCCCGAGATCCATTGGTGGATCCCGTATTAAAGATACCTTGAAATCTGAATTCTCTCTGAACCCTGATACTGCTTCCATTAAGACCATCGATGGATCCGATCGATCCACCGAAGCGACCTCTGCATTGAACCAGGTTAAGAAGGCTCTGAGTGACTCGTTTGTCCTTTGTTTTATCGATGTCAGCGTCATTACTTTCTTTGGCCTTTTGATATGTACCCGAAACTGTTTCAGAAACCTGTCCACCAACTCTGTCCTTGTCCCGACAGATCCTTCTTCCAGCTATCTGAACCACATAGCAGCTATGTCCGTTAAGAATAAGGGGAAACATCGAGGCATAACTTCTTCCGATGCCCCCCAGCACCTCCATGTGTCTTGTATATCTCATCAAGTGATCTGTTGGATCGGCCTTGCCATTGTACATCTCCACATTAGATAGCTTGAAATCTGGCGAATTTCGAGCTACCCTGATTTCACGAGTGAATGGACTCTTGTTTACTCCTTCCATATCTCTGTTGGTCAAACCTGCACACATAGTTCGCTTGATAATCTCGGCTAATCCCGCATCGTTCGTCAAGGGTTGCCCCCCGAGTTCCCAAGGGAATTTTGGTACATACTCTTCATCTCTTGCCCTTACATTCCTGCCAGCATCCTGTTGCGTTGTGTTAGCTGGAACTCCTCCATTAACTGGTTCAGCATTATCTGGTGGTGCGCCCCCGAGTCCAGGTCCATCTGGATTGTTAGTTGTCTGTTGATTGGGGGTTGTCCCCTGCTGAATTACTCCATCCACACGCTGGTTGTGTCCCTCTAGTCCAGTTTCGAGAACTTGAGCACCTGCAATTCCTGATTTTCCAGATTGCCTAAGAAGAGCCTGCATCATCTCATCTTGACGTTTCATCATCTGCTCCTGCATAGAATTCATCATAGCCTGCATCTCGTCCCGAGTTATTTAGACGGATGCATGATCCTCTCTAGATCCAGAAGAGGCCGCTTGACTTCCTTCCTGATTTCTCCCTTCCGTTGCTTGCTTCCTTGTTGGTGGTCTAGCCATTGCTTCCTAAAATCCGAGTTTTCAAGCTTTTCAATCCAAAATTCAAGCTCCAAAATTCCTGAGTGCTAACTCTCTCGGTGAAAGCACCAAAATGTTAGTGCCAAAATTGGTCACTACACCCAAATCCAGATTAAAGCACCAAATCACAATCACATCACACAGATAGGATGTCTGTAGAGAGTAATAATATGAAGAACAATCAAAATTAAAATGAAAATAGTAAATAACAACAGATTTTATAGTGGTTCGGCTAACTCCGGCCTACCTCCACTCCAGAAATTTTCTTTTTATTGATGTAAGAATCATTTACAGTTACAAAGTGGGAGGCTAGCTTTAGTCTTAGGAAAAAGTCAGAGAGCAGAGAGAAGAAGGAGATCCCCTTTTCTGAACCCCTACAAGCTGTATTCATAGGCGAATTTTGAGTTGCTGGGCTTTCTGAATGGTAAAAGCCCATTAAGAATTTCCACCGAGCCATCTTCGCCGAGCGACCCATGCCGAGCGAGGTGTGAGGTGTCGAGGTGTCGAGGTGCGAGGTATCAAGGTGCGAGGTATCGAGGTGCGAGGTATCGAGGTGCGAGGTATCGAGGTGCGAGGTATCGAGGTATCGAGGTGCGAGGTATCGAGGTGCGAGGTATCGAGGTTTAGAGGTGCGAGATATCGAGGTGCGACTTCTTTATGCCGAGCGACAACCAATGTCGAACCATTTCTAACTTCCAGACTGAACCACATTTCCTTGACCCAAATTATAGTCGGTCCATCTCTGTCCAATCCAATTTCCATCTTTCAAGTGCGTTGCGTCATCCATCCATCCAGTCGGCTGAATCCATCGTGCACCAGCCTTGACGAACGTGTAGTCGATTAAGTTAAACCCGCCTGCCCGTAGCCTTGTAAAAAGGTGGGTTAACAGCTACCATGTTCAATAGCAGGGTACCGCCACATTCCATGGTAGGTTATACAACTAAAACCATACATGGCGCGTATTGTTTCTTTGGATTTCCAACAAATGGTCATGCTAAGGAACTTCCTACTGCCACATGGGTACGGCTCTGGAGGGACGTCCCGAGAACCTATCCGGATCTCTGCCAACACAAGGATAACTAGGTAACTACTACTCGAGTATGCCATCCCCCAGTCCTTTAGGACCTTTATCCGAGAATCCTCAACCACAAAGTAAAATAAGTTTGTGGCATCAACGTAGGTAAAATATCTGGGCTCCATACCATGATACTACCCTTTTTAAAAAGGAAATGACATACCCTAAAGGGCGCGACCCTCATAACCTTGCCGCATCTTTCCTGTTTCGACCATTTCCGGGGTGTGATGTCTGACGAGGTCTCGTCCACAAAGCTACACTTTTCACAAAGTCATGCTTTGATCTTTTAAATAAATTCAGATTTCAAACAAATCACAACAATTTTCCACTTCGATCTTTTAAATAAAAGATCTATCACAAATCACAAAGGTTCGATGTGATTTTCGGATATCCACTTGGAATCCGACCCCCGGTCGCATAGAAATTCAAATGCCATTTAACGGCAAATATTGATAGTCGGTTATTTAACTATCAATCAACATTCACAACAATTGTCGGATTTAAATAAATTTCCCAAATTATTTATTTTCAAAATATTTCCGCAAGATATACTTTACACTTCAATCATTTGAAAACAGATTTCAAATTACTTTCCACATTTCAATACTTTGAAAACAAATTTCAAATCACTTTTCCTTATGCGGAATACATTTTCAAATATTTATTCATTTCCACTGGAAATCTGTCGAGTTAAAATATTCAAATCACTTATCCAAAATATTCTTGGAACATTTAAAGTAAAACCATCTTAAATACTTACTTAACGTATTGGTTATGAAAACATTATACTAATTATCACATATAAGATTTTTAAGTCCCAACTAATTTATAAAATAAAATTAGTAGATAAGGTATAGCTATTTAAATAATCATTTCCTAAAATAAATATCAATTTTAACCTTTAAAATAATCCCTTCTATAAGTAATTAAATAAATCCATACTTTAAAGATTTGAAACCAGTTAAGAAAATAATTTATCCAAAGTATCCTTTCTAAAACCATCCTTAAAAAATTTCAGTTTATATTTATAGGCTACTTCGAAATCATACTCAGCTTTCCAGAGAAAATACATTTCGTTTCAAAATGGTTCATTCAAATCAATTAATAAATCTTTCTTGATTTATTTTAAATTTATGTTCCGAATCTGTAAAATTCCTTTCACACTTTTAAAAATAACCAAATGTTAATTTTAAAACAAATTTCCCTTTCCTTTATAAGTTCCCATTATGAATATAAAATTCCAAATATCCATTGATATACGATTTTCAAATCGATTTCTAAATATTCATTTTCAGCACCGAATTAAATTCTAAATTGATTTTCAAATTTATTTTCGAATACCAAATCAATTTCCAAAATTTATTTCTAAATTTATTTCAATACCAAATTTATTATCTTTTGAAACAAATTCCTTCTTTTAAATTTATTCAGTTTTCTAAAATTAATTTACTATAAATTTTCTACTAAAATTCAAAAATCCAATTTTATATATTTCTGATATCCTACGATATCAAAAATATATCCTACTAACTATAGCCTTCAATAGTCTCAATCATAAATTGTCACGCACAGATTATAAATAATCAACACACAATATTGAAACTAATTCAAATCTTTGAGGAATCCAGTTGGACCCCTCCAACCTATTTTCCTGCATCCACAGATGTTAGCACAATAATTAAATATCAATTCCACTTCGAGGTGGAATGTCGCAGTATATGGGATTTATAAAATATCATCCGCTGTTATGCGGCGCAATAGGGTCTCATCTGCTATATAATGCGGGAAATCAACAACTCCAATATATACTATATACTACTATATATATAATATCATCCAGTGAATAATTATTATAAATCAATCACCCAAGCACACAGTCAATCAATTTTTAAATCTAACTATTCAAAATTTAAATAGGAACAATATTGATTGAGTGAGAAGATCTCACCTTTGCTTTGCATGCAATCCATTTTCATTCTAGTGTGTTTTCACGATCTTTTGACCTTGTATAAACATTTATATGATTTTATTAATATTCAAATAAATCGAACAATTAATCTCATTTAATAATTTACTTAACAAATGATTTTAAAATCTTAAACTAAAAATTTAACTTAAACTAATTTTTATTTAAATCCTTATATTTTCCAATCTATAATAACTTATGTTTACCTATATATGTATACACATTATATAAACCCATAGATTTAATAAATTAATTAACGTTCCATAAACAATGTGTAACCATAGCGTTCCAAAAATTATCCAATGAATTTTATTCACGATCTTTTATCTTACCGTAAAACTTTTTAAAACAGATTTTTATTTCAAACTTCACTGTAAATAAATTTTCTGCATGTAAATATACATATTTATAAAATAAAAACAAAATTCTTCTTTACTGTAACATTTTTTATTTTTTTATTTTAGTAACACTTGACATTAGTGTAAAATTTTAGGTAAGTTGAATTAATAATAATCATTATTAGAATACAAATATAGATGTAAGTAAGCATTTAAACTTAAAGATTCAGAAAATCAAAACTACCTTAAAACGAATCGGTGATGAAATCAGCAAGCTTCTCATAATACCAGGCTCACGACGAACTAGCCGCGACTTCCAGCCATCATACATCATAGTTACGATTACCGTGGCTTCACTCAAGGCTACCAGAATGCCGCCTCGACCCGGCAAACTCCTGCACGACCCTGGAGCTCCATCCCCACGACCAGCGCCCTGAACGCCACATGCTCATGCCACGAACCCATCGCTGTTGCGCGCGCCTCACCCACGTCGCGACTCCCAGATGCTCGTGCGAGCGTGCCCTAGTCGCAATTCGTCGACAATCCCAGCCGAGACGAATCCTTGTCGCCACTGTCGTGCCTCGATGACCACGATCGAAATCGCTGCTCTATGCTTCGAATAAATCGAATTCGATCTTGCAACGCGCGGCCATTTGATTTTTATTATTATTATTATCAGGAACGAACGATTTCCGTTCCTGTTCGTACCGGCAACTCGAAATTGAAATAGGAAAGTTTTCCTGAGTTGAATATTCTTCTGTTTGATTTAAAGGAGATTGGCCATGATTTTTTTAATTTAAACGAAAATGATAGGGGTTGTTGCTTTGAACGATAGATATTAGCTTTCAGGGGAAGGGAACGAGATAATTTCCCCTCATTTCTTTACATATTTTTTTCATTTAAGACGTGTGTTGCAAGATGGACACGTGCGTGAAGAGGTAACAACGTGTTGAATTCCATAATATCTTTTTTCATTCTTGACTGAATAAAATATTAAACAAATTTAAATTTGAATTTAAACGACTTGAAATCGAACCGAAAATCTCGATCTCCCATCGAT
This sequence comes from Allium cepa, assembly GCA_030765085.1. Lineage (NCBI taxonomy): Eukaryota > Viridiplantae > Streptophyta > Magnoliopsida > Asparagales > Amaryllidaceae > Allium > Allium cepa. Next base: position 673,130,720 of record CM060935.1, on the reverse strand, counting down.
GCGTGCCGCTAGGCGTTTATAAGGTTTTACCCATATTCCAATACAATGGAACATGTTTCGGAGCCTAATTCAGTCATATGTGGAAGATAGCTTTTTGAATCGAGTTATTAAATTAAATTTCGATTTAATTTTCAACGCGTTTTCTTATCGTACGGCCAAACGACAACTCCGATTGCAACGAAAATTGAAATCCGATAATAAAACAATATTGTGGATCCAACGGAACTGGTTTCGATAAATTCCGAGACTGTGCCTTGCAAAGCTATTTTTAAATATCAATTTAAATGATAAAAAATTCAAAACTGAATAAATCATTTCCAAATTCAATTCTGAAGCTTCCATTGCCTTTAGTATCCTCAACATAAATTTTCTAAGCCATCAAATTATTTTTAACAAGCTTAAAATTGAAGATTCAAATTTTTATCCAACTTTAATAAATTAAATTCAATAATTTAAATTGCCAAATTCATAGTTAAAATTAAAATTCAAGTCAAATCAACTTCAAATATTTGAAATAAATTAAATATTTCCAATTTCAAATGTTAAAAATTTTCGGATCATCACAAAATTTCTCCCTCAATTTTCTCTCAAACCATACATTTTCAAGCATCGATTTTTAAAGGAATATTGTTGAGCATAGCGAGATCTCTCTATCCAACAGTGATAATTAAAATCAAGACAATGGATCGATGGAAATCTAGGTTTGCATGGCGCACGTTCAACACTCGATTTCATGGCCTAGGGATAGTCGAGCTTCATGGAATCGTGGTCATTGGTGGAGTGTGCTATGGCGCTTCGAGGAGCATATGAGATCCTATACTTCCCTTGTATGAGCGGATGGCCTTTTCTATGCGTGTCTGCCTCGAAGCAGAAATTGTACATATTTTCTATATCTATATTTATTGTAGGTGACAAGAAGGAGGGATCCAACTGAATTCATCACCAAGGTTGATTTTAATTTATAGATATTGTGATATATGCTGTTATCATTTGATATATGATGTTTGGATGATGTGATTGATGTGAATCACCTTATTTTGTGTTGTTGTAACATTGGGCCATATTTTGGAAAATTTAAAAATGTTAAAGTGATGATTTCAAATTAAAAAGGATTTAAAATTGATTTTGAAAATAGATGTTTTATTAATTTTTGAATTGTTAAGGAAATGAATTTATTTTAAATAAATAAAATGTTATAATTCTTATGTTATAAAAATTATGGTTTTTATGAAATATACTTAAAAGTGAATTTTTGAGGTTATATAATTTTTAATAATAAGTTGTAAACTATTAAAAGAAGAATTTTATTTAAATAGAATCAAAATGTGATTTCTGAAATATGAAGTTAACTATTGTAAAATAAGTTAAAGTGAGATTTTGAACTTATTATAAACTGTTTATATATAAGATTTATAAATTGATATTTTTATAAATGAAAATAATGGAATTATAAAGGAGATTTTATAAGTGTTAAAATGAAGTTATAATTGAATCTTATAAGTGAATAAGATTTATAAATTTATGAAGTTATAAATGAATGAATTCGTAAATAAAGAGATTTATAAGTAATTAACTTATAATCGGATTTTGGCATGTAAATAAAATATAAATGGAATTTATAAAAAAAAAATTATAAATCCAAAATCAACTTATTTTGATAAGTTAAATATGAAAGTTTATTAAAGGAATTATATTCACGATTTTGGACAGCGGATAATCTTTTAAATGTGTAGAAGTAATGAATTTGGTAAAAGAATTTCATTCACGATTTTGGACAGTGAATAATCTTTTAAGTTAAATGAATATTTTGTAAAGCGATATTTTAAATGGAGTTAAATGGTTTGAAGATGTTTTAAAAGGGTGTGAGCATCGAAAACATAGATTTCAACATTCATTGTTGAAATAGACGTTTTTGAGAAATGAGGCAAGCATGGACTATAAACTGTTGTTATAGTAAGTGATGTTCGAAAGAAGATGTTTTGTATAGTATATGAGATTTATATATCTATATAATTATGGAATCCCTATACTAACGATTTCGGGTTGTCGTAACATTGTTTTACACAACATTTGTTTTGACCCAATAAAGCGTATGTTGAAAAATATTAAGCTTTCCTAAAGAGATTTGTGAATATGCTTATACTATTAAAATAATTATATGGAAATGTTTTCCAATGTAGAAAGTTGAAATGGTTTTGAGAATATATCTTGTTAAAGATAATTTGAAATGAATGTTTGGAAAGTGATTTAATTAATAAAATATTAATTAAAAGGGCCTAGTGATTGCTTATGGTGCTAAATATTAGCTTGTTGCTTTGATAGTTAAATAACCGACTATCAAACTTGGTCATTTTAGTTCCTTGACTTGATGTGGGAACTATTTAGTCGTACACTTAGTACGTAGCCATCTGTGTAGGCTTGATTATCGTTTGTGTTGAGGATGTTGATTCGTGTAGTGCAGAGTATTACTCCAATCTATCGAGCTTCCTTCTTGGCAAAATGATAGTAAGTTGAAAATTGGAGACAAGATAAGTCTATGAGACTTAGTTTCTGTGTGAGGTTGAGAAACGCTTTTGTGTTGTTGGTGCGAAGAGGCCGGGATCAGATTTATTTGAAAACCACTTCGAACAAATGTATATGCCTTCGGTTATGCAGGTTATCGATGATATTGATATTTAGGATTTCCATAGTGGAGGGCTGCTCGTTGATCATTTGGGGTTAATATCTCAATATACATATACTAGTACTAGTCTCTTTGTTATGAAATATCCAATGCAAAGACTATTAGATACCAATCCTAGGGACTTACCGACAGGATGTGGTGGGAAAGTACCTTCAGTTTGTCCTGTTCCTGAACAACTTGTATGGACGAGTGTCTGACATTGCATTTCTAGGACTACGTACATCGGCTTTTACAAACGTACGTCAGTGGTAGGGGAGAAGCAACTTCTTTTATCTTAACACCCTCCTTGAGACAATTAGTAGTTAAATGTTGCATTTTTATGGAAGGCAATTAGTAGTCAACGAAAATGGCATTGTGGCATTCAAAGTGATGTGCATGTGAAAGGTAATGGTTACCTCAAGCCTCATCAATCGAAAATAACCGAAACAGGGTTAGATGCAGGCAGGGCTGAGTGGGTCATTCCCATTAGGATATGATCATCCTCTTCTATATATATTTCTTATAGCTATGACGTTCGGGGTATAAATTTATGTGGTTTGCATGCTATGAGGGCCCATGGAAAGGTCGGTGACGACCGACGGATGATATATTCGGTACTATCTAGTTATAGAGATAGGCTGGTCTTGTGTTGGTAGAGGTTCCTTTGTGATGTTCCTTGGTACATTACTCTAGAGATGTACTATAGAAAGGTAGTCCCTTCACCTAGTCATTTGTATGGAAATCCAAACACCACTACGAGCTTGCAGTTTTGTTTGTATTGGCATAATGAATAGCCCCAAAATGCTATATGGGTAACCATTTCGGCTATGATTAATATTATTTGTATACTAGACACTATTATAATATAAGATGATTTGATATGAAATGTTTTGGTTATCGTAAGGTAAAAACATGTCCGTGTTTATGTGTGGGCATGTCTTACGAGATACTTTTGTTTTGAAAAGAAAAGTTTGGTAATCTAATAATTTCAGTTGAGTGTGTTTCTCACGCTGGTTTACCATACTGATCTGGGCGTTTTTCCCCTTAAATGCTCGGGTCAGACCGAGTATATTTACAGGTTTTGATTTGGTGCTTTTAGAGCTTCAGCAGGAGAGCTGGAGATCTTCACTTTCGTATACATGTATCTGTTTATTATCCGCTGTATTATTGTTTTTTATATTATCATCAATTGTAAGGACATGTTATTATAACTGTCTAGGCTGATGATTAGTGATTGATTGTTGAACTTTGATTGACGTATGTATATACAGTTTCTGTTTTGTAAAGATCATTAATATGATACTATATGGTTTCCGCTGCGGTGTGAGATACTGTATTGCTCTGTTTGGTTTCTCTTCTCTCTTTCTTCTCTTCTTCTCTCTTCTTTTCTTTCTCATGAATTTCCGTCAGTCTGTGCTTTTTGGGTCGGACGTGTATAGTTTATTATCGATTTAAAGGGTACGGATTTGCGGGTCATCACAGATGGGAAGCGAGTTTGAGTAGGGGTCAAGGAGATGGTGGGAAGGTTTGGTGATGCTTCGGGCAAGAAAGGAAAAAACTCGAGCACGAGCGATATTATCTTCGAGAAAAAGAAAAAAAGAAGAAGAAAGCATCAGATATTATAAAACTTATATATATATATGTATGTATGTATATATATGTATGTATGTATGTATGTATGTATGTAAATTTCTCAAAGTAAAAGGAATTGAAACTCGGAGATTGACGAGTAGATTCTCGAAGCCACCATAAACTGATAGGTATTTTGCTATAGGCTTCAGATCAATATGCTTTGATATACATATATAAACAGAATGAAAGCAAAGATGAAGGAGACCTAGAAAATGTGAAGGAACATAAATTGAATATAGGGGGAATGTAGGCAGCCAAGTGACCATTCTGGAAATGATAAATGCAAATGTCCATTTCTTTTCCATGGGTGAGCAAATAAAAGGACACGGGAAACCTAAAAGACCCAAATGCGGAATCGATAGGGCTAATCGTTTCGTCGATTTCGTCGTGCACCGGACACCAAAATGCACAAATGAATATACTGCGAAGATCAGCATGACGAGACGAACAAAATGGTACACATATATCAGTTATACGATCATCCCGTCGAAAGTCGCTATTCGTTGCCGAAAATGCTGCTAAAACGTCGAAAATAAGACAAACGGGGCTAGAGCAGTCTAAATTTGGCGAAATGAAGTATGACATCTCACTTAGAAAATGTTTTTCAATTTTATTATGAAAAAATATTCAGATTTCAAAAACAATTTATTTTCATCAATTTAATTGATCTTGATTTGAAATTGAAAATTACACAACAGAACTAACTTACATATTTTCAAATGAAAATATGCTAATAGCTATATTTAAATAGATATATTTCAAATATCAAATTTTCCTTGTTAAACTAATTTTTTTTGTTTTTAAGAAAAATTCAGTTAATTACATTCTAAGAATCATTAAAATTTCCGGGTCGTTACAACTTTTCTATTTTTATTTCAAATGATTCGATACTTGTTATTATCTTTAAAAGTCTATTATTAAATATCTAAGTATCTTTAATCATTTAACCATATTTTTCATTTTAAAATATAATTCAAGGATTCTAAAAAAAATGAATGTTACTAAATCATTGTTTATTACAAACCTAAAACATTTCATAGTTTATATATTTACCTTTAAAAATTTCTTTTAAAGATTTAAAGATTTATAAGGGTTTAAGACAAGTGTTGCTTAAACATTGTCACAACAACCCGAAACCTTTCGCTTATAATTATCTTTAAAATATTCATTATAAAATGTTTAATATATTCCTAAGTTTAATTAATAAGGGTTAAGAACAAATGTTACTTTAACATTATTTACTACAACCCAAAATCATTTTTATACTTATCGTTAACTTTAACACATTCAATTTAAAGTTCAAAGCATATTCACATTTATTAATTAAAGTAATACATTTTTATTTAACTTCTAAAAATAAAGTTTTAACTTAAGTGTTAAAATCCAAACTTCCCTTATTACATGTATAAATACTTAACTTACTTTTTAAACTTACATATATTCACTAAAAACCTTTTTAAAATGATGTGTGTGTGTGTATGTATACAAATTTATATATAAGCTAATATAATTAATAAAGTTCTTAAACAATTTAAAATATATTATATGAAATATGCAATTTAATATTTTAATAAAATCTTTAACTAATTCTCTAAAAACTATATATATTCAAAAACACTTTGACTAATTTTTATAAAACCATATATATATATATTTAAAAATACTTTAAGAATACTTATAATATGGTTTAAAATATTTATTATAAACATTACTTAAAAATACTTATTTTATAATTTATTTAAAAACCATAAACATTTTTATAAATTAAAACCCTTTACTTTAAAAATTCTTAAATAGTTATCAAATATATATTTAAACTTTTTACATTTTTCCAGTAATAAGTACACTTATAATACTTATTAAAAATGCAAAGAAGCCCCTAGGGTTTCTTTTAAGGTCGACTTTAAAAGTCATCGAACAAGGTATTTTCAAAGTGCATCCATAACGACCTTTTCATTTCTAACTTTCACAATTTTGTCCTATTATTTCTATAATTTTCCAAACTAACTCCTTTTTACCAAAACATGTATGAAGAGAAACCAAATATATAATTTCATAATATACTCATATTTTAACCAATGTTATATATGTTAAATACAAGGGATCTCAAATTGTATTTATTGCTACTATTTCTCTTTAAACATTTACAACACAGTTCGACTTCACATTTAACATAATCAAACATGTAAACAACAAGTCTTGACTGTGATACATGTTTTAGAGAGTTATAAGAGAGGTTATACTACATATAATGTTGTCACTTAATTTCTAAAGCAAGAAGGCGTCCAAAAGTAATAACTTGCATTGTTTTCTAATTTAATTTATATTTTAACAGCAACAAATGCACACACAATATATAGGAATTAAATAGTGACTTAACACATCTGAGCCTAAGCTAAATCAAGATGTAGATAATCTCACTACGAGTGCAATGGAAAGGACGGCGTCTCGATTCGACCTTGTATGCAAAAGATATGAATTAATTACGAATCGAATAATTAATTTAAAAATTAATTATAATTAACAACTAACTACTTTAATTAATTTTATTACTTTCTTCCGTAATTCATGCATAGTGATACGCCTACATAAAGAAACCCTAAGCCTTCATCTTCACTCATCAATTTCATGCTCCACAATCAACGAATTGACAAACCGTCGATTGCAACGTACTCCATTTCATAGTGTCTCCACTACGCATTTGAACGCATGAAGTCTAGCTCCCTCCTCCTAGATAAGACCTACTACTCCTCAACGCGATATTAAAATTTCATTTCTCATTTGAGATAGCCGGAGCTGCTGAGGTTTTGGGGAAAGGTGCTCCTCGATAAAAGAAAAATAATAGCGCACTCGATTTCACCTGACGCCTCCTCTACTGCTGCCCAAGGACAACCTTAGATTCAGCAAGAAAACGTGAACCGCCTCGAGCACCACTGCACCCAACTTCAGGACTATAGATATGAAGCTCTTCCCTATACGTGTTCAACTAATCCAGTTTCACCCTTCGAAGTTGTCTGTAGTTCTCAAAACAATTAATATAGGGCGGCGGTTGTGTTTCTTCTTCACAAGAGAGGAGATGAAGAAAGATAAAAAAATAAAAAGAGAGGGAATAGAATAAAGGTGAGGAAAGGCAGGTAAGAGGTATGTATAATAAAATATATATTGTATTTAATTTTCTCATATAAATTGTCACACGTTCCATGCTCGTACAATCACAAGAGCTATTGGACCGCTATGAAACTCATCGGCATACGTCACCTCATTTTTTCGGTCTTGATGGCACTACTTTCGTCTAAATTCGAGAAAGTACCCCGTGAAGATAATTGTACACGTTTTGAGGCCGGTTATCAATAAAACGATTTTTGGTCATGTTATCGATATTTCTTCGAACAAGTTATTTTTATAAAACAAGTTTACCATCATTAGTAATTATGTAAAAGAGAGTTAACAAGGTTATTAAATCAATTTAATCACATTAAATCAAAGATTCAAATATTTCAATAATTCAGATATTTAAATACAAAGTGTTCGAAATTCCGGTTCGTTACAGCCTATAGCCTAGGTTTACTATGTAATAATTCTATAAGTATAGGAAATTAGTTCCCATTTTCTTGACTTTTAATCATGATGGTATGCTGAGAACATGGTACTAAAGGTAGGTTTCTCGATGTAAGCGAGCAATCCGACCTAGACACTGTTGTGGATGCTGGGCACGGTGCATCGATATGGCGCTAACCGAAGATTTCTCGATGTAAGATGACAATTTGGGCTAGACACTATTGGTGGATGTCCGGTGCGGTGCATAGTTATGGCACTAACGGAAGTTCCTCAGTGTATACAATTAATTTGACCAAGATACTATTTGTAGATGTCTGGCATCGTGCATATGGAACCTTACCATTGAGATTGTTGACATGGATGCATAGGGTGGCCCTAAGTCATTAAGGTAGTAAGTTCGACGCGAGCCTGGCATTACAAGGTCTGCTCATTGTGTAAGTGCGAGATAGGTAGTTGTTATTTGGGTTATGCCAACCAAATATTGATAGAAAATTATTACTTATGATCTATACTAGGCATACTCCTAGAGATTATTAATCGATCCGTTGTTCGAACCTTAGGTACGAACCTCTGCAAGATGTTTTGTGTATAAGTGCAATTAGGACTACATTCCTTAAGTTAAGGTAATCAACACTAGGTAAATAATTCACAAACACAAAAAAACACTCTAGTTCATGTAGAACATAAATAAAGTTAGTTGCTTTTGAACACTATTCACTAGTAGTACAATTCATAAGTAGCAAGTTTCTTTTTATTTTTTTTAATATTGTTTAAACTAATCACCGAAATTTGCAAATCATTTTCCTAGAACACTCCTTCTTTAGCAATTAAAGGTTTTAACAAATCATGTTATTATTATTTTAATTCCTCACCTTGTTACCCTAAAGAGTATCTTCCCCTAAACACCTAACGACTCCATGTCTAAACGGCTTCAATGGGTACTTATCTCTGTCAAACGGATGTACGTCTATTGGAATTAAAAATAATTCTAACTCTCTTTTTATAAAAACTTTAATAAAACAAGATTTAAGGTGTCATAGTGTCAAATAACTTTGAAGTTTCTTAATTAGTTAAGCAATTTCTAATATAAATATGAAAGCTAACATAAAAGAGAAAAATTAAAAGAGCTTACATTGCTTATGAAGATAAACCTGTTCCTTTCTTGAGCTTTGACTTGCGGAGTATAGCTAGAGATCATCTGAGCTGAGGCCATTAAAAATTTCAAAAAAGAAAATCTTATTTATGATAGAAGGTTTACAATTGAAGCTTATGGTACAATGGCTTATGATATTTCTTACTCTATTTTACAGATCATATTACTTCTCCTTATATAGACGGAGAAGGGATACAAGAACCAGACAGCTGTCTGTTAATATTTAGTGGAGACAAAGATATTCTCCATTATCTAAGAGGTACTAAAGAGATACACAATTTACGTTTGTTTTATAAAAAGATGGTCAGCTCATTACATCTTTTTATAAAGTAGATTCCTTTCTATTTCAGAAAAGAAATCTATATGCTTTGTCATATATAAAGTTATTCCACTAGGAGAGTGAAGAATAATCTCTCATCTTCAATCATCTGTAGACATGGTAGTTGATTCCACATCATCTTTGTCTTCATTGCTTTTCTTTCTTTGTCTTTCTTTTTTGTAGCTTTGTATCAAGGGCGGTTTAGGATGGAATATGTCGAAACTTCTGTGGTGAATTCCTTGGTTGCTTAATATATTTGTGACAAATATTTTTGTAGTGGGGGTTTCTGTATAAAGGAATTTATTCTTCGTATCCCATTCATCTTCTTCGGCAATTTTTGTGGCCCTATACCTCTCATAGGCATGTTCCTTGATTTCTTTGTATTGGATAGTTTCTGGTTTATAGTCTTCATCCTAGTTGTGTAATCTGGGTCAAGAAACTTTGCTTTAACCTGAACTGCATGTTTTGTTGGTTCAAAAATATGTTTTCCCAAGTGAGGAGGTATGGATTTGAAATACACGTACATATCTGTAGCCAATATGTTTGTAAGTTGTTCTATGATGGTTCCAAATGGTTCTGGGATATCATCATGGATCACTTTTCTGCATAAATCCTCTTAACAAATCCAAAATTTATTAGTACCATGGGATCTAATACTATATTTTTGTGGATTAGGTATTTGTACTTGTTGAGGTTTAATGTAATTTGTGGGATTGCACGTGTAATTGTACAAGGACAGTTTATGTTTGTTTGTAAACACTGGGAATACTTTTTTGTACAAGGTATATTGGAGTTCCTCATTATTTCCCAATGAATTTGTAGGCCTTCATTCGGAATGTGAGATATTGTTGAACATACCTGGAGATTGTTCTTGAATATGGTATATGAATTGCAATTCCCTAGTCATTTGTTCAAGGAAGTTTGGTAAGAAAATTTTTATGGAGATTTGGTTTGAGAAGACGGAGGTTGAAGATTTGTTTTGGGTTGTCCCAAATTTGTTACTTTTGTATTAGCAGTTTTTGTTGCTAATGCATAACAAGCTTGTGGCCTTAGGTTTATCGAAGAAGAAGAAGTTTCAGGAACTTCTTCCTTTGCAGATTTCCCCATAGAGATTTTTTGTAAACTTTGTATGTCATCGGAAATAATAAAATCATCTCCAAAGTTTTTTAGTAATTCTATAATTGCTTCATCATAAGTATTGAAGCCTTTATAAAGTGGGTTCCCATATCTGGGATTTTGTTTTAGAAAATTTATTTTTACTATTATTTGTTCCCATGAGGCATATAGGCATGCATCAGGACCTGTAAAAAGACCATAATAAAGGTATTTTTTTGTCTTGTGATTTTGAAAAAATCTGTAAGAGTGTGTATAGAACACTCATCTTTTGTTTGTTAGATTCCTGAGGAGTCTTCATTTTCCAAATATCATCTAGAACCATTTGTTGTTCCTCTTTGATTTTTGTCTTTGTTTGGAACTTTTTTGTTTTGAGTATGTTTTGAGATGCATAGAAGAATCTTGCTCTCCCATGTTCATCTTTGGTTTCTGTCTGTCTGAATCTGCATACGGAATGTTAGTAAAAAGGCAAAGGGTTCGTTTATCTTAACAACCTAGAAAGTTTATCTGGTAAAAAATTGTCTTTACCCTTTATATGCTCCCAAATTATATTTGTTCCACAATTTGTTATAGCATTTTTGAATTTAAGCCATCTATTATTTAATATTCCTTTGTTTTTTTTATTTTCTGTATATTTGACTATGGATTCACAGTCAGTCCTGATTGTTATTTCTTTTTGTGAGATTATGAAAAGTTCGAAGGATTCTATGACATTAATTATGGCCAGGATTTCATAATCTAAGGAAGTCATATATCCCTTTTCTCTGTATAGGTGCATCTGCATATTTTTTCTGTTATTTTGTTTTCATATTTGTTCTTTTTACTTGATAAAATACCACCCCATCCTAAGGATGATCCGTCTGTGTCTATTATCAAGTATTCTGTTTGTAAAGGTAAACTTAAAGGTTGTAATTTGCTTGCTATTTCTTTTATTTTTGTATTTGTTTTATGTCCTCCAAATTGAATTCTCTGTTTCCTTTTGGGCTGGCTTTGTTATATAAAGGCCTAGTATATTTTGATAGAATTTTAATATATGGTCTTGCATAATTAACAAGTCCAAAAAAAGGCTGTAGTGTTTAAGGTTTTCTATTTTGTCTGGAAATTCTAATATTTTTCTTGTTATATGAGGTTGTAATTCTATAGTTCCTTTACCAATTTTGGCTCCAAGAAATTTTATAGTATTTTTTATTAATTTTATTTTCTTTTTTGATATGATTAGTCCATGTGCTTCAATTAGTTTTAAAACTGTGTATAAGTGTGATATATGTTCTTGCTTTGTTTTAGAGAAAACAAGGATACCATCAATGTAAACACAAGTGTATTTATTACAATGTTGAAAAACATTATCCATTTTTCTTTGGAAAAGTTGTGGTGCATTTTTTAAACCGAATGATATGACGAGCCATTCATAATGGCCTTCACCGCATGTGAGTGCAGTCCAAGGTATGGAATCTGGGTGCATTTTTACTTGCCAGAATCCTGATTTAAGATCAAACTTGGAGAACCAGTTTGAACCTTGTATTTTATTGATGAGAACATCTTTGTTTGGTATACAATATCCATCTTCATGGGTATTGTCATTAATTCTTGTATAATTCATGACCATTCTAGACTGGCCACGTTTTCTTTCAGATTCTTTTTGTATGATAAACGTTGTTGTTCTATGTCTTGAATCTGTTTTTCTTATGATATTTAAATAAGTAAGCATTTTTATATGCATTTTAAATTCGTCCATGATCCAATTATCATATTTAGACGAACCAGTTTTTATTATTAAGTCTGGGTTTATTATCTTCATGGGTACTTATCTCTGTCAAATGGATGTACGTCTGTTGTTATTAAAAATAATTCTAACTCGTTTTATAAAAAATTTAATAAAACAAAGATTTAAGGCGTCATAGTGTCAAATAACTTTGAAGTTTCTTAATTAGTTAAGAAATTTCTAATATAAATATGAAAGCTAACATAAAAGAGAAAAATTAAAAGAGCTTACATTGCTTATGAAGATTAACTTGTTCCTTTCTTGAGCTTTGACTTATGGAGTTTAGCTAGAGATCATCTGAACTGAGGCCATTAAAAATTTCAGAAAAGAAAATCTTATTTATGATAGAAGGTTTACAATGGAAGCTTATGGTACAATGGCTTATGATATTTCTTACTCTATTTTACAGATCATATTACTTCTCCTTATATAGAAGGAGAAGGGATACAAGAACCAGACAGCTGTCTGTTAATATTTAGTGGAGACAAAGATATTCTCCATTATCTAAAAGTTACTAAAGAGATACAATAATTTACATTTGTCTTATAAAAAGATGGCCAGCTCATTACATCTTTTTATAAAGTAGATTCCTTCCTATTTTAGAAAAGAAATCTATGTGCTTTGTCATATATAAAGTTATTCCACTAGGAGAGTGAAGAATAATCTATCATCTTCAATCATCTGTAGACATGGTAGTTGATTCCACATCATCTTTGTCTTCATTGCTTTTCTTTCTTTGTCTTTCTTTTTTGTAGCTTTGTATTAAGGGCGGTTTAGGATGGAATATGTCGAAACTTCTGTGGTGAATTCCTTGGTTGCTTAATATATTTGTGACAAATATTTTTGTAGTGGGGGTTTCTATATAAAGGAATTTATTCTTCGTATCCCATTCATCTTCTTCGGCAATTTTTGTGGCCCTATACCTCTCATAGGCATGTTCCTTGATTTCTTTGTATTGGATAGTTTTTGGTTTATAGTCTTCATCCCAGTTGTGTAATCTGGGTCAAGAAACTTTGCTTTAACCTGAACTGCATGTTTTGTTGGTTCAAAAATATGTTTTCCCAAGTGAGGAGGTATGGATTTGAAATCCACGTATATATCTGTAGCCAATATGTTTGTAAGTTGTTCTATGATGGTTCCAAATGGTTCTGGGATATCATCATGGATCCACTTTTCTGCATAAATCCTCTTAACAAATCCAAAATTTATTAGTACCATGGGATCTAATACTATATTTTTGTGGATTAGGTATTTGTACTTGTTGAGGTTTAATGTAATTTGTGGGATTGCACATGTAATTGTACAAGGACAGTTTATGTTTGTTTGTAAACACTGGGAATACTTTTTTGTACAAGGTATATTGGAGTTCCTCATTATTTCCCAATGAATTTGTAGGCCTTCATTCGGAATGTGAGATATTGTTGAACATACCTAGAGATTGTTCTTGAATATGGTATATGAATTGCAATTCCCTAGTCATTTTTCAGGGAAGTTTAGTAAGACAATTTTTTATGGAGATTTGGTTTGAGAAGACGGAGGTTGAAGATTTGTTTTGGGTTGTCCCAAATTTGTCACTTTTATATTAGCAGTTTTTGTTGCTAATGCATAAGAGGCTTGTGGCCTTAGGTTTATCGAAGAAGAAGAAGAAGTTTCAGGAACTTCTTCCTTTGCAAATTTCCCCATAGAGATTTTTTGTAAACTTTGTATGTCATCGGAAATAATAAAATCATCTCCAAAGTTTTTTTGTAATCCTGTAACTGCTTCATCATAAGTATTGAAGCCTTTTTAAAGTGGGTCCCCAGTCATTTGTTCAGGGAAGTTTGGTAAGACAATTTTTTATGGAGATTTGGTTTGAGAAGACGGAGGTTGAAGATTTGTTTTGGGTTGTCCCAAATTTTTCATTTTTGTATTAGAAATTTTTGTTGCTAATGCATAAGAGGCTTGTGGCCTTAGGTTTATCGAAGAAGAAGAAGTTTCAGAAACTTCTTCCTTTGCAAATTTCCCCATAGAGATTTTTTGTAAACTTTGTATGTCATCGGAAATAATAAAATCATCTCCAAAGTTTTTTTGTAACTCTGTAATTTCTTCATCATAAGTATTGAAGCCTTCGTAAAGTGGGTTCCTATATCTGGGATTTTGTTTTAGAAAATTTACTATTACTATGATCTGTTCCCATGAGGCATATAGGCCTGCATCAGGACCTGTAAAAAGACCATAATAAAGGTATTTTTTGTCTTGTGATTTTGAAAAAATCTATAAGAGTGTGTATAGAACACTCAGCTTTTGTTTGTTAGATTCCTGAGGAGTCTTCATGTTCCAAATATCATCTAGAACCATTTGTTGTTCCTCCATGACTTTTGTCTTTGTTTGGAACTTGCTTTGTTTTGAGTATGTTTTGAGATTCATAGAAGGATCTTGCTCTCCCATGTTCATCCTTTGTTTCTGTCTGTCTGAAATCTGCATGCAGAATGTTAGTAAAAAGGCAAAGGGTTGTTTATCTTAAAAACCTAGAAAGTTTATATGGTAAAAAATTGTCTTTACCCTTTATATGCTCCCAAATTATATTTGTTCCATAATTCGTTACAGCATTTTTGAATTTAAGCCATCTATTATTTAATATTCCTTTGTCTTTTTTATTTTCTGTATATTTGACTATGGATTCACAGTCAGTCCTGATTTTTATTTCTTTTTGTGAGATTATGAAAAGTTTGAAGGATTCTATGACATTAATTATGGCCAGGATTTCGTAATCTAAGGATGTCATATATCCCTTTTCTCTGTATATACCAGAGGTGCATCTGCATATTTTTTCTGTTATTTTGTTATCATATTTGTTCTTTTTACTTAATAAAATACCAATTCATCCTAAGGATGATCCGTCTGTTTCTATTATCAAGTATTCCGTTTGTAAAGGTAAACTTAAAGGTTGTAATTTGCTTGCTATTTCTTTTATTTTTTGTATTTGTTTTATGTCCACGAAATTTAAGTCTCTATTTCCTTTTGGTCTGGCTTTATTATATAAAGGCCCAGTATATTTTGAAAGATTGTTAATATATGGTCTTGCATAATTAATAAGTCCAAGAAAAGCCTGTAGTTGTTTAAGGTTTTTTATTTTGTCTGGAAATTCTAATATTTTTCTTGTTATATAAGGTTCTAATTCTATAGCTCCTTCACAAATTTTGGCTCCAAGAAATTCTATAGTATTTTTTATTAATTCTATTTTCTTTTTTGATATGATTAGTCCATGTGCTTCAATTAGTTTTAAAACTATGTATAAGTGTGATATATGTTCTTGCTTTGTTTTAGAGAAAACAAGGATATCATCAATGTAAACACAAGTGTATTTATTACAATGTTGAAAAACATTATCCATTTTTCTTTGAAAAATTTTTGGTGCATTTTTTAAACCGAATGGCATGACGAGCCATTCATAATGGCCTTCACTGCATGTGAATGCAGTCCAAGGTATGGAATCTAGGTGCATTTTTACTTGTCAGAATCCTGATTTAAGATCAAACTTGGAGAACCAGTTTGAACCTTGTATTTAATTGATGAGAACATCTTTGTTTGGTATACAATATCCATCTTCATGGGTATTGTCGTTAAGTCTTGTATAATTCGTGACTATTCTAGACTGGCCACGTTTTCTTTCAGATTCTTTTTTAACGATAAACGCTGCCGTTTTATGTCTTGAATTTGTTTTTCTTATGATATTTAAATCAGTAAGCATTTTGATATGCATTTTAAATTCGTCCATGATCCAATTATCATATTTAGGCGAACCAGTTTTTATTGTTAAGTCTGGGTTTATTATGTTCAACTTACATTGTATTTTATCTTTATCCCAAAATTTTAATGGTTTTTCTCCTATGATTTCTATTTTTCTAATTTAGAAATCATTTGGTCAATATCATTTTTTGTTAGTAATAGTTTACTAATATCTTGTGGATTTATCATTTGTAAATATTTTGTTAAGTCTTTTCTTTTATAAATATATTTATTTGTTGGAAGAAAATCATAATCATTTTGCTCAAGTTCAACGGTTGTTTTATTTGTATGATTTAGGTTTTTGCACTGGCCAGGAATTGGGCAATTGCAATTTTCCAATTTGTCTGAATATGTTGGTGGTGTTGATGTTGGTTTATTATTTCCACCACGCTTTTTAAGCGCGGACTCTGATAATATGGGTGTAAGCGTTGTTTTCTTAGAAATTTTATATAATCTTTATTAAATGAAAAGCTCCCATTATCATTTAATAAAAAATCTAAACCAAGGATTAATTTGATATCCTGTAGGTTTAGTTCTAAAACCCAAAGTTGTTTTATATTATAATATGGGGACCATTCTCCACATGTATTTGTAAAACACATATTTATATTTTTGACAATATCTGTCATTATAGTTGTTGTTCCATCAAACTGGATACTTTATGTAACAGCCCTAGTTTTATAACTATTTATTTTATTTTAATTATTTAATTTTGAAATATATTTTATATAAATTATGTTTAACAATATAGTTTAATTATTTAATTGGAAGATATATTTTATAAAATTGTGAATGTCAATTAAATTAAATAATAACTGTGGAAATTTAAGCTATGTTTGAACTGGTAAATTTCGCGTTTAAAAGACGCGTCAATTATAGGGTATAAGTAACGTAACAAAACGTGTGATTTTAAATTATTATTTTATAGAAATTTTTGATGTTTTAGATTACGCCAGTTTATCGTAGTGTAAAAATCATGTTTTCAAACATTTTTGAAGGAAAATATCGGTCAATGATTTAAGACGGACGTTATTTGGTTTTAAAGGACAGTTTGTTTTAAATTTATTTGGTATACGTTTTATTCCTAAGCCTACATAAAATTTACCATTTCATTTAATAATATCAAACTAAAAATCAAATATGTGAAATGAAATTGAAATTTACTTGAAGTAACGTACAAACTATAACCGGACATATGTCACGTAACTATCCATTTGTATACGTTTCTTTTCTTAAAGCTTTGCATTAAGTCTGGCCTTTTCATTTATTTTAATCAAACTAAATAAGAGATTCAAAGCATGCTGAAGTCACGCATTCATATTTACATATTTTCAAACTTTATATGTTGTGAAACTGCCTAAATCTTATATCACGCAAACATATTTATAACTTTTGTAACTGAAAGCTTTAAATCTCTACAGCTTCCTTTTTTTCCCCTGTGTTCTTGCCTATGATCAAGTATGGTATCTGCAAACGTCCAAATACATTTGTAAACATATTTAATACAAATCAAAATTTATTTAAATATAGATGAATCATAACACACGTATTCATATTTACATACTTATAAAACTGGTACATCTTTCCCTCCCCTGATTGAGCTTTGGCCTGTGAAACTCTCGGCCTTTTTAGCTTATATGTTTTGCAAACTAGAATGTGTAAATCATATTAGCAACTCCCAGAAACATAAAACTGGAAATGAATCATGCACATAAGCATGAAATTAAAAGCTTAGTATATTAGCAATATTTATCACACGCAACTTTCAGGTACCAATGTGAAATCAAACGAAAATCCAAAAGTTTAAAACAAAATAAAACTAACATGTGTAACGTTCAGATCTGAGGAAAATGGGCATGCTTGGTATTTGAAACGTGCATATCTTATTTTCCCATTCTCTGTTCAACAGCCCTACCAAATAACACTTCCTCATATCATGCAAATTAATGAATTCACATTTTGTAACTGATGCTTGCTTGCTTTCCTTTGATCAATATTCCCCTTAAGTAATGAATTCATTCAAATTCTTTTGTAAACTGACTGTTGAGAATCACGTGTATATATATATATATATATATATATATATATATATATATATATATATACCAAGTCTTTTCCTCTGCCTCTGTTTCATCAGTTATCAAGCTATAATCACGCAAGCCATTTTATCTGCTTGCATCAACAAGTCTCCAAAGCTTGTAACCTCTGTTGTAACTGATGAGAAAGTTTCGCATATCAACAACATTTATTTAAGAAAAGCTGATACGTTATTTTACGCTTATTATCCCCAGAAACTTCGCATACATCATATATATATACACCAGTTCTTTTACCTTTTTCTCTATCTCTCTGGCCTCATCTCGTCCATCAGGTAATGATCTTATGATTTCTCTTCATTGCCTTCCAGTTTTTCCTTTCTCACAGTTTCTTTTGGTTCACTCAGTCTTTTGTTTTGCTCGACCACATCTTCACCTTGTTCTCTGATAACTCTTTTCCTGAACCAGTGCATGGGATGTGAGTAGGTAGGGCTGCTGATAGGTGGTGAGATCTTGTGAGTGTGTATAGGCAGAGATGTTTTTTTTTTTTCTTCAGTCTGCATTTGGTTTTGAAAATAGTCTGCATTATGTTTAAAGGTTGTCTGCTATTGTACACAATTTAGTAGTGAGGTGCATATCATTGTATCAGTGTACATGTTATATGAACTGTAGGAGAGGATTATATGAATGAGGGAATTGGTTGGGTTGATAGTCTGGAAATGTGAGCATTTTGTTGCAGGAAGAATTGTGCATAGGAGTGGGCATGCTTTGAAAAAATATATACATACATTAGTTAATTAGTTCAGACTGGGTATGAGATAGGTTCAGACAGTATACATGCATAGATTGTATAAGAACTTGCATGCTTGGCTAGAAGAAATTGCATGATGCAGTTGCATAAAAGCCTGGGACTCCGCCTGTACGAAAATTTTTAAAGCCTGGAAGTCCAGATCTTAGAATACATAAGAAGGGTATAGTACACATAGGATCAAATCTGAAATACTCAGATAGCAGAGTAATGCTAGGAAGGGTACTTAGGCAGGTGCTTGTCTGGAGTTGTTTGATGCAAGAAATAAGTATAGCAATTAACTTTGTAGTCTGGGCCGGGTGTGTGTATAGCTGAGGGTGTAGTCTGTGCACTGTGTGCACGTGTATCACCGAGCCTAGTGTGTAAGAGTCATATAGCCATGTAGTTGAGATGACTGAGACTTGTGGTCGAGAGAACTGGAGTATGAGGCTAGATAGGAGAAGCAGTGGGGTTTAAGGTACCAGGAATGAAGGGGTTATTGTTTCAGAATTGTATGCGAGTTTTCACAAGATTGCATGTGACCCAAAGTTAAGCATAATGACTCGAAGATTTCTGCATATTTCTCAAAGCAGTCTGCATGATTTTCCCGAAGTAAAGCAAGTTGTGGCTCGGGTTGTTGAAGTTTAGTCTGGGCATCTTTACTTTACAGTGAAACAGATTGGTGAACTGGAGAGATTTACTAGTAGAAGGAAGTTCAGACGGTAAAGAAATGGTAAGGACTTAAGTTGATTTGCAGTAGAATTTAGTTGAATTTAGTTGTATCCGAGTGGAAGTTTAGGCAACAGTAGATGGTTGGTGCACGGGTACGTGTGCATGAGCAAAGAAATTAAGTCGTGCACGTGCACCGGTGTATGCTACGGCATAATAAGAAAAAGCTTCACCATTTTGCCTTAGTTCGTCTTTAGGAATTTTGTCGTACATTTTTGTATTAGCACGGTTCACATTTTGGGATATGTTTTGGTCATATTACACGGTGGAGTGGTCGAGCAAGCCAAACTGATTCTCGTTTTATTTTTAATTTTCTTTGACCATAAAATCTAAAGTCGCGTATTCAATATTTGAATTTTTTTCTAGATTTAAATCTAGGCGACATCCGAAGAATTTCAATCGTTATTCTCTGTCGTTCTTTTCCGGTGAATCGTCGTTTTGAAATTCAAATTTTCTGCAGCATTCAGGTGAGTATTTCTCACCAGACATACGTACATATATTTTGGTAAAATTATCGCAAGTGTATATGTAAAATTCTATGTAAATATTATCTGTCTGTAGTATAACGTAGAATGATGAACCCCATTTAAATTGACACCACATCAGTTATTATCTGTTGTATTATTTCTGCAGTTATATTAATAATTGTTTATTTACTGCTTAAATCATCACTGCAAGTTCCCTGTTAAATTTAGATTGTTATGGGCTGAAATGATAGGCCTAAATGATGATTATTGTTCTATTATTCTATTAACTGTTTAACTGTAAACTTGGGATTCCGGGTTTGAAATAATAGAACCCGGGGTTTGTAAATTACGGATTGAAATGATATAAATCCGAATCACTTGACCTAGGCTAGAAAACTATATACAGGCCTGTGGTTCTTATAATATTTTCTTATAATATTTAAAATTATTTTGAAGTTAAATATTCTGATTTAATATCTTTAAAAGGATTTCTATATTGATTTTGAATGAGTTATAAATGTTAATAAATAAATAAATATTTGAATAAAATTTTGGAATATAACTTATTATTGGTAATTCTGGATTTTTGAAAGGATAAGATTTCAGTTAAGAAAATAATAAATAAATAAGTTATATTTGGAAATATTTATTTAGTTAATATTCTACTACAGCATTTAAATGCTGTCTTTTGAAATTGGACTGGTTTTACTCATAACTTTTGGTAGCATTTCATAAGTGCTACAGAATCTAGAATTTGATTGTTTTAAAATTTATGGAAATTAATTTTGGGAAAAATTTGTGAATTTTGGAATTTAATATGTAACAAGTTAAGAATATGTTTTATGGTTTTAAAGGAAGAATTTAACTTCAAAATTTAGTAAAGGCAATAAATTCCAAAATAGATTGAATAAAAATTTAAATGGTATATTATAACATGGAATGTTTAAATCAATATTTTGATATTGAAGGAATTTGAAATTTATTTTGATTTCAAAGTATAAATACCATTTTTAAAGTTGTAACCACGGGTTATAATAACGATGGGTTGGCAAAGAGACCGGGATCGGATATGGACATACTCTCTGTCGATACCGAAAACCACTTTGACTAACCGTGTACGCGGTGGAGATTCCAGAATGAAGTAGGTTGGTGGCGACGTCCTGTAAGGTAAATACGTGGACCCAACTCCCGTGAGTTGGCATAAGGTGGCTAAAACAGGAGCAATTGACGGGTTAATGAGGTCATTCCTCTGATCGGACACTCCTCTTCGATATTATACTATGACTTTGGATTGATTCAGTGGCCACTTCTATTTTTGATTTGGGGAGTTGTTTCGAGGTGGGCGGTTGCTGCGGCTTCGCGTTACCATCGGCCCAGATGCGTAATTGGTATATCTACCCTGGCATTGCCTAGTTGTGCCGTGTCACCTACCCTAGCGAGCCTCCTATGAGTTTCTATTTGTGTCGTACCTATGGAGTATCCTCTGGTAGCCTCCCGATCAGGAGGTATTACGGTACTGTATAGACTATTGGCATTATTTGTGTTAAGGGGAATATTGGGTCACTCCTTAACGCTATTAAAAAGTAAGTTTATTTTATATATAGACACTATTATAATAGCGCAATATACTACATAGTAAATAGTTTAACGGATCCTTAGAGGATGGGCGATCCCAAGCATCCTTTAAGTTACTTGCTATATATTACAGTACACTTGAATTAGCTTACATTATATAAGTATGTATGTCCTGACTCGAGTGTTTATGTTTTATTTCACGCTCGGGTCAGCCTGAGTTGCAGCTTCAGTTTCTTTCCGGAGCTAGGACATCCCGTAGATCATTCGAGCTGCCGGAAGCCTTTCAGTCTTTATCTTATTTGCAATCAAGACTTTGGAAGACTCTGTTTCTATTTATGTCTGAAGCTGTATTGCAGATTCTAAACTATGTAAATTCTATTTGGTTAAAGTTTATAGTGGCTTCATGAACCACTGAATATTTTATTTCCGCTGGGAGTCATGATATCTGTGTCTGTGATTCTGTGATTTATTTACTGCATATTCTGAGTTTTGCCAAATTTATTTTACAACGCAGTATTTTGAACAATTTAAGTCCGACATGTGCGGATGCGAATGGTTGAAAACACTGGGTCGTTACATTTGGTATCAGAGCTTTGGTTCTAGGCAAAACTTAGAATGTATGGTAAATTTAATTTACAGAATCACTTTCATTCGAGCTTGAACCATTTTCTTTTCGAATTTTGGAACATTCCCTGTGGTTCCAAAGCTCATTCGTGTCCCTCACTTTTCATCTACTTTAGATTCTGGAGTGTCCCATAACTCCACTTCGGATGATCTTTATAGTGAATTGGCAGTCTCGCCATTATTCTAATAAAGGGGTGAAACTCCTTTACAATTGGCATTGATTCACCGGAGATTTATATTTATCCTAGGTTTATATGCTAGTATCTTTGGTTATTCCGAACTCTATCTCTTGAGATCAAATGTAGATTTACCCCGACCACATTGATCTGACTCTTTAAGTCACGGATGACTAGGTCAAGGTTGTCCGCAATTTATATAGACTTACCCAGTTCCTTATTCGGTTATTTAATTATTAGATCTTCTGATTTCAACTTATCTTGGATTCTATTTGATTTGAGTTCATCAAATTTGAATCTCTATCCTTGTTTTGAAAGATTTATCCCTATATTTGAAAATAAAATGTAATATTATATATATAAGTATAATTTTCAGAATTTTATAATTAATTTAACTATTTGTCAAGAGATAATAGTTTTGATTTTATTTATGGTTTTGTAAGCCATGCGTTTTGTCTAATATAAATAATTGAATATAAACCATGGTTATAAATTAATTTGGAAACAGAAATGAATTTAAACAAGAACTTGAGGATTCAATTTCCGATGGTTTCAAACCTTATGTTTAAATTTTTA
Source organism: Allium cepa (assembly GCA_030765085.1). Lineage (NCBI taxonomy): Eukaryota > Viridiplantae > Streptophyta > Magnoliopsida > Asparagales > Amaryllidaceae > Allium > Allium cepa. Next base: position 673,107,783 of record CM060935.1, on the reverse strand, counting down.
AAGGATATATTATTTAAAGTATTTTCGAATAGAAATTTGTTTCCAAAGAATTTTTTTAAAATTTAGTGCTCTTCTCTTTGTCGCTGGAAAATAATTTTGGTGATGACTGCAGCATCATCGACATTCATTTTCGAGTTTCGAAGTGAAAAGACCATTCTGTAGTCTAGCTACAGTGTACCTTGAGATTTTAATTGATTTGAATTTCTAGAATATGACTTAATATATATAGATATATAATTTAAATTTGATTTGACATATTATGTACATATATTTATCTATCTCTAAATGGTTTAAAGGGAATCAGAAATTTAATTCTTAAAGTTTACCTTGAAAAATAAAATAAAATTCTTGAATAAGAATAATTTCAACTTGAAGATAATTAAATTTGAAAGTTTTAGTTGTATAATACTCAATTTCATTTCAATATAACTTACCTTGATTTTCAAAAGTTAACAATGTAATTGGATAATATACAATATAAAAGGATTTTATAAATAAAATTTGAGTGGTTATAATTAATGTTATACACTTAAATTTTAGTTATAAAAGATTAATGGAGGTAAATAAGGAAAAGAAATTTAAGGAATTTATAAAAAAAAAAAAAAACTAATAATCAGATTTGATTTAATATGGAACCTTAAATCTAACCAAGAGATTTTAATAAAAGTTATTTCCTAAAATGAATAGGTTGTGTAATAAACAATGTATCTGTGAATAAGAGAAATATATATTTGAAAGGGATATTTTTAATAAGGATTATTTATCTTAGAATCATAGTTTAGTTGATATCTAAATGAATAAATATGTAAAGAAATTTGATTGTTATATTTGCTATGATAAATATTTTATTTATGAAATAGACATGGCATGAAAATGAATAATTTTGATTTAAATAACACTAAAATTTGATAATTAAGAATTTGGTTTTCAAATGGAAATTTCAAGAAGGAATATCTTATTTATAAAATAGGTATTTCAAACAAAGTGTTAGGTTATTTGTTAAAATTAAGAGTTAAGTACAATAATAAACCGATTCTAGAGGATCTTCTTCGTGCTTCAAATCCGGAACTATCCGTTTAAGGTTTTTGTTTATCTAGCTTATCTTCCTTTGATTCTTTTCTTTCGTTCCTTTTCGAGGACGAAAAGTTCTTAAGTGGGGGAGAGTGTAACAGCCCTAGTTTTATAACTATTTATTTTATTTTAATTATTTAATTTTGAAATATATTTTATATAAATTATGTTTAACAATATAGTTTAATTATTTAATTGGAAGATATATTTTATAAAATTGTGAATGTCAATTAAATTAAATAATAACTGTGGAAATTTAAGCTATGTTTGAACTGGTAAATTTCGCGTTTAAAAGACGCGTCAATTATAGGGTATAAGTAACGTAACAAAACGTGTGATTTTAAATTATTATTTTATAGAAATTTTTGATGTTTTAGATTACGCCAGTTTAACGTAGTGTAAAAATCATGTTTTCAAACATTTTTGAAGGAAAATATCGGTCAATGATTTAAGACGGACGTTATTTGGTTTTAAAGGACAGTTTGTTTTAAATTTATTTGGTATACGTTTTATTCCTAAGCCTACATAAAATTTACCATTTCATTTAATAATATCAAACTAAAAATCAAATATGTGAAATGAAATTGAAATTTACTTGAAGTAACGTACAAACTATAACCAGACATATGTCACGTAACTATCCATTTGTATACGTTTCTTTTCTTAAAGCTTTGCATTAAGTCTGGCCTTTTCATTTATTTTAATCAAACTAAATAAGAGATTCAAAGCATGCTGAAGTCACGCATTCATATTTACATATTTTCAAACTTTATATGTTGTGAAACTGCCTAAATCTTATATCACGCAAACATATTTATAACTTTTGTAACTGAAAGCTTTAAATCTCTACAGCTTCCTTTTTTTCCCCTGTGTTCTTGCCTATGATCAAGTATGGTATCTGCAAACGTCCAAATACATTTGTAAACATATTTAATACAAATCAAAATTTATTTAAATATAGATGAATCATAACACACGTATTCATATTTACATACTTATAAAACTGGTACATCTTTCCCTCCCCTGATTGAGCTTTGGCCTGTGAAACTCTCGGCCTTTTTAGCTTATATGTTTTGCAAACTAGAATGTGTAAATCATATTAGCAACTCCCAGAAACATAAAACTGGAAATGAATCATGCACATAAGCATGAAATTAAAAGCTTAGTATATTAGCAATATTTATCACACGCAACTTTCAGGTACCAATGTGAAATCAAACGAAAATCCAAAAGTTTAAAACAAAATAAAACTAACATGTGTAACGTTCAGATCTGAGGAAAATGGGCATGCTTGGTATTTGAAACGTGCATATCTTATTTTCCCATTCTCTGTTCAACAGCCCTACCAAATAACACTTCCTCATATCATGCAAATTAATGAATTCACATTTTGTAACTGATGCTTGCTTGCTTTCCTTTGATCAATATTCCCCTTAAGTAATGAATTCATTCAAATTCTTTTGTAAACTGACTGTTGAGAATCACGTATATATATATATATATATATATATATATATATATACATATACCAAGTCTTTTCCTCTGCCTCTGTTTCATCAGTTATCAAGCTATAATCACGCAAGCCATTTTATCTGCTTGCATCAACAAGTCTCCAAAGCTTGTAACCTCTGTTGTAACTGATGAGAAAGTTTCGCATATCAACAACATTTATTTAAGAAAAGCTGATACGTTATTTTACGCTTATTATCCCCAGAAACTTCGCATACATCATATATATATACACCGGTTCTTTTACCTTTTTCTCTATCTCTCTGGCCTCATCTCGTCCATCAGGTAATGATCTTATGATTTCTCTTCATTGCCTTCCAGTTTTTCCTTTCTCACAGTTTCTTTTGGTTCACTCAGTCTTTTGTTTTGCTCGACCACATCTTCACCTTGTTCTCTGATAACTCTTTTCCTGAACCAGTGCATGGGATGTGAGTAGGTAGGGCTGCTGATAGGTGGTGAGATCTTGTGAGTGTGTATAGGCAGAGATGTTTTTTTTTTCTTCAGTCTGCATTTGGTTTTGAAAATAGTCTGCATTATGTTTAAAGGTTGTCTGCTATTGTACACAATTTAGTAGTGAGGTGCATATCATTGTATCAGTGTACATGTTATATGAACTGTAGGAGAGGATTATATGAATGAGGGAATTGGTTGGGTTGATAGTCTGGAAATGTGAGCATTTTGTTGCAGGAAGAATTGTGCATAGGAGTGGGCATGCTTTGAAAAAATATATACATACATTAGTTAATTAGTTCAGACTGGGTATGAGATAGGTTCAGACAGTATACATGCATAGATTGTATAAGAACTTGCATGCTTGGCTAGAAGAAATTGCATGATGCAGTTGCATAAAAGCCTGGGACTCCGCCTGTACGAAAATTTTTAAAGCCTGGAAGTCCAGATCTTAGAATACATAAGAAGGGTATAGTACACATAGGATCAAATCTGAAATACTCAGATAGCAGAGTAATGCTAGGAAGGGTACTTAGGCAGGTGCTTGTCTGGAGTTGTTTGATGCAAGAAATAAGTATAGCAATTAACTTTGTAGTCTGGGCAGGGTGTGTGTATAGCTGAGGGTGTAGTCTGTGCACTGTGTGCACGTGTATCACCGAGCCTAGTGTGTAAGAGTCATATAGCCATGTAGTTGAGATGACTGAGACTTGTGGTCGAGAGAACTGGAGTATGAGGCTAGATAGGAGAAGCAGTGGGGTTTAAGGTACCAGGAATGAAGGGGTTATTGTTTCAGAATTGTATGCGAGTTTTCACAAGATTGCATGTGACCCAAAGTTAAGCATAATGACTCGAAGATTTCTGCATATTTCTCAAAGCAGTCTGCATGATTTTCCCGAAGTAAAGCAAGTTGTGGCTCGGGTTGTTGAAGTTTAGTCTGGGCATCTTTACTTTACAGTGAAACAGATTGGTGAACTGGAGAGATTTACTAGTAGAAGGAAGTTCAGACGGTAAAGAAATGGTAAGGACTTAAGTTGATTTGCAGTAGAATTTAGTTGAATTTAGTTGTATCCGAGTGGAAGTTTAGGCAACAGTAGATGGTTGGTGCACGGGTACGTGTGCATGAGCAAAGAAATTAAGTCGTGCACGTGCACCGGTGTATGCTACGGCATAATAAGAAAAAGCTTCACCATTTTGCCTTAGTTCGTCTTTAGGAATTTTGTCGTACATTTTTGTATTAGCACGGTTCACATTTTGGGATATGTTTTGGTCATATTACACGGTGGAGTGGTCGAGCAAGCCAAACTGATTCTCGTTTTATTTTTAATTTTTTTTGACCATAAAATCTAAAGTCGCGTATTCAATATTTGAATTTTTTTCTAGATTTAAATCTAGGCGACATCCGAAGAATTTCAATCGTTATTCTCTGTCGTTCTTTTCCGGTGAATCGTCGTTTTGAAATTCAAATTTTCTGCAGCATTCAGGTGAGTATTTCTCACCAGACATACGTACATATATTTTGGTAAAATTATCGCAAGTGTATATGTAAAATTCTATGTAAATATTATCTGTCTGTAGTATAACGTAGAATGATGAACCCCATTTAAATTGACACCACATCAGTTATTATCTGTTGTATTATTTCTGCAGTTATATTAATAATTGTTTATTTACTGCTTAAATCATCACTGCAAGTTCCCTGTTAAATTTAGATTGTTATGGGCTGAAATGATAGGCCTAAATGATGATTATTGTTCTATTATTCTATTAACTGTTTAACTGTAAACTTGGGATTCCGGGTTTGAAATAATAGAACCCGGGGTTTGTAAATTACGGATTGAAATGATATAAATCCGAATCACTTGACCTAGGCTAGAAAACTATATACAGGCCTGTGGTTCTTATAATATTTTCTTATAATATTTAAAATTATTTTGAAGTTAAATATTCTGATTTAATATCTTTAAAAGGATTTCTATATTGATTTTGAATGAGTTATAAATGTTAATAAATAAATAAATATTTGAATAAAATTTTGGAATATAACTTATTATTGGTAATTCTGGATTTTTGAAAGGATAAGATTTCAGTTAAGAAAATAATAAATAAATAAGTTATATTTGGAAATATTTATTTAGTTAATATTCTACTACAGCATTTAAATGCTGTCTTTTGAAATTGGACTGGTTTTACTCATAACTTTTGGTAGCATTTCATAAGTGCTACAGAATCTAGAATTTGATTGTTTTAAAATTTATGGAAATTAATTTTGGGAAAAATTTGTAAATTTTGGAATTTAATATGTAACAAGTTAAGAATATGTTTTATGGTTTTAAAGGAAGAATTTAACTTCAAAATTTAGTAAAGGCAATAAATTCCAAAATAGATTGAATAAAAATTTAAATGGTATATTATAACATGGAATGTTTAAATCAATATTTTGATATTGAAGGAATTTGAAATTTATTTTGATTTCAAAGTATAAATACCATTTTTAAAGTTGTAACCACGGGTTATAATAACGATGGGTTGGCAAAGAGACCGGGATCGGATATGGACATACTCTCTGTCGATACCGAAAACCACTTTGACTAACCGTGTACGCGATGGAGATTCCAGAATGAAGTAGGTTGGTGGCGACGTCCTGTAAGGTAAATACGTGGACCCAACTCCCGTGAGTTGGCATAAGGTGGCTAAAACAGGAGCGATTGACGGGTTAATGAGGTCATTCCTCTGATCGGACACTCCTCTTCGATATTATACTATGACTTTGGATTGATTCAGTGGCCACTTCTATTTTTGATTTGGGGAGTTGTTTCGAGGTGGGCGGTTGCTGCGGCTTCGCGTTACCATCGGCCCGGATGCGTAATTGGTATATCTACCCTGGCATTGCCTAGTTGTGCCGTGTCACCTACCCTAGCGAGCCTCCTACGAGTTTCTATTTGTGTCGTACCTATGGAGTATCCTCTGGTAGCCTCCCGATCAGGAGGTATTACGGTACTGTATAGACTATTGGCATTATTTGTGTTAAGGGGAATATTGGGTCACTCCTTAACGCTATTAAAAAGTAAGTTTATTTTATATATAGACACTATTATAATAGCGCAATATACTACATAGTAAATAGTTTAACGGATCCTTAGAGGATGGGCGATCCCAAGCATCCTTTAAGTTACTTGCTATATATTACAGTACACTTGAATTAGCTTACATTATATAAGTATGTATGTCCTGACTCGAGTGTTTATGTTTTATTTCACGCTCGGGTCAGCCTGAGTTGCAGCTTCAGTTTCTTTCCGGAGCTAGGACATCCCGTAGATCATTCGAGCTGCCGGAAGCCTTTCAGTCTTTATCTTATTTGCAATCAAGACTTTGGAAGACTCTGTTTCTATTTATGTCTGAAGCTGTATTGCAGATTCTAAACTATGTAAATTCTATTTGGTTAAAGTTTATAGTGGCTTCATGAACCACTGAATATTTTATTTCCGCTGGGAGTCATGATATCTGTGTCTGTGATTCTGTGATTTATTTACTGCATATTCTGAGTTTTGCCAAATTTATTTTACAACGCAGTATTTTGAACAATTTAAGTCCGACATGTGCGGATGCGAATGGTTGAAAACACTGGGTCGTTACACTTTATTTAGGTTTATCTGCTTTTGTAACGTGTTTATCACCTAAGTAATTTTCAGCAATTCTAATCATTTCTTCACCAGAATTGATGTTTAGATGTCTTGCTGAATAGTCTCTAGCTATTACAACAGTCCATTGTTCTAGATATGTATCTAGCAACTGGGGATGACATTCAGTTATGTTTAAAATGATTGAGTTGTTTTGGAAAGATTTCTCATCAGATAATCTTTTTTCTCTTATTCTTAAATTTGGATTTTTATCTGTATGTATATTGTATGCCCTCCTAGGCGGTTGTCCTATTTCATATGGCATTGCTTGGTCTTTGTTTCTATCTGGATATTTATGACTAATTCCTGATTCGGCACTTGTTTCAGGATCAGCTACATCCATATATTCTGTAAATTCTAAAATGATAACTTCAAGAATATCATTTTTATGAATTTCTGTAGACATAATCGAATCGTTTAGGTAATTACTAATATTTTGTATTTCCCTCATTCTTATATTGTTTTCATCATCAATATAAATAAAAGTGTCTTGGTTTAGTTATCTTGATGATTTTAAACTTTGTTCAAGATTAAATATGTTAGATGGTTCAAGAACTATCCCAAGTTCTTTTGGATAAATGATCTTATCCATTTATTCTTTTGCTTAATTCTTCAGTTTCATCATCTGTTTCAACTTCTTGTTGGTTTGATGGACCATAATCCTTGAATCTAATGGACATAGATTTGTTTAGATTGTTATATGTTACAATATTGTTTGGTTTCATTGTTGTCGCTGTTTCATTTGGAATTGTTATATTCCATCCATGACCAGCAAGAACAGAGGAATCAATTTCCATAAGTTTTATGAAATTTATTCCAATGGAGTTTAATATTTCAATGATCTTGTCTAATTTTATTTTTACTTTAGGGGCATGTCTGCACATATATATTTCCAAAAATGTTATATCAAGTAGTATGTTTTTTCCTTGTAAATTTTCATATCCTTTAGTTTGTATGACTAATTTTACATGTTCATAAAAATCATTTATGTCCATTGTAAAGTTTGGAGCGATATAAACAATACCAATGTTGTTGTTCATATCAACTTCCATAGTTCCAAATATGGCTCTATCTAAGTCTTGATGTCTGTTATCTATTAGTATTAATAGAAGTTTTGCTTCTATTTTTTGTCTTGTTAAACCCCTTACTCCCATGACAATAAGTCCTAGGTGGATCATTTTATATTTTTGTATTTTAAGTTGGTTTATGGATTCTGGAGTCATAAGATTTATTATATGTTGGTTTCCATCTGGAACGGCAAACATCTGTTCTCCGTGGTGTCTGTACCAGTCCTGTATATTTCTCTAGGATTTAATGTATTTAGTTGGTTATTTGAAAATATTTCAATATCTCTGTTAAGATCAATTATTTCTTCTAATTGAGTTTGTGTGCTTGTACTTCTTCTGTGACGCCCCACCTCTATACCCACGCTAGCCAAGGAAACTACGGTGTAATGCCGTCAACTAGCACGGAGAATAAGGCTGTTGAGGAGCGACCATCCGTGTAATTGCTTTGTGCGAGCACCAACACGTCAGATAGTACAAGAAAGTCCGACATACCGATACAAAACCCAAAGCTACTACACAGTGGCTATATATATTCTTCGAAAACAAACATAGAAATAAACATAACACAAGTCAGTCACAGATATCCATATCACAAAGGCGGAAAAAGATATGAATATAACACATGAAAGTGTACATCAGAGTAGTGGTCTAACAAGATCCACAATATCACAAAAGAATATGAATACATCAATGAGTCTATATCTCAAATGTATACAACAAAAACTACTAATCTAAGTAGTTAGCCGAAAGTCAGGATGATAATCCCAGATGTGAAGTCAAGCAGAAGCACCTGTAACATCTCGGTCTGACCCGAGTATTATTTAATAAGAAAATAATAAACGGATCAGTCTAGCTATAAATATCAGATGAAAAGATATAGAATAAGAGATATGACAGAAACATACGATAAGCATAAAGCCATATTGTGAAAAGTATGCAACTGAAAAATCAACCAGGGATTAATCAATATTACAAGAATCTTCTCAAATATCAAAAGAAATGTCATACTCTATATTTTCATTCACCAAAACCATGAATATTGACAACAATATCAATGCCAATCACAAAAGTTAATGACACACAAATTCACCAATGCACAAATATTGATAACACATATTAATGAAAATCACGAAAATTGGTGAAGCACAAATTCTAGAAATCATCAATGGAAATCCAGAAATCACAAAAAGGGGGGAGGCCTATCACAAAACGGGAGCATGAAAACTCACCAACCCGTGTATCACAAAATGGAACGCTATTCCATGGTTGCTAACCATTAATTTTGAGCCGAAGCTCCACAAAACGGCCCGAAGACCATGGGTCGCTACCCAACCAATTTGAGCCGAAGCTCCATAGAAACGGGGTTTAGTCTCCCTCGTAGACAAAGAGACATCGCACAATTGCTAGTCTAAATCACAAAAATGATCATTAACGATCATCAAGAAGTGTCAATTACAATAAGCTAGTAAATATAAAAGCTTAGCTTCATGTCCCATAACCACTAGCTTAACTTGAATATTTACGAACAAATTGTAGATTTCCACTAGAAAATTGTCATAAGAGATTCAATCGAACATGTTCAAGAATTAACCGACGAAGTAAATGCAAGCGTTTCATACCACTTGTTTTACGAAGCCGTTTAATTAGATTTCTCGTACGAGTGAGATGAAGTGGAAAATCGCAAAAATGATTGTAGAAACAATAAATCACAAAAATTCACATTCGAAGACGTGAATACAATCCAAAGAATTCAATTACAAATTCATCAAAGTGGAAATACCCTTGCGACCTAAAAGTCACGACTTACGACTTAACATAAGTCAACACAAGAAATCAGCGGCTCAAGAAATAGCACACAACTTAACATAGCAACAACATGGCGCGACCTAACATAGTGCGACTCAGTAATGGAACGACCTAAGAGTTGCGGCCTAGGTAGTGCGACCTAAGGGGTATGCGACCTAAGCGTTGCAAGCGGCATAATAGGCCAAGCGACCTAAAGGGGGACGACCTAGCATCCACGACCTAACAGCCAAGCGACTTAAGGAGCTAACGGCCTAAGGAAATAGGCGAGCGACCTAACTGCAGAAGGCCGAGCGACCTAGTGGATGAACGACCTAGCCGAGCGACCTAGGGAGTTAAGACCCAAGGGGGAAAAGCCGAGCGACCTAACAACTTAAAGGGAAAAACAAGGTCGAGCAACGACCTAAGGTGGAATGACCTAGCATGGTCGCGACCTAACGACCTAATGAATATGAGAAGGCCGAGCGACCTAACACGAGCGACCTAGCTACAGGCCGAGGGAATGCAAGCCGAACGACCTAATGAAGTAAAGAGGGCCGAGCGACCTATCGACCTATGGAACGAACGACCTAAAACCGAACGAGCTAACTGCATGCCGAAAGTCCTTCATATGCAGGCAGAGCGACCTAAGGGTTTTGGAGCTCAAAACTCACTCAATTTGCAATAGATCGAGTACGAACGCTAGGGGATTACGCCCATCGGCTACCCGGTCCTATTGGCTCCTCGATTCATCACCAAAAACGTGTTTAAACATCAAAGATTGGATTTTTTTTAAAGATTTGAACCCAAAACACTAAAAATTGGGATTTTCACCAATTCAATCCAAATCAATAGCTAATGCACATGAATAAGTGTTAGGAATTCATACCTAGCAATCAAAGATAGTTATAGACAAAGATGTGAGATAAAAATCTCACCTTTTCATAAAATCAATGAAAGAGAAGCTTGAAAGCAAAGGAGAATCAACCCAAGAAGCTTGAATCAATGTCTTCTCTTTAAATTTGGAGTTGGATGTTGGATTTGCAAGTGAACTAGAGCTTGGAGTTTTAGTTTCCCATTCCTTCCTCCATTTTTGATGAAGCTTGAGTGTTAGAAAATGAAAGCAAAGTTATGAAGAGAAGGGGTTGAGCTAGAGTAAATAGCTTAGGCTAATGGGCTAATCCAAACCTAAAGCCCAAAGTGAAAAAGTAAGAAGATTCCACTAACTCCAAACATATCAAAGTTTACACTTAAAAAGATCGCAAACGGCGTCTTGAACTCAATGGAAGTAGTCCCGAGTCCTAATTCGACCGTATGCAAAAAGTAAATTTTCAGACTATAATCCGACTAAAGATAAAATATTTAAATAAAATATTTTAATATTCAATCATAAAATATGCGGGTTGTTTCAAACTCCCCTCCTTAAAGAAATTGCGTCCTTGCAATATTTAAGAAGAAAATATAAGGTAACAACCATGAAAGCATATCAACCCAAAAGAAATTTGAAATAAGAAATTCACTTCAAAGAGCACGAGAAAGTAAGTCCGGATGTGTTCGCTCGATGAACTCTCCCAAGAGCAATCTTAGGATTTGAGGACCATTGGACTTTAACAAGTGGAACATCTTTATTTCGAAGGCGCTTGACCTCCGAAGCAATAATACGAATAGGATGTTGCTCATAAGTTAAATTAGGTGAAACTTCAATTTCTTCCACAACACTGGGCTCAAGAACAGAGTCGGAATCTCGAAGGCATTTCCGTAATTGAGAAACGTGAAACACGTCATGTATAGAAGAAAATTGAGCCAGTAATAAAAGGCGATAAGCCACGGAACCAATACGTTCGGTGACAGGAAATGGCCCAATATATCGAGGCGCTAACTTTCCCGATCGACTGAAACGTACAACACCCTTCATAGGTGAAACACGAATAAACACATGATCTCCCACAGAAAATTCCAATTTCTTTCTCCCGTTATCGGCATAGGATTTTTGTCTGCACTGGGCTTCTTTCATCCTATGACGAATAAGATCAATCTTTTCTGTGGAATCACGAATAAAATCTGGACCTAAAACCAGCCTCTCACCGGCCTCAAGCCAACAAGAAGGAGAACGGCATGGCCTTCCATAGAGTGTCTCGAAAGGTACCATACCAATACTAGATTGGAAGCTATTATTATAGGAAAACTCAACAAGAGAAATATGATCTTCCCAACTTCCACCAAAATCAAGAACACATGCACGAAGAAGATCTTCAAGAGTTTGATTCACACGCTCAGTTTGTCCATCGGACTGGGGATGATAAGCGGTACTAAAATTAAGCTTCGTTCCCGAAGCTTTTTGAAGACTCTTCCAAAATCCACTAGTAAACAATGGATCACGATCACTAACAATAGAAGAAGGAACTCCATGCAATTTAACAATTTCTTTAATAAAGAGTTTGGCCAAAAGAGGAACGGCTCGATTGGACCGAACGGGAATAAAATGGGCGGATTTAGTAAGTCTATCAACTATCACCAATAAGCTATCCTGACCCGAACGAGAACGGGGAAGGCGTCTATAAAATCCATTGAAATTTGGTCCCACTTCCAAATTGGAATTTCTAAAGGGTGCAATAACCCACCGAGCCTTTGGTGTTCGGCCTTAACAAGTTGGCAAATCATACAACACTTAAAAAAGTTAGCAATATCAGATTTCATTCCCTCCCAATAACAAAGACGCTTCATGTCCGCGTACATTTTACTACTACCGGGATGAATGGTAAATTTAGAACGATGAGAATCTTCTAAAATGTCTTTACGAAGACCACTGATATTTGGCACGATAAGTCTACCAAATTTTCGAATACCGCCATGAGAATCAATATCAAAGTCTTTCAAACCTTCAATATCAATTTTATCCCTAAAATTTTGGCCAAGAAGAGCCAATTCGGGATCTAGCTTTTGAGCTTCAAGAATGCGGTCTAAAAGAGAAGGATGAGCCTCAAGGCTACATAAAACAAGAGATGAACATAAATCGAAAACACGATCTCGAATCTCACAAATGGATAAAATTCTGAGATCATTTCATTCGGATATCATCATAGAAACAACCGCTTGTTGCTTACGACTAAGTGCATCCGCAACACGATTTCCCTTTCCGGGAGTATAAAGAATATCAAGATCATAAGCTGCAAGAAATTCGAGCCAACGTTGTTGACGAAAATTAAGTTCCTTTTGAGAAAACAAATACTTCAAGGATTTATGATCGGCGTAAAGAATAAATTTTTCTCCCAAAAGATAACGACGCCAAATACGAAGGGCGAAAACAATAGCCGTGAGCTCTAAATTATGAGTGGCATATCTAGTCTCGGCTGGCTTCAATTGCCTAGAAGCATAAGCAATAACACGTTCTCTTTGCATAAGAACGACACCCAAACCAATGCGACTAGCATCGGTATAAACAATAAAATCTTGGTTTCCCTCGGGAATAACAAGAATAGGAGCATCGGAAAGGAGTTCTTTTAATTTCTGAAAAGAAGCTTCACATTTGTCCGACCAAATGTATTTAACACCTTTCTTTGTCAAACTAGTAAGAGGAACAGAAATTTTGGAAAAGTCCTTTATGAAACGGTGGTAATAACCCGCCAATCCAAGGAAGCTACGGATTTCCGTCACACTCTCCGGTCTCTTCCAATTTTCAATCGCTTCAATCTTTGAAGGATCCACGGAAATTCCGGATTCGGAAATAATATGACCGAGAAACTTCACACGAGATTGCCAAAAGTGACATTTAGAAAATTTTGCTTTTAATTGATTGCTCCTAAGAGTTTCCAACACAATCCGAAGATGTTTTTCATGCTCCTCCTCGGTTTTAGAATACACAAGAATATCATCAATAAAGATGAGAACAAACCGATCGAGAAAGTCTTTGAAAACTCTATTCATAAGGTCAACGAGATAAGCCAGAGCATTCGTTAAACCAAATGGCATAACAAGCCATTCATAAAATCCATAACGAGTACGGAACGACGTCAAAGGAATGTTATCCTCTGTAATACGAAGCTGATGAAAACCGGTAGCTAAGTCTAATTGTGAAAAGACTTTAGCACCACTAAGCTGATCAAATAGATCATCAATCCAAGGTAAAGGATATTTATTCTTGATAGTTAAATCATTGAGCTTGCGGTAGTCAACTCAAAGCCTAAGTGTACCATCGGATTCTTCATAAAAATAGCCGAAGCTCCCCAAGGCGAGGAACTAGAGCGAATAAATTGCTTCGTTTCCAATTCGGATAATTGTTTGCGCATCTCCTTATTTTCTTTATTGGACATACGATAAGGAGGACGAGTAATAGGTTGAGCTCCAGAAATGAGATTAATTTTGAACTCAATTGCTCGCTTAGGCGGTAATCCTAAAACGGGCTCAAATATGTCGGAAAATTCACGAACAACGTGAATAAGAGAAATAATGTCTTCCTCATCATCATTATTGTCATCATGAGGGTTTACAGAATATAAAGATGCAACTAAGCTAGAATCCGAATCTTTAAGGTCAATAGAAATCTGCTTAACAGATTGAGGATGTCGAAGATGGATAGTCCGCTCAGGACATAGGATTTGGGCTTTATAGCGGTTAAGTCAATCCATTCCCAAAATCATTCCAAAGCCTAAGTAGCGCATAACATGCAAATCGGCTCGGAAAGAAAAATTACACAAAATAATCTCGACATCTTTACACAATAAACTGATTGTCGCGGATCCACCAATCGGATTCGCAATTCTCAAAGAAGTCATTAAACACAAAACATCCAAAGAAAAAGTATCAACAAGTTCTTTTGAAATAAAAGAATGGGACGCACCCGTATAAAAAAGAACTCGAATTGGATGATCACGAAATAAAATAATGCCATCAAGGATAGAATGAGAAATACATTTACCATGAGATGTGTTGCTAGGGGCTTGAGCAACATTAAGCTTTCCCTCCTTCCTATTTTGAAGTGTGGGACAAGAAGATAAATAATGATCCGGGCTTTTGCAATAGCGACAAGTACGAGGCTTTTAACACTTGTTCTCATAATTGTCCTTAGAACCACAGTTGTAGCATTGTCCACCACTTAGGGTAGAAGTCTTAGATGCCGAAGAGGCTTGCTTCCCTTTCTTATTGTTGGGATAAGGACCTTTGAACTTATTAGGCCTTTTTTTGTTGTTGAAGTTTGGTTTAGCACCCGTAGCCTCAACATTACTCTCCCTATCAGCCTCTTCAAGACGAAGAGCGATATCAACGAGTTGATCGAAAGAAACTTCTAACTTTAGAAGTAATGGCTTCTTGAGATTTTTATTCAAGCCATAGATAAATCTTTGGTTCTTCTTCAATGGGGTGTTTATGTATTTGACCCCGTATTTAGAAAGTGACTCGAAGGATGCAACATAATCTGCCACAGAGGATTCACCTTGAACAAGGTCAATAAAACGGCGAGCCAAAGTCACCTTCTCAGCTTCTGGCACAAATTTTAATTCGAAGCATTCCCGAAATTCCTCCCAAGTGAGATCCGCTTCAACTATTTCAGAAGTAAGGAGCTCATACCAATCTAATGCTCTTTCTTGGAGCATACTAGAGGCCACCTAAACACGGTGAAGATCAATAAGATTCATGCGAGAAAAGATTCGATCGCACGATCTCAGCCAAGCCTGGACTTCAATAATGGTTTCAGAACCCTTGAATGGCTTTCCACCCAAATTTGTATAATCGCTGCACAAACGTGCAAATCCAGACCTAGGGTGAGTAGACTCCGGATTTGATCTGGCTGCTTGAGCATTCCTTACTAGATCAAGAAGCTGTTGAGCAGACATAAATACTCCATCTTGGGGAGTAGCACGAGATTGACCGGCGCTGGGACGGCCAGGTCTAACCATTTCTCTTCCTTCAGAAAGAAAGAAAGAAGAAGGATAGGGTTATTCACCAAATGGATATCAAGCAATCTTGATAGATAAACAAGGAATCGTAAAGAAAATAGGATGAATCGGTACAAAGACTCGAATTAAATCCTAAAGCACGACTCCTAAGATGGACTTAGGATGATAATCCCTGTTAGATTATTCTACATTGTTCCGAAGATTGGATCCGATACCAAGCTGTGACACCCCACCTCTATACCCACGCTAGCCAAGGACACTACGGTGTAATGCCGTTAACTAGCACGGAGAATAAGGCTATTGAGGAGCGACCATCCGTGTAATTGCTTTGTGCGAGCACCAACACGTCAGATAGTACAAGGAAATCCGACGTACCGATACAAACCCAAAGCTACTACACAGTGGCTATATATATTCTTCGGAAACAAACATAGAAATAAACATAACACAAGTCAGTCACAGATATCCATATCACAAAGGCGGAAAAAGATATGAATATAACACATGAAAGTGTACATCAGAGTAGTGGTCTAACAAGGTCCACAATATCACAGAAGAATATGAATACATCAATGAGTCTATATCTCAAATGTATACAACAAAAACTACTAATCTAAGTAGTTAGCCAAAAGTCAGGATGATAATCCCAGATGTGAAGTCAAGCAGAAGCACCTGTAACATCTCGGTCTGACTCGAGTATTATTTAATAATAAAATAATAAACGGATCAGTCTAGCCATAAATATCAGATGAAAAGATATAGAATAAGAGATATGACAGAAACATACGATAACCATAAAGCCATACTGTGAAAAGTATGCAATTGAAAAATCAACCAAGGATTAATCAATATCACAAGAATCTTCTCAAAGATCAAAAGAAATGTCATACTCTATATTTTCATTCACCAAAACCATGAATATTGACAACAATATCAATGCCAATCATAAAAGTTAATGACACACAAATTCACCAATGCACAAATATTGATGACACATATCAATGAAAATCACGAAAATTGGTGAAGCACAAATTCTAGAAATCATCAATGGAAATCCAGAAATCACAAAAAGGGGGAGGCCTATCACAAAACGGGAGCATGAAAACTCACCGACACGTGTATCACAAAATGGAACGCTATTCCATGGTTGCTAACCATTAATTTTGAGCCGAAGCTCCACAAAACGGCCCGAAGACCATGGGTCCTACCCCACCAATTTGAGCCGAAGCTCCACAGAAACGGGGTTTAGTCTCCCTCGTAGACAAAGAGACATCACACAATTGCTAGTCTAAATCACAAAAATGATCATTAACGATCATCAAGAAGTGTCAATTACAATAAGCTAGTAAATATAAAAGCTTAGCTTCATGTCCCATAACCACTAGCTTAACTTGAATATTTACGAACAAATTGTAGATTTCCACTAGAAAATTGTCATAAGAGATTCAATCGAACAAGTTCAAGAATTAACCGACGAAGTAAATGCAAGCATTTCATACCACTTGGTTTATGAAGCCGTTTAATTAGATTTCTCGTACGAGTGAGATGAAGTGGCAAATCGCAAAAATGATTGTAGAAATAATAAATCACAAAAGTTCACATTCGAAGACATGAATACAATCCAAAGAATTCAATTTCAAATTCATCAAAGTGGAAATACCCTTGCGACCTAAAAGTCACGACTTACGACTTAACATAAGTCAACACAAGAAATCAGCGGCTCAAAAAATAGCACATGGCTTAACAGAGCAACAACATGGCACGACCTAAGGCATGGCGCGACCTAACATGGCGCGACTCAGTAGTGGAACGACCTAAGAGTTGTGGCCTAGGTAGTGCGACCTAAGGGGTACGCGACCTAAGCGTTGCAAGCGGCATAATATGCCAAGCGACCTAAAGGGGGACGACCTAGCATCCACGACCTAACAGCCAAGCGACTTAAGGAGCTAACGGCCTAAGGAAATAGGCGAGCGACCTAACTGCAGAAGGCCGAGCGACCTAGTGGATGAACGACCTAGCCGAGCGACCTAGGGAGTTAAGACCCAAGGGGGAAAAGCCGAGCGACCTAACAACTTAAAGGGAAAAACAAGGTCGAGCAACGACCTAGCATGGTCGCGACCTAACGACCTAATGAATATGAGAAGGCCGAGCGACCTAACACGAGCGACCTAGCTACAGGTCGAGGGAATGCAAGCCGAACGACCTAAGGAAGTAAAGAGGGCCGAGCGACCTAGCGACCTATGGAACGAACGACCTAAAACCGAACGAGCTAACTGCAGGCCGAAAGTCCTTCATATGCAGGCAGAGCAACCTAAGGGTTTTGGAGCTCAAAACTCACTCAATTTGCAACCGATCGAGCACGAACGCTAGAGGATTACGCCCATCGGCTACCCTGTCCTATTGGCTCCTTGATTCATCACCAAAAACGTGTTTAAACATCAAAGATTGGATTTTTTTTAAAGATTTGAACCCAAAACACTAAAAATTGGGATTTTCACCAATTCAATCCAAATCAATAGCAAATGCACATGAATAAGTGTTAGGAATTCATACCTAGCAATCAAAGATAGTTATAGACAAAGATGTGAGATAAAAATCTCACCTTTTCACAAAATCAATGAAAGAGAAGCTTGAAAGCAAAGGAGAATCAACCCAAGAAGCTTGAATCAATGTCTTCTCTTTGAATTTGGAGTTGAATGTTGGATTTGCAAGTGAACTAGAGCTTGGATTTTTAATTTCTCATTCCTTCCTCCATTTTTGATGAAGCTTGAGTGTTAGGAAATGAAAGCAAAGTTATGAAGGGAAGGGGGTTGAGCTAGAGTAAAAAGCTTAGGCTAATGGGCTAATTCAAATCCAAAGCCCAAAGTGAAAAAGTAGGAAGATTCCACTAACTCCAAACATATCAAAGTTTATACTTAAAAAGATCGCAAACGGCGTTTTGAACTCAATGGAAGTAGTCCCGAGTCCTAATTCGACCGTATGCAAAAAGTAACTTTTCGGACTATAATCCGACTAAAGATAAAATATTTAAATAAAATATTTTAATATTCAATCATAAAATATGCGGGTTGTTACATTTTCTAAGTACATTATCTATCCATTCCAATGATGAGATAGAATTTGTTTCATTAGTCCTGTTAGATCTGTCATCTGTTAAGGTTCTAGAGGGGCCACTAAAAGATAGTTTTCTATTCATATTTTATCAAGTTGTTTGTACATAAGAAAGTTCATTTTTGATTTTTTACTTATTATTGTTGTTGTAGGATCATTTGGTCCTAAGTTCATTTTTTGTAAACTTTCAGCTAATTTATTTATTTCAAATTCTTGGCCTTTACTTGTGTGATCTATGTCAAACATCTTGTTTTGGATATTATCAATTTTGTTTTGTATTTGTGTTAACATAGCTATTATTGTATTATTTTGTAGTATTTGTATTCTTTCACTTTTTCCTGGGAAGTCGTCTTTATTATATCCAACATTTATATTAGCATCACTAAATCTATAGTTTGATTCTACGTATTTTGTTGCTTCTTGGAAATATTTATTTTCAAAAATCATTAACTTAAAATTAGAAGTTTGATTTCTTTTAACATTTCTTCAATTTGTTGTATCTGTTTATCAAATTGATTTTTATCTTTTTCTGTTTGTTCTTTTAATTTTATTGTTAATTCTTTAGAATGCATTTCTATATCTTTAGGTTTATTTTCTTCAATTAGATTTTTTAATTGAATTATGTCTTTTTTATTAGGGAATTCTTTTAATTTTATCACTTTAAATTTATCCGAAAGTTTTTTTAAGGTTAATTCAAAATTATCTATTTTATATAGATTTGTTTTCAAATATTCTTGGTTATTTGAAATTTGTTTTAATAATTTGTTTTTTTCAATTATCCCATCAAGGACTAATTGCATTAAGTTATAATGATTTTCATTATAGAGATTTAAGTTCTCACTTAGTTATATAATTAAATCTATTAATGAATTCATGTGTTCAATTTCTGAATGAATCTTATGTTTATATTCAGAATTATTAATGTAACATATGTGCTTCTGTTTGTCTAGAGTAATAATCCTTTTTGTTGGATTATTAATATCTAAATTTAAGTAATTGACTTTTTTAGAATTCATTTGTTTTTATTGGGCCAAAATAATACAATAATAGCTATGTTAACACAAATACAAAACAAAACTGATAATATTCAAAACAAGATGTTTGACATAGATCACACAAGTAAAGGCCAAAAATTTGAAATAAATAAATTAGCTGAAAGTTTAAAAAAAATGAACTTAGGACCAAATGATTCTACAACAACAATAATAAGTAAAAAAATCAAAAATGAACTTTAATATGTACAATGAATTTTATTAAAGAGGACAGTTACAAGATGGTAAAACAAAATTAGAAGACTCTGAACAAAACAAAATGAAATGGGTTCCTAATTCCTATTTTACTAATCTACTTACTGCATCCTTGGGTTTTAACATCTTCAAGTTGCCAGTAAGATAACCAAGATGAATAAAAAATAAAATATTTTACAAAGTATAATAGAAATTTTGACATACACGATAAAGTTCATCTCCGAATTTGCTTTTAGCATATATATCCAAGACATTGTACAAAACATTTTATTTATTTTTTGTAAATCTTTATAGTACCCCCTCTTTGTTTATTATTGTGATGTCTTGTATTCTTTTCCCTTGATTCAAATTGGAACATAATGACAAATATGAATTGGAACCAACCTGTTCCATCGCACCAGTCACCAGACGGTGCGTTCTCTTAACATCTCCACTACCAAGCATATAAACAGTTTTTTTAATAGAAAATATATATATATATATAATTAAGTTTATCTGCATTCTGCACTCTAAACCCAACTTAAATTCTCTTCCTACTGTGTCCCCTTCCCTAATCTATCCCCAATCAAATTATTATTAAAGGGAGAGAGAGAAATCCTCCCACTCGCACTTTCTCTCTCTAGATCTCCCGTATTTTCTCTTTCTCCCGATCATCCATGGCGGCATCGACCGCCTCCCGCCGGCTGCGCGACCTTCAATCAAATCTGGCGAACAAAACCTGCGTCGATTGCAACCAAAAGAACCCGCAGTGGGCTTCTGTGACGTATGGAATCTTCATGTGTTTAGAATGTTCTGGAAAGCATCGTGGGCTCGGCGTTCACATCAGTTTCGTCAGATCCGTTACAATGGATTCCTGGTCTGAGATTCAGTTGAAGAAAATGGAAGCTGGCGGGAACGACAAGTTGAATCAGTTTTTTGGGATGCATGGGATTGCGAAGGAGACGGATATTGTTAAGAAGTATAATTCTAATGCTGCTTCTGTTTATAGAGATAAGATCCAGGTAGGTACTATTTTGGAACTTTAATGCAATATGCTGTGCCTTTAGTTATTCTTGTTGGTTTTTACTTATTCTGGTCAGTTTGAAATGTTAACTTTCAAAGTTTTTAATTATGTCATGAGGAACAAGAAGCAAATTTGTATGCTTGCAAGATCTAAGGAATTTAGCGACCTAAATTTTTTAGACACAGTTTAGTTCAGTGGAAAGTATTTGTTCAGCACTTAGATGTGCATTAGTTTTGAATAATTGTTTTTTGTATGGCGTTAATACAGTACTCGCCGTAAATGTTGTTCACATACCGGTGTTATCTACAAAAGTTCTTATGTGTCACTTATGTCACTACAGTTTTGACTCGGGCATTTAGAGTAAAAACGTTTTCTAAGCTGTTTGTCGAAAGTCACAGAGGTCTGGTGATCTTTAATATCAACAAGGGAGTTAGTACTTAGAATTAACTAATAAGCACTCAAAAAATTTACAAGGCTGAAACATATTTTATTGAATCACAAAAGCACTAGTTTTAGACAAGCCTACAAGAAATCCAAACAAAGCAACATTCACATCAACCTAAAACGCGAGAAGTGGTTTAAGATCAATTTCACAACAAACACACTGCCATAACTATCAGGGCATCATTAACAGATCAAATATAAAAGCAAGAAATAAGAACAAGTCCTAATGGCTATCTTATAAAAACCCAATGCTTCAACATCCCCCCTTAAATTGAATCGCATAAGTGCAGTTCAGTTTACTCCAGGCATCAAACGCATGTCCAGTTTGAGGGTTTTAGTCATGATATCAGAAACTTGCTCGTGTACTGCAGTATATCAATTCTACTATCCGATCTCTTGTCAAATTAAGTAACAAATAAATCTCATGTTGATATGCTTGCTTCGACCATGAAAAACCAGATTTTGTGAAAGCTTAGTGGCAGGACTATTGTCACAGTATATGGTAGTATTGTTACTTTGAACATGACCGAGTTTTTCAAGAACCCTTTTTAACCAAACCCCTTGACGTGCACACGAGGTTGCTGATATGAACTCCACCTCCATGGTAGATAGATCACCACTGGTTTCTTTCTCGAGGACCATGAAATAGCTTGTCCCCAATATAAACACATAGCCTGATGTACTTCTCCAATCATCAACATCCCTTGCATAGTTACTATCTACAAATGCTATTAAATTCTCTTCACCGCCTTTCCTGTAATAAATTCCAAGTTCCTTGGTACTTTTTCAAATACCTTAGCATCCTCTTGGCAGCTTGTAAGTGCATCTCAGTTGGTTTCTCCATGTATCTACTGATCAAGCTAACTGCATATCTGATCCTAGGTCCTGTGACCATCAAATACAAGAACCTCCCAACAGATTGCTTGTACTCTGTTGCATCTACCTCTATGCCACTTTCATTCTTTGACAACTTACATCTCAGAATAATTGGATTATTCACAGGGTTGCTTCTCTCCATACCAAATTTTCCGACACCTATTTAGCGTACTTTCATTGGCAAATGAAAATCCCATCAGAGCTTTGCACCACCTCTACGCTAAAAAAATACTTCTAGTTCTTTATACCAAGATCAGACATATCAAACTTTTTTTTTCCTTTTGAGAATAATAGAACCTCAATCTTAAGCATCACATAACTTGCCACTTGAGCTAGTGGTCTTTAACAACTTCTTTTTCATAGATTGTTTGGAACTCTTGAACATGCCTTCATTTTTTCCAGTAAAGATAAGATCTTCCACATAGAGCCTCACAATCGATAGCTTGCCTTTGCCACCATATTTAAATAGTGTGTGCTCACAGAGAGACTTTCGAACCCCTCTTTGATGAAACACACCTCTATTATATTATACTAGGTTCTAGGACTCTGCATAAGTCCAAACGTTGCCTTCTTCAATCAATAAATATGTTGTTTTTCTACTTGCTTCTGTAACATTAAGGTTAATCGATGAATACTGTTTCATTTGACACTCCATGCAAGAAGCATTTTTCACATTCAATTAAAATACGCACCAACTTTTGTGACCTGCAAGATCTAGAATTGTTCTAATTGTATCCCACCTATCTATCCGTGCAAACATTTCATTATAACCAATTCCCTGTCTTTGATAGAATCCCTTTGTGACAAGTCGGGCTTTTGCTTATCCACATCTCCTCTCTCATTGGGTTTTGTTTAAACACCCAGTTCGGTACTATTCTTTTAGCTCCAACCGACAAGATAGTCAACTCCCACTTCTTGTTCTTTTTGATTGCTTTAATCTCCATATTCCTTGGCTCTTCCCATTTCGAACTCTTGTATGCTTCTTCAAATGTGACCGGAACTTCAATTGAGGTAAACAAAGCCAGATTATCCATCTCCTTCACATCAGACAAACCTTCACCAAACAAATAATCATCCATCCAAGGTGGCTGACTCACATTCCTCCCTTGAACGTGATGGCACTTTCTCAAATGAGTCATTCAGTCATTTGTTGATGAGTTCTTTTTTTCTTCAGCTTGCATAACTTTCAAATTTTTTCTTTCGTCATTACCATCAACATCTTTATTATCATCACTTTAGTCCAACATATCATGTTATCGATAAACCATAATAATTAAACCATAATAAATTATAAAATACAGAGAATGTGAAACATGATATGTTGGACTAAAGTGATGATAATAAACCATAATAATTTTATTCATGTTTTGATTAAACCATAATAATTTTTTGACTTGAAATCCGACTAAAAACAAATATGTTCAAAGTTTTATGTTATTGGTTCAGTTGGTAAATATCATTTTTGGGCGACAAGTCTGTCAAAAGTTATTGTCAAACAGGGTTTATAATATATTGACATTAAAGTGTACAAATTAATTGACTTAAGAATAACCAGCTGAGTATTTTTGGTGTTTGGGGGTGTAAATAGCATTTATTTAAAAACCATATAGAAATTAGAACGTGATGAAGATGGTCCTAAAAGTAAATCATTGCAGTATGGAATGTAACTTCATATATATTCTTTTTTCTTCTTTACAATTTCTGTACCCAAGTCTGTGGAAGTAATAAGTGGCAGTGGCTTATATTTTATTTACTTTGAACTTGAGGCTGAAAATTTTCTTTAACCTTAAACAAGTAAAGCAGGCCCTCATGTATTCATTTCAATCTGCAGGCATTGGCTGAAGGAAAACAATGGAGGGACCCGCCAGTAGTAAAAGAATCACCTGGGAGCTGTGTTTCAAATGCAAGAAAACCTCCTACAGGGAACACCGCCTCAAATTCCTCGAGGAATCATGGAGATTGGGATAGCTGGGGTGAGGACTTCCGGTCATCTCCACCAGATCTAAGGCGAAATCAATCGGTAGGAGATTTCAGATCTGGAAATGGAAGTGGACTGAGAAGTGGGCATCCATCCAGATCAAAATCAACTCAGGACATTTATACGAGGTCCCAGTTAGAAGCATCTGCAGCAAATAAAGAGAGCTTCTTTTCACGAAAGATGCAAGAGAATGAATCTAGGCCTGACAATCTGCCACCTTCGCAAGGAGGGAAATATGTAGGTTTTGGCTCAACTCCAGCACCAACACAAAAGAACAATCAACAAGGGGATGCCCTTCGTGATACGGTTGCGGTGGTTTCTCAGGTAATTGTTTGCATGATTCTCTTAAACAACCAATTGCCTGTTATCTTGTTACGGAAATTGAATCTACTGATTAACAAGGTGTTGGATGCTAGGTAGTGTTTCTAGATAAGCACTTCAAGTGCACGATGATTCGATTATCTTACCATTTTACTTGCTGGCAAGGTATTTTTGCAAAGGCAACTTGTGAACGATATTTCGATACGCTAGCAATCAATCAGAATTTTGTTGCTTATTTTGTTAACCTTTGCACTCAAGCCTAAACTTGTGGATCAATTTGGGGGTCATTTGGAAATTATATTAACATACCTACAAACAAACTACCTTGTTTTTAAAAAATAAGTAGTTTGAAAACAGTTACTTTTTAATATTTGTCAAATAGACCCTTGTTAAACAATGCTGTTGCAACAGTTTCTTTTCAATGCTTGATTATACGAAGATATCATTTCTTTTGGGTGTTATATTCTTGCCCTGGTTCAACGGTTAGGTCACCCGCATGGTGATCTGGGTGCCTAGGTTCAAGACCGGAAACCTCTTCGCAATGCGAAGACTTCCTACATTTCCTAGAGCCCACTATCGTGCCGGAGCCTCGTGCACTGGGTTCTACCTTTTTTATGTTCTTGCCATGGTCCTTCGACTGTTGGTGCTTAGGTATACACTGAATATTTAAGTAGCAACTATATTTTTGGACTGAGTGAACAGTATTTGTTTTAACTTCACAAAATAGAGATAAATTAAAAGAATGTATTTCTTTTGATTTTCCTGTTAACGTTTACTAGTGGTGTCACCATAAAGTGGGTCTTGATTAGATTGGATGGTCACCAAGCAGCACACATTTGTCGAGACATCTTCATGAATTAAACGTGAACAATATTACCCGACATATCCTATTACATGATATATCAATGTATTTTACATGCTGATCTGTTGTGAATTCACAATCATCCGTTATTTTAATCATGACCAAACATTACACTAAATATATTATCAAGCCATTCTCATGACGAATTATTTTCACGTTTAGGATTTTTTTGTTGTTTTTTTTTTTTTTGGGGGGGGGGGGGGGAGGGTGTTGTGGATTTGTAAATATCTATGCATATAATAAACTTGATTTGTCCATGTCATACGCTATATGCCTATACTCGTCATGTCTCTTCGTTTTTTTCCCTTCTCATATAGCTTTTATGCTCGGACCAACATGTATGTTTTAGCTTCAAATTAATTACTTGTTTATCATTATTTGAATGCTCAGAACAACCTATCTGATCTTGTACTAGTCTTTCCCTCTGCTTACATTGTATTTGATTCTGACTGGCTGTTCAGTTGGTTTGGGAAATATCTTATTATCATTTTTTTCTTTAAGTAGGGTTTTGGTCGTCTATCCCTTGTTGCAGCTTCAGCAGCACAGTCTGCTGCTAGTGCTGTTCAATTAGGCACAAAGGATATAACATCCAAGGTACTGTTTTTTACATTCTAAATTCATTTGAATAATGTTGACATTGTTGGCAAAAGCACAATATTCTGAGACCTACTCTTAGAATTGAGTTACACACACTTTCAGTATATTGAACTGTAATTTGAAGGATGATCTCTGTACACATGCTTCCGGACATTTGGATGCATGCTTCCTAAAAGTATAACATATGCTCACATCAATCCCAGCCGTAGTCGTTGACTACTATTATAACCAGAACCAAGGAAAGTTCGATTGATGTCAGCATAAAAAATTGAGCTAATCTTTTTTCTTCTAGAAAGCACAATATACATACAGAAATTCATCTCATATTTTGATACCGTGGATAACATTTCTGCGGTAATTCATAAAAATGAGAAATATATAATGGAAAAAGACATAAATATCTTTAAAAAGTACATTAATTAACACATCGATGACAGCTAAGGTAGAATTACTCATCTTTTCCTCCACTATGGAATTTTGCATCCATTTGCAAACTCTGAAGCCTCTTAACTTCACAAAGTTCTAAAGAAATTCACTAACTTACCTCGAAGATAAGGCAGGACCTGCTGTCTTTAAATTAAATTGTTGGACATATATAATCATAGTAATGTACATGCTCAACATCTCCATATAGGAAATGCCGTTTTTCTACTCCGGGAACTTCAATATCAATGTACATCCTGCATATTCAGATGAAGCTGCACGTACAAAAGATGCATAAATTTGATATACATTTTTAATCTTAATAGAAAAATGATGGTACTCTCACGATCTGTACATTGAATCAACTTTGTGAAGTCTGAACTTTAAATTATAACTAAACATAACAGTGACCTTAATTACCATAAGATAAACATTACTAATAAAACTA
Organism: Allium cepa; assembly: GCA_030765085.1. NCBI lineage: Eukaryota > Viridiplantae > Streptophyta > Magnoliopsida > Asparagales > Amaryllidaceae > Allium > Allium cepa. The sequence continues at coordinate 673,081,026 of CM060935.1, read as the reverse complement.
TCAGAAGAAACCCACTTGTAATACCTATAAGTAAGATTTTCAAAATGAGATTTAAATCGTTAAATTGTAAAGTTCAAACTTTGAATCGAAATGGGATTTAAATCGTACATCTTAGATTCAAATGATCGATATTTTAAGGTTTGTTTGATGTCTGAACCTATACGATTAAACTTAAAACTCAATTTTCTTCCTTATTACATTTTTATTTTAGTTTGAAAACATTATAATTAGAATTGTGAATCCAAATGAGTATATTAAGTATGTTAATCTGAGTTGAATGTTTTCTTAATTGCGGTTTTAACTAAGTTTGAATTGAAATATAAATCAAATCGTAAAGGGAGAGATCCGATCTGAATCGGGATTTAAATCGTAAAATTTTAAGATTTTTGACAACAATGCCAATGTGATATATATATATATATATATTACTAATAAAACCATCATCTCTAATTTAAACATAAAATTACAAATATGCAAGATGTTCAGAATATCAATTGATGAATTAGAATCGTATGGCCACTAACTGTTTGCATCCAAGGAATCGCACAAATTCTTTAAGACCTTACTTGATTGTTGAATGTTGCCATCATGACCAAGCTGCAGCAAGTAATGGAATGAATAATGAATTACCTCAATATTTTCTGTAGGCTAGGATTATGGGTTTTAGAAAAGTAATACACAAGCAAATAAGAAAACATGGTTGAAAACTGCCCATTGTCATAAGAGACAAATACACCTAAATTATCATGTTATGAAATAAATTACGCAAATAAAATATACAGGCAACTAAGTAAGCGCTAAAAAGCTTTATCCAACGCGAGGAATTTGCATTACTAGTAAAGATTATTTGCTGGCTAGACCTGCAGAATCCATCTATATAACTATTTGCACTGTGCAGCTTGTCTAACTAAGATAAGAGATAATTAACAAGGGAGTTTAGATGCCTGTGTGGTGCTATAATGTAAAGGTAGTTGCGTGTAGTTTGTGTAGCTAATTTGTTAGCCCTACTCGCAAAAAACCTACTTTTTTTAATCACAAAACAATATGCTTCACCGTTTGGTAACTCTTCTCGATCACAGAAAAATTAAATTAGCTGGTCCTACAGTCCTACATTGTCTGCGTTTGTTGTTTAAGTTTGATTAATCAAAAACATAATTATACGACTTATTGTGCATAACATTTTATAATTTATTTATTAACAGATGCTAGGTTTTAGATAAGAAAATGCATATACAGCTTATTCGCTTTGCAAGAAATACACCATAAATAAAACATGTAATCAAAAAAACACAGGTAAGAGAAGGTGGGTATGATCAGAAGGTGAATGAAACAGTGAACGTAGTGGCAACAAAAACAAGCGAAATAGGACAAAGAACATGGGGACTGATGAAAGGGGTAATGGCAATGGCATCACAAAAGGTTGAGGAGTTTTCAAAAGAAGGCACCATCAGTTGGGATGATAAAAACAACTCCTCAAGAAATGGCCATTATCAACAAGAATTCGGACAAGGCAGCAGCAAAAATTATGAAACAGTAAATGTAGGTGCTTGGGATGACTGGGACGATAAAAATGATCAAAAAGAAGAAAAAACTACTAAAAAGGAGAATAATGGAGGTGATGATTGGGCAGGTTGGGATGACGATGAAGGCAACGGATCCTATGACCATAGCCCAGCAAAGAAGGGTGGTGGTAAAAACTCTGGGTGGGGCGAGGGTGGCTTCCTATAATATTGTCAGGGGCATTGGATACCTTTTTTCTTAATACAAACGAATGTTTAAAATGATCCGAGTTGTGTTATATATATATATGATATGTTCCCGTAATTTTACCATCATCATGGCTGTATCTCTAACTGTGGAAAATGGTATTTATAGATTGATTTTTGTCTCTTAGTCCTGTAATATGCAGGCATAGGGCTTTCTATGCATATGTATGCTTTATAATGCATTCAAAATTTAACTTTATTTTTGGGTTTCACATGCCTCCTGCTGTTATGAACATGGTGTGGGTGTTTTTTCCTTTTGTTCTCGGTAAAAACTGTTTTGCTACTGTCACGTCTGCAACAAATGTATGACATGGACTTTGAGTTTTTGGACACATCTACTAGGTAGGTGTATGCCACCTGTCTTTGTTAATATCTTTAAATACCAGTTTTATATACTATTGTTGTTGTCGTCGTCGTCGTCATCATCATCATCATTGACTGAAAATAAATACTGAGACATAAAAGTTCTGATATAAGATTTTTGATTGTCAAGTCAGATTATGTTGCACCTTTAAGATTAATTTGTATTTTTTTTCCCTTCTAAAATTGGTCGTGCATGCAATCAAACCTTGACGATGTATTCAATCAAGGCCATAGTTTGTTTGAAACTTTACATAGAAAATTTGAATTCGACATGAATATAGAAATATCATTTAACATTGTTAATATCAAAATTAGTCACCAACACCCGAATAGAGTTATGTAGAGAGATTTATGAAGAGAGTAAAGTAGAACAGAAAAATGTGTAATTCAATGCAAAAATAACAACAAAAACGAGAACACTAGATTTATACTGGTTCGGCATGATTGTCTACGTCCATTTTGAATAAAACTTCATTACTTTCTCAATCACTTGAATACAGATACAATCCGTACACCAACTTCTTGAATGCAAGTCATAATAGAAAACTAGAATTCAAGTTTCAATAGAAAAGTAGCGAGTCTTGAAAATGGCAGAGTCTCTTTGGAGTTCACCAAAAAAGTCCCTCTATATTGCGTCCCTGCCCCTTTATTTATAGATAAAGATAGGCTGGACTCCCTATGCAGGCCTAAGGTCAAGGTACCTCGGCCCACAACAGACAACTCATATATATCGAACCAGGTATACCGAACGAAGGTAGTCGAGCGATGCTTCGCCGAGCAGCGCTTGCCAAATGATACCTTCTAGGACATCTCGACCGAACGATGCTTGCTGGACCATCCTGACCGAACGACCTGTTTCTAATCGAACGATATTCGAAGAGAACTTTCCGAGACCGAACGAGATAATATCTTCCTCAGCCGAGCGACGAGTGTTCTCCTCTAAGCCGAGCGATGAGTGTGCCTACCAGACCGAACGACGAGTTAACCTTCCACGCCGAGCGACGAGTTTACCTTCTAGGCCGAACGACGAGTATACCTTGACGACCGAACGACGAGTATACCTTTCAGGCCGAACGACGAGTTTACCTTACAGGCCAAACAACGTTTAAGAGAACTTCTCGAGACCGAACGAAATATGCCGAACCATAATGTCCGAACGAGGCATTCCCTTCTTTAGACCAAGTCATACGAAAACGCTGCAATAGAACGAATGCACCAAACCCTTTACACCTCCAGCCTTACCTTGATCAAAATCTTATATGGTGCCAGCTATCACATCTTCTATCAGAAGTATAAGATAATATGAGAGCCGTAGAATATCATTAGGGTTTGATATAAAGATACAAATGAATAGCGGGCCTTGGGCTTCAGCCCATATTTGCTTTATTATGTTGCTTGAGATGTGTATATATATTGTTCAAATACAAGCGTGTGTACTATCAATCATTACACGAATAAAATTCAGTTTTTTTACATTTTTCTCTAAATTCCATCATGGTATCAGAGCTTGTAAAAACTGTGTAACAACAGAGTTATGTTTTCTGTTTTAAATCCATCAGAGATTATCTCATCATTTGGATTTACAACAGTTCATCAGAGTATCAATCTCATCATCTGAAACTGCTGGTGTTTCAGTTCTTAGATTTCATCAAGAATCACAAAATCATCATCAAGCCTTGCCAAGAAGAGCTGTCAGAAAATTATCATCATCCAACTCAACGGCTTCTTTCAGTTTTCTTTAAAAAAAGGGGGAAGAAATCATCATCAAAAATCAAGAACTGAAACAAGAATCATCATCGAGCCTTGCCAGTAGTCTTAATCACTGGCTGCTCTCAGATTCACTAGAAAGAAATCTAAACAAAGTCACCTGTAAAGCAACTGCTCACTTATTACTTTTCTTTGCCATTCTCAATTTACAACTCAGGTTCTTGATTAATCTTTCTTCTCTGTATACATCTCGCATTGAACCTTTTCTGTTTTTTCAATCATGGCTGAAAGAGATTTAGATAATAACTCCTCAACTTCTGCAAATCCGAGATCAAACTCTGCTGCACCATCTATCACCACTGAAAACCTATTAAAAATCATAATTAGTCCACAACCACAGTTAATTCAGACTCAACTGGATGAGACAAACTATTTGCTATGGAAATTTCAAATTCAAACAGCAGTAAGAGGTTATGGATTAGAATATTATATTCTTGGCACCAAAGAAGTACCACAGCAATTCATCACCAACAATGAAGGAAATTCAACATTGAACAGAGAATACACCATTCATCATAGACAAGACAGTCTACTTTCTTCTTGGATCTTATCAACAATAAGTGCAAACTTATTACCACAACTCATAGGATGCAAGAATGCACATGAAATATGGCATACTGTGGAACATGTATTCAGTTCTCAATCAGCAGCAAGAGCAATGCATTATAAGAGACAATTACAAAATTTAAAAAAGAATGGTATGGTCATGAGAGACTATCTCTCCAAAATCAAAACATTGTGTGACTTACTTGGTGCTGCTGGATATACTGTCAGTGATACTGAACAGATCTTGCATATCTTAGGTGGATTAGATGATGAGTATGAATCCATCGTGGCAGTGATATCATCTAGAGATATCACACCATCACTGTCATATGTTCCCTCCACGCTTCTTGCTCATGAAGGCAGATTAGAGCAAAAGAAGCCAATTGTCTTTGACCTCTCAGTCAATTACATCTCAAATAAAGGAAAAAATCAAGAAAAGACTCAATCAAGAAATGAATCAAATATAATCAGAGAGGAAATCAATTCTACATAGGCAGGGGAAGAGGTGGAAGGTACCACAATAACAACAATGGAAGACCAAGATGTCAAATTTGTGAAAAAGTTGGACATACTGCAAACAAATGTTACTTCAGATTTGATATTCACTATACACCTGAGCAACAAAACAATCAGAAACCAAGTGCTAACATGGCAAACATTCAACCAGATGCAAAACAACAACCTGAATTAGCTAAAGTGGAAGATATTCAGGATGACACTTGGTATCCAGATTCTGGAGCTACAAATTATGTAACAAACAACCTGAGCAATCTAAACTTAGGGAACAAAGAGTACAAAGGTAAACAGTGTATACACATGGTCTATGGTGAGGAAACTAAAATTACTCACACTGGTAGTGGTTACATAAAAGGTGAAAAGATATTATATCTTAATCATCTTTTAAGAGTTCCACAAATAAAGAAAAATTTACTCAGTGTGTCTCAATTTGCCAGTGATAACAATGTATATTTTGAATTCTATCCAAATTATTGCCTTGTTAAAGACATTCTAACAAATAGAATTCTCTTGCAGGGTAAAACAGTGAAGGACCCGTACAAGTTTACTCTAGCTGATTCAAGATGTAGTGGAAAACAAAATCTATGTTGTAATGTGTGTGAAATATCTCAAAGTAAAAGAATTATGAGTATGCTTGATCTATGACACTATAGGCTTGGTCATCCAAGTGTACACATTGCAAAGAAAATACTTCATAGTAATAAAATTTCTTTTGACAATGCAGTAACTTCATATATCTGTGCATACTGTCAGTGAGGAAAAAATCAAAAACTACCATTCAAAAATTCTAAAACTAATTATAATAAACCATTAGAGCTTGTAGCTACAGATTTATGGGGTCCTGCATCCATTGATACAGATTATGGTTTTAATTATTACATATCATTCATAAATGCATACTCAAGATATGTATGGATATACTTTCTGAAAACAAAATCTGAAGCATATTATGCAGTTTTGCAGTTTATTGCACAGGCAGAAAAGCAGACTGGAAATGAAGTCAAGATTATACAAACTGATGGCGGTGCTGAATTTAAAGCACTCAGAGAATTTTTTCAAAGAAAAGGAATATTACACAGAACTACTTGTCCCTACACTTCAGAACAAAATGGATTGATTGAAAGAAAACACAGACATGTGGTTGAAACAGGACTTACCATGCTAGCTCAAGCATCCTTACCTTTAAAGTTCTGGCCAGATGCTTTTAGCACAGCAGTATTTTTAATTAACAAATTACCAATAAGGTTCTGCAAGGGAAGAGCCCAACTGAACTATTATTTGATGTGCAATCTGACTACAGAAGCCTCAAGGTCTTTGGATGTCTTTGCTTTCCATGCTTAAGACAGTACAACAATCACAAGTTGGATTTCAGGTTCTCACCCTGTACATTTCTGGGATATGCTAACAACATCAAAGGATACAAATGTCTTGATAGTAGGGGTAGAGTCTTCATTTCAAGACATGTAGTCTTTCATGAAGACATATTCTCATTCAGTGAAAAAGAAATAAAGACAACTCAGAAAATTTACAAATCAAGATTCTCTATACCTCCCTTGCCACATGAAGTGTATGAAGAGGATCAGATCGACAATACTGGATCACACACTATACCCAATGTTGGGTCAGGTCATGAACCAGACAGTCAATTCAAAAGTAGTTGTCATGCAACACATCCTGATGTTAGTCATCAATCTGGTGGAGAACACATGAGCGATCAAATTCAAACATCTATTTCATAATCTGAATCAGAGGAAGTATCAAACCAGAATCATCCTTCTACTCCTGCAACAACTGGTCATCACATGATCACTAGAGCAAAAAGTGGTATTTTTAAACCAAAACTGTATACTGTTAACCTGGACACTGATGAACCATGCACATATCAACAAGCAATACAAAGTGAAAAGTGGAAAGAAGCCATGGATGAAGAGTATGCAGCACTTATGAAAAATAAGACATGGAGTCTTGTCACTGCACCAATTCATAAAAATGTCATTGGATGCAAATGGACTTACAGACTAAAAAGAAATGTAGATGGGTCTACTGCAAGATACAAAGCCAGACTTGTTGCAGAAGCCTACTCACAACAACAAGGATTTGACTTCAATGAAACATTCTCACCAGTTGTCAAACCAACTTCCATCGGAGTAATTCTTACAGTGGCTTTATCAAAAAATTGAAAAATAAAACAGCTTGATGTCAATAATGCATTTCTAAATGGAACACTTCAAGAAGAAGTATACATGGAGCAACCTGAAGGTTACAGAAAAAATGGAAGCAATTTGGTCTGCATGCTAAATAAAGCTATATATGGTCTCAAACAGACACCAAGAGTGTGGTTTGAGAAGTTAAAAACAACACTGATCAAACTTGGGTTCAATCATATCAGATCTGATAATTCTCTATTTACTAAATTTTCAGAAAATATCATTGTGTATGTACTGATATATGTTGATGATTTCATTGTTACAGGAAATAATGAGACTGAAATCAACAATCTTATTCAGCAACTAAATAATGAGTTCTCAATTAAGGATCTTGGTGATTTGCACTATTTTCTAGGAATAGAAGTCAAAAGGCTATCCAATTCAGTTATACAACTAAGCCACAAGAAATACATATCTGAGATACTACTCAAAACAAAGATGAATCAGGCAAACAGTCTACCTACACCAATGATATCCAATTTACAGTTATCGAAAAACAGAGGAGAACCATTTACTGATGCAAAATACTACAGAAGTATTGTTGGAGCACTACAATATGTGACAACCACAAGGCCAGAGATCACTTATAGTGTCAACAAAGTTAGCCAATTTATGCAAAATCCTTTATATGAACACTGGAAGGCAGTGAAAAGGATTCTCATATATTTAAAGGGTACAGTGAATCATGGATTAATATTAAAAAATTGTCCTAATATGAATTTATTTGGTTTTGCAGATGCTGATTGGGTCATGGATTAATATTAAAAAATTGTCCTAATATGAATTTATTTGGTCTTGCAGATGCTGATTGGGCCACACACCCAGATGATCGAAGATCAACATCTGGCTATTGCATCTATATTGGAAAAAACCCCATTTCATGGTGTTCAAAGAAACAAACTACCACATCTCGATCTAGTACAGAGGCAGAGTATAGGAGTTTGGCTAATGCTACAGCAGAACTGCTATGGATTAAATCTCTACTAAGTGAACTTCAAATTAAATCACAAGCAAGGCTATATTATGGTGCGACAACTTAAGCACGGTTTCTCTCACTGCCAACCCAGTTCTACATGCCAGAAGCAAACATATAGAATTGGATTTGTACTTTGTTAGAGAGAAAGTACTACAGGGAATTATCGAAGTCAATCACTTACCGAGTACTTAGCAAAGACCAGATATACTCATCAAAGCCCTCTCTGCCAAGAGCTTTCTTCGTCTGAAATAGGAACTCAACGTTGAAGATTGTACTAATCATCAACAGAAAGCTTAGATCTACAATTAATCTCACGTTCAAGGTCCTTCAAATTGAGTAAGCTTGGGCAAAATCGAAACTTTCAGCAATAAACTTTACCAAAACCCTAAACTTGAAATCTGGCTTCAAGTTTAGGATCAGATCAGCTGCTGGTTGCTTCATCAAGTTTTTTCACCTCAAGCACTAAAGATCAACTCTAATTTGAGGTCAATCTTTTTGGAAACCCTAATCTGACATATTACAAGTGGCGAAACAAAGTTCTGCTAACAGATCTGAAAAAGCTTTGTCGCAACATATAAAATCGTTGCTCATATTGGGGGAAGATATCAGATCTCTCAGAAAACTCAGGGAATCGCGAGGAATCGCGAAATCGCCGCTCGTATTGTGGGAAGATATCAGAAGTATAAGATAATATGAGAGCCGCAGAATATCATTAGGGTTTGATATAAAGATACAAATGAATAACGGGCCTTGGGCTTCAGCCCATATTTTCTTTATTATGTTGCTTGAGATGTGTATATATATTGTTCAAATACAACCGTGTGTACTATCAATCATTACATGAATAAAATTCAGTTTTTTACATTTTTCTCTAAATTCCATCATCTTCAACTATCATCTTGTAGTCAGGCCAAGATGTTGGGCAATAAACAATTTTAAATTTCATGGAAATAAACCGTACGTCCTCTAGTACACATGCTACTTTTTACATCCATCACATTTCCCTTCTTGGCCACAATTACCTATAATTAAAGTATCACTGAATGATGATTGACCGTGCTAATTAGGAGTTTAATGATGGTCAATTGTGTGTCATGCCGATTGATTGGGAGAATTTGATAGGTGCCGGAGTTTGATCGAAGACTCGTCTCTGATGATTAAACTTATGGCTTTTGGTAGGTTAGCATTCAATAGATTCAGTCCGTTTTGATGTAAAAACGTGTGAATGAATGGGCATTGAAAAAAATTGAAAAGCGAAATGAATCGAAAGAAGCTAAAAATTATATTAAACCAAAATGTTAAGTTCGCAAAAAAAAAAAAGATAAAAAATAAAAAAAATTAATACAAACACAAAGTTACGATTAAACTTTTATTATGTCTTTTACCTTTATAAACAATATTGATTTGACTTCTTGAAAAAAAAATTATTATTAAACCAACTATAAAAACATTTATAACACTGTAAATGTCGATGATATATTAAATGTTCGGTTGATTCAGTCAACAAGACTCTTTTTACAAACTTATTTTAAATCATTCTAACTTAGTAGTCGAATTGAACTGATTTTGTTTGTTAATTTGGTTCTAACATATTGTTGGTCATCGCTAGTTTATGATGGAGCCGATCAAAGTTTGACTCAGGATTATCATAACACATGTAGTTAGGAAGTGAATTAGGATGGTGGAAAGCGGCATAGTAGAATGGTAGCAATGAAATGACTGACGAATTGTGGCAGTGAAATTAGATTTTTTAAGAGCGACATGCAAGAATAGGGTCAGTAGCATATTTTCTATATGTAATATAAGGATTATTACTACGAGCATTACGGCATGATTGTGATAAAGACACCAAAATTATTCTTGTATAAATTGTATTTGTTTAATACGTTTAAAAGAAAATATTTTCCACAAATATTTAGCCATATGATTATGTTGAACCATACTTAGTTAATTTGAATTTTTATTCCTAAGTTGCAATATTTAACTTTTTGTTAGCTTAAAATTTTATTTATATTATTAATTTATGAAATACAAATTTATAAAGTAAGTTATTTGTTAGATCCTATTTTTCAATAATATGAAAACTTGGTAAATATTTATGGAGGAAATTTATATTTGTAAAGGAAACTTAATTGTTAGATCCTATTTTTAAGTTATATTAAATTTTGATAATATTTGTAGAGAGATATTTTTGGTATTTCATGCTGACATTACAAGAGTGTGACACCAAATGTATTACAGCCTTTAATAAAGAAACACGTATAAGGGCAATTTTGAATATGATAATAATTCCATTTGGACATGTAGCTTTAGTAGCTGTATTGATAGTTATTTTCATTCCGAAGTCAGTATTAATAGGCACATTTTTATGTGATACCAAAAATTAAAATGTTGGGATAATTTAACAAAAAATAATTTCAATCTCGGATGCATTAATTTAACATTTTTGTTACGTTAGATGGTTACGCAAATAAATAGCAGTATTGTTGGAACCACGACGCATTCTTCATTTTTTTCAATACGAACTTAATTAATTTCATTTTAAATGCATAACGCCTAGTCCTATTCCAATAGAAAATATGTCACTATTCGTTTTGTTTTTCCTTCGTTATTATCTCATCTTTTATTTCATCACTCACACGCTTTTTATTTCACGTTTATTTCAACATTGCTGGTTGATTAGAATGAAAAATTGAAACCAAATGAGGTGTTGAGTGTTGAGTTAAACAAACTAATGTCCTTAGGTAAAATCAAAAGTGCCCAAAAAGAAAATAAGTTTTTAACGCGGGGTAAATAGGATGACTCAAAAATTTATACCTCTTTATCTATGTGTAAATGTAGTGCCAACGCAACTGGCCCAAATAAATCATTTTTTGATTTCATTAGATAACACTAATGGAAATTATGATTCAAACATAATTATACATTTGCCTTTTGTAAGTGACCCAAATAAATCATATATTAATCATCCTCTGTCATCTTTAGGAGTTGGATATGCAAATATCAATGCCACATCAAAAAGTAGGAATTTTTTTTTGTTTTTATTTTTCTCCATTGCTATTTACATGTTGTACCTCAGTTTTATCCATGACCATTATTACCATAACAACCCATTACCAAGAAGCAAGTAACTAACAACCAAATAATAATAATTTATTTGATGAGAAATGTTATATGTTAAAATAATAATAATTGGATATGAAAAGGAAAATGATTTAATAATCTATTTAATAATTTTGAAATATGTAAATATAAATTAATTAATTAATTAGAATAAAATGTCAAATTAAATTTGAGATTCACTTAGATGATAAAATGCATTTTATTAATAAATTTGGAATTAATTAGTAAATGAATTTAAATGAAATAATTTAATTAAATTAATAAATGATAGAAAATAACTTTTATGGAATAAATAGTAAAATGATTTATTAGTAAAAAGTTTAGTGGAGAATAATTGTTTTGGAATAGGCCTTAGGAATACAATTGTTTCATGAACTAAAGAAAAGAAGAAGAAAGAAAAAGAAAAAATGAAATTAAAGCCTAATATGACACAAGCCAAAGAACTCAAAACCCTAATTCATGTTTCTTGATTTTTCGAAGTCCATGGTCTTCCATTTCCCGATGTTTCCCCTTCATTTATAAATATAACTCACAAGTATTCATTTTCTAACTTTAGAAAATCAACATTTCCTTCAAACCCTAGCTCTCAAAAAATACAAATCAAAATAAAATCTATAAATTCCTAGAACTGTATATAATGACCCAGAATTTTGGTTATTTGAATTGGAATATTGAATTATTTTAAATGTTGAAAAATTAAATTTATTAATTTGATAACTTGAATTTCAAATATAACGATTTATTGGATAAATTAACTGTTGAATTTAATAATTGAAAATTTGTTAAATAATGGAATCTTGAGATTTAAGTTAAATAAAAATAATTTTAAGGCCTATCAAATCTCTAGCAATAAGAATGAAGGTAATAAAACTTTTTAATTTGATTTAGCTAATTTTTAAAATATCTCGTTTTAATTAACGAGTGAAAATAGCCTACCGGGGCATTGTCTTGGATTTCGACGAAACAAGTGTCATTTGGTCCGTAATAATGAATTATATTACACCGTTAAATTTCGTAGCGATCGAAGGTACCATTTAGTCGTATGGGTAGAAACGTTTTGAAGCCAATATTGAAGATTTAATATAATAATTGGGTTCAAAATTCTATCTTCTTCATACGATCGAATTGGAGCTCGAGATTTGTTCCATTGCGTTCGGAATAGGGGTATAACATTAAAACCGTCAGACGGCATACCTCAATCGGGGTTTGGAATAAAATATCTAGATATTTTGGAACTTTAAATATACATACTATCACATTGGCCCACAAAAACGTACCCTCGGTCCCCAACAAGCCACCCTGCTCTGTGCTACGTTCCCTCGTTATAGACCGCGTGCCTCTCCTTTCTCATGAAAAATATCAAACTTAATTCGAGTTCATTCCTTTCAATTTCAAGTGCTTCATCCAATGGCCCGAGATCATCAGAGCCATCTTTCGCGATATCAGGCAAAGTTGTTAACTAGCAAGATGTTGCCGGCATTAAGAAGAAGTTATTCAACGATGGAGATGGGTTGTAGTTCGTCGAGGCGGCGGGGAATCGCGTTTGAATGCGCACAGTTCAAGGATGAAATCACAGGGATTGGCGAACTTTTAGGGGGTGCAACCTAAAGGGAAGTTTAGGAGGTTGGCGAGGGCTAGGCACTGGCCAAATTTGGTGGCCAACAGTGATGTGTGGCAACGGAAATTTTGAGTTGAACAAAAATATTGTTCTCGACTCTTCTCGATGTGGAGGCAACCAGAGAGAATGACGGTTGTGGCAGTGTGAAGCTCTTGGCCAAGCACGACGTAATTATGATGGCGAACGATGGTGTGTGGTGGCGGCTAGCTTTAGAAGGGGCGGCCTAGGTTGTTTGTTCGCGAACGAGATATTAGGGAAGGAGAGAAATGACAGTTAGTTTATAATGATTGTAATTAAGTTTAATTATTTGGTTATGTAAATTTTAAATGGATTATTGAGTTCATTTAATTTCAAATCTAATAATTCGTTCATACTAGGTCGGTTTTGAACGTGAATTTTTGTGATAAAATCGTATTAACGTGAACTACGATATAGAACTGGTTTGGACGAGTTTGGAGCCAGTTGAGATTTGGGTTAAAATTGAATACTTGTTCGATTTTAATCCAAACCGGAACGTTTCGGCGATAGTAAAGGATAAATGTGAGTAAATCTCACTCGTTTAAATAATTGTTTTTATTTTAAATAGTTAGAATTATTTATTGGTTGATTGGATGGATTGATAAATTATTATCAGTTAGATGTTATATTATATATATATTAGTGTATATATTAGTCGAGTTGAATATTCCTGTTGATTGGAGCGGATGAGACGCTGTGCGCCCTACATAATAGTAGATGATGCTTTTTATTGCGATATCCGACCTTGAAGCAGGATTATTATTTTATGTTATATAACATTTGTGGTTGTAGGGAAACATGTTGGAGGGATCCAACCGGATTCCTCAAAAATATTGATTTTAAGTTCATATATACTGATATATGATGTGTTAGAATAATCTATGATAGATTATGATATTTATTTTATGCTATAGTAGCACTTGACTTAATTTTGGTATTATAAATTCCATAAATAATATTTTTGAATTTAAAAAGGGAATTCAAAGGAGATCTTGGAAATGAAAGTATTAATATTGAATTTTGGGATTATTTAAAAGGGAATTGAATTGGATAAAATAAATGATTAGATTTTTGGATATTTATTTAGCTATTTCATAAAATGTTTTCAAATAGAAATTTTAAATTGAGGATTTGTAAACAAATGGATTGTAAATAAGATTCTTAAAACACGAAATGGAAGTAGGAATTGGTTTAATGGTTTTGGAATATAGTTTCGATTACTTAAGAAATATATTTATAAATGGAATTTTAATTAGAAATCGATTTATAAATAGATTTCTGTAATATAAACCTGTATAAACTGGGAATGATTTTATGAAATTTATAGACGTTGTTTATAAATAAGTGGAATGATTATCATTTGATAAATTGAAAATATAAAATTTAAAATGAGAAATGGAAATCGGTTTAGAAAGAAATAGTAAATTCTATTTTGGAATTTGGGAATAGTTATGAAATTGGTAATGTAAATCGATTTATGATAAATCGAGTGAGATTTATAAGTATAAAAATGGGTATTTAGAGTTTTAAAAATGGTTTTTCACATGAAGTTAAGGTTTGTTTTAGAAAAGGATTTTTATTTATTAAACTATGTAGTTTAAAAAAACATTTAATTAGATTGAAATACTTCAGTAAGTTAGTTATTTAAATATTTAAATTTGTTGAAATGAATTCTAAGTTTATAAACAAGTTTGTAATTCGATAAGAAATCTCATAAATAAATCAGAATTAGTTATTGACGTTTGTTTTAAAAAGTGCTTGGATATTTTAAAAAATTATTTAACCATATTTTTGAAATTTATTATTTATATATATAGTTTAAAGTACGTGATTGCAATTTATTTATAAATGCTCTTGAGATTTGTGAACCGGTTTTATTTAATGGATGTGATTTTATAAGAGAAATCTTATAATGGAATTCGAGAACTTAGGAAAATTTAAGAATTTTTTTTCCAAATTGTTTAGGTTCGGGAACTTCGAAAATGAATCTGAATTCATTAAAGGATTTATAAATTGTTAGTTGGATTATAAATAAGCATAATCGAAATTTTTTGGAAATTGTAAAGGAAATTAATAAAAGTTCCGAAGATTATTGAGTTAACTACGGAATATTTCCTAAGTATGGATATCAGGAATGATTTTGGGAAATAGACTTATAATATTTCCCTAAGTTTTGGAATTTAAGGTTTGGAGATATTTTAGCGACGAAATGATTTGTATAGAAATATTTTTCAAAGTAATGAATTATAAGTTGGATTTGGACATATTTCTAAGTGTTGATATGGGTTGAAATATCCTGTTATGGATTTAAGTATTTGAAATTGTTTTCAAATATTGAAATACTGGAAGAGATTTAAATATATATTTTTGTAAAGATATTTGAAATAATTCTGGAAGATTTATAAAATGGGCCTAGTGACTGCTTATGTGTGTGATTTGATAGCTAAATAATGGACTATCAAATCTGGATCGTTTCGAAGAGACCGGGATCGGATTTGATTACTCGAAACCACTACGATTCAATTTGAGCGTTATGAATTGTGATATCATGTAGATAACGAAGACGAAGTTCTTGGAGATTCAGTTTGTTCAGACCCAGAACAAGTCGTATGGATGAATGCTATCAGCACATTGTCATTGGAGGGCAATGAGCATTGTAAGTGTAAATTTCTTGAAAGGTAATCGCAGCCTCAAGCCTCATCAATCGGGAATGATTGAAAATCAAGGGAGATGCAACAAGGCTAAGTGGGTCGCACCCATTAGGGTATGTTGTCATCCTTCTAGATACATCCATATATTTATGGATTGGTTGTGCATGAGATCTCGATAAAAAGGGTTGCAAAGCAACCGAGGTTATGACATATATGGTACTATCTAGTAAGGGGTAAGCCGGTCTTGTGTTGGCAGGGGATCCAAGCGAGGTCCTCGGTACATTTTCTATACATGTACCATTATAGGTAGTACTGCAATGCCTAGTCATTATATGGAATTCATTCTCCAATAAGCACCGTATGCTTTTAATTGTACACCAAATATGCTAAAACATGAGATGCAAGCATTTCAGCTATTTTACAGCTTACTTTCTATAGACACTATTATAATATCAGATGATTTTGATATAAAAGGTTTTGGTTCTCATAAGGTAAAAACCCATCGTAATTATATGTGGCGTGGTCTTAAGAGATACTTTTTTTTCAAAAGGATTTTGAAAATAATTAAAATCCACTTGGGTGTGTTTTTTCACACTGGTTTTCCAGACTGACTCGGGTGTTATTTATTTATAATGCTCGGATCAAACCGAGTATATTACAGATTAGTTTGCATGCTTGGAGCTTCAAGAGATGAGTTGGAGGCCCCGACACGTACTCACGTAGATGGTTATATTTTCCACTGTATTCATTGGTGTGTTATCGGAAATTGTGTGGACGGACTGTTATAACCGTCCAGGCTAAGGTATGTTAGTATACTCTAATTGATGTCTGTATATACATAAATTACAGTTTTGTTTTTGGTGTAAAGATTTATGGTATATTATAGATTATTCGTTCCGCTGTGAGATTCTGTATTATTTAGTTTTTCTTCTTATCTTCTTTCTTCTTCTCTCCCCTAACAATTGGATTTTCCGGCATTCGGTTTCTAGGCATGTAATACAATGGATGTATTTGTATCGACTTTCGAGGGTCGAAAATCCCGGTTATGACATTTGGTATCAGAGCTGAAGGCTAAGGGAGAACCTTGGTTTTGATGGGGTAACTCATTTGGGATAGGGTCAGTAGCACCCTAGAATGAGTTTGAGTGTGTGTATATATAATCACGTATTTGTTAGTGATATAAAAATTATTTTATATTATGTTGGTTGATCTATTGAGTGGCTTATGGATTCTGGTCAATACGAGTAATTAACATGATTGATAGGAATCTCTAAACACTCGAGTGAAGCAATTCGACATGGTATTGTTTTGAAATTGGGTAAATGAAATAATTTTACCTTGATTATATTTTATATATAAATGAATAATTTTTCAAAAATTATTGTGGTATATATGGTGTGCTTGGTTGTTAGAGAATGATAATATTTAATTATTATCATTTGTTGAGTGTTGTTTGTGATCGAATAAAGGTTGATATGATAATATAAGTAAGAATAACAATTAAGGAATGATTTTGTATAACCAAAGTGAGATTCTATAAATATATGACTTATAAATGTGATATATAAATTAAAATGAAATTCAAAAATATATTTTAAATATGATAAAAAAAAGAATTTAAAAGCTGTGAATTTGGGAAATTAATTTCCGTTGGTTTTGGAAATGGTTTTTTTCAAAGTTTTGGAAAACAATAACAGTATTATTTAAAAAATATTTAAAAGAGTTTAAAAGGAATAGGAAACACTGAACTCCCTTCGGTCGCTGGAAAATAATTTCGGTGATGACTGCAGCATCATCGACGTTCATTTCGAGTTTCCAAGAGAGGAATTGCTATCATTGAAGTTTTGTTTTGGTAAAACTGATTTGATATTGAAATTTAGAGGATTGATTTGTTATACCAAGGGAATTATGCATATATATGATTTCAAATTGATTTAAAATAAATGAGAACCAGATGTTTAAACTTTGAGGATTTTCATTGAGCTTTAATAAAAATATAGGAAAATAAGTTTTATGGCTTATAAATTTCGAGAATTAATAAGAGAAAACAATGTTTTAAATTGTTGATATGATGTTGTGAAAAGCAAAATTGAAAGGAATCTTAACTTAAATAAAGTGAATTTTGAAAATTTAGCTTGATTTAGGCTAAGTGCAATGATTTTGTAAGATAAATTGAGTTAAATGGATTTGGGAATTGAAATTGGATAGAAATGGATAAGGACTTAAGTTGTGAAATGGTAATAACCATAAGAAGTTTGTATAAAATGTTTATAATAGACTTAAGAAAACTGGATGGAATAATTCTTAAGAGGTGATTAGTATTGAAAGGAATATACTAAGTAAATAAGAATGGGATGAAGGTAAATAAAGGAATTTGGTATAGCTAAGGATCAACCGAAATAAATACGTAAGTTGCACGAATATTATTTCATTTGCATAACGGTTTGATAAAGATTCGAGTACATGATTTCAAGATAATTTATATCGACCTGAGTTGGAATTTTTCACTCGATTCTCGATGGTGAACAATGGATGTGGATTTTTGATTAATTCTGGGATTCTCCATCATAGCATATGGTTACGCAAGGAGAATAGCACTTTCTAATCAAGGAACTGGATCCGAGTCCACATCAGAATGGTTGTGTGAACGATACTAGTTCGAAAGTGAAATTGTGTGATTGTGCGAGCGATCCGATTTGATATTGCATACAAATGGCATATGTACATCTATGGGTTTAAGCAAAGCAAATATTGGAAAATTGAAGATAAAAAATAATATGATTTTGAATTATATGATTAGACAGCACTGGTAAATAAGATGCAGGTATTTAAAAGCAAGAGCAAATCTGATGCCCTTGATTTCATAAGTAAAATTTGATTTCCCGACAAAAATGTACATATTTAAATTGTTGTTTGAAATTGGATTGAGCCACTTGGTTTTCATTTTCTTTTGCTAGTTTAGGCCCGTAGTGGCGATTTGTAGTTGTTCTGACATAGCCGCGCAAAGGAGAAGCTGACAAAATTTTTTGAAAAATTAATGAGTTAGAAATTTTGAAGAAAATTTTTAATAACTAAAAACTGATTTTTGAATTATAACGTGAAATGGTTAATGTTAGTTGGAACTCAAGGATGAAATTTAAGACTTAAGGAAAGGGTGATAATGAGGTTTCAACAAATTTATTTTGGGAAGTTAAAGGCATAAAGGGATTTGGTAATTTGAACTAATTGGTTTTAAAAAGTAATGGGTTTGGGCATTTTCCTACCTTAGCAATTTCGAGGACTAAATTCTTTTAATGTGGAAAGAATGTAACAGTCCAGAATTTTAGTTATTTGAAATCGGAATATTTAATTAATTTTAAATGTTGAAAAGTTAAATTTATAAATTTAATAACTTTAATTTCAAATATAACGATTTATTGGATAATTTAATTGTTGAATTTAATAATTGAAAATTTGTTAAATAATGGAATATTGAGATTTAAGTTAGATAAAAATAATTTTAAGGCTCATTAAATCTCTATTAATAAGAATGAAGGTAATAAAACTTTTAAATTTGATTTAAAAGTGATTTAGCTAATTTTTAAAATATCTTGTTTTACTTAACAAGTGAAAATAGCCTTTCGACGCATTGTCTCAAATTTCGACGAAACTAGTGTCATTGGATCCGTAATAATGAATTATATTACGCCATTAAATTTCATAGCGATTGGAGGTACCTTTTGGTCGTGCGAGATAGAAACACGTTGAAGTCAATATCGAAGAATTAATATAATAATTGGGTTCAAAAAGCTATCTTTCCATACAACCGAATTGGGGCTCGAGATTTATTCCATTGCGTTCTAAATAGAGGTATAATATTAGGAAAGTCAAGTGGCATGCCTCGATCGGTTTTCGGAATAAAATATTTGATATTTTGGAATTTTAAATATATATATTATCACATCAGCCCCCTACAAGCCACCCTAATTGCCACCCTACTCTGTGCTACGTTCCCTCCTTATAAACCGCATGCATCTCCTTTCTTACGAAAAATTTCAAATTTTATTCGCGTTCATTCCTTTCAATTTGAAGTGCTTCATCCAATGGCTCAAGATTATCGGAGCCATATTTGGCGATATCAGGCAAAGTCATTAACTAGCAAGATGTTGCCGACATCAAGAAGAAGCTATTCAATGGTTGAGATGGGTTGTAGTTCATTGTGGTGGCGGGGAACCGCGTTTGAACGTGCGCAGTTCGAGGATGAAATCATGGCGATTGGCGAACTTTTAGGGGGTGCAACCTGAAGGGAAGTTGTAGGGGTTGGTGAGGGCTAGGCTCTGGCCAAATTTGGTGGCCAATGGCGATGTGTGGCAGCAGAAATTTCGAGTTGAATGGAAATAACTTTCTCGACTTTTCTCAACGTGGAGGCAATAAGAGAGAACAAGGGTTTTGACGGTGGGAAGCTCTTGGCCAGGCGCGATGTCGACGTAAGTATGTTGGTGAACGATGTTGTGTGGCAGTGGCGGCAAGCTTTGGACGGGGCGGCCTGGGTTGTTTATTGGCGAACGAGATATTGGGGAAGGGGAGAAACGACAGTTAGTTTATAACGATGGTAATTAAGGTTAATTATGTGGTTATGTAAATTTTAAATGGATTATTGAGTTCATTTAATTTCAAATCTAATAACTCGTTCATACTAGGTCAGTTTTGAAAGTGGATTTTTGCGATAGAATCATATTGACGTAAACTATGATGTAGAACTGGTTTGGATGAGTTTGGAGCCAGTTGGGATTTGAGTTAAATTGAACGTCTGTTCGATTTTAATCCAAACTGGAACGCTTCGGCGACGACAAAGGATAAATGTGAGTAAATCTCACTCATTTGGATAATGGTTTTATTTTAAATAGTTAAAGTTATTTATTGGTTGATTGGATGGATTGATAAATTATTATCAGTTGGATGTTATATTATATATATTAGTTGGGTTGAATAATCCCGCAGATTGGAGAGGATGAGATACTATGCGCCCCACATAATAGCAGATAACCCTTTTTATTGCGATATCCCGCCTCGAAGCAGAATTATTATTTTATGTTATATAACATTTGTGGTTGCAGGGAAACATATAGTTGAATAACCGACTATCAAATCTGGCCAAATTGATTGATCGTTTCGAAGAGATCTGGATCAAATTTGATTATCTGAAAACCACTTCGATCCGATTTGAGCCATATGAATTGTGATATCGTGAAGATAATGAAGACGAAGTTCTTGGAGATTTGGTTTGTTCAGACCCAGAACAACTTGTATGGATGAATGCTATCAGCACATTGTTATTGGAGGGCAATGAGCATTCTAAGTGTAAATTTCTTGAAAGATAATCGTAACCTCAAGCCTCATCAACCGGGAATGACTGAAAATCAGAGGAGATGCAACAAGGCTAAGTGGGTCGCACCCATTAGGGTATGTTGTCACCCTTCTAGATACATCTACATATTTATGGATTGGTTGTGCAGGAGATCTCAATAAAAACGGTTGCAAAGCAACATGGGTGATGACATATTCGGTAATATCCAGTAAGGGTAGGCCGGTCTTGTGTTGGCAGGGGATCCAAGCGAGGTCCTCGGTACATTTTCGAGACATGTACAATGATAGATGGTA
The DNA here is from genome assembly GCA_030765085.1 of Allium cepa. NCBI lineage: Eukaryota > Viridiplantae > Streptophyta > Magnoliopsida > Asparagales > Amaryllidaceae > Allium > Allium cepa. Next base: position 673,059,835 of record CM060935.1, on the reverse strand, counting down.
CCCCAGTGCCTACTCATTGTATGGAATCGATTCTTCAATAAGCGCCGTACGGTTTTAGTTATATTCCAAATATGCTAAAACGTGAGATGCAAGCATTTTGGCTATTTTATAGTTTACTTTCTATAGACACTATTATAATATCAAATTATTTCGATATAAATTTTTTTGGTTATCATAAGGTAAAAACCCATCGTATTTAGGTGTGGAGTGGTCTTATGAGATATTTTTGTTTTTCAAAAGGATTTTGAAAGCAATTAAAATCCTATTGGGTGTGTTTTTTCATGCTGTTTTCCCGACTGAATCGGATGTTGTTTATTTATAATGCTCGGGTCAGGTCGAGTGTATTACAGATCCGTGGCACCTTTATTATATATTAGAGGCACATCATGAGATTTTGGAGAAGGATGGTTAGCCCTTAGGGCGATGTCGTCCTACCCCTTTTCTGTCACCTATGCCAATAGTCTATTACCATAAGGGTCAGATCCAGGATCGTGACTAGGAGTCCTTGTATTAATGAGCACGTTAGGTGCATATTGTCATGATTACTAAGAGGTAACCGAAGACTGTAGGAGCAGATTCGAGCGGGTAGCCTAGGGCTCCTGAAGCAGGCGGGTAGCTATCAGTCTCTCTTTCAGTTCTACATGAAATAGTAGATAAGTAAATATTACCTATACTCTCACTTAATTAAAGATTTGGGTGGTGTAACCCATTCATTATGAGACGGCTCTACAACAGACCTTGTGTCTTATGTATAGTTGATTCTCGTCACCACTGATTTGAGTTATATATATTTTTTGGTATGGATATGTATTTGTGATAAGATTGTTTGATATATGTTACACTTGATTATAGGGTATGTTTAGACAATTAACCTTTACATATCCATGGACTATATTTATGGTACTTTCATCACTTCTCTAATATATCATTAAAAACATAGCCTAACCGTGTGTTTTTTACAATACTCGGGTCAGTTTGATAGATTTCACATGTAGATGCCTAATGATATTAGAGTACGTTGGACCTTTTAGGGAGGCTAGTTGTAGTTATAGGATGATGCATACCCTATATATTTTTGTAGCCTCATTTATGTATAGTAGTTGTATCCTATGATGTATTGTATAGTGGACTAGAGTTTATCATTTTGTAGCCCTAGACTATGTATTATGTAATGTATTATATTTTATCGGTTGCATTGTGACTCTGTGTACTCTATTGTTATCTTATGATCATGTATTATTCTATCCTAGTAGAATGCGTGTTTATTACAATGTACTAAGACCGTGTACATTTGTGGCAAATATTTTATGATATAAGAGATGTACCGGTGTTAGTCCAAAGGAATATTCATGTGTGTACCCTATACCACCTTGTTTTCCATATTATTCAAAAGTATTGATTCGTAATATTCTTGGATTGTATGGGTATAGAGGTATGGGTATTTTATGTTTAGTATCATAGAAGGTCTAGAACATCACAAATCATAAAGAGACACCAGCCATTAGCCTAGATGACTTAGAAGACCTTGACCCTTGGGAATTGGGTAGTTAACCTAAATATGTTATCTAGGTATACATGGTGATTACAAGGTGTATTCATCTTGGGGTGTATTTATTATTAGTGTGACTTGATATATATAATTATTACTATTTTTGAATATTTATAATATATGTCTCACTCAGGTATGGTTGGTCCTTGAGTTTGTTAAGTAGACCGTAGTCAGTCTAATGGATATGGAGGAGTCTATATGTCTATAGAGTTGCTTATGGAATTAGTGAGGAGCATCCAACAGTCAAGCACTTTCACCAATCTAATCCTCCCACTTCTCGATTTGACTTCACTAGACTATGCAGCGATTACGCTAAATTAGGAAGAAAAACCTTCAATAGTATATAGGGAGAGTGATATAAGTGCAAGCTTGGCTAAAGACATATGAATGCATCTTCACACATATGTGCATTATTGACCAGCAGAAAGTTCAAGTTGCTTCCAGCTTGCTTCAGAATAGAGCTCTGGACTAGAACGAGCTTTTAGTAGCAGAGACTGATGAGTCAGAGCCGACTTGGGAAGATTTTAAGAGCCAATTTGAGAGGAAGTTTCTTCTAGAAGTGGAGAAGGAGGCCGTGGAACGTAAGTTTATTGACTTGAAGCAGCGTACCATGTCTATAGCTAAGCATGTTGTAGAATTTGAAGCCCTGTAAAAGTATGGTATTAAGCTCATTAATACATCATTGAAGAAGAATCAAAAGTTTATGTATGGTCCTAAAAAATCTATGAGGAAACCCTTACTACCTTAGCCGAAAGTTACTTTCAAGAAGCTTGCGGATTTAGTATTTAGGCTTGAGGAAGAGGAGATGGAGAGCAGTGAGGAGGAGGAGGAGCCTAAGACCAAGGTTAGCTTTGAGAAGAGAAGGAAATTCGTAATCAAGAAGAGAAGGACAAGGTTCTTTAAGAAGAAGCAGGCAAGGAGCAATGTAGTAGAGGATAAATTTCAAGCTAGAGATGAGAAGGTGTGCTACAATTATGGCGAGAAAGGGCACTATGCAGAAAGGTGTTCTAAACTAAAAAAAGCATCACTCCAACCAGGTGTAGGATCTGTAGAGCGATAGGACATCTTAGCTATACTTATCCTATAACAGAGAAGAAGATTGAGAAGCTGAATGCTATAGAGATAGATGGTAGTACTTCTCAAGCTAAAGGAAAGACACCTGTAGTTCTTGAAAGTACGATTCTATTTAGAAATTTTCCTATTGGAGTTCTGATCGATACAGGTGCATCACACTCATTCGTATCGAAAGAATCAGTGGATAAATTTAATCTTGATATTGTATACTTAGTCACATCTTTGAGGACTGCGAATCCTATTAGAGGATGTGCAGCCCTCAAGGTGTTATGTAAAGATATTAAATTGCTTTTGGGTGGTTACTCTTTTTACCATTACTTGCACGTATTTGAATACATGGGATTTGTAATCATCCTTGGAATGGATTGGCTAGATCAATATGAGGCACATCTATTATGTCCTGAAAGGATCGTGACTCTCAGCCATCCAAATTCCGAGGAAAGAGTTAGCATTAAGTTAGGAAATGTTAGTGAAGGTTCGAGTGGATTTCCTTTTGCTATGGAATCGAGACGAGGATGAGATTGCTTATATTCAAGTGGTTAAGGAATACACAAATATCTTTAAGCCTATTACAGATTTACCTCCTAAGTAGTCTACCGAGTTACGAATAGATCTTATTCCCATAGCTCAACCTGTTAATCAATCTCCGACTAGGATGTCAGTGAAAGAAAACGAAGAACTTAAAAAACACCTATCTGAACTAGAGTCGAAGCATTTTATTAGATCAAGCAGTTTACCGCGGGAGCCGCAGCGGTGTTTGTAAAGAAGTCAAAGGTATCCCTTAGATTGTGTATTGATTACAGGAAGTTGAATGAGCTGACTATTAAAAATAAGTATCTCCTTTCTAGGATCGACGATATGTTCGATCGACCAAGTGGAGCTAAGTTCTTTTCACAATTGGATTTAGCTACGGGATTTCATCTGCTTAGAGTTGCTTAAGATAACATCCCATAAACAACATTTATAACCAGATATGGCTAGTGATTTCATTTGTTTTCATGAATGCTCCAAATTACTTTGTGGATCTAATGAATAGAGTCTTCAGAGACTACTTAGATAAGTTTGTACTAGTCTTCATTAATAATATACTATTATACTATAAATTGGAAGTGGAGCATGAGAAGCATCTTAAGATAGTGTTAGAGAGTTTCAAAGATTATAAATTTCTTGGGATTAGCTGGATATTATTGGCAATTCATCAAAGACTTCTCAAGGGTTGTTCATCCTTTGACCAATCTAACCAGGAAAGGAGTTAAGTTCCAATGGACGGGTAAGTATGAGGAAGCTTATCAGAAGTTGAAGGGTTTGCTCACGAATGCACCTGTATTTATAGTTCCCGAAGGCAAATAGGATACAGAAGTTTATACAGATGCATTTATTCTGGATTGGATGCAGTACTATTGCAGAAGGGAAGAGTTATGGCCTATGCATCGAGACAGTTAAGACCCAATGAGATTTGATATGCTACACATGATTTAGAACTTGCAAAGGTTGTCTTTGCTTTAAAGATTTGGCGACACTACCTATGTGGAGAGCAATCTGTGTTATACACAGATCATAAGTCATTGAGGTATTTGTTTACACGGAAGGATCTTAATATGAGACAATAGAGATAGTTAGAATTTCTAACAATTTATGATTTTGAGATCTAGTACACACCTGGTAAAGGAAATTGAGTTATTGATGCTTTGAGTTGAAAGGACCAAGCTATAGTCTCCATGATGATAATTGAGTGGAAGGATATCAAGACATTATCTATGTGTGAAATTCGAGAAAGATACTCTATGGTTGGTTCAGAAGCAATAATGGCTATCCTAGTAGTAAGACCATCTTTGATAGACCGAGTTGCAGAAGCATATAAGAAAGACCCGATAACTTTAGCTCTTATTCAGAGACTGGAATCTAGAGATGAAGATTTAGCTAGCTATTCTCTTGACTCTGATGGATGCTTACAGGGATGGAACATGCTAGTAGTACTATATATTGATGATCTCCATAGAGAAGTATTGGAAGACTGTCATGGATCATGATACACCATACACCCAAGTAGTAATAGAATGTAAATGGATATGAAGCGTTTCTATTACTCGGAAGGTATGAAACATGATATTGGAAGGTTTGTTAAAGAGTGCTTAACATGCCAGTTAGTAAAGGCGAAGCATCAAACACCTGGGCACCTTCTACAATCGTTTGAAATCCCTCAATGGAAATGGGACAATGTGTCGATGGATTTTGTGGAGAGATTACCATGGTTTAGAAGTAGACATGGCAGCATTTGGATTATAGTGGATCGGTTAACTAAGTTAGTGCACTTTATACTAATGAAGTCGAAGCGAACTACACCTTATTTTACTAAGCAGTACATGACAGAAGTGGTGAAACTTTATGGAGTTTCTAGCTCCATAGCTTGCGGCCGTGATCCCTTATTCACTAGCAGATCCTGGAAAAGTTTCCAGGAAGCATTGGTAATGAGGCTAAATTTTAGTACAATATATCATTCGCGAATTGATGGACAAACAAAGCGGGTGAACCAGGTTCTTGAGGATTTGTTTCGTGCATATGTGCTAAATTTTGGTGGTAACAGGGAGGACCATCTATGCTTGGTCCAGTTTCTTATAATAACGGTTTCTAAGCTAGTACCAGCATGGCATCATTTGAGGATTTATATGGTAGGCCATGTCAGTCACCAACCTTTTGGTTGAAGACCGAAGACAAGTTGGTTCTAGGTCTAGATTCTGTTAGGGAAGCAATAAAGAAGATTTAGTTAATTAGACGAAGAATGAAGGATGCCCATAATCGACAGAAGTTGTATGCATATCACAGAAGGAAAGATATAGAGCTTACAGTTGGAGATCTAGTGTATGTGAAGATTTCTCCACTGAAGGGAGTTATGAGATTTAGCAAGTTGGGAATGTTAGCACCATGCTATGTGGGTTTGTACCCGATTATGGATTATCTTGGAAGAGCGGCCTATAGAGTTGCATTACCTGATCACTTCTTAAGGATTCATAACATCTTTCATGTATCTCAACTAAGGAAGTGTTTAAGGGATAGAAAGATTGCTATTGAGCCTAAAGACATTCAGGAGCTCGAGTTTTCTCCTGATCTAAGCTACTGCAACATCCAGTTCGGATAGCTGACTCGGAAATCCGATACCTCAAGAGTAAGAGAGTTCCATTAGTGAAAGTACAATGGTCCGAAAATATATTGGATTGTAGTTAGGAGATGAAAGGAGCTCCTAGAACAGTCTTACCTCAATTTATTCTCTGATGTGCACGAGTTGTATGTAACTAGTTCCTTGTCTATTATTGATCGATGGTGTTGAGTTCTAGAATTTATCTAGTTGGTTAAATATTTTCTCTAAGAAGAAATTGCGAGGACGCAAATTTCTTAAAGTTGAAGTCTGTAACAACCCGTTTTCAAGAAGTAAGTAATTAACAATTAAATAATAATACTAATGTATTAAATGGAATTGGAATTAATTAGTATGAATTTCGGAAATTTGATGAAGAATGTTTGTTAAAACAATAAGAATTGAATATGAAAAGGAAAATGATTTAATAATCTATTTAATAATTTCAAAATATGTAAATGTAAAGTTATTAGTTAGAATAAAATGCAAAATGACATTTTAAGATTTATTTAGATGATAAAATGTATTTTATTAATAAAGTTTGGAACTAATTAGTATATGAATTTAAATAAATAAATAAAGTACAGAAAATAATTATTATGGAATAAATAGTAAAATGATTTATTAGTAAGAAACTTAGTAGAGAATACTTGTTTTGAAATGGGCCTTAGGAATACAATTGTTTCATGAATTAAAGAAATGAAAACAAGAAGAAAGAAAAAGAAAAATGAAATCAAATCCCAATATGACACAAGCCCAAGAACCCAATAGCCAAATTCTTGTTCCTTGCCTTTTCTAAGTCCACAGTCTTTCATTTCCTGATGCTTTCTCTTAATCTACAAATATAACTCACAAGTATTCATTTTCTAACTTTAGAAATCAACATTTCCTTTAAACCCTACCTCTCTAAAAATTCAAATTAAAATAAAACTAAAGCTATAAATTCCTAAAACTATAATCATAGCTCCTTGACATGTTCTACACTACATAGCAAGCTTGGATTCTAGGGTTTGATCATCAATTTAAAGTAGAAGCCATTACAACAAAGGAGAAAGGAAGAGCAGTGGGAAGGAGTTAGACTAGTGAGTTTTTTTAATCAAGGTGAATGTCTCTACTCACTTCCATGTCTATTTATGATGATGAATGGAAATTTGAAATGGTGTGTCTTACTGTCTTTCTATACATCTACATCACCATTATAATCTTCCCGTATCACTCTTTTAACCCTGTAACATTGATTTTAATGGATATTTTGGGAAATTGTTGGTTGTTTGGGTTGACCGAGTAATAAAAATGGTCGTGCTTGATTGTGTGTACTTAATGGTATGAGAAGATTGTGTGAAGGAGGAGAAGTTCGTTAGAAATGCACAAACATAGGCACTGATAGTCGCATGCCTGAAGCTCTAACCGGTTGACCCCTTCCAACAGACCGATCGACCGCTAAAGGTCAACCGGTGGTTGAGACCGATCAAGCGTCCGGTTGCCTAATTTTTATTTCTAATATATATATATATATATATATATATATAATTAAATTAAAATATATGTAATATAAACATATCAGTATTCTATACTATTTGGATATGAATAATATACAATATGTTTAATAATTAAATAAAGTGAACTCAATAATATAAGAGAATTCTATGGCGTATAAATATATTTAATCGGATATTATCTTATATTAATTAATTAAACAACGTTTCCTTTAAATAGTCAAATTATTATGTTTTCAAATATAATATAAATTTGTTAAATTACTTTGATTATTAATATTAGTGATGTGTTATTATTTCTGTGTGATGAGGAATTTGAATAAACAAATTAGCAATATTGTATGGTATGGAACTTTTAGTAACATTTTTCCAGTTATTCATTCGACTTGTTGCATTGTAACGACCCATAATTTTTCAATAATTAAAATTCGTTAATTCAATAAGATTTTGGTAGTTTAATAGAGAGAGAAATAAAAATTTTATGATTTATAATAAAGTAAATGTTAAGATGAATTGTAGCAATGGTTATTAAAAACTAATTATTGACAATTGAAGTGAAACCACAATTAAAAAATGAAGTAGTGTAAATTGTTGCACGTGGGAATTAAATTGACAATAAGTAAATAAATGTAAGTGTTGTATAAATAAAGGAATTTGTACATAATTAATAATAACTGAATGAATTTGGTATTATGTATGTAATTATAATAATTGGTTGAAGTATGATAAACCTAAGTGTAGCCTTAGCTTGTAAAAAATTATTTTAAGTTGCCTGTTAAATTAGTTGATTGAATTGGAATTTAAATTAAATTTTAATGAATATATATAAAGGTTACAATAATGGGAATGAGAATATGGCAAGTAAATGAAAGGTAAACAATAGTAACCAGTTTATAGCGTAATAATAGGCATAAAATAAAGAGGGGAATTTAATTCAAATCAATGGAAATAATGTAGATGTCATACTTAGCTACAAATTGGATATATGAAAACAAATGTAAGCATTCAATTAATTAATGAATTTGAATTTTAATAAGCGGTAATTGAATAAAAATCAATGTTCTGTAAGTAATCATAATATTTGCTTAAAAGTAATAAACTTAAAGTTAATTTAATTTTTATGGTTACAGTTACCTATTGGTTTAGTTCATAAAAATTTAATTTGAAAGCAATTGCAGTAATTGACTTAATTAGTGAAATCCCAATTGTTTGAAACAAATTATAAAGTTATAATTGATTGAAATTTGTAAATTGGGAACAAATTCAAAGTTATATTAATTGATAAAAATAATACGTAATGAATTGTAGTTTGATAAGATCAATGCTATAGAGTAATCATAATAATTGTTGTGATAATAAAGTAAGAATGAGAACCAAGATTTTTAATTTAAATTTAATAAAGTGGATTTATTGCAATTAAATGAAATTAAATATTTAAATATTACGCAAATATTAATTTAGATGAAATTGAATATATTTATGTAATGAAGTATGAATCCAATGTTAATTTCATCTAATTGATACTAATGAACCGAATAATATAATGAAAACTAAAGTAAATAGAATTATTGGAAATTTAATTTATAATTTAAAATTAAATAAAATGGAGGTTAATACTGAAATTGATAAATTTATCAACTCTAAATTAACATTTAAATTTGTTCAAATCGTTGTAAATGATTAAGAAAGTTGAAATTGATGGAATTGTCGATTATAGAATTGAAATTAAAAATTTGATTTAATTAATTAATTATTAATTTATTTCATTAATGTAAAAATAACCATTTTTGCCACTAACTCGGATTTCGACAAAACCAATTTCATCGGATCCGTAACGGTGAATTATTGTAGGATTTCAAGTTGCGTAGCGATCAGACTTGTCATTTGTTCGTACGGACTCGAAACGCCTTGAAAATCAATTTAATTGAAATCGATTTGAAATAACTTTATTTTAGCATAACTTCTACATACGATGGGATTAGGACTTGAAACTTGTTCCATTGATTTTAAATTATCAAAAACATCTATTTTGATATATAGGATGATCAATTTTCGCTCCGGAGACGAAACGGGCTTTTCGGGTCGTCCATCGTTTATCGTTCAATCAATCGTATCCATTCACTCTATTTTCCTGATCTGCCTATATATATTTTTCTGAAACCCTAGCACCAACCTCCACTTCATTTTTCCATCTCTAATCCTGAAATCAACCCTAATTGCATTCTAATGGCAATTAGCAAATCAAATAAAGTGGTTAAAATTCAAACTCTTCAAATCATATCATATAATATACCGTTTCGAATCTCTCGACGAATGGAGTCTGCTTGTGGTATTCGTTTTTGGAAACAGCACCCGTATCAACCGAAAATCTTGGTCAAAGGGGCTGTAGGCGAAGTCAAAGGGGGGTAATTTGGGGGTTTTTGATCAGAGCATCAATTCGTGAAATCGACCGCTGGGTATTGTAGAGCTCGACGAGTGGATTCCAGATCTAGTTTCGATTTGACGATCGAAGCAGCGATGCAGTGGAAATTGGCCCCGAAAGGTCATGGGTGTGTCAACTTTGGGGCACAAATTCCGGCGGCTGACATCGAATTAGGCGGCGATATTTGTTAGACGTTAGTGGAGGAGATGATGACCTTCCGATTGCAAGTGGTTTCGTGGCTTCAGGTGGTCTAGGCTTAGAGTAGTGTACGGTCAAAGTTGCAGGCGTTGCATAGGTGGGCTGTTACGCTGGTTCATCTAGTGCGCAAAAGCAGTGAGTTAAATGTTGATTAAATAATATTAAATGTGTACCAAATGATTATTTTAATAATATTTATTGTAACTTGAATAACTTTTACATACGAGCTCCGATTGACGCGCCATTTCTTCCGTTGGGATCGTATTGAAATTTCGGACATTTTGATGCTGGTTTGGACAAATTCCGAGACTGTTCAAATTTTGGGCTTATTTTGAATTTAAATTCAAAGGTGAGTGTTTTAACCCACTCGCAACTTCTAAAATTTCTTATGTTTTTAAAATTTATTTAAGATGTGGTTAGAAATTTATTTATGACTGTTTGACATATTTTTAATCATCATCCCAGTTAAATTGAATATAATTGAATTAAATGGTTATTTAATTTATTTATTGCATATAAACTACCATTTAAATTTTCATTTAATTTATTATTGAATATAAACTGCTAGTTGATACCTGTTGTTTATTATCCGTTATATATTGATGTTATTGATTGAATTGGATGATGATTGTGATTAATGGTTGATGATTGATATTGGATGAATGGACGTTGTATTTTATGTTGTTTTAAACTGCAAATTGTTATGCACTTTATTTCATTCGGGATTGCGGTTTGAAATGATATATAACCGTGTTTTTATTTTAAATTGCGGATTGAAATGATACATATCCGTATCACTTGACCATAGGATAGAAAATTGTATACAGACACCGTCGGTCTATATATATATATATATATATATTTTGAAATGATCTATGGTTTTGGATAGCATTATATCGTTTAAATAAATATTGATTCTTTTTGATATTATATAAAAATATTTTATATAAAGTTAAATTCATGTATTTAAGCTATGTATAAATCTGTTTAATGGCAATAACTTAACTAATGGAGTTTGATTTATTAAAATAAATATGGTTAAGTATTTGAATCATATTTTTATATAGAGGTTATAATAATTTAAATAAATTAAGATTTGGAAGATAAAATATGAAATGGATGTGAATTAAATTGTTTAAGAATTTTACTTGAATAAAAATTTGATTTGAAATTTAGATAAATTTGAGATTTTATGAAATTGAATTTATTTAAGAATTAAACCAACAGGGTTGATGTGAAATTTATTAAATTGGAAATTTTAAAAGGTATAATTATTATAACTCGATTTTGGGTCTAGGTGAATTAAATGATTATTTCAAATATAATGAATTGAAGGCAATATCTAGTTATTTGTAATTTGAGTTTTATTTAAATAATAAGGGGTTTATTATATAAAATATTTCAAAACTAAATAATATGAAATTTAATTGTTGAATCGAAATTATCAAATCTAGTTTTGAAATTTTAGAATATTTAAAGACTTGAAATATATCGAAATTGAAATGTTTATAAAAATTGAAATGTTCGAAGTTATGAATTTCAAAGCATTATGTTTAAAGTTGTTAAAATTTCAAATGTTTGGTTTTGAAGTATATAATTTGGAAGTGCTATGATTTTTGAAAAAGGGATATATTTGAAATAAAATGATATTATATTGATTTGAAATAAAAGGGATATCATATTGATTTGGTTTTTAAATTGGAAATGATATCGTATTTATGTGGTTTTGAAATAAATATTATATTCTGGTTTTGAAGTATAAATTATTTTGAAATGACCGCGGTGTTATAATAATGTTGGGTCGTTAAAGAGACCGGGATCGGAAGTTGTCATACTCTCTACCAACTCCAAAAACCACTTTAACAACCGTGTACGCGGTGGAGATTCCAGAATGAAGTAGGATGGTGGCAGCGTTTCCTTTGAGGTAAATACGTGGACCCGACTCCCGTGAGTTGGCATATGGTGGCTAAAACAGAAGCGATTGACGGGACAATGAGATAGCACCTTTGATCGGACACATCCCTTCGATATTATACTTTGACTTTTGGATTGATTCGGTGGCCACTTTTGATTTTTTTTTATTTGGGGGTGTGGCTCGAGGTGGGCGGTAGCTGCGGCTATGCGTTACCACCGGCCCGGAAGCGTAATTGGTATATCCACCCTGACATTGCCTAGTTGTGCCGTGTCACCTACCCTAGCGCACCTTGTACGAGTTTCTATTTGTGTCGTACCTATGGAGTATCCTCTGGTAGCCTCCCGATCAGGAGGTATTACGGTACTGTATAGACTATTGACATTATTTGTGTTAAGGTCTATATGGGTAACCCCTTAACGCTATTTAAAAGTAAGTTTATTTTACTATTAGACATTATTATAATAGCGAAATATTACTACATAGTAAATAGTTTAACGGATCCTTAGGAGATGTGAATCCCAAGCATCTCTTGAGTTGCTGCACTCACGTTGGCAATGGATAGGAGATGTCAAATCCCGTAAACATCTCTGACGCCGTTCCACTCATATTATTTACTATTTATTTAACTTACATAAGATCTTTTATTTCTGACTCGAGTGTTTTGTTTTTTAATTCGCTCGGGTCAGCCTGAGCATTTCAGGATTTGGAAGACGTATTCTGGAGGACAAAGATGAAGATTTATTATTATCTATTATATCATTACACTACACCATTTTATTCCGCTGCATTGTTATCTATTATTCTCTGGTATGTGTAACTCTGATATGTATTGTATAAGTATAATCAAATGTTTTGTAAAACAGCTTCATGAACTGTATATTTGATTATTATATTTTATCGTTCCGCTGCAAGATTTTATTTTATTTTATTTATTTCTCTGCTTTTTCTTATTTACCCCATAACAATCCGTCATTCTGTATGGTTTAAGTCCGACTGTGTGGTTTATCGTCGATTTAAAGCGTACGACAAGGCGGGATGTTACATGCATGGAGATATTTATTGGATTAAGTATATTTTAAATGCATTGAATAAATGAACTAGTATGACATGGTGGCATGGGACACTGATGTGATACTTATTCGGTTATTCAATGTAAGTAAATGACACTTAATAGAAGGGAATATGGATATGGTTTATACTTATCTGAGGTGATGCTCAGTGTAAAGCAAGTTTATATGCTCGGTGTAGATTAATTTATATGCTCAGAGTAGAGCATGTTTATAGATGTTGAGTTATGGGAGTGTACCTATATATATGGATATATTTATAGATATTATCTACTTGTCTATCATGAAATACTCCAGGATATGATTAGGAGTTATGAGGGTGCTGGTGCCCAGTGATGTCAAAACATTATGGACCTTTTGGGGAAGCTAGTGGTAGTTATAGGATGATACATTCCCTATATGTTTTTGGAGCTTCATTGACGTACTAGTAGTTGTATCTGATGATACATTGTATAGTAGGCTAGCGAACATCATTTTATGGCCCTAAACTATGTATTATGTAATGTATTATATTTTATCTTTTACATTGTGACTCTATGTACTCTGATGTTATCCTTTGATTTTGTACTGTTTTTCCTAGCAGCACGCGTATTTATTACTATGAACTAAGACCATGTACATTTATGGTAAGTGTTATATGATGTAAGATATGTACCGGTGTTAATCAAAGGGAATATTCATGTATGTATCCCATATTACCTTGTTATCTGTATTATCTGATAGTATCACTTCGTAATACTCTTGGATTGTATATGTATAGATGCGGGCGTGTTTTACAATTACTATTATTATTTTTTGATTTCAAAGCTTCTCGAATTTTGAATTGGATTTTGAGCAAGATTTTTTTTATCTTTTTACATTCTTGATGCGTATCAAATACCCTGTTGAAATATTTAAATAGTATTTAGCTTACTAATGATTTTTGTGTTTTGCATGTATAATATGTATGTTAAACAGCACGAGAGAAGATGAAAAGTTGAAAATTTTAGTTATTCCAATGAAGAGAAGTAGAAGGAAGAAAATATTTTTGATATTTCACGAAAGGCGAAAAACGAGAAACCATTTATACATTAAAATCATTTTTTTTAAATCGATCGGTTTCCACCCACTTCTCCTCTCCTGTGCATTTTATAGTAAATAGGAAAAAAACAAAAAAAACCTCATTTTCAAACCAAACACTACTAAAAGTTTTTATTTTTTCCCCTTTGGTTTGTAAATTTTCATGTTGTAAAACTCGCTTTTTTGTTCCAAACAATAGTATATAAAGTAGGGATCTTGCTTGATCAAAGTGGAAACATGAAACATGGATCCATGGGATCAAAACATAAAATAACAACGTGTAACTTTGGGAGACAATCAATTTTTTAAAAGTAGCATCTTCTAGTTAATCATCATCACACCACAATTATTTTAGTATGTGACACGTGAAACTTATACGTAGCATGTGACATGTGAAACTTATACGATAGACTATATAAATGTAGGACATGCTACTTTGACCCATTTGTTGGGTTCGGTTATCATCAAAGTTCCATCTGTCTTAAGTAAATAAAGTCCTTTGAAATTGTTTTTACTAAAAAGATGAGCCCATTTATATTTAATGTTAATATTTTCCCTTATACTATTTCAATTTTTTATTTAGTAATATTTATTTTGCTTTGAAGCACTGAACATTGACTTATTAATTCTCTGTAAGAAACCGTTTATGTTATTTCCATCTATCATTGAAGCATTTGATATCTTAAGGATAAATTCGATTTTTGACTAGCCACGTTATATTGTTCATAAATGAAATAAATTATAATAATTTTAGTTCGCTTATTAGATCCCCTTAGAGATTAAATCAAATTAATTAGAATTTATTAAATATTTTTATATTTTTAGTTCTATTATGATTCATAAATGCATGTTCATGTATTCAAAATCAATTACTTAATGGATTGTTTGTAGAATTAATTGTAGAACATATATTTTAAAGATACATTTAATTATTCACAATTAAAATTATTCACTCCTTATTTGCAAATGATTTGAATGCTTTCTTACACTACCGAAGAATATCTTTCTGGCGTAGGCGTAGCATAGGAATATTTTTTTCCCTACTCTAACCCGACGATAAAGCTGGTGTTGGAAAACACAATGTTGTAAAATAAATCACCATGCATTCCCTACACTAACATTTAACATTTCCTATGTCATCCCCGCCACATTCCTTGTATATTCTCCACGTCCTTTATTACCTTCATTGTCCCTACGTCTTTGTAACAAACCTTTTTCCATGTTTCCTACATATTTTCCAATGCCTTATTCCCTACACATTGTCTATGGGACCAAATTCCTTATGTTTTCGCGACATCTTTTCTATATATTTTTTTCAAAGTGCAAGAAACATATTTTCCCTACACCTTCCATATGTCTGCTTGAAGAAAAATGTTATATATTTATGTTGTATTTTGCTTCATCCATCACAAATTACAACAAAATATCATAAGCCAAACCAACTATGTCGAACATGAAATACTACCAATATATATTAACTCAAACAAGTTATAACAGGCATAAAAATAATAAACACATATAACACAATGCATATGAACTCCAAAACGCAACAAATACAACTATAAATATTCTGAAACACATAATGTCCCATAAAAATCAAACCATACTCGCTACTACAAGTATACCATCATAGAATGTACATACATACAAAATCGAATATCAAATCATACAAATAAAAGCAAAATAAAACTTACTCACTAAGAAATTCCAAATCCCTATCCCCATTCCTACTTAAACTCCCATAAACAATCCTGCAAAAAACTCATTTATTCCTACAGCTTTTCGACATGCCCATAACGACCCACATTTTACATATCAAAGGATCATGAAATATTAATTTTAGATTCATACTGGATCATATAATGCTATAAATTCGAAAAATGTTAAGTAGCAACATTTCTGACCTATATAAATTTTATTAAATGATTTTAACCTTGAAAAATTGTATGTTCTATAATTTTTGATAGGAGTCAAATTAGGGGTCGAGACCATTTCCATTGAAAAGATACGATGGTTTCTCTTTTCGTACAGTGACATAATAGCTTTTTTTGACTTACCATTTAGGGGATATGGTTGTTTGAAGTGTACATAGTTTTTGGAAAATTAAGTGTGTATTTAATTAGGCCCATTAACCCTTTTTAGGGTTTGTGCCTAACAGGGAAGATGAGACAATTAAGTGTGTAACCTATTCCGTAGCTAAAAAACCACCATTTTCGTACTTTAATTAGCTAAATCATGTCACTAGGGGTAATTAGCAAGGAATATTAGATATTTACTATTTAGGCTACCTTGGGATTGTTGCATATACTGTTTAACCTTTGATTTTTTTCCTGATCAAGATTCGTTTATCTTGGTAATAAGTGAGTGATTATGCATCTTTCACTATTTTATACTATTTAATAAGGCAAAAATGATGTCTTTGTGATGTTTTTAAATGTTAAGATGTTTTTAAACTTACATCTAACCTTAGCAGCATATTTAAAACGATTTTATGAAGATATATGTGAATTTCAATACAATTTTGCAAACCAACTCATCATTTTGCGTATGGTTAGGTCTGGAACAAAATATATGTTTGATTTTTTGATTGCTTGTATGTGATGTTCGGATGTCATGTAATGTTTGTATGATTATTTGTTGTATTTTATGGCCATTTTAGTGTAGCTACAAAGTGGCCGTCATTTTGTGAAAATATAAGACAACAGCGAAACATGATGCGACCAAAATATGTTTTTATTAGAGATCTATTGATCCAATGATTTTGGTCACAAGTCGATTGGGTTAGAATTGATGGAGTTTTGAGGCAAAGAAATCATGTCAGTAATGGTAGTTAAAACATATCAGTGGTGGTAGAGAACAACTCAGTAGGTCAGGTATTATGACTTCCATACCCAAGCACTTGACATTGGTATTATGATGTAAGTACTACGACTTGCATACCCATGCACCCAACATCATACTTAGATTGTTGTACACCTATATGATTATGATTATGATAGTACATTAGCATACATTGTTGTTATGTGCTTACTCTTTCGATGCAAGGATAGGCCATGCATGATTTTCCATACTCTATATTCTATACTATATCGACTTTCATGGTACTTTGAGATTATTTGTCATTCACTATAACACTCCTAATTTTGAGTAACATTATTTAGGATATTTAATTGGTTAAATTAAATAAAACAATGCAATAATTAAGGGATTGAGATTTATGATTAATAGAAGGGTAGCCAAGCCTATTTGAACTAATGAACTAAGAAAATTAAAATAAATTAAGTTAGGGTGGTAGACAAGGGAAATATAGGAATAAAGTATATTCTTACACCCTAAACCCTTAAACCACATTCATTTTACATGTTCAAAACAAAAATAAATAGAGGAGAAGCCGGCCACCATTAGGAAATTAAGAAGAAGATAAAAGCTAAAATTGAGGGAAAGAAGTTAATCAACTTAATCCAAGATCAAATCTTAACTCCTTAATCTCAAGCTAAAGGTGAATAATGACTACATCTCATATTTTGATTATTTTTGGCTTCTATTTCAGATCCAAATATTTTGCAAAATATATTGCCAAGTTTTTTATTGTTAAATTGGATATATATGCTTGTTGACGATTTATGCTAATTCATATAGATTTTATAATATTTTTTAATGTGAAAACCTATCAAATGACATTCAAATGCCTTGCGATTTTAGTATATGATCAGAAATGATATTTTAGAAATGAGTTTCTAATTTTCATAATTTTCTGAATTAATGTGGATTTATTATTAATTTTCTAGTGAAGAAAATGGTTATTTGGGTTCAAAATTAACTACGGCTAAAATATGTATGTTTTGGGTCTGAAATTAATATATGTTAGAAACATATTAAATATGATTAATGAATTTTTTTTATAGATTTTTCCTAAGTGTTTTAATAGATATATAAAATTATTTAAGGTATGGGACTTAAATGCTTTATATATTTATAAAAGGAGAAGGGGCATTTTGTAAATAATTTAAATTGTTTATTTCTGTAATTTTGGTAGTACTTTTAGAAAAGAAATTAGCAACCAATCATGTTTTCACAAACAAGGCAGGTTTGTTGAAAAGAATTACTTTAAAAAGTTAAAAATCAGCTTATACATGCTTTTTACTTGTTTCACCACTTTCGGCACATAGCTTTTTTGACTATGTTCCTTCGCCTCCATCACCATCGAAACCAATGCGCGTGGTATCAAAGACTTTGTACGTAGCGAATTGGACTGAGGTGAAAAGTATGAAGCTAAAACAAGTGGTTCCGAAGGGGTTGAAGCTTTACTTTGTTTTTAGATGAAAATGCGCCTGCTTTGCTTTTGCTTTCGACTTGGCTAGCTTCCGCCTAGGTCAAATTGTTTTAAAGGAATAGTTTCGAAAGTGATTGCACCTTTTCTTTTAAGTATGTGCTTTCAAAGGGGTCGAAACCCCTTGCTGCTGCATCTTACCTTTCGAAGTAATGCTTTCGAAAGAGTTTCTTTGTTTTAAAACCCAAGCCTCTTCTCTAATGCATTCGAAGGGTTGGTTTCGACACCATCACTTCTTCACTTAGGAAATAGCTTTCGAAAGAGTGCTTTTGACTTAGTTGTTTTACGACCCTTTATTATGTTGAAGGCAAAACCCAAAGGTTTCGAAAGGAATATTTCTAATAGTTTCGAAAGGTTGTTCCACATGTTTTACTCGAATCCAAATGTTTTCGAAAGGTTCGATTTTATGGAAAGGATTTAGTACTTTCGAAATGTTTAAGATATAGGTTTCGAAGGGGTGGTTCCCTAATGTTTTTGAAAGGTTTTAAGTGGAAGGTTTCTAAATGTATGTTTATAATGTTCTGGTAAGAGGATTCTAAGGTTTTAAGCTTTCGAAAGAAAGGTTTTTCAAGGTTTTTGAAAGGTTTACTAAGAATGGTTTCGATAGGTATGTTTTGGCCTTTCAGCCTAAGGTTTTACTTGTATCGAAAGGGGTACTTTCAACGGATTCGAAGGGGGTACTTTCAAAGGTTTAAATGTTTTCATCAACAAAGTTTTGTGCAAAGTATATGGCAAGGTGATTTGAGTAAAGCATAGAGTATATTTTCCTTGTTTAAAGTATGACTTAATGGTTTAAATCAATTTGAGGTAAAATGTTTTCAAGGAAAATTTTATGGGTAGATGACCCTAAGTAAAATGACTCAGATATTAGAATACCAAATGGGACTAGTATAGGGTCACACCCTATACATTAGCCATTAGCCCCTGGCTGATTTGGTCCAAAATTTCAGTGTGTAGGGTTTGTCACAAGACTAAAATGGTGTTACACAGAAAGGAATATACATAGAGAGAATATGTTATTGATGAGCCCATAAAACCATTAGGATCAGTTGACCCTGGAGAAATAAGTTAAGGACAGACTGTCCAGAAGAGGAGTATCTGACAGAAGTTAAATTATTTGTTTATTTTGTTCGTTAGGCCCAAGTCATCTAAAGATTAGTAGTTAGCGAAACAAAACTATATTGTTCGGACAGATAGTTCGTTTTTTACCTGATTTATGTGCTTTCATGATGTTGATATTATTGTTTTAACTAGTTTTGGTTGCAGGATTAAGATATGTAAAAGATATGTTTTAAAAGGATATTAATGAGGGGAAACCCGTTCCGCTAAGCTGCATGGTTTCACTTAATATCAAATAACGGAGATGTATAGTATTATTCACACCAGGCTTTATGTCTGACTCAAAGTTTATGTTTCCTCTTAAACTATCCGGTGCTCAAAATTGATTTGAGTACGCTGAGAGTTGAGGATTTTCAAGTTTTAGTAGGTGGACAAATAAAGCTTCCGAAGATGAGCATGAGGCTGATGTTAGCTATTTAGGAGTTATTATGTTTTTATTTCCGCTGTGTTGTTTTAACATTCCGGTATTTTCAACCATTCGCATCCGCAAATGTCGGACTTGAACTGCTCAAAATATCGGGTTGTTAATTTATATTTGGCAAAACTCAGCATATACAGTAAATAAAATAATCACATAATCATAAACACAGAGTAATATAACAATATGCAGCGGAAACAAATGAATAGTAGTTCATGAAGCTACTATATTTATATAGCAGAGTTAAACAAGGTACAACAGAAGTCTTGAATACATAGAAGTCTTAATACAATAGTAAAATACAAGATCAAAATATCATGGGAATCAACTGAACAACTGCAAGCTTAATTGATAGATTCAAAAATCGAAGCTCCAACTCCGAAGGTGAGTCTCAAAAGCTGTAACACTCAGTCTGACCCGAGCGTAAAGCAAAAACACAAAACACTCGAGTCAGGATTAACATTCTTATATCAATAAATCTAACTCAAGTGAAATAACAACTGAAATACAAGTAACTCAGAGGATGTTTGGGATGACCATCCTCTAAGGATTCGTTAAACTATCTACTATGTAGTAATATACGCTATTATAATAATGTCTATAGTAAAGTAAACTATTAAAATAGTGTTAAGGCGTTACCCATATCCCCCTTAACACATTTTATATTCTCATAGTCTATACGGTACTGTAAACTCCACCAAACCGGTGGGCTATCAGGGAGCACTCCATAGGTATTGTAGAAAACAAACTCGTAGTGGTCTCGATATAGTAGGTGACATGGCACAACTAGGCAATGGCAGGGTAGATATACCAATTACACTTCCGGGTTGGTGGTAATGCGTAGCCGCAGCTACCCACCTCGAGCTACACTCCAAAATCAAAGGTGCGCACCAAATAAATCACAAAGTAATAGAATGGCAATCGAAGAAGAGTGTTCGATCGGAGGAGCCACCTCACTTAGCCCGTCAACTTCTCCTGTTTTAGCCACCTTGTGCCAACTTAAAGGAGTCGGGTCCACGTATATACCTCATATAGGATCGCCGCGACCATCCTACTTCATTCTGAAATCTCCATAGCATGCATGGTTGTTAAAGTGGTCTTCGGCATTGGCAGGGAGTATGGAAATAACCGATCCCGGTCTCTTTAACAACCAAACGTTATTATAACATCACGGTCATTTCAGAATAGTTTATACATCAAACCAAATATCATATCATTTCAAACCTATATCAATATCATTTCCATTTCAAAACCATATTAATACGGTATCATTTTCATTTCAAAACCATATCAATACGATATTATTTTTCACTTCAAATATACCCATTTCCAAATCATAGCACTTTCAAAGTTATAACACTTTCGAAACCAAAACACTTGAAATTATAGCACTTTGGAAATCATAACACTTTGAAATCATAACATTTTGAACATCATAACACTTTGAAATCATAACACTTCCCTTTAAACAGTTTAGATATTAATAATAGTATATATAATAAAATAGTTTATAAAATAAAATAGTTTATAAAATAAAATAGTTTATATTAAAATGATTTATATTAAAATAGTTTATATTAAATAATTTTAAAGTAAAATATAAAAATAGTTTTAAATATAATTTAAAAATACTTTATATAATAAAATAACTTCCTCAAATTTGACAAATCGATTCAAATCAACTCGAATTTCAAAATTCAAATTTAATTCAATCTCAATTCATCAATTTTAATTCAATTCAGTTGTTCAATAAACCATTTCAAATTATATCAATTTCAAACAAAGATTTGAACCACAAAATAAACCGTTTTAATTTCAATATATTTCAAAGCTTTAAATATTCTACATTTTCAAAACTAAAGTTGATAATTTCATATATATCTTAATTTAACTTCATTATTATTTAGTTTTGAAATATTCACTTAATAAATCCAGTATCATTTAAATAAAACCTCCAATTTCAATAAACTCAATATTTCCTTCAATTTATTTAAATTTGAAATATTCATAAATCACCTTAAACCAAAATCAAGTTATGAAATCATATACTTTCAAAAATCTCAAATTCAATAAGTTTCAATTGATTTTTAATTAAATATTATTCTTAATTAAATACAATTTCCAATAAATTCAAACTTATCGTTCTAGTCTTAACTTATAAAATCATTATAAAATCCATTCTAAATATAATTTAAATAAATACTTAAACATCTTGTTAAATTTATTTATATATTAAATCTATTTATATATTCTAAAATAGTAAAATTATAAATAAATTCTTAAAATTCATAATTTCAAAATTAACTTATAACTATTAAATTTCAAAACATATAAATTTAAAAATCTAAATTTTAAAACTTTATAAAATTACATTTATATATAATATCTTAAAAGCAATATTTATTAACCATAAATTTCTTTTCCAAAACCATAGAAATCATTTTCAAAATATTTATATATAGACCAACGGTGTCTGTATATAATTTTCTATTCTATGGTTAAGTGATACAGATATTTATCATTTCAATCCGCAAATTAAATATATACGAGTATATATCATTTCGACCCGCAATCCCAAATTCAATTCAATGAAAATCGCTTGGGTTTATCATTCCAACCTATAACAATTTTCTCTTATTCTACAGATCGTTCGGGTATGTGTTATTTCAACCCATAGGGAATTCTATACTGACAGGGAACTTGAAAAGTGATAACAGATATGACAATAATATAACAGCCATATATCGACAATGTAAATAATAGATAACGGTGTCAGATGTCATAAGTGAACAGATATAGATAACAACATATATATATATATATATATATATATATATATATATATATATATATAGCAGTGTAAATAACTAACAGCCGCATATTTCAATTGTCGTTTCAATTGAAATCAAATTTAATAAATATAAGAACTTTAATCATGAGTGATTGCTCACCTTTCGAGGCTAGATAGATTTGACAAAGAAATGAGCTACGAATTCCAAAGCAACGCTAGATGGACATGAATTGGACGAACAAGGCTGCTAATTAAGAATTGATGAATTGAATCAGAATCATCTTGATAGAAACACAATATATATATATATATTATGTTTATTTTCAAATCAATATTAATTTAAACACATATTAAATTAATTAAATAAATATATATATATATTTCAAATTCATTGTTTAAATAAAACACATATAAAGACAAACATGTCTACAAAAAAATTTATATAACTAGATTCCAAAATCAAATATGTAAGAAACTTTGGAAATATATATATATATATATACCTCCTTTATACTACACGTACTCTATATCTTTAACATACAACATAATATATGCCTTGAAACTGTGGTAAACTTATATAATGACGTATATATAAACTAATATGTTATACAACTAGATAACATAGGTTGGTTATATATAAATAAATATATACTTAAAACTGTATTTTATACTTAAAATCATATATAAAGCATACATACGCTTGTAAATATATATGCTATATGTGATACAAAAATAATCTAAAGAAACTGTACTATCATATTTTAAGATTTATATCAATTAACTTTTACAGCTCATATGTATACTCATTTATTTTATAAATGAACAAACAGAACATAAAATTGTACATGTGAACAATTAAATATATATAAACAAATATGCAAACCAATTTTAAATCAAATAATATATATATATATATATGCGCCTAACATTCACAGTTGTAAACATATGTAATCTTGTAACTATGTATATACTTTATATTAACAACCATTTATACATAAACTGGAAGGTTATAATTATCATATAGCATAATTTATATAAACTAATATATACTCTAGCATATTATAAACTATAGGCATATGTATAATATATAAACAAGCTTAGTTAGATATATATACAAATATATATATATATATATATATATATATATATATATATATATATATATATATATATATAACAAAGGTCAAAATAGGAACTAGCTTTAATATATATACTTATATATATTACTAACAAACAGACCACTTAAATATATTTAAATATATACATAGCAAATCTCATTTGAAATCTATATACATTAAGAATAAATATACTTATATAAATATAAACTTACTTATATATCCAGATATGAACAGAGGAGAAAAAAAAGAGGCCGAGATTGTTGTGTGGTGGTGAGGTTAGTAGAGGAGCGGCTGGTGGTGGGTGACATCGGGCGTGGCCAGGCTGTTGATGATGATTGGGTGGCAACGCATATGGGGAAGGAGGCTTATGTGGCCGAAGATGGCTGCAGTGGCGATCTTGTTAGAGGTTGAGGAGGGAGGCTCGAACCGTGGTGGAAGTGAGAGGAGATCGAGGGAGAGAGGGGATGTAAGGCTTCGGCCAGGTGGTTGATAAGATGGCGGCGGCGGTTTTGGCCATGCCGAGGTGATGCTGCTTGAGCAAGGGGTCAGCATATGTGAAGGAGGGTGATGGAAACAAGGTGGAGTTTGGCTTTGGTGGGTTGAGCAAGAGAGAGATAAGGAAGAAGCAGGAAAACTTTATATATAAAATATATATTTACCAAAACCAAATGAACAGAGAAAGAAAAAATAAAGTGAACGAACCAAAATACGAAGACGAATCACCAAATAGAATATTGGAACCATTGGGAATGACAAAAGTATTATATGAACAGTTGTGAATATTAATGGTAGACGACTATTCCTATACATGTTTGACAACGAAAGGACAAAAAACCCAAAAGGTATGAAACGGGTATCGATACGGTCCGATGTTTTTCAAATTCCATCACGTACCGGATTTCAAAATATAGAATTGAATATACCGCAGAGATCAGTATGACGAGATGAATGTATACAGATTTCAGTGATAGGATCATCCGATCAAAATTCGATATCAGTACCAAAAATGCTGCAAATGTTGAAAATAAGATAGCCGGAGCAATAGCAGTCCAAATTTGGCAAAATGAAATATGACGTCTTACTCAGAAGATGATTTACAAATTTATTATATAAAATATTCAGGTTTGGAAAATATTTTGTTATCATCAATTTTTAACTAATTTGAATTTGAATAAAATTACATGATAAAATAAACTTCCATATTATTAATTGAAATTTTCCATTCGCTATGTTGAACTAGACGTATTCCAAATATTAAATTTTTATTTTTAAAATTTTATTATTTAAAATTTCACAAAATTCCAATTAATTAAATAAATAAAACCACTGAAATTTACGGGTCGTTACAGTTGTATTAAATTTGTTATGACTATTTAGTACTCTGATCAACTAAGAGGGCATCTTCATAAGTCACTCTTTGCGTATTTTGTAATAATTATATTTGATCTGAACCTGGAAAACGTTTGGGATTATGTAACTTGGATATGAAATGTTATTTTGAAATGTAATCAGAAAAGTTTTTTAATTTGTGATGATTTTATTTCATATTCAAGTGCTTCTGATATTATGGATACCATTAACATTACCGTATTTGGTCACCGAAAGTTAATATTATAGATGACTGCATCATCCATAGAGCTTAGCTTCCGGCCTCCAAATAGGGGATATTACATTCACACTAAACTATTATCTGATTCGAGGTTTTATGTATTTCTTCTTATTATTTTGGTTATTCTTAAATGGGTAGACTAGATTATAGGTGTGGGATAACATATGGGTTGTGCAGATGAACTAGTAGGAGGCTATGCTTTCATGTACTATTACTTGGCTACTTTGTTCTATTTTTCCACCTTCCCACACTATGGAGCCTAAACAACATTTGGCTATTATCTTACAGATAATTATCATTTGAGTTTCTATTTGATGTATAAACTCTTTGATTTGTGTTGCGTATAACTACCGTGAACGTGTGCACTTTGATTATGTGATTTATTTAATTATCACTGTCTCATCTGTTTTATATCTATGATGATTATTGTATTTTATTCGATGCACTATGAGATATACGAAAAGTATACTTTTGGAGATTTCTAGT
Organism: Allium cepa; assembly: GCA_030765085.1. Taxonomy (NCBI): domain Eukaryota; kingdom Viridiplantae; phylum Streptophyta; class Magnoliopsida; order Asparagales; family Amaryllidaceae; genus Allium; species Allium cepa. The sequence goes on along the minus strand of CM060935.1, from coordinate 673,034,051 downwards.
TTTTACACCATGATAATCATTCTACATCAAACCGAGTACCGTTATAGTGCACAATACATGTATATTGGGTACCGGTGGTGTAGATGGTCGTCACATTTGATATCAGAGCTTAGATCGAATAGTTAACCTAAAGGATACATGGATCCATTAAATATAAAGAGGAGTTATCATTTTAGAATTGATTGAGTGTATATGAGAGAACGTAGTATATGTATTAATAAGATGATTACACACATAAATACCATTAATGAAACTTTTCTTTATGAGAGATTGATCATTCTTATTACAGTTAATAGTAAGCTGGCATAAAACAAACAACACTACTAGAAAATCCATATCTAATAATGAGAAGGCAGCAAATCAATAGATGCTAACCTCAATTTTCAAAATATGCCAGTTGAGATGGTGTGAAGCATGGTTCTAAATGCCTATGTTGCTCCTAAAGCTGATGGTGCTCAAGTGCATGCGCCCAGGGTCAACTTTGGTAAGTTGAATGGAGATTATTCTAGCTTGGGAGGAAAGCCTTTCCTTGGATCGGAGTCAACCATGGAAGTCCCAAATTAGATTGACACTTGTGAAAGAATCTAGACCTAGAATTAGAGGACACAATAAGAGGAAGGCCTCTAACAACTTCAAGGATGGGCAATATGTTTGTGGAATGTCATCAAGATTACTACCACAAAGGATTAGATTAATGCGAGCAATTTAAGATGAGGTTTGAGAAGAAGTATATACCGGTCGCTCAAAATTCGATGCTATTCCATATGTTTACTAATTTGAGGCAAGGAGATATGATTATCTCGGAGTATATGGTTGAATTTGACATGCTATAGAAGTGTGGTATATCTTTTGTTGCTACTCCGTTGAAAAAAAAACAAGAAATTCATCATGGACTTTGAAAATTATCTAGGGAGACGCGGGTGGGACATATTTTCAAATCCTTTGAAATGCTTGTTGAAAATGATCTCTAATATGAGATTTTGTACCCTAAGTCTAAGACGGTTGTTGTTCCCTAGGATAAGCCAAAGCCATAAGCTAATAGAGGCAAGAGGAACAATAATAAGAAGTAGTTCATAGGGTTGGCTAGAAAAAGGGAAAGTGAGAGCCTACTTGCTACAATTATGAAGAGAAGTGTCATCTTGTTAAAGACTGCAAAGAAAATAAAATGATATGCTACAATTGCAATAAATTTAGGCATATTCAAAAGGAATGTCCCAAACCATTAGAGAAGAATCAAGTGGTAAAGCCATATGCACTGAATGCCGTTCTGACTTCGTCGAGTGCTCCATCGGCATAGGAGAAGGGAAAGGGCGTTTTATTCAAGGTATTATTTCCATTTACGATGTTTGATACCGGGGCTTGACATTCCTTTATACTTATGTAGATATATTGGGATTGAGAACTAAGAAAGTTGACCGACCTTTGACTGCGATGAACCTTGTCGAGGGCCCAGCCAACCAGTGCATGGTTTTCCAAAACCTAGTGTTATTTAACCTTGAATGCTCTTTGTTTGTGATTGCTTTGCATTGTGTTTTGTTGGGTTTGGCATTGTCCTAGGAATAGACTAGCTGAAGAAGTATGGAGCGTTGGTGCTCTACGAGAGGCTCTTGGTGATGATAGGGACCGACGATGGGTAGATATTGGAGTTAGGCTACCTACATAACGATGAGGTGATAGGTGTCTTTATGTACTCTCTTGAGATCCTACATGATGATTTGTCTTTTGTGCCCATGTTAGGGAGCATCCTAACATATTTGAGGAGGTAACTAGATTACCACCACATCTAGCATTAGAATTTCATATTGGTCTGATCAAGGATGCTATATTAGTAGTTATGCCTTTAAGGCGTATGACACCTAAAGAGAAGAGGGAACTAGAGGTGCAAGTGAATGACCTATTAAGGAAAGGGTTCAATTATAGGATTATATCTAAATGGTGAGCACCTATAGTATTCACTACTAAGGTGGATGATTCTTTGAAGCTGTGTGTTGATTATCATGAGTTGAATAAAGAACAAAGAATAACAATACCCACTCCCGCATATTGATGCGATCAGCTTCATGGTGCAAAGATGTTTTATCGATTGGACCTCGTGAAGGGGTTTCACCAACTGAAAGTGGATAAGAAGGTGTGCTACTTACAATGCCTCGCACGCTGTTTGGATTTTATGGGTGGTTTTTATGCCATTTGGGCTAATCAATGCACCAACATACATTTCGATCTCATGAACCATGTTTTGAAGGATCAATGAATAAGTTTGTGCTTGGATTTATTGATGATATTCTTTCTACTCATGAACGGAGGGGGAATACAAGACACATTTGATGATGTGATGAAGGTATTGAGGAAACACCGATTGAAGCTAAAGTTTTTGGAATGTCACTTCTGGAGTAGGGAAGTCCAATTTTTGGGTTATATTATTTATGGGCAAGGCATTGCTGTAGATCTCATGAAAGTTCCAATGGTTCAGGAATGGGATAGATCCAATAGTGCTATAGATGTGAGGAGTTTCCTTGGACTGTTAGGATGCAATAGAAGTTTTATCAAGTAATTCTCTAGGGCAGAAACATCGTTAATCAACTTGATGAAGAATAATCAGTCTTTTGTTTAGGATGCGAGAAGCGAGCATGCATTCCTGAGTCTGAAAGAGTAGTTAATGAGTGCACCAGCATTTGTCATTCCAAGTGAGAATGAGGAATTGATGGTATACATAAATTCCTATGGTACTGGATAAGGTGTAGTGTTGTTGCATAAGGGTAGAGTTGTCACACAGGTTAGTCATAACTAAAACCGCACGAGAGGAAGTATTTTACTCTTGACTTAAAGTTGGATGAGATAGTATCTGCTTTAAAGATTTGGAGGCACTATCTGTTAGGACAGAGGTTTAAGTTATTCACGGATCACAAATTATTGAAATACCTCTTCTCTAAAAAGGATCTTAACCTTCATCAATGGTAATGGTTAGAGTTCCAGAACTTCTATGACTTTGACATTTCCTAAATGCTTGGTAAACAAATGCAGTCATTGATGCTTAGAGTTGAAGGCATACTGGTTTGGGAGTGTTGTTCCTAGAGTGGAAGCAGCTTGAGTTTATCACTGGGTTACGACTTCAAACCTCGATGTGGGCTAGATCCAGAGATGATGGCTAGTTTGACTACTAGACCTACTTTGATTAAGCAGATCAGTGCTAGTCAGAAAAGTGATGCTTGGGTAACGGAGATCAAGACTACATTAAAGGAAGAAGTAGGGTCTAAAGGTATGAGGCAGTACGAACTAGATCGAGGAAGTTGGCCCCATAAGGATAGGAGATTGTTTCTACCGATATTGATGAGTTGGCAGATGAGGTGCTACGAGAGTGCCACCATTCAAGATTGGCTATACATATCGGAGGCAAAAAAATGTACCATGATATAAAGCAGACATTTTGTTGAGAGCGAATGAAGAAGGACATTGGGACATTTATCTCAAGATGAATGAACTATCCATTAGTGAAAGCTGAGATGAATAGGCCAGGTGGTTTGTTTGAGAATCCCAAATGGAAATAGGAATAAATATCGATGGATTGCCAAGAACCGGAGGAGGGTACGATGCCATCTGTGTCATAGTCGATAGGTTGATGAAGATACAAGATTTATACCCATAAAATCAATTATAACGACATCCAAATTAGCCAAGTTGTATGTCAAGTGGATTATGTGATTCTACACTAGGCTAAAGCATTGTGAGAGGTCGAGACCCTATTTACTAGCGAATTTTGGAAGGGATTACAAGAGACGTTAGGGACATAACTACATCTTAGTATAATTAATCACTTATAAAATAATAAGTAAACCGAGAGGATGAATCGCATTTTGGAGGATCTCTTACGGGCTTGCATACTCGACTTTAGATGCTCATGGGATGATCATTTGCATTTAGTGGAGTTCGCATACAATAAAATTTATCGGTCTAGCACTGGTATTGCATCTTTGAGGTGTTATATGGATGAATGTGCAACGCTCCTTTGTGTTGGTGGAAAACATGTGAGAAACTGATATTTGGGACAATTATGATACGGGAGACATTGGAGAAGATTGACATCATTTAGAAAGAATGAAAGCTGTCTAGATAGACAAAAGAGCCATGCTAATAAGAAACGTAGAGGTTTGGAGTTCTCTATCGGCAATTTGGTGCTTATTAAAATCTCTCTACCAAAGGATTTGATTAGATTCGGTACAAAGAGGAAGTTGGTGCCAAGATTTGTAGGTCAGCTCCTGATACTTGAGTGGATAGTCCAATTACCTCAGAAGATGGCTGGCATTCATAATATGCTCCATATTTCCCATTTGTAAAAGTTTGCGCATTGATCAGGTGTGAAAATTTCATTAGATCAACTGGATGATATCAAGATTGCAACAGAAGCTTTGAAACCTTGTAAGCTTATTCGTATCGTCGGACATTATATGTAGTAACTTATGAGGAAGATGATGGAGTTAGTAAAGGTTCAATGAAACGAGCGTGAAGTAGATTGCACATGGGTAACCGAGGTGAGTATGAGAACCACTTGTCTGAAGTTCTTCACTTGGTAAGATTTTCATATATCATTAGCTTTCACACTTGATATCATTTTGTGTTTTGTGTAAGGTAATTTAGTACTTTGCATGCTGGGATAGGTGCAGATGTTATTTGATTGTTTACGATGGCCTGGTTGCATACTTGATGTTGAGATGATTGCTTATGGGTGTTTAGGATGCATAGTGATTGTTATGAATCTTACCTAATTTGATTTAGGGTTTTCGTAGGCGACATTCCTAAAGAGGGAAGGGGAGAATGTAACAGCCTGTATTTTATGTATCAAAGGGTGGTAAATGGGTCGTATGACATTATAACTTGGGGAAATGTTGAGTGGCGACATTTCTGACCTTTAGAAATTTTATTAGATGATTTTTACACTGAAAAATTGTAAGGCCAATAACTTTTGATAGGAGCTAAATTAGGGGTCAAGAGCACTTCCGCTGAAAAGATATGATGGTTTCATTTTCCGTAAGATGGTCATGATAGCTGTTTTGACTTATACTTTAGGAGATACGACAGTTTGAAGTTTAAACAATTTTGGATAGTTAAATGGATAATTAATTAGGCCCACTAATCCATTTTAGGATTTGTGCCAAATAAGGAAGATGAGACAAATCCTAATCACTTTCCTACTTTTGAAAACTAAACCAAACCTCCAATTATCCATTTCTTATCCCAAAAGCAACCATTTCCCTATTTTAATTTGTCAAATCATGTCACTAAGGGTATTTAGTAAGGAAGATTAAAGTTTTACTATTGGACCCATCTTGGGATTTGTGCATCTACTATTCAACCTCAGATTTGCCTCATAATTTGTGTATTTTGGTATTAGGTAAATGATTTTACATCTCTCACCATCCTTTGTCAGTTAATATAGAAAATATGATGTCTCAAATGCTAAAAGGTTTTTTAACCGATTAATGTGTATTTTGATTCGTTTTTGACCATTCTTTAAAGTAATTCATATAGAGCTAGAACAAAACATACGCTTGAATTATTATTTAATTAGAATAAGGCCCGTGCTTCGCACACAGACAGATGTGGGGTCACTGAATGATATTGTAGTTTGGTGAATGCAGCTGCCTCTGGATCCGTGGATGCTTTGTTTATGGAAGTAGGTGGAGATGGTCTAAATATAGGAATAGGATATATAAAGCGTAATGTGTGTAGTATCAGACATAGTTACTATAATAGTTGCAGATGAACGTTCCAAATAGATTTTTAGTCTTGCATTTGAAGTTGTAATTTTTGTAGCGTGCTTATCAAAGGAAGGATGACAACAACCATAAAAACAAAGAAATAGGTAAAAATTGAATTAGCATTGCAATATACAGTTGCGTTTGCAGTTGTATGACAACGTGCATAACCGCAGTTAAAAAGTTTACTAACAGAGATAGCTGTAACATATAAACTACATGACAGAATATCAACTACAACTCTAACATATGGATTGTGAACCGTAATTATAATGGTTACAACCAATTGAATTTAGGAGCACTTCAAACCAAAGAGAAATAATTATCGTAAAAAGTTGCTAGGACAAAAACATAACGTCTGCATTTAAATAGAAGATCGAATATAAAAAGCACCTAGTAGAACACTGTCTTATAGTCCGATAGTTTGAGAATAGAGAGACATAAGGAAGTATAGTAAGCAAGTTTAGTTAGTTACTGAGCATACAGAGATGACAGGTAAGTAAAGGAAATTATAATTTAGTATTTTACAATTCATGACAAATCCAATCAAGCACAGAGTTTTGCAAACCTTAACTAAAAATTCTCTGACTGCTAGAAGACAACATCAAACTAAAAATCATCATATGGTAAATAATACCTCAAGAAGATAACCAGCTATAGCATGACTATGCATATCAAGTCTTTGCATTGGCAGCATAACGATGTTGCTTTGCTTTGACGTTGCCTGTCTTCATGGTTGCATTGATGTAGGGTGAGATTTTAGGCTCTTCTACATCTTAAAATTAAAAATACGGAGTGGAAACATATATATTGGTGATTCTTGTTACCATTTACATCAAAATGTCAAAGGATGACTGGATAGGAGAAAAAAACATATAGTTACATATTTGTATGACAACTCAAATCTGATTAGACAAACAGAAGATTATAATCTCAACCTAAATTTTGTTGACTCTTTTATTGTTGTAAATGTAAAAAAAAATTTGACAAAAAATTGATTTATTTCCAGCTGAAAAACTGTGAAGTAATTATGTTTGTCAACAGATACTTTCGAATTTGGATAGTGTCATATCTGCCTCCACATCCGGAATCATTTTCGAATATTCACATCTAGGGATACTGATGGATATCAGATAATCATCCTATCTTTTAACGAATGATAAACAAAGAAACACACACACACACACATATATAATTTTGGTTACCATAATTTTTTATTACAATCTCATTGATTATAAAAGTATGCAAAATCAACAAATATAGTGATAATGAATAGTTTTGAGCAATTAATAAGCATTAAAAGCATATAATATAAACTATTAACTTAATAAAACAATAAATACATATCATTCATTGTACTCAAATACATATAAAATAAACTATAATCTAGAAAAAAAACCGACACATAAATTTTGGATGCGGAAGTCTTCGTATCCGCACATGTATTTGTTTTTTCACTATCGGATGCATATCTCTTTTTTGGATACGAATGCAGACGAATGTCAGATTTTCTACGCATCCATTGACAACCTTAAAAATAGTACAACATGATAATTCTGATCTTCGAGTTTTATTCAGATACTGAATTTTCTCATATAAACACATAAATGAGATGTATAAGTTATGTCAATCACTGGGTTTTTTTAACGACTTTGTCAACCGGCCAAACACCATGAATTTGGCATTAAAATTGCAAAGTTAAAATAAGAGTGGAAATATAAAATTGTTGGGAGTTCTTATGTTTAAAAGTTTAGGTAAACGGGGAAACAACATGCCGGACTGGGACAGGAATGATCGTACATGTTGCATGAATACGACTCCATTCTTTAACCTAGGCAATATGGAAAGCTGAATCATCACAGCATGTGTACGAATACTTTGGAAATCAATCATGTCGATATTATAATCGAAATAGTTCTTTTTATTCAATTCAGTTTGCTTTGTTAAAGCTCCACTGAATAGGAAACAAACAGGGAGGTTTTACCGTATCACATGCACCAACTAATCTTGCTTTTTCATTAATAAACTGCTGAAAAAAGATAATTGTTCAATTTTCAAAACCGGGTAAAATTTTCATGAAACAAATAGAAGTATCATAAAACTACTCTTACACTGGTACTCATTGACATCTAAACTGAGGAAATGAATTTATGTTACCATTACCTTTCTAACATTCGTGTCCAATATCGTTTGTGGCAAAAATTGAATAGCGTATCCTCACCTGCAAAAGAGTTTGGTTAGGTGTTTATTTTACCATTAGTTTAGAGGTTCAACCTTAATAGGTATATCCAGACAGGTTTACCCATGGGTAACAAAAATTTGGATGTATGAAGAATTTTTTAAACGAAGTTATATCATGACAGATTTTTGAAGTATATATCATAATATCATACATCAGTAAACCAACATAGTTAAATACAATTCATTTGGCCAGTCAATTTAATTGTACAACGTGATTACCGTATCATTTATTCAGTAAATTTAAAAATAATTCGGTACTCAGTTTCACCTTCGCTTAGTCTCTCACCTCATCCCGAGGTGCAATCCCTATCCACAGCCGCTTAGGCAGCCGTGTATTGCTTGATCACGGTTTTAAACTTGTTAGTAGACCAAATAGTAGTCTACTGCATGCATCAAAGTGAGAGGCACACTAACTTGTAGTTGTATAAATTAAATGTTCACATTTAGTTAGTCTTAATTAATACTTGAATCAACTGTACATAGAGGGCAGTAAGCATTGTGATTTGCTGAATCCGTCCTCTATTGTTAACAAACATGTATAATTTGTAAAGATACATTAAAATAAGAATGACGTACAACAAAAATTCGAACTATCACTTGCTCTAAAACAGAAATACAAAACTTGATGAAATACATGATCGAAAAGAATTTGGGATGTAGAATAACACTATTTTTTGTACCCGTAAAACAGCGACAATATTTAAAGGTCAGACCCGAGCCACATTTTCCTTGAACTCGGATTGAAGCTAAACCGTGTCTTGATATGCGAATGACAGGTGTAGGGAGCATCAGATTAAGTAAAACAAATTAGATCAATTTTGTTAATGTATGAATTGTGATATGTACATTTTCCTATATGCTCGATGCCAATATAATTTACGTTTTATTCTACTAATTTTCTATTCTACCTGATTTACTTACTGCAGCCTGCTTACATAATATGGTACGGATGTCTAATTTTTAATGAATCAGAAGATGCTTAGAACTTACCTTCCACTTCCCGCATGAAGAAGGCAACAGAGGTAACTATCACTAAAATACAGAATCACATTCCTAGTAATAAATATGACCGAACAGAAAATTCACATATCAGCCCATAACAATAATTCATTTATGACCGAAAAGTGTTTGCTAATGAGCTATGAATGAATGACTAATTTTCTGATAGGAAAAAAAGTTGATTGAAGTTTTTTAAATATTGAAATCTCGGCCAGCACAAAAGGATGTGTATACAGTATACACAATTGTTGCTTGACCATACCTTTATGATAAAAAAAGGTTACATCTATGACCTGTTGTTCTGCATGGAATTGTAAAAGGAAGTATGCTGCAATTTGTGAACAATTACAATTTTCAAATTAAAATTATGTAAACAAAACTTCAAAATAAGTTGAAGAGTTATTTTGAACTTTGTAAAGCATGGTTGTCGAAGACAGAAGTGAGCATACTCGCATACTATATAACCGACAAATAATAGTATGTAAGTTTAATAAGCCAATAACATGTCCTACAAAAATCAATATAGTAGAATTTTGTGAAGGACAACAGATTTAGAAAATGGTATTCAATGTATATCATTATCCATTTTAGATTACAAAATTAACTTAGTACACGTAAAGTGTACTGAAAAATTAGATAACAGTAAGCCGTAAGATATAATGTATAGTTCAACATTTATAACCATAGTTGACAGCATAATTTATATGGCAGTAGATATACTGTACCTCAACCGTTAACAGATATGTACAAATGGCACTTGATTGGGGTTGATATATTAGACAGTTTAAAACACTGACAAATGTTGCTATTTTTTAAATTGGTCAGACAATTTCACAAGTTTGAAAACGGTAAAGAATCAACTATATGTCTACGAAAATTAAACAATAAAAATGTTTATTAAAACCTGACAAAATACTATATGTATTTAGCATAAGGTTCAAAATTCCGGCGGAATTCCGGTTATTCTGGTCATTCCGTTCCGGTTCCGGTCATAACCGGAACGGAATCCGGTCCAAATTCCGATTCCGGTCTAAATTCCGGATTTGATTTTCAAATATTGAAAAAAAATTATAAAAAAATAAAAAAGTACAACAAACATATAGCAATTAAAAAAGAAAAGCAAATTAAACAGGACAATAAATGAATTGACAAAAAATCATGTGTATGTATAAAAAAAGTTGTTATATTTTTGTTAATATACATCGAATCATAATAAAAATTTCAAAAATTGACCAAAATCTTAAATGAACAATATAGACTTTTTAGACAATGGTTTTTTAATCAAAGTGTATTTTACATGTAATTTAAAAAATGTACTATAAATTTATGATAGTATTGAATATTTATTAGCGAAATAGCAAATTAAAGCAAAAAAGGTACCGGAATTAGGAAAACGGAATTAAAACGGAACTTCCGAAATTCCCGGAACGGAACCGAAATTTTAAAATAACCAACGACCGGAACGGAAACGGAAAACAGAATTTCGAACCTTGATTTAGCATCGCTTGTCAAATTTGTTGCCTACCACATGCTAGATATAGTATTATTAGAATGGTTTAAAGCTAGTTGCAACCAATACTTTTAACTGGACAATTTTTTGATCATAAACCATGTTTAATTAGTACAGCGATACATAGGATAATTCACTTACAGAAATTATGTGGTCAACTATTGTCGAGAGACATTTGTGCTACAGCCAGGCCCTTATGCACATCAGTATCTTGGTCCGCTGACGTAGTATCACGAACATAATATAATTGTTGTAAATAACACGCAAATAAATCCAACGAGCAAAACATTTGCACATGTACCCGTTAAGTTTTTAAATACTTCTTTATATACGAATTGATCAGTGAGCAATAATAGAGCTTTCTAAATAGCGATAGCTTTACTTCCTGTAAAAATTATAAATACGAGTTGACGCATAGTTGTGAACAGTAAAAAAATTAATACCAATTAACTTAACAGTATTAATCCATACCGAGCAACAGAAAGAGTAAAAAACAATATGTGCGGTAAAAAGAGTGGGAAAAAAATAACGGCAGTTACCGTATAAGCATGTATCTTCTGTTCATAAACCATATTTACAGTTGAATTTTTTTCTTTAATGCTGTTTAAAACACATTTAGTTGCAGAGTATTACCCAAAAAACTATAGCCAGGGCATCATAGATTTGAGTTTCCATTCTAATAAATGTGTTAAGTAGGAATCAAAGAAAGGGAAGGGTTAATCATGAATTTCCAAAATACAAAACAGATGTAGGTACACATGCCTCTTACAGTGATATAAAGGTTTACAGAAACTATAGGTAAAAAGTCAGATGGGAAAAAGAAAAAAAGTCAACTATAGGGAAGTAGTTGTTAAAAAGTGAACTGTAAAGGTTGGGACTTGATAATTTGTGAAATTTTCGATTCGAAATAGTAGTAAAGCATACCTAGGGTTCTTTCTATGTGTATCGAGGGGGAATTATGGAAATAGAGGGAGAAAGATGTATGACGTCGGTTTTTTTTTTTTTAAAATGTGCGGTTGCTACATCTCGGTGGGCTGAGGGGGACGTGTAGGTAGACCTGTCAAAATATGACCCAACCTATTAACCCAACCCATTTACCCTACTTTTAAGTGGGTTGGGTCAGCCCATTTATGAATTTTATTAAATGGGTTATGGGTTGGGTTGACCCATTTTTAAAAGGGTTATAAGTGGGTAACCCATTTACCCATTTATTAAAAACATTAAATTTTAATATAAATTTGAAAAATAAGAATTTTAAACATACAATGTATTTTTCATGAAAATTGACAGTTGCACTTAAAAAATAACAGGCCACTGCATCTTCATATTTGAACTTCACCGACTGTAGAAGCCGCTATTTTTTCTTTTCAGATTGCAATTAAAATTTCTAATTCCAAGTTATAAATTCGAAATTTCCAAAAATTTCAAAATTTAAATTTCAAATTTTCATATTCCAAATTTCAAATTCGATATTTCCAAAAATTTGAAAATTTAAATATCAAAATTTCAAATTTCAAAATTCGAAATTTCCAAAAATTTCAAAATCCAAAATTTCCAAAAATTTCAAATTTAAAAATTGAAAAATTTCGAATTTCAAAATTCGAAATTTCCAAATTTAAATTTCGAAATTTCAAATTTCGAATTTCAAAATTTAAATTTCAAATTTCGAATTTCAAAATTTAAAATTTTCAATTTCAAATTTGAAATTTTAAAATTTCGAATTTTAAAATTCAAATTTGAAATTTTAAAATTTCGAATTTCAAAATTCAAAATCAAAAATTTGAAAATTTAAATATCAAAATTTCAAAATTCAAAATTTCCAAAAATTTCAAAATCCGAAATTTCCAAAAATTTCAAAATTTAAATTTTAAATTTAAAAATTTCGAATTTCAAAATTCGAAATTTCCAAAAATTTCAAATTTCAAATTTCAAAATTTCCAAAAATTTCAAATTTAAAAAATTTTCAAAATTTCAAAATTCGAAATTTCCAAATTTAAATTTCGAAATTTCAAATTTCGAACTTCGAACTTCAAAATTTAAATTTTAAAATTTTCAATTTTTAAATTCAAAATTGAAAATTTAAAATTTCGAATTTTAAAATTCAAATTTTCAAAATTCGAAATTTCAAAATTCAAAATTTCAAATTTTAACAAATTTCAAAATTCGAATTTTGAAATTTGAAATTTTAATCTGAAAATTGGAATTTGAATTTTTAAAGTTCAAAATTTTGAAATTTCAAATTTTAAAATTCAAAATTTTGAAATTTTGAAACTTGAATTTTGAAAATTTGATATTTGAAATTTGAATTTTAAAATTTTGAATTTTGTACTGTGAAATTTGAAAATTTTGAATTTTCGAAATTTGAAAATTGAAAATTTGAATTTTGAAATGTGAAATTTTGAAATTTGAAAATACATTTTTTTTGAATTTTTTCATATAAAAAATCGACTTATGTGAGTCGAAAAGCAAAAAAAAATTGCTTTTGCGATAAGTTGAAAAATGACTTTTAAAAGTCGGTAGATTTTGTTTATCCATATTGACTTTTTAATTTTTTCATTTTATAAGCAAAAAACAACTTATTTATTGTAATCCAAACGGCCCCTAAATCTTTAAATGGGTTAAATGGGTAACCCGCTTATTAAAAGGGTTGGGTCATATATGATTAGGGTCATAAGTGGGTAAAAAAGAATGGGTCATAAATGGGTTGGGTCAAACTCAACCCAACCCATTTTGACCCAACTCAACCCATTTGACAGGTCTACGTGTAGGAGAGGGGATGTGGGAAACTAAAAGAAATAAATTGATTTACTCCAGGATGAAGTCTTTTGAAATCATGTTCTTCTGCTTGTCCACGACAACAATGCTCTGTTCATGTTTTCTAATTTAAGTAATAGATAGATTGCTTGTATGTGATGTTTGGATGTCATGTAATGTTTGTATATGATTGTTTGTTGTGTTTTAAGCGTTTTAGTGTAGTTGGAGATTGCTAGTCATTTTGTGCAAATCGGAGGCAAAAGTGTTCAAAACGTTATGCGACTGAAATATATTATTCTTGAAGGTCTGGGGAATCTATGATTTTTATCGAATGGCGATTGGGTTCGAACCAATGGAGTTTTGAGGCAAAGTAATCATGTTGGTGGTGGTTCAAACATGTCGGTGGTGGCAGAAAACAATTCGGTAGAGGATACTTGGTGGAAATGGCATGGTGACTTTGGGTTACTAGAGCTTTGGAATGGAAGGAATGACAACGGATTTGAACTGAGGTGGAAAAACAATTAAGTATTTTTACAACGAGAGCTTTGGGGATGAAAGGTTGGCTTCGAGTTGACGACGCAACTACTTCGGAGCGTGGGTCTTCACTTTGGACCAAGGGGAAGATGACGAGAGTTTTTAGCTGATGCACATAGAAATTTAGGATAAGGAACCATGTCAGCATTGACTTGATTAGCGCAGAGATATTAGGTTCGTTCTTCGTGGTAGTAGAAGGAAGGGTTCGGTTTTTAACTATGATGAACTTAGTCGTTTTGACTAAGTAATCATGCCGGAACCGACATAGTCATATTGGTATTGACATGAATGATGTTGGAGGTGACCCACTGAGGCCTGAGGACATCGTGGAATGGACTTCGAGATATGGATCATGCACATTTGTTTGTTTGTCTGACATTCGAGTTCAATGTTATGACATGACGAATTCAATGTTGAAGCGATGATGCAATGCTTCAACTTGATGACTTTTGAATTTTGATGAAGTGACTCTACAACTTATCAGGGGTGTGATTAGAGACGTACTCATGATGATGACTCAAAGATAGAAGTCGAGATGATGATCCAATGGACGAGTTCAATGATGGTAATTCGTGAGTGGGACTACGATTATGTTATACTATAGGGGTGAAAGGGATGGAACATTGGTTGTGTTCTGCCATGGAGAAGTGCGGAAAAGGATAATTGATACTTGGAGGTTTCTAATGTGCTCATGTAGCGGGGGTACGTGAAGGACGTCCACTTTGATTATGATTGTGTCCAAATCTTATAACTATGGATTTCCTTGAACGGTACAGTCGTAGGTCTAATTTCTAGCGTTATGAGGTGGCATGGATTGTGCATCGAGAAACTGAGGCTTTAATTGATTTTCTGGCTAATGATTGTCCCATACTAGTTATCGTATATCCTACGCACTCGAGTGATATCATGATTGTTTGACAGATGTTGTGTTTTCAATGTTGTGTTTGCTTTATCATCTTAGGGTTGTCACATGACGTAAGTATCATGACTTGCATACTTAGGCATCCTACATTGTACATAGATTGTAGTACACCTATATGATGATGATGATGGTAGATTAGCATATCTTGATATTATGAGCTAACTTCTTAGATGTAGGGACTAGTCATATATGATTCTCCATGCCTTATGTCCTATAGTATATTGACTTTCATAGTAATTTAAGATTGTTTAACGCTCACACCAGACAGTTGTTTGGCTTAAAGTTGTATGTTTTGCTCCTTATTATTTCGAATCCTCTTAAATGGGTAGACTAGATAGTAGATTTGGGATGGCACATAGGTCGTGCAAATGGACCAGCAGGAGGCTATGTGTTCATATCCTGTTACTTGGCTCATTATTGCTATTATTCTATTGTAAAACAATGTTGAGCCTAAATAGTCTTTGACTATTATCTTAGAGACAATTATCATTTGTGTTTCTATTTGATGTATAAAACTACATGATTTGTCTTCTATATAGCTATTATAAACATGTGCAATACGATTATGTGGTTCATTTAGTTATTACTGTCTTGCCTACTTTATATCTGTGATGATTATTAAGTTTTACTTGATGAGTTATGAGATCCACAATAGGTTTACTTTAGGAGATTTCTACTTTTATTCACCTTGAAAATCGTCCTTCATCGGCCGGGTATCGTTACAGTGCACTATACATGTATATTGGATACTTAAGGTGTAGAACAGTCGTCGCATTTGATATCCGAGCTTAGTGTAGTTGACCTAAGGTATACTAGGACCCATTAGAGATAAGGAGGAGTTATCATCTTAGAATGGATTGAGTGTATATAAGAGAATGAACTTGTTTTATATTTCAGTTCTAAAAACTATTCAGTAATGTATATATGGTATATAAGATGCATTGCACACATGAGTACAATTGATGAAACTTTTCTTTATAAGAGACTGATCATTCTTATTATAGATTTAGAATGAGCCAAAATGCAAAAAACGTTGCAAGAAAATAAATCTCTAGAGTCAAGGAAAAAGCAAGAATAACGGTTGCTAAGCCCAATTTACAGAACACGTTCGTCGAGATGGTGCGAAGCATGGTTCAGAATGCCCTAGTTGCTCGTAATGTTGATGGTGCTCAAGTGTAGACACCCAAGCTTGATTTTGCTTAGTTGAATCTAGATTATGCTAGCTTGGGAGAAAAATTATTCCTTGAAACGGAGTTGGCCATGGAAGTCCAAGATTGGATCAATAATTGTTGGAGGATCTTCAAGGACTTAGGATCAGAGGACACAATGAAGGGGAAGCTGGCCTCTAGTCAGCTTTAGGGGTGAGCAATGGATTGGTGGAATGCCATCAAGTTTACTGTACTAAAAGATTTGATTACCTAGGAGAGTTTAAGATGAGGTTTGCAGAGAAGTATACGAAATAACCCACCGTTTATGATGCCCCGATTCATGCATAAAAAGATGCAGTAACATCACGGACATCGTAGACAACATATCAATTTAAGGTAAATACATAAAACATATCATAGAGCTATCTACAATCTTCTACACTTTCTGAAACTCGTAATGAAAGGAATAAAATACAATAATCAATAATACAATTCTAGTAAAATAAATAATGTAATATTAAATAAACTCCTACAACATCTTTTATATCATTAATGAAAATAGTCAAATAGCTAAGAATAACTAATATAAAAGAAATAGCAGATAACTGTTAGATAAATAAATATATGTCTCCATCGTACTACACCTCCAAGTCACCATTAGTCCTCTCTATCGACCCATCAGAGTAGAACTAAAATGAATAAAATGATAAAGGAGGTTAGATATATGTCTTGTGAGTGAAACACATCATATAAGTGTATAATAATGACAAGCTAGTAAAACAACACTTTTGCTCGTAAACCATACCTTAACATGTGTCGCCTATACCTAATAAGTCGACTAAACACAGTGTACTATTGTAGTGATGTCATATGCTAATGTCTCAGTAAAATCCATCATATGCCTAATCATATGCATACGATTGGGCTTATAGTCACAACTCACATGTTGAAAATGTATCTGACTCACTACTGAGGAGCTATGTGTCTCAACCCACTATCGCAAAATCATACACCGGGGGCTCAGCTCCTATGAATGTACTATATCATCAAATCATATATGACTTGCTATTGAAGAACTACATACCCCAACTTGTTATCTCTAAACCGTATGTGACTCACTACTAAAGAACTACATGTCTGAGCCTGCCATCGCCAAACCGTATGTGATTCGCTACTAAAGAACTACATGTCTCTGCCCGCTATTACCAAATATGAAGCGATTCGCTACTGAAGAACTACAAGTCACATCCTACTATCATCAAACAGTAAGTGACTCACTACTAAGGATTAAAATGTCTCAGCTAGCTATCGCTAAGTCGTAAGTGGCTCGCTACCGAGGAACAAAATATCTCAGCCCACCATTATCAGTCGAATAATGTATAACAACCTATGCAAACTAAGACACTTTTCAAAAGTATCTAAAAACACAACAAACAACATATCAGAATGTTCCCTCCATAATCACGATGCCACAACCATGTATGAAATAGAGGTAGTATGCGAGAGTTATATGCATTTAAAATTCAGGGGCATTTTCTTAATTTATTAAGTAATATTATTTTATATCATCGAGTGAACACCATCAATGACTCGTGTCATTGAAACATGCAATTTGGATACATAATATGTCTCATTTGGAGCACTTCTATGTTTTACACTTATTAATTATGGAAAGATCAAAGTTTGTCCATTTCCAATAAAAAATCTCTTTTATAATTATCTAGCAATGACATACTATATCCTAATCATGTATATATATAAAAAATATATTTTTTTATTCAATTTATCATTTATAATTTGATTTAAGACCATAAGGGGGTAAATTACAAAGTCTTATCAACATATACACAAATAGTAAGAGTCTTACTCACCGAATCTATCGATTGAAGAAGAACTCAACATTGTCTCTGCTGTCTTATGTCTTTTACACCTGGAAACCCTAAAAATTAGCCATTATTCCTTTATCAAATCATAGCACTTATTTCCAAGGTCATTTCGATGGGTGGATCATCAAAATCCATTTAGAAATGAGAGAGGTACGCCAATTTTAAGTTTGATAAAGAAGGACAAAAATGATGCACGAGATACCATTATTATTCTTTTTGCACGAGACTACTGCACTGTAACACCTCTAATTTTTGATAATATTATTCAAGATATTTAATTAGAATAAATTAAATAGAATAATGTAAAGTGATAAGGAGATTGAGGTTGGTTAATTAATTTAGTGGTCATGCTATTTAAATTGAATGAGCTTAAAGTGGTTAAATGTTAACTAATTAAACATAAGGGCATTATGGTCATTTGCCGCCCACATTCTCCACCCTTATACTATTATCCCATTAGCCATACACATTCATTTATCTTAAGAAAAAATTAAAAACATAAGAAAGAAAGTAGGAGCTGGCCATTAATAAGAAAGAGGAAGAGAGAAATCAAATCTAAAGCTTAGGATTCAAGCTAGATGAAATCAATCTCAATCAATCTCCAATTTCCTTATCCAAACGAAGATGAATAATAATCACTACGTCTCTATTTTTGGTTTTATAATCATATGATTTTGGATTTAAGGGTAAATTCATTTTTATGATATATTGGATGTTGATATGCTTGATTTATAATTTGTTTGGATTAAACAATATTGTTTTAAAGGAGATATGCATGCTTTTAGGGCAAAAACCGAGGTTAAACGATTTTTAAATGACATGGAAAAATTGTATGTTATAAGAAACATGATTTTTGAGTTGAGTTTCAATTTTTATAATTTTCCAAGCCGTGGAGAATTAGTTATGAATTTTCAAAGGATACTATAGTTATTTGGGTTTATAAATTTATTTTGGAAAATACATTAAGAATTTGGATCTAAAATTTTGATATGTTAGATAACATGATCATAATAAAATTTTGGAATCTTTGAAGATTTTTACTAAGTAATTTAGTAAGGAAATTAAATTATTTTGAAAGGAGGACCTAAATAACTTAGTGGTTTTGTTAATAGGAAGGGTTTATTTGTTAAATGTTGTTTAGTTTTAGATCTGAGAAAATGCGGCAAATTTTAGTAAATTTTTTTTGAAAGTTTAATGTAACCAATCATGTGTTTACAAGTGGGCAAGTTAGTTACAAAAAGTTTACTTTATTTAGTAAAATCTGCCTTTAGCTTAGAAAAGTGGGTTCCATCTTCTTTAGAAGGACCTTTCGACCCAGAACATCCACCTCCAACCTAGTCGAAACCTTCTAGGTCCAAACCAGTAAAGCGATACACATGGTATCAGTTAGCTGGTACATAGTGGATTGGAGAAAGGCGAAAGGTAGGGTGTCAAAACGTTGCTTCCGAAGAGGTTGGTTCCTTTATTTTGTTTTAAAAGAGAAGCGCTTGCCTATTTATAAAAGGGTTCCACAGTTGTCGAAACCAATGTTTCCAAAAGGGTATTTCAAAAGAAGCTTTCGAAGGATAGCTGCTGCTTTTGTTTTAAATTAGTAGCTTTTGAAGGAGTTACTTAGATTTTTATTGAAGCTACTGGAAGGGGTAGTTTCGACCAAGTCAAAACCCTTCTGTGATTTGATGCCTTTCGATGGTATTGATGACAATAATGCTATCGAAATATGCCATTTGTTTTTTATAAAATAATAGTCATTTCCCACCGCTTTTGAAAGGGGTTGAGGGCTTTGAAGGCAATGGTTTCGGAAGGGTTTCGAGGCCAACCTTCTATTATTTTACCCAAGTATTTTAGTGCTTTATAAAGGATGGTTTCGGCACCATCAAGTTTCCCCACTACTTTTATAAAATGAAGAATGATTTCAAAAGAGATGCTTTCGCTTATGTTCACTTGGACCTAAGAATGTTGTTTTAAATATAAACCCAATGACTTCGAAAGGTTTTAGTTTCAAAGGGTAACCGTCAACGATTTTGAAAGGGGGACTTTCAACGGTTTCAAAGGGTAACCTTCAATGGTTTCTAAATGGGTATTTTTGAATGGTTTAGAGGCTAAGCTTCTATATTTATATAATAATGCTTTATCAAAAGGGTCCAAAAGAGATGTTTTAAAGTATTCAAAAGGTAGTAGCCTAATGTTTTAAAGATAGAATTTAATGCTTTTGAAGGAGGTTGTCCAATGAAGTCGAAAGCAAGATTTCGATGGTGTCGAAAGACTTTTTAAATCCAAACTCATTTTTAAAGAGGTAAAACCCATGGATAAATATAGGAGTTTTGAAATGATTTTAAGTATGTAAATTTGAAAAAGTATTATCTTGATAAAAATAGTGGTTAAGGGGATTAACTATGTTTTATATGAAAAGTATTTAATGGACTTTAATCCCACATGAGTGATATTGTAAGTTGTAATGTTTGCTTCTTCAAATATGAATATGTTCACATGATAAAGGACCCATAACTGCATTTTGAGGATAAAGGGGTAAAAAAACCAATAGGTTAACCCAAGAATGAATATGAATTGATTAAAATCCTGAATGAGTAGAATTGCATCCAGGGAATCAAGAAGACTAAAATATAGGATGCTTAAACCTTGAAGTTGTCCGGGAGATAGGTTCATAGTAAATCTATGAAAACTATGATTAGGAAGTTATTGGGGATAACTAACAGGTTCATAGTAAATCCATGAAAACTATGTAGTAAGGATGGTTGGTAGGGGCCAATTGATTTGTAGTGAACCCATAAAAACTATATCTGAATTAAGAATTGACTTCAGTCAGTTGGTTCCTAGTCAACCAATGAAAACTAGGTTAAGAAGGAAATTACTGGAGTAATATGTAGGTTCCTATTCAACCCATGAAAACTAGGATAAAAGATGAAGTAGGAATGACCAATAGGTTCAGGGGACCCATGAATTGATTAAGTTAGTTGGCAGGGGTCTATAGTTTCTTAGTGATCCCATGAAAACTATGAATAGAGCAGAGTGTCCATAAATTTAAAAAAAGTTATTAGTAAACTCATGAAAACAAATAGATTAATAGTGGCCCTAGAAACTATTATCCTGACCAGGAGTCAATTAAATCAGGGATAAGAAATCCAAGATGTTTATATATATGCATATCGTCATAAATGTTTTAAATGCGATGTTTTGACCGTTGTGGAAGCAGGAGCATAATATATGGTTTTGAAAAGGTTTTAGGATACTAGTTAGGGGAAAACCCATTCTATTAAGCAGCATGGTCTCACTAGATATCTAAATGGATTGAGATGTTAGATTATTATTCATACCGGGCTTTATATCCGACTCAAAGTTTTTTTTCCAAACTCTTGGGTACTCAATTGATTTTGAGTAGTTTGAGGTTTAGGGTTTCCAGGTTCTCTTCTTAGATGAATAAAGATTCCAGAGGCGTGTAGGAGGCCATTGGTTATTTAGAATTATTCTTTTCCCACCGTGTAGTTTGGATGTAAAGGCAGACTTATTAGCCTTATTATATACTCTGATCAGCCAAGGGGCATCTTCATATGTCGCTCTTGGTGTGTAATAAATATATTTTTATGAACATGGTTAACATTTGTGGGATTATGTAATGAACATGAATTTTTTTGATTGGAATGTGGAAATGTGTTTTTAATTTATTAATGTTTTTCCATATTCTTGTGATCAGTCTATCAATGTATCTAACACTCCATCATATTTGGTCGCCGAGAATTAATAACTTGGATGGCTGCAGAATCCATAACCAATAGTTTTGGGCCTCGAAGTAGGAAGATGTTACATGCACCTTCGATCTTACAAATTCTACCTTCAAAATGACCTAAGGTCGTAATATTCTTTGTGTCCTTTGATTTTCCATAGATTTCATTGAAATCCGTTGAGAAATAACGAATTTACAAATTTTCAAAGTTTGATGGAGAAGGGAGAAGAGAAAGAAGAAATGAAATGGTTAAAAAAAAAAATGAGATTTGTGTTTTGAATTTGCTTAGGATTTGAAGGAGATTAGTGGTTAGGTGTTTATATTAAAATAGGATTATAAAATAGGTTTACACTTCGTTAGAAATAACACATGTTTATCCTAAAAACTTGTAATCATCTTATTATGAAAATGTCAACGGATTTGACTTCTTCTAATTCTTAGCCCATGTAACCAAATTTAACAAGCTATATATGTTTTCTAATTGTAAATGGCATTCTGGATTCAATAAAAAATGTATCAAGCCTGATTCTAGCTCATGTTAAGTTATTAATTTTCACTTTATGTAAAATTGTGATTTAACTCTTTTAATTTAATCATTTAATTAATAAAATTAAAGGGTGTTACATTATACCCTCCCCTTAAAAGAATTTCACCCTCAAAATTTCAAGAGACGGATAATGCAACTCCCCTTGCATCATACAAATAAACAAAACGTACATAGATACATCCATTTAGCATCCATATTACAATACAATAAAAACATAACTAAGAGTGTGTAATACACATGATAGATAAAATATAATGATTTTATATGCGATGAGTGCAAATGCAACTAAATCGGCCTCCTATATGAATGCACATACAGTGCAACCAGTATATATGCAAACATCATAATATATGCAAATACACACACACATGTGCGTCCATATGTTAACTGGGTTTTTAACCAAGCATAAGTCAATAGGAGCTAGAACGTTGGTACGAAGATGGAACGACTAGAAACTTGGCAAAGATACTCAAAAGGACTAGAGAATTAAGCTTAGAAAATTTGGTTGAAAAATTAGTTAAGTCCATAATTCACCCTCAAATTAAAGCCTTAGATCAACCCTTAAATTATGGCCTAGATCAACCCCTCGAAGTAAGGCCTTAGATCAACCCTAAATTAAGATCTTAGGTCAAAACAACTTGAAACTTGACATGTATACTTATAATAACACAAAGAAGGACTTAGAAAAGGTCTGGCGTAGTTTAGTCTCACTAGTTAGATCCACCGTCGAATTAAAGACCTTAACTTATCCCAAATTAAGGAGAACATCGAGATGGAATCAGAATGACTTTAAATTTGGCAAGAGCGCTTAGAAAAGGCAAAAGAAGGACTTAGGGAAAGTTTTACCATGATTAGGCCAAACACCTAAATCCATCCTTGAATTAAGGGCCTTAATTCGGTACTAATCTAAATGCCCAGCCATGGTGTATCCATAATCTTAGCAAGTGATCTCCTAGTCCTCCTATGCATAATCATGAATTTAGTAATTTCGAGGAAACTTATCATCAAGAATTAAGAAGTGACGGTCCAAACTGCAGGATAGTCTAAGTCAGCAAAGAAGCAAGTTCACTACTCATCGGAAATCTACCAATTACATGGTGGACATCTAGACAAAGCATGAAACTCGAAAAAAAAAAGATTTGGCTATCCTAAGGCTAAGGATTAGATTTAGTATCGAATCTAATGGCTTAATCTGGCCCTAAATCTAGGCCTTAGCTCATGTCGTCATGACACTTCTTATGCTATCTTTGGCCGGTCCTTAGATTTCTCTAGTAGTAGGCTTTTGATCCAATATGATTGCTACCACTATATATACGAACCATAGAGCAATCAAGAGAGGATTTGGTTTCTGCCATTATTACATGGAAGCCCTGTATTTCTTCAACTCTCTCTCTCTCTCTACTCCATAGTCACCAAGTATGTTCCTTTAGGAAATTCTAGAACTTAGAATCTATCTAACACTTGTACTTGTGACTAAGTCTCTTCCAATCACTTTGTAATCATACTCTATCAAGACCAAATCAATAAGCAAAGTTATAAAGTGGACGTAGACTTAGTTAACTGCTGAACCACTAGAAAAATCTCCATCTCTCATTTAATTTTCTCTTATTTTCTATTATATTTGCATCATTCTAACAGTGCCGGTGCTTTTACATCACACTCCAGGGTGTTGATCCATATTTTGGGTAAAAATTATGGTGCTTTCACTAAGAATCAGTGAACTAAGCTTAGATCTAGCTTTCAACTTTAGATTGGATTGGTCCAGAAGTTAGATCGACAAATTCTAGATTTAAAAGAGCGTGAAAATTTACCATTAAAGATCAATGGCAAGTCGAAAGTGAATAACCTCTGGGAGATCCATAGATGCAACAGTTGGTAGCGGTGGACCAAACCACCAATAGGTTAAAGTCAACAACACCGCTAACTTACAAACATGAATTAATACTAGGAATCAAGCACCAGATTTTTCCATTCAGCATGGAATTATGACTAACGGAGAATTTAACTAGACGGTTGATCAACTTGACCAAAAGATGGTTGATAGCCAAATAGCTCTTATGGACAAGATAGACGCTTTGCTAGCACTGCAACCACGAATGCTCCAAGAACTAGGCCGAAAACTTCCACCACCATAGAATAGGAGAATTCCTCCATCTCAGGCTTGCATAGGAGGGATGGCAAGAAAAAGCATAAGGAGATGGTTGGTGGAGCTGTTGGAATTTTTTTTGGAGGAAACAGAAGTACTCCACCTACTAGATCACAACCTGCTATATACCCAAATCTTGGAGTGAATGCTCTACCAAGAAATGTTCAGATGCTCCTCTCTGACTCTAAAGATGACATGCAACTTGATGACAAGGGATTGGAGTTGAATCCTGACATAGGCTAGCAAAGTGTCAAATAAGAAGCTCAAAGTACCACTATAAAGCCACCCGCACGCTAATAGGGTTCCACAGGAGTGGTTCTCTTGGGGAATGGACAACATGGCTTCAGTTGGCGAACCATGGCTGTTTGCAAAGTCAGACGCTTGGCAATTCCCCCAACAACCAACCTGCGGACTACCGGACTAGTGAGGCATACATTGCGGATATGGTAAAACGCTTGATGGAAGAAAGTAAAGGCAGAAAGAAAGATGACTAAGGTTCTGCACCAAGCCTAGCTCCATTCACTAAAAACATCCTAATGGAAGAAAATCCTAAAAAGTATACTATTCTCATTATACCAACCTATAATAGGACAACATATCCTAAACCACACTTGTACAAATACCGTTGGCATATGGATGGAGCCAGGGCAATGGATGCTCTCCACTGTAGATGTTTCCATATCTTCTTAGAAGGAGTCTCTTCAATGTGGTTCACAAAACTCCCACCAAGATCCATCTCCATCTTTGATGAGTTAACAAGGTTGTTCACATAACAGTTTAGACTTCACACAGCTCAACCAAAAGATGTGATGTCTCTATCTGGCGTTTTCCAAGGACCCAACAAATCATTGAAATATTTTATGAATCGTCTTAATACTACAGTTACTGAAGTAAAAAACCCCAAGGAGAATATTGGTTTTCATGGCTTTAGTCCAAGCTATCCATCTAAACATGGACTTTGGAAAGTGGATTAAGGTGAAACAACCAACCACCATGAAGGGGTTTAACCAAAAAGCGAGCCAGCAAATGAGATTGGAAAAGGCAGTCACTTTGGAGCCAAGACAGCAATGTGCAACCAAAGGAGTTGGTTCAGAACAATGTAGTGATCGAGCAAGATGGAAACAGTTCTGGAGGTACTACAGGAGATGGATTAAAGAACGCAAACTATGAAAAGAGAAACCAAAACTCTGGTAATGAGTGAATTGCTAATGTGAAACGCCCAAGGAAATCCAAACTAGAGGACTATACGCCGTTGAATAATAGTTTGGAGAATATCCATGTAGCTACTTAGGGAGATGAGCACTACAATAAACCGCCCATAAGGAAGCCTTTGAGTGGAAGAATCAATCGGGGAAGTACTGTCGCTTGTATGAGACATATAGGCATAACATCAATGAATGCCAACATCTAATGCAATTAAGGAGTTGATAAGAACAACAAACTCCTGCAGTACGTGGAGAAACCGCAAAATGGCGAGGAGGCCCCGGGACCTCAGAATCTAACTGCTCAAGGGAAAGTACCTGGACCCAACAAAGTGGGATTCGGACAAACTGATGATGACTAGTCATTAACTAGTCACTCAAGAATGAACTAGCATTCGAATGCAATACCACTTTGCTTGGCTCTATCTTTGTATTTCCTATTTTTTCAAATAAGCCACCCAGGGATACTGAGGGCATTTAAAATAGGTAGAACTTGCCTCTCTCTCTATTTTATTAAAATAGTTATTTAGATTCTTGAACTAATGGATCCGCGTTCATGCAAGCAACCAACTAAGTCAATAGGGTAAGATTGATTTGAAAATCGTTCATTTGCTGCTTGGATTAGTGGAACTACATTCAAGTATGTTCCATTCATTGGCTTCTTGAACCAATGGAACCGCGTTCATGTAAGAAACTTGCTAAGTCGTTATGGTCATATCGACTCGAAAACCATTCATTCGTTGCTTAGACCGATGGAATCTCATCCAAGTAAGATCCATCCATTTGCTTCTTAAACTAATGGAACTCCATTCATGCAAGTAGCTTGTTGAGTCGACGGGGTTAGACCGACTCAAAAAAATCACTCGCTGCATGGACCAGTGGAACTGCGTCCGAGGATGCTCCATCCACCCTCTTCTTGAACTATTGGAATTACATTCTTGAAAGCAATCTGATGAGCCCACGGATGCAAATCGACTGAAACTAGTGGATCAAAGTGGAAAATCGATCCACACCTTCTGAGAAGGGGTATTTTACCAAAAGGACAAACTTTGCAGTCCAATTAGTTTCTAGGACACACATTCACAAAAATTAATTTAAAGTCCAAAGTCAGCAGATTAATTACTTTTAAGGACAAAGTCAGCAGTCCAATTATTTTCAAGGA
This sequence comes from Allium cepa, assembly GCA_030765085.1. NCBI lineage: Eukaryota > Viridiplantae > Streptophyta > Magnoliopsida > Asparagales > Amaryllidaceae > Allium > Allium cepa. The sequence goes on along the minus strand of CM060935.1, from coordinate 673,007,511 downwards.
CATAATTTCATAGGTTTTTAGGCCTTAGAAATTAATTATTTTGCATTTTGTCCTTAAAAATAATTATTTCAGTTGTGTGTCATAGAAACTAATTGGACTTGCTAAAGAGGCCCTTATGGCAAATTTCCACTTTTGAGAATCTATGTTGCCTTGGCAGCATTAGGAAGGCCTATATTTTCATGTGCATCCATAACCGCACTTCGCTGCTCGAACAGATGGAACTGCATTAGAGCTTTCTCCACTCTTTTGCCACTTGAACTGTTGGAACCACATTCAAGTGCGCTCCATTTCCTTGCCTCTTGGGCTGGTGGAACCAGGTCCAAGTAAGCATCCATTCTTTTGCCACTTGAACGCATCACTTGAATCGATGGAACTACGTTCGAGTGCACTCCATTTCCTTGCTGCTTAGATCGATGGAACCATGTCCAAGTAAGCATCCATTCTTTCGCCACTTGAACCGATGGAACTACGAGTACGCTCCATTCCTTCGCTTCTTGGACCGATGGAACCTTGTCCAGAATAAGTACTTGTTCCTTCGCCACTTGAACCAATGGAGATGCGTTCAAGTACGCTCCAAATCATCGATGTTACCTTAGTAACATCAACAGTTTTTCAAAATATCATACGTATTGGCATTGCTTCGACAGCATCGGGAAATATATTATTTGTAAACTCAACCTCGTCCACATATTGGCAATGTGGAAAGAAAATCCAAGGGAATGAGTTGTCTGTGTGTCTCTAGAGACAGAAACTAACACATGGATAGAACCTAAATACCAAGCTTTGAAGGAATCAATCACACTCAAAATAGGATACTCAGAATCGAACATCAGAACCACAACTTCCTAGAGATAGGGGCTTACCATGCAACCTAGACTAAGGAAATCCAAATGGGTGGCCCAGAACAACAGATCCTTAATTTCCTATTTTTGCAAATAAGCCTTCCAGGGGCACTAGGAGGCAGCCGAGAAAATTTCCCAGAGTACTTGATTCTGTACCAAGAGCTTCAATCCAGTTAAATTTAGTGTTCGGAGTAAGCACCCTATAAAGTAGGGGCATATGCACTAACACTTGCTCAAGATGAGCTCTACCGAGCTCGAATAGATAATAGCTGCGAGGTTGGCTAAATCAAGATACACCACATTTCTGTTACGCCGAGTGGAGTATTTTGGCAATTCCAACAGAGCTAAGTAATGTAGTACGTCGAATAACTGTGGAATTGGAGGGCAAATTGGTCCAGCTTCCTAGGCATCAATGTTGCCCCGACAACATTAAGAAATCCAGTGCATTATATCAATAAGAGAAGCGAACTCCTCGAAAGTGGCATCGCCTAGAAATAGGCTATAATAGGAAGAACTTATCATCGCCCAGAGATAGGCGATGAGGGAAGACATTTCCCAAATGAAATCTTCGATGCACCAGTTTCTATAAATAGAAGCAGGTGCTTGACCGAGTTTTCAAACCCCAACTTGCAAGAATCCAGCGTAGCCCGAACATCAACAACATCTAAAGGAAATAACTCGTCTTTCTGGAATTTGACATCGCTTGGAGACTAGTGATGTCGAGAAGGATAACCACCGACATCATAGGTTTATCATGGCCTAGATTTTAGCCACGCTCGGTAATTAGCCATGCAGAGATCAATCAAGTACCTCGACTCTAGCTTGCAAAAAACCAGCTATTGTCCAACAACATACAACAACAAGGAGAGAACACTCGGAATCGAGACCAGCACTACCGAATTCTACCCATACATGATTTGGATAGGAAGAGCACAATCATACTAGGGCCAATGTAACGACTCTCCCCATAGTTTCTAATTTTCTATAAGTGCCCGGAGTTTAGCACTTGGGAATAATGGGTTCCGCAAGTGGAAGTCAGATTGCAACAAAGATCGATCGGAGGAAATTTAACCCTGCACAAACTAGAATAATTGTGGAATTGGTTAAGCAACAGCCCTGTAACGCCAATGGGAGCACTTGATGGTTATAAACAAAGCTAAGTAAAGGAAAATCCGAGGCACTTGGGGATTTCCTAAGTAGCGGTGTTACCCTTGTAATGCTGAGAAACATTTTATTTCCTAACTACGGGTGTTGCCTCGGCAATGTCGGGAAACGTTTTGTTTTCATAGTACCGGTGTTACCCCAACAAAGCTGGGAAACTTTCTATTTTTTAAGTACCGGTGTTGCCCCGACAATGTCAGGAAAACTTCAAACTATAGGGTCGACGAGAAACATTCACAGCGGTAAACCAGATGTACTAGCTTCTAAAGATAGAAGTTGGTGCTCAAGTGAGTTTGTACCATTATCTTCAGAAAACTACCGTTGCCTAAAGATAGGTGAATAGGAAGTAATAACCATTCAATGACCAATCGAATGGTTCGAACTCTTCATTAAAGGAAGCAAGTTCTGCTCGAAGCTAATGTGGTTGAAGAGAAATCCCGAGGATCGAGCTGCTTGTATGCTAGTTTCCAGAGATAAAAGCTGGTACACAATCGAACTTTCAGTATTCAACATAGAAAGAATTTTGATGCAGCCCACAGATGGGCAGCATTGAGAGAAGTTTGCTTTGAGCCAACTAGCTAAATTGCTAGTTCTCGAAGATAGGAACTGACATATGAACAGGACTTCCATGATACTGTTAACAATCAGGCCAGGCACTCACGGCTAAGGACAAGCGAGGAAAATCATAAAGAATTGAAAATTAAATCATCGGACTTTCTCAACACCAGAGTAGGATCGAGAGCCAGAATGGAGCAATTGAATCATTTTCCCCACACCTTTCCATCTCTCACAAACGCCCGAATATAAGCATTCAAAAGAGATAGTCTATCTCCCGGAAACAGGGACATATGCACAAATGCTTGGTCGAAGGGAACCTTACCAAGTCCAAACATGAATAGCTGGGGAGTTGGTTAGGTAACAGTTCTGTTTTGAATACAAAGCATTATGGTAACAAATTACCACCGAAGGAAATAAAGGTCTTAGCATTTAAGAATATGTCATTTCATAAAGATTCATAACATCAAGGATAAATCCACAGAGTTAAGTCATTCTTGCGGAATTTTCCGAAGATGGAAATTGATGCATGATCAGAATCTCAACATTGGACTTGGAAGAATTTACTATGATAAAAGATGGCTGTGATGCATCTTTCCAATGCATACACCCAGAATGGAATTACTTAATGATGTCAACTCAAAAGAATTCGATCGTAGTCAAGGAACTAACAGCACTGAAAACTCATAGCTTGGAACCAAATAACAAAGTCACTAGTTCTCGAAGATAGGAACTACCATGTGAATCGGGCTGGGGGTAATCAAACGTATTGCTCGAGAAACCTAGTCCCTAGAAAATTCATGGATTTAGTGTCTATAGTGATCATCCCTATGGAATGGGGAATATACATCTACATTTGGTCGAAATGAACTCGATCGAGACTAAACAAGAATCACCATGGACTTGGCTAAGCCAAGCTACACAACAATTTTGAATGGAGCTAAGTAACAGAATATGTCAAAATGACCGCGGGAGTATTATTTACATGCAAAAATTTATGAGAAAGCGGAGACCGCTTCCACGCAAACATAATTAAATAAGGAAGACTGACAGGCAACATGCTTTGGGAAATCCCTACTTACCCCTCCCTCTTCGTCCAAGACTCATGAGGCCGTGAACTCATCCAGAGGAAGGGACGGATTTAGCAATAAATGTTCAAGAGCAACCGTACCTTGAAATTCAGCCATAATCAGTTGTCCCAACATGACATGAATAAAAGTCAAAGCCTAAGCTGCGAAGGATCTCGCATCTAGAGGAGTGGAAGTTCCTTCGCCAGACTAAAGACAGGATGACCAATAAAAAATTGGTGTTTAACACTATCGGGTATGTTTTACTTTGACTAATATCCTCGTATAACCAAATCCTGGATTCCAATGGAGGTTGAGATACGTTAACCAGTTAGGCTCTGAGCATTGACCGAGGCAAGTGTAGTGTGTTATCGATGCAAAGTGAGTCCAGTGCCCTAAGCACCGCGAACGGACCATCCTATGTATATAGCTCGCTTGTGCTAGAAAAACGAGTCACGTCGTACATTAAGATTGTCTTTCTTGGGACTTACCCATTATCAATGAGAAATCGATAACGGAGCCGCTATCTAGAGAAAAAGCTTTTCTTTTTAGGATCATTAGAAGTATAGAAACGAGGAAAGCAATACGATGGATTCATGCATTATGCCAACTATGGAATAAATCATCGCACTAGAATACAAACAGCGATAGAAACTTAGCCAAGTTTCAAAAAGAGACAATTGAAGAAGGAGAGCAAGAATTGACTCTGGAATGGCTATATTCGTCCGAGGAAAACTTAGCTTCACCACCGCCAAGTAAAATCCAAAATTTGACCATCTCCCTTTGAAATTGCCACCATCTCCGAATTATTGCAAGGAATTTTTATACCAAACTAAAGCATTATATAATCTTCAGGGTGTAGATAGCATTGCTATTGTAAATAATTGGACTTATAATTAAAACTAGAACAAATGGTTAATGGATAATCAACCAAGTAAAAGTAATATCTCGAGACAACATCCAAGCGATCGACTGAGATTAACAGGATAGTAATCCGAAACTTGCCTTGGTCCAGAGCACACTTTGTTTCTAATGAAAGCATACTCTAAGGGCAAATGTTAATTGGGTTTTTAACCAAGCAAAGGTCAATAGGAGTTAGAACCTTAGTTCGGAGATGGAATGACTAGAAACTTGGCGAAGGTACTCAGAAGCACATGAGAATTGAACTCAAGAAATTTGATTGAAAAATTAGCCAAGTCTTTAATTCACCCTTGAATTAAGGCCCTAGATCAATCCCACGATTAAATCAGCCCTCCAAAGTAAGGCCTTAGATCAACCCCGAATTAAGGGCTTTTTTGACATGTACACTTAAAATAACACAAGGAAGGACTTAGAAAAGGTTTGGAGTGGTTTGACCCCACCAATTAGATTTACCGTCGAATTAAGGAAATTAACTAATCCCGAGTTAAGGAGGACATCGAGATGGAATCAGAATGACTTGAAATTTGGCAAGAGAACTTATAAAAGGTAAAAGAAGGACTTAGGAAAGTTTCACTATGATTGGACCAAGCATCTAAATTCATCCCTGAATTAAGGGCCTTAATTCAGTACCGAATCTAAATGCCCAGCTTGGCATATCCATACTCTTGGCAAGTGATCCCCTTGTCCTCCTATGCATATTAGTGAAGTTTTATAGATTTCTAAAGAGTATCTCATCAAGAATGAAGACGTGATGGTCCAAACTGCAGAATAGTCCAAGTCAGAAAGAAGTAGGTTCAATACCCATCAATAATCTGCCAAATTTCATGGAGGACATCTAGATGAAGCATGAAACTCAATACATAAGAATTTGGCCGTCCTAAGGCTAAGGATTAGATTTAGTACCAATTCTAATGGCTTAATTCGGCCATAAATCTAGGCCTTAGCTCATGTTGTCACAACACTTCTTATGCTATCTTGGGCCAATCCCTGAACTTCTCTGGTTGCGGGATTTTGATACAATATAATTGCTACCACTATAAATACAAGCATGGAGAAACCAAGAGAAGATCTGGTTTCTGCTACTACTACGTGGAAGCCCTATTATTTATCAGCTTTCTTTACTCCATGGTCACTAAGATAGTTCCTCTAGGTAATTCTATGCCTTAAAAATTTATTTAACACTTGAACTTATGACCGAGTCTCTTTTAATCACTTTGTAATCATACTCTATTAAGATCAAATCAAATTTATAAAGTGGACGTAGGCTTAATTAATAGCTGAATCACTATAACAATCCCTGTTGCTCATTTACTTTTCTCTTATTTTCTATTATATTTTCTTTGTTCTAACAGGGATGGTGCTTTCACATCACACTCCAGGGTGTTGATCCATTTTATGGGTTAACACCATACATCCATCTCCAAATGCAAGTAAACAGCCACTTCCATAAACCTAATCGATAAACGTGGATATAAACAAATAATAGCATATATGAAATTATCTAGCATAAACTAGAAGACTTAACATAGGCATCTATCCTAGGTTAGAATGTTTATATATATAAGCCAACAAAGTATAAACTAGAGTGGTATATAATACCAACATTTTTTGTCTGGATATTTAAATAAATAATTTAAATATTGAATCGTTAATTAATTAAAGATCCAAAACTTAACTTTTCACATACATGAAAGTTAAAACTCGAGACCACTTCGATTGAGTTCATATCGACGTTGCGAATCAAAATGAGTATAAATATCACTATATTTAAAGTTATAGTACTTTCATTATTTATCTATTATTATATGTATTTGCAGAAATATATGCGTAGTCGGGTGTTGTGGGATCTCGACTAATAGCTCGTAATGTTTGGATAAGGACTTCATTATGAGACGTGTGAAGAGTATTTGGAATCGAGTGATCTGATGGCCTAAATGATCTTGAAATGCATGAAATTATCTTCCTAGAAAGTCACCTCAGATGGCGACAAAATTCATACCATCGGGGTAAAAAAAATAAGGTGACATGTGCCGATGAGTTTTATAGCGATCGCATGTACCATGTCATCATACAAGCTTGAAACATGCAGCGATTTATTTGAGAAATCAAATAAAATTACATATTTTATTATATATATACCATTAACCCAAAAAATGGATCAACACCCTGGTTGAGTGAGAAAGCACCAGCCCTGTTCTTACATGGCAACAATATGTAGAGAATAAATGTTAAAGGGAAGAAATAGAAAGAAGACAAGAGAAATTTTATTGTGGTTCGGCTGTTAATGAAGCCTACATCCACTTTATAGTTTTTTTGTTATTGACTGATTGCTGTTACAAGTTGTATTTGGTTACAAAGCACTTCAATATCCTTAACTAGATTGAATCTCCAAGGTTGGAATCCACCAGAGAATCACAGTAAATTCCTTTGAAGATCGTTGTGAAGGAGGTGAGGAGTGAAGAAAATTTCCAATAGAGTTTCAGCAACCAGTCTGGAGAAGATCCCATTTTTGTTGCTGGTATGATGGTATTTATAGATATTGGAGGACATTTGGGCCAGACCTGTTCGCGCCAACTACTTGCAGATGATCACAAGAAGGTCCACTGGAGCTTGCCTTGCGACTCGAGCCAAAACCATGGATCGCTAGCGATCCATAGTCTATAGACTCTAGTGATCCATAGTGTTTGCTCGGGTGCGAGCCAAATACTTTGTTTTAGCCTTGCTTTGTCTTCTATGTATCACAGTGACCTTATGTTAATGCATGGATCGCTGGCAATCCATATTGTATGGATCGCTAGCGATCCATACACTTGGTCTTTTTGGAACTTTGGTGTCTGGGGTGTCATTATCGTCCCGTGTCGATGTGGTTCTTGTAGTCTTGTTGCACGCTGCGTTATTTTGATTATGGTTTATTTGTTAGTTGTATTTAGTTGCTGATTGGACTGAACAAATGCTTGTCTCTTGATCTAACTGATTCAGAATCTTGTCAAACTCAGTCACTGCTTCTCGAATATGTGTATAGATCATGATGCAAGAGAAATGGTTAAACCTTGAGCAAATCCCATGGATCGCTAGCGATCCATAGACCATGGTTCACTAATGATCCGTGTCCTTAGTGGGTTTTCTTGTTCTTATTTCCTGGCTTCCACTGGCTTGTTACTCTAGTTCAAATGGTTACTTCTGGGCTATTCTTACTTAACCAAGTTACTACGACTCCTCTTGGATCCGGTTGGGTTAAAAACCTAGATAACATATGCCTCCCAGAGTACGTCTTCATTGAAAATAAGGTGTGTAATGGAAGTGATCGCTTTTTAGTATGGGCTTGTAGAATTTCAAGTGGTCATGTTAGAGTTACACAAGTTTAAACTACAGTAGACAGTGCTTGCTAAATTTTACCCTAGGGTTGCCGTTGCTTGCTAGAAAAGACCAAATTTTGCAATATAACTTTCCGATGTGCCTCGAAATAGTAGGTTGACATTACCAGGCAAGTTTGAGGTCGCAAGCATGCAACCCTATAGATCGCTGGCGATCCATAGCCGATGGATCGTAAAAGCGACTTAGTTACTTAGAATTTTTCAGTGTGTTTTCCATTTCTATTTAAACGCTTGAGCTGACCAATCCCATTCCTATTTCACAACCTGAGCTTTTCATCTTCTCGTGATTCGACCTAACTTCCATCTACGCCGTCTTTTATTCGTGTAACATCCCCCTACTTGGAGGCCCAAACTAACGGCTACAGATGCTACAGTCATCCATAGTTATTAATCCTCGGCGACCAAATACAGGGTGTTAGATTCATTGATACATAGAAACACATGAATATGGAATAAACTACAACAAAATCACATTCCATATCAAAACATTTCCAATTCATTACATAATCCCATAATCGCAAATCACATTCTGAGAAAATATATTTATTACAACATACACCCAGAGTGATATATGAAGATGCCCCCTAGGTGGATCAGAGTATATACAGTGTGACGCCCTAGCTCCAATGACCAAAATATCAGAGGGAGTTTACCGTCCGATAGCTTGGATCAATGGGCACTAAAGGAGTGATCTCTCGTATATACTACTTTGGATCAACATGGATACGTTTAAAACACCTGAACATATCTAAAATGATACTTATCTCATCTTGACATAATGTAGTATACATGAGTTCAGGGAATTTGTATCTAAATCACATATTAGAACATAATGTGTAATGGTTATGTATGAGCAAAGATGGAGAATATTGTAAACAAGAAAAGAATAAGAATACTCACTGTATATATATAAAAAGTTAGTTTTATACTCATTTTAGTTATATAAAAAAATGAGTGAAGCGCTGCATATTCAAGTAGATGCTACCATAATAAATCAAAAAGCAACCAACTTTTGTAGAACAGAGATTTTACTCATGTATCATACTTACAAATTCTAGTTCATATTTGCATAGTTTAGTTCATATTCATCTAAACTATAAACTAATTTTGTTATTAAAAAAACAACGAACAGACCGAAGTGGAACAGTGGGATTTATATATTTGCACTCATACTAGTATATGTATATATGAACAGAAGATAACTCATTTTACACATATGAACAGAAGACAATGTATTTTACATAGTAATTGAAAATGGAAAGTGGACCACTAACTTTGATCTGTATATAAAAAGAAGGATTAAACTTACTTTGGTTTCCTTTGCTTTCTGACGAAAAAGAAATTTGCAGTGCTACAGCCTGTACTTGCTTGCGTTAGAGGATAAGCTAATTTGCATACGGGATACGGTGCTTATAAAGATAGGGAAATATTCATTTTAAGGGAAAAAGTTAAATATTTAGGTTAACTTACCATCATTAAATAGATAAGAATGGTGAGGCATAATTATGAAAAAGATAGGATTGCTGAGATATGTTGAATTAGTAAAACCGACTAGTATCTTTCTTTAGCAAGTTAATAATTTCTCACTCTTTAAACAAATTTTATACACCCTTAACCATGTTATTGTCCTATCGCAATTTGGTCTCCGATTACAATTTTCTTGGAGGCGTTTTTCTCCAAATTTTATTTTATTCTTGCAATGATTTTTCTTTTTAGTAAAACATCACTTTTCAATTTTCAACAATTATAAAATATTTGTTTTATTTTCAAAAAAATTCCAAAACCTCACAATTATATAACTAACCAAATAGAGGGATGTTACATACTCTCCTTCTTAAGGAAATTACGTCCTCGCAATTTACTAGAAAGTACCTTAAGCTATTCATATATCAAATATGTCCTATAATTCAATAAAATTCTAACATCCATAACTCGATAAATATACGTACCTAAATGGTTTCAATTAACTCAGGATGTGAATTTCTAATATGCTCTTCAGTTTCCCAAGTGTAGTCTTTGGGATTATCTGACCATTGAACTTTGGCTAGTGGAGTTTGCTTGCTTCTTAACTATTTCACCTTTGAATCTACTATTTTTGCTGGCTCAACGGTGAATGCCAGGTTTGGTTCAATCCCTAGTTCTTCTAACCGTTATAATAATATCTGAATCCTGTAGACATTTCCTTAATTTGGATACGTGGAACATGTTATGAATTCCAGATAAATATGCTGGTAATTCAACTCGATAAGTAAGGTTTCCGATGCGTCCCATAATCGGATAAGGTCCAATATATCTTGGAGCTAATGTTCTAGCTTTTCCATATCTTACAATTCCTATGCTATCTGACGAAAAAGAATTTTGCAGTGCTACAGCCTATACTTGCTTGCATTAGAGGATAAGCTGATTTGGATACAAGTTGCAATGCTTATATAGATAGGGAAATATTCCTTTTAAGGAAAAAAGTTAAACATATAGGTTAACTTACTTACATCATCAAATAGATAAGATTGGGGAGGCATGATTATGAAAAAAATAGGATTGCTGAGATATGTTGAATTAATAGAACCAACTAGTATCTTTTTTTAGAAAGTTAATAATTTCTCACTCTTTGAAAAAAAATTATACACCCTTAACCATATTATTGCCCTACTATAATTTGATCTCCGATTACAATTTTGTTTGAGGTGTTTTGCTCCAAATTTTATTTTATTCTTGCAACGATTTTTCTTTTTAATGAAACATCACTTTTCAATTTTCAACAATTATAAAATATTGGTTTTATTTTCAAAATAATTCCAAAACTTCACAATTATATAACTAATCAAATAGGGGGATGTTACATACAGGAAATATAGCAACTTTTCCATTACGATCAACACAGCGGAATCAGAAGAAAAGAGAACTCTAAAAAGCTATCATGCCTCCTGCATGTCTTCGGAAGATTTTTCATCTTAAAAGGTACCTGAAAATCTCAACTCTCAAACAACTCAAAACCAATTGAGGACACAAGAGTTTAAGAGAAAAACATAAACTTTGAGTCAGACATAAAGCCTAGTATGAATAATAACCTGCCATCTCAAATCATTTATCTAGCGAGGCCACACCACTTAGAGGAACAGGTTTCCCCTCACTAGTATCTCAAAACCTTTATAAAACCATATACCGTGCTCCTGCATCTGCAACGGTTAAAACAATTCAAAATAGTATAATATAATGATATGCAAAACAAATGAAGTAATTCTGGATTACCCATCTCCATTCATTTTAGACTACCTGTCCCAATTATAGTTTCTAGGATTACCATTAACCTGTTAGTTTTCATAGGCTAACTATGAACCTATTGGCCCTTGCCAGTATCATACATTTTCGTGTAAACCTATTGGCCCCTGCTAATGTCTTTCTTTCATATTTTAGCATCCTATATTCTAGTATTCATGACCTCCTGGATGCAATTCTACTCATTCAGGAGTTTATTCAATTTATATTCACTACTGGGTTAATCTAACTGGTTCTCCTACCCTTTATCCTCAAAAATGCAGTTATGGGTCCATTATAAAGTGAATATATTCATATTAGAAGAAGCAATGTAACAACATAGCAATACCACTTCTGTGGGTTTAATTTATCAAAGATAGCTTTTTCTTAAAACCATTATAAAAACGCCTTTAATATAGCCATGAGTTTTTCCTTTAAAAAAAAGAGTTTGGGTTATAAAATCTTTCGATACCTTTGAAACCAAGCTTTCGACTTCATAGGATAGCCTCCTTCGAAAGCCTTAAAATTATATCTTTAAATTAGGCTCTTGCCTTTTAATACTTTAAAATCTACCTTTCGAAACCTTTCAAATACATTAAAGTATTAATATTTAACCTTCAAAAGCTTAGCTTCGAAACCAGTTGAAAGTACCCCTTTCAACACCATTGGAAGTAACCCTTCCAAAATCATCGAAAGTACCCCTTTCGAAAGCATTGGGTTTATACTGAAAACATTATTTGGGTCAAAGTGAATATAGTCGAAAGCATCTGTTTCAAAACCATCCTTTATCATATAAAAATATCGAGGAAAACTTGATGGCGTCGGAACCATCTGTTTCGAAAACATAAAACATTTGGTTGAACATTAGAAGGCTGGTGTCGAAACCCCTAACCCCATTCGAAACCATCACATGAACTTATAAAACAAAACACCTTTCGACAGCATTGATATCTTCGATACCATCGGAAGGTTATAAAACAAGAGCACGATATCGACTAGGTCAGAACCCCTTCTTATAAAACATTCTTTCATAAGTAAGTAACCCAACTAAAAGCAATTATAAGTTAATGGCAACCCTTTCGAAACCATCTGCTTCGACTCTGTCGTAGGCTAAAACAAAACAAAGGTAGGCGCTTTTCTTTTGAAAACAAACCAAGGTTTCGACCCCTTCAGAAGTTATGCTTTCAACATCTTAGCTTTCTCCTATCTCCAATCCACTAAGTACCGTCATGATGATATCTTGTGTGCTGGTTTCGACATAGTTGGTTTCAACAAGGATGAAGGCGGAAGCTACTGTATCGAAAGGTGCTTTCCTAAGTAGACAAAGCCACTTTTCTGAATAAATCAGGTTTAAATTCTTGTTTAAGTAAACTTTTCTATAACTAACTTACCACGTGTCAATACCAGATTGGTTGCCTTAACATTTTCAAATTCTTTTTCAAAGATAACTGCTGCTAATCTAGATCTAAACCATGGTTTAGTTAATTGTAACATCCCTATTTTTTGTTCAACATTATTCAGGTTATTTAATTGGATAAATTAAATAAAATAATATGAATAATTAGGGAGATGAGATCAATAAATCCAATGGACATGTCTTAATGAATGAACTAAAATAAGACTTGACTAAATTAAGAAGAAGGAATTTCCTAAGGGGTAAACTAGGAAATGGTGCTACGTTTCATACTATAAATCTCTTCATCCACCTTAATAAACTTTAACTTTCTCATTCATAACTCCTCGCCTATATTTCGGCCAACCACTAAAAGCTCAAGGAATAATAATAAATTAAAAATAAAGCTAAGGAATTAAAGCTAGGAAATTATCTCATTCCAATTAATTAATCAAGGTGAATAATAGTGTAAATCATCTCATTTTTACTTGTTTTGCTTCGGTTATAGATAGTAACTAAATGTATTTTGCTGTGCTGATAATGTTTGGATCTAATAATCATTGTATGGATAGAATAATGATTTATGGTGATTTATTGGGATTTTTATGGAATTAAAATGATGTGTTTTAGAGTTAAACCTTAGTAAACGACCTCCATATGGCTTGATTTTTGGATATGTTGTGTAAAACGTAATTTTGGAGATGTGTTCTTAATTTCATAATTTTTGGAATTAATAGGAATACATTATGAATTTCCAAAGTTGAAAAAGACATTTATTTCTGGTTTTAAGTATTAAAAATAATAAAATATTGAATCATGCCCCAAATTTTTTATATGATGAAGAAAATGTTATTTCATATTTTTGGTAAACTTTTGAGATGTTTCCCAAGTGATTTCGATTTATTATGAATTTTCTAAGCTAAAAGACATAATAATTATATTAAAATAATAATATAATTAATTATTTTGAAAATAATTTTGGAAATTATAAATCTGATTTATAGGAGATTTTCTACAAATAAATTGCTAAAATATGTCTTAAACCAAGTGAAATTTGACGAAGAATTGTTAAAGTATGTTATTAACCAATAGGAATTTGACAAAGAATAAGTGTGACCGTTTTCGAGTTATTTATGACTTTGCCACTGAACCTTCCAACCTTGTCGGAAGTAGTCTTTCGTCATAGAACCTTCAATCACATTTCTGCACCTTTCTCTAGCATTTTTATGAACCTTCCAACCTTGTCGGAAGCAACCTTTCGTCATAGAACCTTCCATGGCATTTTTGAACTATTCCGACCTTGTCGGAAACAGCCTTCGTCATAGAACATTCCGTAGCATTTCTGCATCTTTCTGCAGCGTTTTTGATGAACCTTTCATCTTTATCGAAAGCATCTTCTGACCTTGTCGGAAGCTACCTTTCGACAGCAGTTGTAAACGTTGCAGAAGCCCTTTTGTAGCAGTTTTCTTCAGCTTTATTTGTAAACTTCAAAGGCAAAACTTTCTAACTGTAAGTTCATTTTTCTGTTGTGACCACTCTACCGAAAGGGAAACCATCATTTAAACATAATGGAATAGATTAGAGACCTTAATTCTACGCCTATCAAAGGTTATGGCTAAAACAATGTTTTATATTTTCGAAGGGGGTTGTTTTCTTTGCTTTCGAATATGTTTGCTTGGTTTCTTTGCCTTTGAAGGATATACTTTCAAAGGGGTTGTAAATTGTTTTCTTTTGACCAAATTTTATATTTTCGAATAGTAGAATTTGAAGTATTATAAGGCAGGAGCCTAATGTTTTAAGGGCTTTCGAAGGAGGTTATCCTATGAAGTCGAAAGCTAGGTTTCGAAGGTATCGAAAGGTTTTACGACCGAAACTCTATTTTTAAAGGAAAAACCATGGCTATATTAAAGAAGTTTTTATAATGGTCTAAGAAAAATCTATCTTTGATAAATTAAACCCACATGAGCGATATTGCTAAGTTGTTATATTGCTTCTTCTAATATGAACATATTCACTTTATAATGGACCCATAACTGTATTTTGGGAAAAGGGGTAGGAAAACCAGTTAGGTTAACCCAGTAGTGAATATAAATTGAATAAACTCCCCAATGAGCAAAATATAAAGGAAAGATACTGGCAAAGGCCGATAGGTTTCTAGGAAGCCTATGAAAAACTGTATGATATTAGCAGAGGCCAATAGGTTAATAGATAGCCCATGTAAAATAGGTGTAAATGAAGATGTCTGATAAATAGGTTCATAATTAGCCCACGAAAACTATGTGTAAATGAAGATGTCAAATAAATAGGTTCATAGTTAGCTTATTAAAACTATATGTAAATGAAGATGTCAGATGGACAGGTTCTTAGTAAGTCCATGAAAACTATATAATTGGATAGGGAGTCCTCAAATGTTTAACCAATCATTAGTTATCCCATGAAAACTAATAAGTTAATAGTAATCCTAGGAACTATAATTGAGACAGATAGTCGGAATAAATGGGGATGGGGGAATCTAGATTTGATTTTCTTGTTTTCATATCATCATAATATTTTGAAATACTATATTTCTAACCATTGTGGTTGCAGAAGCACAATATATGGTTTTATAAAGGTTTTAAGTTACTAGTGAGAGGAAAACCCATTCCGCTAAGCGTCGTGGTCTCACTAAATATCTATTTGGTTTGATATGATAGATTATTACTCATACTAAGCTTTAATGTCCGACTCGAAGTTTTTGCTTTCCCCTTAAACTCTCGGGTACTCAATCGATTTTTGAGTAGCTTAAGGTTTAGGGTTTTAAGGTTTTTCTTAGACGAATAAAGCTTTCGGAGGCGTGCAAGAGGAAGATAATTATTTAGAGTTTTCTTTTTCGCTGTGTATTTGGATGTAAAGGCAGATTTTTAAGCCTTACTATATACTCTGATCAACCAAAGGGGCATTTTCATATGTCGGTCTTGGCGTTTGGGTAATAATTATATTTTTGCTGAACGTGGTTAACATTTTGGGATTATGTAATGAACATGAAATGTATTGATTTGAATATGGAAATATATTTTGAATTTTTAAGTTTTTTCCATATTATTGTGATCTGTGTATCAATGTATCTAGCACCGCTGTAGTTGGTCGCTGAAGATTAATAACTATAGATGACTACAATATCCATAACCGTTGGTTTGGGGCCTCCAAGTAGGGGGATGTTACATTAATCAAATAAGCCCTTCCAATTTTTGCAAAGAAGTCCCTCTTCTAAAACATTTTATTTTGCATAGCAAATTACTATGGAGAAATCCCCAAAAATTCCAGAAATACACTTTAATCATGTTATCTAACATACCAAAATTTCAGAGCCAAATTCTCAACATATTTTCCAAATAATTTATAAGCCTAAATATCCATATTTTCCTTTGAATATTCATAATAATCATTCTATAGCTTGAAAACTTCTCAAAATTGAAACCTAACTCCAAAATCATGTTTCTCATAATATAAAATTTTCCCATGGCATTTATACAACATTACATCTCTGTTTTGACCTAAAATAATACAAAACTCTTTTAAACAACCTTGTTTAAATCAAAATCATGAATCAAGCATATCATCAGCTAATATATCAGTAAAAAAAATTTATCCCTTAAATCCGAAAATATACAATTCAAAGTAAATTAGAGATGAAATTATTATTCACCTTGATTTAGGTAAAGGAATTAAGATTGATTTCCCCTAAGTTTGAATTTCTATTTTTTAATTTGGTTTCTCTTCCTCTTAAAGGCTGGCCGTTCCTTTCTCTTGCATTTTTAGATTTTAAAATGACATGAATGGGAAGAAAATAGTGGGAATGAAAATATATAAGGGAAGGTTATGGACGACAATTTCCAATAATACCCTTATGTGACTTAATTAACCAAAACCCATTCTTAAGCACATTTGTTAGGTTATTAGGCACGACCTCCATTTAATTAATTCAAGTCTCAATCCTCTTATCGCTTAACATTTACGTTATTCTATTTAATTTATCTAAGTAAATCTCTTGAATAATGTTATCAAAAATTAGGGGTGTTATAGTTCGCTTCGCTGTTGACTCCGGAGCCTCCTTATTGCTACTTTGCTATCGTTTCTAGTTTTTTTAGCCACCGTTGAACAAACCCTAACTCCATACTTCCTACTTGGATCGCCATCGATCCATTTCTTAGATCGCTAAATTGATAATTTCAACCATCTTTGCCTTTTTATTATTAAGGTAGGTTGGCTAATTACGACGTTCGTTTATCGATATGGCGATGGAGTTGTATTCGTGGTGTTAGTCGTGAGGAGTCCGAATCGATTGTGGCTTAATGGAGGAAGATAGTAAATTAAGTCTTGTGTTCCTCCCATAATGACATTCGAGCCTTGCCCATGTGCTTGACATGTTTTGCTGTTTTTGTCCATTGAGTCAGAATTGACTTGTGCCATGTCCCAAAGCTGATATCACAGGACACATTGTGAATCGGTCTCATCCTTCTGGAGATTCAGATTGATTTTGCTTTCTTTTGCATGCATGCTGTGCCTATGTTGGAAGGGACTTTCCATGTCATTTTGGACAATGAATCCATTATCGATCGTTGATCGGTAACGGGTAAGTGTAAGAGAAGTAATTTCAAAAACAAAATGGTACGAGAAGTCCTTTTACCTCTTCGCTGCGAGCGTAATATCTACACGGGGTAGAGCATTTGTAGTGTTTAGGACACCAAGCCCACCACTGATAGATAACACATCACACTTGCCTCGGTCCATACTTGGAGCCCGAAACATTAGTGCGAGCTGATATTCTTTCAGAATTAAAGTATGGTACAGGGAGTTCTTATTTTAAGGTTGAATTACCTGACCATTTCGGATGTAAGTTCTGCTGTTTAGAATGAAGTGCCCGTCCTCTCGTCACAAGTTTAGTGGAGGAATTCCCACACTTTCAGAGGTTGAGTCGTCGTTTGTTACTCCTCCTTCTGCTTTACAGGCTGGGTATGGCCAACTAGTTCCAGTTGGTCCGATCATGGACCGAACTCCTCCTAATTTCAGAGTCCTCCTAAATTCACCGAAGATAGCTTCTATCATGATCTTTGCTAAAGTTTTACACAATATCTACCTGCAGAATGACATCCAGAAGGAAGATGTGCACCTCCCAGAGAAGGATGAGTTCACTCATATGCCGCCCCCGGGATATACCGCTTGTCATTGATATATGTACTTGAACAGAGCTATGCCCCTTTTAATGATTTCTTGAGAGAGACACTCTCGAACTTAAGGATTGCTCTATTTCAGATTCACCCCAACGGCTACGCCATCTTAACTTGTCTGCACGTCCTTTTCATGCGAACATTCAACCGTGCCTTGACCTTTGATGAGTTTAGATACTTTCTTTCATTCTAAAGAAGATATGAGTTTCCTTCCTTGGTTGTAATCGAGGCCTAGAGGAATCATAAAATTGTATTGCGACTATAGAGTAACTTGTCCCAATTCAAGACTCAATATTTCTTTATCACATATCCTGAGGGGTTTAACCGTCTTTGGACAACTGGGGCTAAGTTCCTTTTCTTTCTCCTTGAGTTTTGATGTGTCATTGTGAAATTTCTAACAAGTTGAATACTTCTTACAGTTATTCCGAGGCCGAACAGGGAATCGTCTCTCGATGGAATTTTCCAAACCCTAAAGGCTATCGATGCTAGAGGAAGATATGTTAAAGTCTTGTTGACTGATGAACACTTGCTTCGATACAGACTGCTATATCTGGGGAGATCCGTAGTTCCATTTGAGGTCCTGTCCTTTTCTCGATCCAGGGTATGCACTCAGCCTCCTTATCTTACAATTTTGAAGAGGGCGCTTTTCATTAACGGGAAGGGCCATCCAGCGAGTTGGTTGAAGAGACCCACGAGGGAAAAGGCGCCGCGGTCGAGGCCAGTAGCTCAGCTAGGATTCCCCTGATTCCAGAGGAAGAGGAATTTAATCAAAGGGAAGGCAAGGCCACGATGGACATAGATAAAGAGGAGGAAGAGATTGAAAGTAGTAGTGATTAGTCCACTTCTAGTGATGATTTCTATGTAGAATCCAATGATGGAGATTCTGAATCGTGTGATGAGGCTCTGGGGATAAGCCATGTTGTATCGAATTCTCTGCCTCCATACATGAGCGGTAAAGTTGGTGCCCCAGAGATCAGATGGCATTGGGATTCTTCGGGTAAAGACGTTGGCGTGGACTTTGGTGATTTGAGCAATGTTTACATAGATTTCAACACGCTCATGGAGGAAGACTTCAAATTCGAAGAGATGTCTCCTCATTCGAGCCGTATTGCGCTCGAAGTTAGCCTATTTCGGTCCACGATGCCTGCTTAAGCAGGTTAGTGACATCATTTTAGGCTCTCCTCCCAAACACATTACACATTTCACTAGGGTTACACTTACACATTTCACTAGGGTTACACTCACTTAGATACCATGAGAGGGCACAGTCTCTATGATGATTTCGAAGAATTCACCGACTCTCAGCGTTGGTCAGAGCGGTTTTTCAGTCGTCACCACCCCTATGAAATAAAGGAGGAAAATCAGAAAAGAAAGGATTTAGAGACCGAGGCTCGCCGTTGAGAAGAAAGGTGAAACGACCCGCAAACCCGTACCCAAAGTCGACACTGTTCTCCATCACTCAACTCAAGATGAACGGAAATACGAACCATTTGGGTTAAAGAAGAAAGAGGTAGAAGAAGGAAATAGAAACAACATTAGAATCTAACCATCGCAGCGGAATAAAATATAATAGATAATAATGATCTTTACACAAAAGCAAATCTGTTTATACATTACATCATCAGAGTACATATAACACTCAACTGGATAGTAATCATAACCTGTCCTTACAAAACTAAATACACGGCTAATCAACACAGCGGAATATTTACAACAAGTATGGAAGTACGTATCGCCATCCAGATCGTCTCCTAAGCTCCACAGCATCTTTCATGTAATCTATAATAATCGGTTTGACCCGAGCATTATAGTGAAATAACACCCGAGTCAGTCTGGAATACCAACATGAGAAAACCACACTCAAATTGATTATTAAAGTTTCAAAATCCTTTTGGAAACAAAAGAATCTCGTAAGACCATGCCACAAATAAACATGTCGGGTTTTTACCTTACGATAGCCAAAACTCTTTTCATTAAAATTCTCTGATATTATAATAGTGTCTATAGAAAGTAAAATAGAATCTAGCTGAAATGCTTGCATCTCACGTTTCAGCAATTGTTGGGCACAATCAAAACCGTACATGTGCATAGGGAAAATGGATTTCCAACTAATGACTAGGCACTGGGGTACCACCTGTCACAGTACGTGGCCTAGATCACCGTACCGAGGATTACTTCCAATCCTCTACAACACAAGACCGGGACTAACACTTACTGGATAATCCTGAGTAAGATCACCCTATGGTTGGGATCAACAACTGCATCACTAAGCCGAATAAAAGGGACATCTAGACAGGGATGACCTCACCCTAATGGGCGCTACCCACCTAGCCATGCTGCATAACCCCTGATTTTCAGTCATTCCCGGTTGTTGAGGCTCGAGGCTAAGCGTTACCTTTTAGAACATTTCACTTAGGATGCCCATCGTCCACCTGACGATGTTCCGAAAGCATTCATCCATACAAGTCTGTCCCGGATTCGAACGGAACCGAAGGCACTACTCCTACTACATCCATTTTGGAATTTCCTCAGGATTAGTAGCGACTAGCCCTTGCACTTCACCGCTCCATCTTCGAATCCAAACTCGTCTTCCTCACGAAAATATGCAAACCGGACCGAAGTGGTTTTCAGGAAATCAATTCCGATCCCGGTCTCTTCGAAACGATCAGTGCATTGGCCAATATTGATAGTCGGTTATTTAACTATCAATTAACATTCACAAACAACCATCCAATATAAATAATTTCACCAAATTATTATTAATCTCAAAATATCTTCATAAGATATATTTCCGCTTTCAAACTTTTTTGAAAACAGTTTTCAAACCATCTTCCTCCCACGGAATACATTCCCAAATATTTTCTATTTCCACTGAAATCACCAAGTACAACACTTAAGATTTTAAAACAATTTAAATAACCATATTTCTGAATATACTGTAAAATATTTAAATTAAAACTACTTAAATACTTTATTTAAAAACATACTTTAAGAATATTTGAAATAAACTACTTTTAAAAATATAAAACTAGATTCTTTTCTTTTAAAACATAATTCCAAGTCACCTTTAAATAATTACTACTAAGATAAATTTGAAAAAGACTTACTTTAACATTTGAACATTTAAAAATAAGAAATTTTCTAAACATGCTTTTAACTTATACATAAAACTTGCTTTGAAAATGTAATTGGCTATTCAGGGAAATAAGCTTCCCTTCCACATCTTTTAAAAAAAATCACTATTTATTTCTAAACAAATTTACCCAATCCTTTAATAAATTCCCACCATGAATTTATTTTTCCAAATATCCACTGATATATTACTTCACTTTTATAAACCCAGTTTATAAATTCCAAAGTCTCACTTTTTTTTAAAATCCTAGTTTTAAACACTTAATCAATTTTCAAATTGATTTCCAAATTACTCCCATTTTGAAATAAATTCCTTTTCTTACTTGATTTTATTTCAAAACCCATAGACTTCAGATTTTATTTCTTAATTATGATTTAAAATCTTTTAACTGAAACACCAATTTCAGATTTCCAAAATTCCTTCTTAAATAAATTTAAACCTTGAATTTTAAAGTAGATTCTTTATTCCTTTAAATAATATCCCTTAAGTTTTACAATCCATTATTTTTCGTTTTATTCAAAATCTCTTTTTTCTATACTCGAAATTATTTATTAGAATTTTAATAAAATCGCTTTTATTCTTATCCAGTTCATTCTTAAATTTATTCAAATTCTCTATAATTATTTTACTTAAAAATTCACTCTTTTATTTTCTTTTCAAAAGTCCAATTCTATATATTTTGATAACTCAGTGTATCGAAATATATTTAAGCAAACCATAACATTCAATATTCCAATTATCAGTATAATTCATCATAGAATATCAAATATTCATAACATAGAATATTAAATAATCTAAATAATTTTGAGGAATCCAGTGGGATCCCTCCAACCTGTTTTCCTACGTCCACGGACGTTAGCACAATATAAAATACCAATTCCACTTCGAGGTGGAATATCGCGGTATATGAGATTAAATAACATCATCCGCTATTATGCGGCGCATAGGGTCTCATCTGCTATATAATGCGGGAAATCAATCACTCCAATACACACTATACACTACTATATATAGTGTATAACACATCAAATAAATTCAATCATTCAACCAATCATTTAAATTTAACCATTTAAATTTTAATAAAAATCCAGAAGAGTGAGATTAACTCACCTTTGGTTTTTATTTTTTTGCAATCCGACCCAAACCGGCTATTCCCTTCACGATTTTTGGACCTTGTACAAACATTATGCCGCTTATTATTATTTGAACTAATCGAAATTTTATTACCATTTATTAATTTAATTTAACTAATAATTTAATTTTAAACCAATTCCTTTAAATAAATTTTTAGTAACTAAAATAACTAAATAGGCTTATTAAACAATTTAATCACTATAATACATTTTTAAAATAAACTGGTAAGTGAAATTATGTATTTATGTATATCTATTTATTTGAAACTACATATATTCTTATAAAATAATCTATATAGATTTAAAAATCTATTTTTATGTAAACTCCTCACATTTAAAGTACCTACCTTTTTCCAAAACCTTATCTATAATTATATGTTTCTATTTATATCATACTTTCCTTTACTGTTAATTTTTTTTCTTTTCTTCCTTCCATGTTCAAAACTTTATATATATTTTCCAATTTTATAGTAAATTAAAATGACATATATATATCTTCCATTTCCTATTCCAGTAAATAACCAAACTAAAAAAAAGAGGTTACCTTACTGTAAAAAAAATGCAAATCCGCACACCCAATGACAAACTGCCGTCCTATCCACACACCAATTCCCTCTTCTCTGACATGAACGAGCTTCACGCGAGAGGAAATCCCTTACTTTTTCGATCGCGTCGACCTCCTTCAGCCTGACTAAACCCAAATCGCCCGATGCCCTCCCCATGCTCGCGGTTCGCCGCCAACGATGCAGAAACCCTAAATTTTGCGACCTCCTCTGCATCGAGCCCTTCCTTATGCTTGCGACTCAAATCGTGTCACCGTCGCCGCTATGCCGAAGCTTCAGCCGGCAACCCCTAGCCCTTGCGAGCTTTCCCCCACGCGGCCTTGTTCACGAGCTCAAGCTTGTCTTGGCTCCTCGATTTTGAAAAGAGGAAAGGGGAAAGTTGAACACGACTGATTCTGAGAGGAAAAATGGGGAGAGATATGTGATTTTATTTCCTTTGATTTGGAATGTGAAGCTTGCGTGCTTTTTTTTATAAAATTGAAATCGAACTGAAGGAAATGAAAGAAAGGACAAGGGAATGTCGTGTTTCTAAAAGGAAAGGAGATGGCTTCGGTTATATGCTAGGCTAAGGTTGACTTGACCCGTTATAATATTATTTAATTTTAAATATTCCATGTCGAACAATTAAAATTCCGACCTTCAATCGAGGCATGCCACTAGGCATTTATAATGTTATACATCTATTCTAAACACAATGGACAAGGTTTCAAATCCTAATTCGATCGTATGTAGAAGATAGCTTTTTAAACTCAATTATTAAATTGAATTTTCGATATAAATTTCAGCGCGTTTATATATGTCGTACGCTCACACAACAACTCCAAACACTACAAAAATTGAAACTCGATAATAATATAATATTACGGATCAAATGGAACTGGTTTCGTCGAATTCCGAGACCGTGCCTCGGAAGACTATTTTTAAATATCGCTTTAAACGATATATTTTAAATGCTGAACAAATCACCTTTAAATTCAATTTTAACACTTTTACTATCTTCGGTATTATCAATATAAATTTTACAAGCCTTCAAATTATTTTTAACAAGCTAAAAATCCCAGACTTCATATTTTACCCAATTTCCAATTGTTTAATTCAAAATTAAATTATCCAGTAAATGGTGATAATTGAAATTCAAGTTAAAATTACTCTTTTGAATATTTAAAACCAATTAAATATTCCTATTTTAAATATCCAAAATTCTGGGTCGTCACAAAAGGGAATGTGGCAGAGTATATAAAGGCGGATACGAAGAAAGAAGAATTTTGATGAAAGAGAAGAGCTGCCAAAAAATTTGAAATTTGATCGCGATTCCCATTCTTCAGAACAACATGCCTTCGCTCCGGCCCCTGCCTCGATTGGTTCTGAAATTCTACCTTCTCCTGTACGCATTCCATCTTTAGCTCAAGGTCCATCATCTCATATGGCTCTTGCCCCCAGTTCTTCATGCCCTCACCGGAGATTTGCCTATTTCCTTCCATCTGGTCTTCCATGCTTGAGGCAGCGCTCCCCTGGTGGTTCTTAAGGAGGTTAATTTTGATCGTAATCTTCATCCGGTTCGTAGAGATGCATATATGCCCCACCTCCAGGCAATCAAGAACGATTTAGAACAGGGCGAAGGGTGGGAAAAGTTATGCAAATAGTTTGCGAACATGAACCGTTACAACTATCAGGAAATCCTGTCCTTCGAATCAGAGAAAGATGTTTTTGAAAGAGCGTTAGCTGAAGCGATGCCAGAATCAAACAGCTAGAAGAGGAAAAAGATGCGGCGAATAACGTCGGCTTACTGCAGGGGCTAAAAGAGATGCATGCGAAGATCGAGATCGTCCTGAGAGACGAAATTAAAAAAATGTATGCTGAAAAGTTAAACTGAAAGCGGAACTTGAAGCCCGTGATACGATCGTTGAAGCCCAGAGGAAGACTATTTCCGACCACGACAAGATCGTAGAAGACCACAATAAGGTTATCGCTGAGTATGAAGACGTCGTGAAGTCACGCGATAAGGCAATCTCCAACCAGGCTAAAATGATTGCCACTCTTCAGGATTGATTATGCATCTTAGCTCCGATAAAACTCATTTCAAAGTCAAGAAGGCCACTGTTATGGTGGATTATTTGGAGCTTCAGAATACTTTCAAAAGAAAGATGGAGAAGATGGACGAGACCATCTTGAATTTCTATGTCGACTCTTTGCTGCTTCCGTGGAGCCTCGGCTAATTAGGCCCTAAATTCCCATGCACTCTCGATGTGGTTTGGGAGGAGATATCGATCTACTTTCATGATACTGGCGATGTCTATTTCGAGCGAGAGTTAGAGAATGCCTACCTCAATGAAGAATCACAGAAGGCATTGCTGGAGGGCTGGAAGATCTTGCGGATTGAAAGAGAGAAAAAAGCTACTGATGTTACGACGATAGCAACCACCAAAGCGCTTTCGAAGCGTTTTATTTCCAGTGTCGGTGAACCATCAAGGCAGCCCCATGATCCATCAACAAATCCTGGGCTTGAAGCTTCCACTCGGATTGTGAAGCCGTTGAAGGAGTGTGAAGGCGATGAATATGAAGTTGACATTCTCGGTCATTCTTTCGATGCAGGTAATCTACTTGGTTCTCTCGATTTTGAGAATTTTCATCTCAAGCCACAAGAGTATGACGAATTTAACGCTTTCATTTTTGATTATATAGGTCCGTCTTCCTTACCTGTCGATCTGCTGGCTTCCTCGATGCCTATTCCTATTGCTATCTCTACTGCTTCCGTGCTGTTTCTGTATCTGCTCCGGTCGCCGCGTCTGTGTCTGGCTCACAACCGAGGCAGGAATTAAAGAAGATTACCCACTGCATGGTTTTGGAGGACCCATCCGTGTCTTAGAGGGCGATTTCACGGCGGGCGAGGCTCAGGAGCAAGAATTTCCGATTAAGAAGCCATGCAAATCTTAAGAACAACTGGTTGCCATTAAAAAAGATAAGGTTGAAGCAATAAAGGCCTCTAAGAGCTCCCGCAGATCCCGGAAGCGTAAAGTGAAGGGAGAGTCTTTTGAAAAAGTTACAGAGCAAGAAGAGGACATCGACACCGAGGAGATCGTCGACATCACTGGCAGCAACACCACTCCCGGAGCAAAGCAAAAACTTCGAACCAAAGGCGGGAAGGGGAGTGGTGGAAAGAAGCGCTGAAAAGCTTGGATGGTATCTTATCCGGTTTTTATTCATTTTGCATTGTTTTGTTCAAGTGTAAAGTCTGCACCTAGTGTTTTTGTTATGCTGTCTGTACTTCTCCTTTTGTTTGCCAGTATTATGTGGGTACGACGCAACATTTTGACCTTGTACAGAAAAAAATTATAAGTAATGTACTGTTAATATTTTGAATGTACCTCTACTTATCTTCTCATATGTGTCGCGTGCACTTATGTCTATTTTGTCTAATTCCATTTCACTTTATCTAGTGCTGTGATTACTGTTAGAATTCTTTGTTTGGTGTAACATAACTTGTGAAATGTGAAATTTTTGTTTTTAAGCATAATGTTTTCATTTAAGTACTGGTGTATGCCCCTCAGTTCACAGGGTTGTTTACTTCAAACACTAGACATAGATTAGTGCATGTGCCCCCAATTCGATTCTTTTCCTTTTGAAAGTTTTGAAACTTATGTTTTTATATGACTCTGGAAAGTATATAAAACATGCGCATTTAAAATGTGCACGAAAATGTAAACTTAGTGTAGAACATACAGTTATGAGATTACTATTGGAAAATTCATAAGCATACCGTTATGAGATTAACTTGATGAATAATCTTTGCAATTTTTGGAAGTTAAAACACTTATTACTTCCCAAAAGCGTGAGTTGGTACTTATGAGTAGAGTATCATTTCTTCATATTTTTGCAATCTTCAAAGATGCACTTCATTGCCCTAGGCGTGCTCATCATATGAGTTATCTATAAGTAGTTAAATGTTATTCACGTTAAATGTAATAGATTATCGTGGGGTATCAACAATTGAAATTTTTTGCTTGTTTGTAGCATTCCAATTTTTTTGGAGTCGCGCCCGTTACTCCTGATGATGGGAGTGGGGTGATTTTCGAAATTTCTATGATAGATGAGTTTCTCGATATTGTTGGGGCAATTTCGATACTTAAAGCACTTCTCAATGTTGCCAATCTTCGGGCATGTGAGGAGTTTATGTTTTAAGAGCGTGGCTTCATAGCGTGGAGAGTTGGTGCGTGATTTATGGGATGCACGACTTTTTATGCTTCTATATGTTGCCTATCTTCAGGCAACGTGAGGAGTCTACGCTTTAAGAGTTAGTGCGCTGCTTATGAAGAGCATGGCTTTTGATACTTCTCTACGTTGCCTATCTTTGGGCAACACGAGGAGTTTGTGTTTTGTGGCTTATGAATTGGGTGGCTCTATCATTTGAGCCTTCCTAATGTTGCCGGGGAAACACTGCTTCTTATAAGGTGAGGATCAGATTCTGCCGATCCAACGGTTTGAGTCGATTTGCTTCCGTTAACTCGGTGGGTAAGTGGAGCATACTTGGGCATGATTCCGCTTTCTCAAGTAGCAATTGTATGGTTTTGAGTTGATTTGACCTCGTCGACTCCGCAGGTTACTATTAAGAACGTAATTTCATTGGTTCAAAAAGTGAATCAATTTTATTACTAGTAGTTGGGCAAGTTTTTGCCTATTTACAATGCCCCCGACATTCTGAGACAGCTTAGTTGCTGAAAAATAGAAGTACATAAGGTCGTTTTCATGTGAAGTAGCGATGCAACGATTCGCTGCTCCATGCTTTGGGAATTCGGACTCCATCGACGGTTGTCAATTTGAAAGTTCCATCTCTTATCTTTTGATTGATCACATGTAGATCTTCCCAATTGGGTTCGAAGGTTCCTGGCATAGGATAGATCCGTTTGTGGATGAGGTCTCCCACTTCAAAGGTTTGGTTGTGAACCTTAGAGTTGAAGTATCGTGCGACCCTTTTTTAGTGGGTAATAGTACTTCGTTTAGCTTCTTCCGTCCTTTCTTCAATCATATCCAGTGATTCGAATAGGAGCTGCTCATTTTGCTTCTGATCAAAGTTTTGCCTTCGATGAAAGGGGACTTCTAATTCGTTGAGAATCATTGCTTCTGAGCTATGTGTCAAGGCAAACGGAGTGTGTCCATTCGTCGCTTTGTGAGTTGTCCTATAAACCCATAGTGCGAGTGGAAGTTCATCAATCTAGTTTCCTTTTTCTTTAGTTAGTCGCTTTTTGATAGCGGACTTGATGATCTAGTTTATTGCTTCCATTTTCCCCATTTTCCTACAGATAGGCAATTGTGGAGAAGCTCTTCTCAATTCGAAAGCATTTACAGAAGTCTTTGCACTTAGCACTTTCGAACTGGGTCTCGTTATCGGTGATGATTTTTATGGCACACCAAACCTACAAATTATGTTTTTAGTAATAAAACTAACGATTTTCTTTATAGTAATGGTGGCCAGCTGTTTAGCTGTGGCCAATTCCATGAAATAGTCAACAATAACTATAGCTTATTTGGCTCCTCCTTTAGCTAGTGGCAATACACCAATCAAGTCAATTCCCCATATTGCGAATGGCCACGGGCTGACCATTTGTGTTAATTCTGTTGAGGGAGTTCTTTTAATATTTCCATGTCTTTGGCAACAACCACATCGCCTAGCATAGTGCTGCGTCGCGGTTTATTGTGTGCCCGAAATATCCATATCGGAGAACTTTCTTTGCAAGGGTCTGACCCCCGATGTGATCTCCGCATTCACCTTCGTGGACTTCCTTCATAATCCGTTGAGCTTCGTCGTCGGTCGCACATCTAAGAAGGGGTGTTGAGAATCCCCTTCGGTCGAATATTCCATTCTACATCATGAATCATGACGCCTTTCGGAGAAGCCTTTTCCATTGATTCCGGTCGGTTGGAAGGGCTCCTATAAGCAAGTAGCTCCTGACTGGCGTCACCTATGTTTTCAGTTTGGCGGTGGTCTCGAGAATCTAGTCGACGTCCATTTCGTCTATACTCGGGGCAGTCAAAGTCTCAACCGGGACCAGTTCCAATGATTGAGCTTCCCCGAAGCTTGCCAGCTTAGCTAAGTAATCCGCTTTGGTGTTTTCTCCCGCTGAATATGAGTTATGGTATAATGTTTAATGTCGCTCAACAACTCTTGTAGTTTAGACAGTACGGTGCAAGGTTCTCCGCTCGAGCCTGATACTCGCCTTTTACTTGGCAGACGACTAGCTGAGAGTCACTGTAGATGTGGATGGATTTTATTCTGAGTTCCTTCACAACTTTCAGCCTTGTTGTTAATGCTTCGTATTCTGCTTCATTATGTATTGCAAGAAATTCCAAGCATAAGGCACAGCAAATGGCTTGTCCTATAGGGTTTCAAGCATTACTCCCACCCCCGAATAGAGTTTGTTAGGTGCGCCATCAACAAAGAGTTTCCATTGCGTCTCTACTTCTGATGATGTTTATTCTTCGTCATCCTATATGGTAAACTCAATGATGAAATTGGCTAGTGCTTGCCCATTGATTGCTTTTTTGGATGGTAAGTAATATCATATTGGCTAAGTTCGATGTTCTACTTGAGAAGTCATCCGAAAGTTTCAAGTCGGTACAGTACTTATTTCAGAGGCTGATCGGTCAGTACTTTGATTAGATGCGCTTGGAAATACGGTCGTAGCTTCCTAGACGCGATCAGGAGGCAATATGCTCGCTTTTCCAGCTTTGGGTAATTTTTTCGACTTCGATGAACTGCTTGCTATTGTAGTATATGGGTTATTGGATTTTCTCCTCTTTGCGCACATGGGGCAGTGCTTAAAGCATGAGGTGAGACTGCTAGGTAAGTGAATAGGTTCTCTCTGTCCACTGACTTTGAGAGGATTGGTGAGGCTTCCATGTGTCTCAACAACCCTTCAAATGCAGTTTGACATGCCGCATTCCATTCGAATTTTTTTCCTTTCTTTAATGCATCAAAAAATGGTATGCACTTGTTGGTCGATTTTGAGATAAATCTCCTTAAAGTTGCGACCTTCCCATTCAAGCTTTGCAATTCTTTCTTATTCTTCGAGGCTCTGACATTTCGCAGGGACATTATTTGCTCTTGATTTGCTTCAATGCACTTGGCGCTTACGATGACGCCTAAGAATTTTCCGAAGGCTACTCCGAAGTTACATTTAAGTGGATTCAGTTTCATTCAATACTTTCGGAGTATTTCTAACATTTTAGCGAGAATATACAGGAGGTTGGCAACTGCTTGCGATTTGACTAACATGTCGTCCACGTAAACCTCCATGGTTTTCCCGATTTGGCGCTTGAACATGGTATTTACCACCCTTTGAAAGGTTGCCCCAACATTCTTTAAAACGAATGGCGTTCCCCTGTTGCAGTATAGTCCTAGATCGGTGATGAATCTTATGTTTTCTTGGTCAAGCTCATGCATCAAGATTTGGTTGTACTCGGACTATATACCAATGAATGATAGCAGCTCATGTCCCGTTGTTCCGTTGACAAGCTAGTCTATTCTGGACAGAGGGAAGCTATCTTTTAGGCAAGATTTGTTAAAGTCCGAGTAGTTGATATAGGTTCACCAATTCCCATTGGACTTTTTGACTAAGACCGGGTTAAATATCCATTCAGGATAAGGTGCATCATGATTAAAGCCGTTGGCCATTAACTTGTCTTACTCTTCTCTTAAAACCTTAGACCATTCAGGGCCCAGGCTCCATCTCTTTTGCTTTATTGGTGTGAACTTGGGGTCAATGTTGAGCACATGTCATGAGATTTTTTGTGATACCCCACACATATTAGAATGCGTCCATGCGAACACATCCAAGTTGGCATGAAGAAATTTAGCAAGTTCCAACTGCATCTTGTTCTCAAGGTGCGATCCGATTTCAAGACTTTTATTGGGTTGTCCATATCGATTGAGATAGACACCGTCAATTCTATCGATGCTGCCTTATCCTCCCCTGAACTCTTCTTTCTGGGGTCCAAATCTTTGTTGAATCGACTATGGTGCCCGAGCTAGGGGCGGCTCTATAGTTGCTATTCATAAGGTTCACGAATGTGGAGATTTCTCCCCACATCCTTCCCCTTTTCCCTTCTTCTCGATTCGTGTAATTCTGCAATGTAACATTACCTCATGGCGCATTGATCTCCTTTGACCACCCTGATTCCATTTACAGTTGGGAACTTCATTGTAAGGCACCATTGCGTCAAAGCGACTCTGAAATCAGCTAAGGCTTGTTGTCCCAAGAAGGTGTTATACGTATAAGTTCCATCCACAATTAGGAGGTCTGAACGAGGGTAACTCTTTGGTCACCCTCTCCAAAATCCATTGGCAAGTCAATTGTCCCTATGGGTTGTTTGGGTTAGCCAATGAACCCTTGGATTTTTGTTTGGCATGCAGAGACACTTTTCTTACCGATCTACATTTGGTCAAAGGTACGTTTGAAGAGTATATTCACAGAACTGTCGATGTCAAACAATACTCATTCGGAACACAACGGGTCCGATTCCTACCATCACCACCATCGGGTCGAGGGTAGGAGCTTCGATCTCTTTGGTATCTCGGTTTCTAAATACAATATCACCAGTCAAAGTTTTCTGTTACTTAGTTGGTCCCATCTTGTATTATGAGACATGATCCCTTCGGAGCGTGCTTTAATGAACTTGCATACCGCTCCATCTCTCCCTAACTTCTCTGTGCAGGATGTGGTCCTTCGGATATCGTACCGATATTGAATCTTTGGTCAGTTTGCTTTGATCCCTTTCACTAGTTTCGGCTTGGTTTCTTTGATTCCTAAGGGCTTGAGGAGCCATAGGCTGGTCCGGATTCTATGGTTTTCTTACGTATTATGGAGCTTGTTCTTCCAAATCAACTCTTCAATTAAGTTCTCTAGGTGGCGCCATTCGTTTGTATTGTGACCATGCGTCTCGTGGAAGCAGCAGAACTTCCTTGAGCGCTTATCTTGCTCGGTTGCTTCCTTCTTAGGGGGCTTTTTATATTCCTTGGTCCCTTGTGTCACAAAAAATATATTTTTCAAAGTTTCGTTTAGAGGGGTGTAATCTTCAGGGCTAAAGCCTTTAAAGCATTTATTGTTTCCATTTTTCTTGCTGGAATTTTGATTCTTCATTTTCTGAGTTCCATCTTTCCCCATGATTCCTTCGGCAGTATCGAAAGCATTCATACTTTGATTCATTGCCATATCACTATGTCTGATGTTCAATGGTTGCGTGCCAGTTGACTTCCTTTCAAGCTCCCGTGCCTCTTCCAATCTCAAGTGCTGACTTGCTTTGTGATTGAAATCCTTCATTGTAGTGGGTTGCGTCATTTTGATCCATTTTCCGAACTCAATTTCAAGATGAATGGCTTGAACTAAAGCCATGAAAACCATGTCCTCATTTGGATTGCTGACCTCTGTCACTGGAGTATTGAGCCGGTTCATGAAAGACTTTAGCGATTCGTTTCGTCTCTGGAATAATCCGAACATGGACATTACTTCTTTGGGTTGCACGTTATGGAGCCTAAATTGATTAAGCAATCTCGTAGCTAGTTGATCGAAAGTAGAGATGGATCTCGGTGGAAGCCTAGTAAACACTAGGAAGCGATCCCTTCTAAGAAAATGGGAAAACATCTGCACCGAATAGCTTTTGTAGCGTTTGCTCCATCCATGTACCGGCTATACCTTTATAAATGGGTTTTTGGGTCCTTCGTTCCATCATAGGATGAGATAGTTGGCATCATGAACTTTTTTGAATATCCCTCATTCGATATCTCATCAGTGACAGGAGCCCAACTTGATGCGGATCCCCACTCATCGTCTCTTCTATTTCTATTTTCGTTCATCAATCGCTTAACCATATCCATGATGAATGCCTCTGATATCCGGTAATCCTGGGGATGGCTGTCAGTTGCTGCACCAAGTGTTTGACTTTGTAAACAGTCTTGGCGAGTGTGCTGAAACCTAGTCTCTCCTGTCTTTGGGATAGCCACTCCCTTGGGATCCCGTCGGCTTGCGGATGTTCTAACTGGGGTAGTTCTAGCATTTTCTTCATTGTCAAACACATTAGCATTCTCTTCCAACTTATCATCATTAAATTGTTCTCCATTCTCTGAATGTGAGAGGTCAATGCCTATATCCTCTCGTGGGGTTTTCACCCCTTGGTTCAAGTTCAAAGTCGGTTTCCTTATGGCAAGCGGGTTATTTATATTCCTCTCTGCATTGATTCCATAGTCCCTGCTATCCCCCCTTTTCTGCAGCTACTTCCCGTTTCTCCTTTTTAGCCAGAAATGAAAGAATTTTCTTGCTCTATGGCAGCCGTGGGTACAACCATAGTTTTTGGAGCAGGGTTTGATAGTAAGGTTAGGAGAGCATTGAGCTTATCCATTAGAGCCTTCTAACTGTTCTCCATTTTCTAGTAGATCTCATCAACCATTTAATTCAACTCATCTCTTGCACTTCGCGCTGACTGGAAGATGCAGACACATGATCTCTTACATTGGCGCCATTTATCAGTTTATGGATGATTCATATATTCCAGAAGCAGTTCTTTTTCTTCCTAGAGCCATTAATTTCAATTAGTATATTTTTCAAGCAAAGGTTAAAGATCTAACTTCTGGATCCATATGATCCAAAGTTGATCGCTAGATCTGAACCTTAAGTTGAGATCTCACTGAAAGCACTAAAATGTTAACCCAAAAAATGGATCAATACCCTTGTTTGAGTGAGAAAGCACCAGCCCTATTCTTACAGGGAACAATATACGGAGAATAAATGTAAAAGAGCAGAAATAAAAAGAAGAGAAGAGAACTTCTACAGCGGTTCGACTATTAACGAAGCCTACGTCCACTTTATAGTTTTTATTATTATTGACTAATTGCTGTTACAAGTTGTATTTGATTATAAAGCTTTTGAATATCCTTAGCTAGATTGAATATTCAAGTTTGGAATACACTGGAGAACCACAATGAATTCCTTTGAAGATCATTGTGAGGGAGGTGAGGAGTGAAGAAAACTTCCAACAGAGTTTCAGCAACCAGCTCGAAGAAGATCTCGTTTGTGTTGCAGGTAAGATAGTATTTATAGAGATTGGAGCACTTTTGGGCTAGACCTGTTCACACCAACAACTCATAGATGATCACAGGAAGGTCCACTGGAGCTTGCCTCACGACCCAAGCCAAAACCATGGATCGCTAGCGATCCATAATTTTTGCTTGGGTGCAAGCCAACTCCTTTGTTTTTGCCCTTGCTTTGTCTTCTATGAATCACGATGACCTTACGTTAGTGCATGGGTCGCTAGCGATTCATAGTGTTTGCTCGAGTGCAAGCCAACTCCTTTGTTTTTGGACATTGGTGTCTGGAGCGACTTTGTTGTCTTATGTCGATGTGTTTCATGTAGTCTTATTGCATGCTGCCTTGTTTTGATTACGGTTTACTTGCTAGTTGCATTTGGCTACTGATTAGACTGAACAAATGCTTGTCTCTTGATCTAACTGACTTGAAATCTAGTCAAACTCAATCATTGCTTCTTAAATATGTGTATGGATCATGATGCAAGAGAATGGTTGAACCTTGAGCTAACCCCATGGATCACTAGTGATCCATATCCTTAGTAAGTTTTCTTGTTCTTTTTTCTTGGCTTCCTTCGGCTTGTTACTCTAGTTCAAATGGTTGACTTCTAGGCTATTCTGACTCGACCAAGTTACTTCGACTCCTCTAGGATCCAACTAGGTTAAAACCCTAGATAACATATACCTCTCCCCAAACTAGATATTCGTTTTCCTGCTTTCCTTTCTCCTACTTATCACTCAAGAATACCCGCTTACTTCTTTGAATTAAATCCAAAGCTTTAGGTCATGATAGATGATATGGTCAGATTTGTTGGACTCGAGAGGAGGAGAGTTTTGCATATGTGTAGGTGAAGGCGAGTGCAGCATTGATTATTAGAGCACCTATTTTCATTACTTTGAGATAGGCAAGGTGGTGGTTGAGCTAGGGCCACAGTGGGTCATGAAACGTGGGTTGAGCTAGGCAAGGTGGTAGTAAGGAATTTGGAGAAGAAGAAAGGTACTTAGTGGATTAATTAGTGATTTAATTATTTGAAGTAATCCAATTTATATTTAATTTGTATCTTATGCATAGAGGTCCAATTGTGACGTAGTCTTCATCGCTGCACTCATAGTGAGATTATCTACGACTTGGTGTAGAATTGGACTAGATTTGGACAATTGAGAAATTACGGTTCAAGTTAGCGGAATTATAACTCTGAATTTAAATTTCAGTATAAATCCCTAAAATTTATATATATTGAAAAATATTACCTTGAGGATGTCGAACAATATATGTAGATAATTGTTCCCTTATTTGATAGGATTAGTTTGAGTAATATTCGGGTTAATTAATTAAAGTCCCGTATGTATAAATATTGTGTTCTATTCGTGTTAAATGGAGATAGATAGGGTTGATATTTATTTATAACATGTTTATAAATCAATTAAACCCTAATTTGTAGTTATATTAATTATAGAAATATTATTATATATTTTGTTACTAATCGGAAGTAGGAAGTATGACTTTTAAAAATAAACTAGAATGCTAAGTTAATGGTTTGGGGAAGTCAATCTTATTTTGAAATGGCTTCGAAGTTTATTTGACCTTGCTAATTATTTATTATGGTATAATCCAATAACTAAATAACTAGTGAATTTTCATAAAGGAGACCGGAGAAGTTAATAAATTACAAAGAAGGTACTACATTAGTTAATATGGTTTGGATAATCTAATATAATATCATAGATATTTTCATAAAGTGATTTGTTAACTTTAGACCCTAAGAAATGGGTTATGACATTTATATATATGTATGTATATATATATGTATATATATACATATATATGTATATATACATGAGCAATATAATATCTAAAAACCTTTTTGTTGGCTAAACATAACTTTAATAAAAGAATTAAGTGATATTGAGCTATAATGCGATTGATAATCAAGTTTATGGGGGTTTCTTCCCCAGTTCTGGATGCGGGTTTGTGTGAAGTTTTAGCACAACTTCGAGGAATACTATAGGCTACACTGGGAAGTGGAATGAAAGGCGAAGCATGAGATCTAGATGTTAATGCTAAGTGGTTCATATAAGATCAAAAAGTTCGGTTATGGGATCAGTACGACGATTGGCCACATGCTCATGTACGACGAGCGTGTACGATTGAACGGAGTAAAACTATGTGTGCCCTGATGCCAAATCCCGAAGGTATGGATTTACTCTATTCAATGGTACATGCTCATCATACATGAGCGTGTGGCCAATACTAGTTTTGGCCTACATAGTTTTCTATGGCCAATCGTCGTACTGATCCCGCTTGGCCATACGTGGTATTGATCTTGTGTTAGTGATCATACATAGTTTTGGCCTTATATTAGTGACCGGACATGTCGTTAATCTTTCAACGTGACCATATGTGATGTTATATTTGATATGTATGTCATCTTGTTCCTTTGTGGTCCCGATAACATTTTACACAAGACACGGCTGTTGTTTACTTTCTGATATAGGCATATGCAAGTTATTTGAGAAATCCATGATGACTAGAAAGTAGGGATGATGAAAATTCTACTAAGGGTTCATAAATCGCCAAAGCCTATTTCATAGGGTACATTGTGATTCACAAAGGTTTCGGGTATTTAGAGTAGATTCTATATTACCAAAGCTTGCTTCAGTGGGTATGGTGAGGTCTACACAAGATCCATTACTGTGGATATGGCTTGGGATTGAAGGTACATGCCTGTACCGACTCTATTAATTATTGGCGCTAACTTTCAAGTATGTAGAGTAGGTTGCATATCCCCAAAGCTTGCTTCAGAAGGTACAATGAGATTTACTCAATACCCGTCAATTATGATATGGCTAAGAGTCTATGGTACAATTAGGTACAGACTCTATTTATCTTGAACCCTTGAAGGGTATCATTGGACCACGATTATACGTCCATAGCGGATTTCACCCATCGATAATGACGAGTATCAATTTGTACTCCTTGGTTGTATTCATTACTATGTTATGCGTATTATTAGTTGGTTGATGTTATTATTGTTACTATTTTTATTGTGTACTTCATGATAGACTTATCTTATGATTACCCTACCAATATATGTTGGATTACCTATATGGTGTCATACTCTTACGTAGTAGTCATATTACACCAGTTGTGCCGACTCGCTGATTAGAGGAGAAGAGTTTGTAATTACATGATTTACATCTTTTGGATAAGTTTGCTTTAGTTGTTTATGGAATATTCAGATTGCCTCTATGCCACGTTAGTGGAGAGGACCAGTTGTGCCCTAGTAGTTTCTTGTTTATTTGTATATATTTTTGATATACATTATTTGAAGATAATTCCAATCACACTAGGCTTTATATCTGACCTACTTTTTGTGTTTGTTTATTTTTTCATGACCACTCTTGGGTTCCTAATTGAGTATTTTGGGAGTCAGGTACTTTTAGGATACGCTTCAGGATGGTTGAAGCATTTTATGGAGACGATGTCGATACTTATATATACTTGATATTGTTGTAATACATGGTAGATATATTATTTCATACATAAGACTTGTTGTATCCAATTTTATATTTAGAGCTCTATATTATGGGGAGTTGATGTATTCCAATTTTCTGTATTGATATTCATTTATTAGTTATTTCTGCCAGTGAAGCCTCCCATATATCTATTATTATCCTATTTTTTCATATATATTCAGTATATTATATGTTATCATTCCATTGTAAAATTCTATCGATATGCCTTGGTATAGTGTTATTTTTAAATTTTCTTTCCCGACAGTCCATTTTTTATGGTATTTGGGAGTCAATGTTGCTAGTCGATGTTTATTCAGGATATTACGAAGGGATGCTATTACACTTGGTACTAAAGCCTTAGTTTAATGCTTAGGGCCAAGTAGGCCATCTTAGATTAAACACACTAGCAGAGGGTGATAGGTTGAGAGAGCATACTTGTATTCTTCTGTATAATACTGGATACACCACTTGTCTTTTGAACTTTGATTTTTGTTTTCTATTGTTATTTGCTAAGGTATCTTCGTTTGACCTATTAGTATGAGTAGGCGGGGTACATGAGCAACAATGGATATGTAGTCTGAGATGCCTAATTTTTCAGAGGTAATTTGTTATAGTATGGGATGTTCTTCCATCCATGAACATTTCCAGCCATTGCAGTGGGCGTCAGAGTTGGTGTGACTATAACAAATAACCTCTAAATGGGTCTAATTTTCGACCAAATAAAAACTAGTCAAACCTTAGGCCTATTCCAAAACTGGCTGTTAGTTGGTAAAATTTGATATAATGAACAATATACAAAGCTATATATGCTATTAGTATCTTACAACGAAAAGCATGAAATATAATATCAGAAAAAAGTACCCATTTTATATAAATCCAAATCTCAAAAACATAACATAACATCCCAATATCTAAGATATATTATCTCAAAACAACAACATCATGTCTGAAATGAGTACACCAAATTATATCAAAACATAAATGGATAGATAACTATCCTTGCCTCTGCCTTCAACCTCTCAATCAGCATCATCTCACCTAACATGTGAGGAATGGGTCAGAACAATAATGTCTAGTGAATGAAATCTCAAGTCTTACCGTAATAGTATCTAGGATGTATCATTTAAATACATAATATCTCTTACACATCCTAACTATATCCTACATGAAATACCTCCAACTTTAAGCTCGAAGGCGCTTCCAGTCCAACTCTATAACTTATCCTTAACTATAGTCGAAATGCCCTTCCCAGTTCCACTCAACCACTGTCAGTCATATCCTAACAAAAGTACCCGAGCCACTTAATACCTCTTTAATGAGAATTAAGCCAAATCTAGCCATTTAATACCTATTACCTAGGCAGGTCCCCGTCATTTAATACCTAAACCCAAGGCAGACCCCTCTTTGGTACTCCCTAATTAATATCATATGAAATCTTATCAGCTCACTTAATACTTCTTTATGGGAAAAGGTAGAACCTTCAATAGCCGATTAATACCTCCACCTTAAAGTAGACCCCTCCTGAGATTCCTCAATACCGCACCTAAATGATTGTCTCGACCATTTAATACCTCTTAAGTAGGAAGAAGGCAGACCTACAACAACCACTTAATACCCCTAACCCTGAAGCAAGTCCCATGCCTTATGACCAGTAACCCAAACTGTGAAGTCTCATATTAGTCTTACCATTCATAGGTACTAGTAGCCAGATTAGTTGAGCAGACTTACTACGCGTCCTCAATGTGTACTTATTATAGTCAATGTCTCACATTAGTCCGAAAGTCACACTACTGGTAGCCATATTAGCTGGGCAGACTTCTGTGTTATATTGACTGACATTGCGTCCCTATAACTTATTCATAATTCTATTCTCTAAATTACTACCATATATATTGTAATACCCCGTAAAAATCAATAATAAATAAATAAAATAAGTCAAATTAATTGAATAAGGTAAGACTAAAAATGGAAAATTTTCGAAAGTTAGAATTGAACCATGAAAGTTATGCCATTGCATTTTTATGACGATTTTCTAATTAATTACCATACATAATATGTTGAAAACAGAGTTCAAACGAAAAAGTTATGGATGTTTTTAGTTTTAAAATTTAAAATAATTTAAATAGAATTTAAAGTTAAATGATTAAATAATTCTCAAAGTTGAAAAGTATCGGTAATTAGGCTTGTGGGTTATGTAATGTTAAAATTAATGTTATAGTTAAAAAGTTATTCGGAATAAAATAAATCAATCAACGACATAATAATTAATAACCAAAATAAATGAACCGATCGAGTTAGGTTGGTTGACCGCTAGCAATTGACTGGTAGGGTAGGGGTGGTTGACCATGAGCAACTGACGATTAGGGTTTTATTTACACAGGGAAGTTTGGGATTTTATTAGTTTAAAACCAACTTAAATCCGACGGTTCTAGTGTATTCCAACAACTATGAATAAGAGCGCAATCTTTATTTTTTATTTTAGGAAACAAGTGAAGCTCTATCAGTCTCTTTTTTCAAAAATTCAAATCGGTTCTTTAGGGTCTCAGGTAATAGATTCTAGAGGTCTATTATTCTATTTCTAATTATATTCTCCTCCAATCCATTAATTTCTGAATCTAGTATATATATACAAATCTCTTATTGTATATATTTAATAGGAGAGATCCAAAAGATATTATTGAAGGCATGATAAATCCAAAAAGAGGAAGAGATAACGACCCATTGTAAGTGGAAATATTTGTCTTTATTATTTTAGTAATCGAATAGTGTAGTTTGGTTTGATATATGCCTTTGGGAATTTCGGTTTACGAAAACATCACATTAAAACCCTTAAAATTCCCCCAAAGAGAAATGTCAATCCTTAGATCGGAATCTCAATTGTTTTTATATATTACAATAATGGAATTTGTGTAGATTTTGTAGTTTCAATGTTATATCTTCTCTTTCACTTCTTATCTTTTTCTTTGGATCTGATTAAGAGTCTTTATTAGGAAAAGGTGTTTAAGATACGAATTCTTGCTCGTAGTTTGCACCGTTTATTTCGAAAATTTGAATAGAAATCCCCTTTGTCTAATTTCATTAAAAAGAAGTGGAATAGAGCGTAAAAGTATTTACATTATAAGTTTCTAATATCGATTTATTCCGCTGTTTTAGTATAAAATAAATTGGGTTTGGATTCTATTTTATACAAATCCGTTGAACAAATTATGGATATTGGATTTATGGTATATTTGTTGATTTGAAAATGGAACTTGTATAATTTTTGAAGATTTGACATTTAAACGCTAGTATAGAGCATAATCTCCCCATGCTTAGGAATTTATTTGGTGCGTATTTTTTTAATATAAATTAGCATAAATAACGCAAGATTATAACATATTAATGGCGTAGTTAATAGGCTGTTAATTATTATTGAATTCCCCTTAGGAAAGTAAGTAATTGTAAAGGCAAAATAAGATGTATTATTTTAAGGCTTAAATAATGAATACGTTGAGATGTGCGATTATATGAAAGAGTTATAAATTATGACTAAGTAATAGGGATGCGAGGTAAGTTAAAAGCACACAGAAGTCTGCCCAGCTAAGCTGGCTTCCACCAGTGCAACTTTAGGGCTGACGTGAGACATCGCCTATAATAAGTAACTATGGATGACTCAAAGTTAGTCCCAAATTCTATAGGGTAGTATGCCCAATAATTTGGCTACCAGTACCTATGAATAGTTTGGACCAATATGAGACGTTATTGTGGGGTACGAGTCATAATACAAAAGGACCTACTTCAAGGATTGAAGGTATTAAGTGAATTTGTGAGGGCCCCACTCTTCCCTATGTAAGAAGTAGTAAATGGTTGGGGTTATTGGTTAGGCATGGTAGAGGACCTCTCGAAATGGGACGACTTCGATATGAATATTAGGTGGCGAAGAGATTCTTTACAGTGTCAGCTAGATAAGTACCGATGAGGATTTCGCCTTGGGATATATATATTAAATGATGGGGACCTACCTTACGTAAGGTATTAAATGGCCAGAGTCCTCCTAGTTCCCATTAGAAAGGTATTCAGTAAATTGGGTACTATCTCTTATATTGATAGGACATTAATGATGGTAGATTGGGTTATTGAGTTGAAAGTGTAATGGTTCTAAAGTTGGAATTGGGAAAAACCTTAAGGCTTATAGTTAGGAAGACTTTGAATATAACTAACATACGAAAGACATATTCTTATTTAAATTATACTGCCTAAGTACTATTATAGTAAGTCTCAAGTTTTGTATTCACCAAACACATGTTGTTATGGCTTCCTTTACAATACATGCTAAGAAAGGCGTTGCTGAAGGTGAAAGTGGGGAGGAAACTTGTGTTAGTTTATCTATTTATCTACTTATGTTATTTTCTGATGTACCCATTAAAGAATAATGATGTCTTTTGAGAATGTTGTACTACAAATATGTAATGGTAATACTAGTATTATGTTATGGATTTTATGACATTTGGATTTTTAACGAAACATGTACAATTTCTATTATTATATTTTATCCTTCCGTTGTGAGTTCTAAAACGTGTAGATAAATAGCTCTACATTGTTCTTTATACAAACCAACAACCAGCTTTGGAATGGGTCTAAGTTTCGATGGGCCTTTTCCCGGTTGGAATTTAGGTCCGTTTCGAGGTGGGTTATTACATATATCTCACTCTCATTTGCATACTAAGACTATATAAGGAGAACTCCATATTTCATCTTTAATTATGGACTAATTTCCATAATTATCCTTAACTTCCATTATAAGGGGTTTAATGCTAATTAATAACCTATTGCTACTTAATATATTACTAATTTTACGCTATAATATATATTTATATTTATGGAATAACTAATACATAAATATTCCTAAGCATGTGAATGATATTCCTATTCTAAAATTCATGCCTTATACTAATAGTTAAATGTCAAAACTTCCATGTACAAGTCAAACTCCATACAGTAACTTTCAAAATTGCTAATATTCTTAGCCAAACAAATAGACTTGCACACGTAAAATAGAATCATACACCAAATTTATTGTATATTAATATAGTAGAATCAATGCCTCTATTTTATGAAAACAAAATTTATAATTTAAATCTTTTATATTCTATTCAACTTTACATATACAAACTTGAAGTGAAAAAGGGATTCCTTTTTGTCTAAATTTTGGAAATAAGCAGTGCAAACTACGAATAAGAGAATTCATACTTTACATATCATTTCCTAATTTATTTTTCTCTCTTTTAGAACCATTTATCACATTATAAGAGAAGAGTTGAAGTGGAATAGAATATGAAATATTCAAATTACAATAACAAAACAAATTCTACTATTTTAATATAAAGTAGTTGAGATTCCAATAAACATAAGAATTGATATTTCATTTGGGGTAATTTGGGGTTTTTGTTTTCATGAATAAAATTCCCCAAAGCATAAAAAAAAATCCAAACTTCAACATAAAAATATTAAAGTGCGAAAAACTAAGATTTCCATATACTGAGAATTTGCTTACTTCTTTTTGGATTTGATCCACACATGCTCCTAATTTCTCCTTCAGGTTTCTTATTTTAAAATATACAACATTTGGATTGTATATAAATTTGATTCAGAATCAGGTACCATAAATTTCTTTCCACACTTCTAAAAATAAACCAATATTTATTTTTAGAACAAATTTGGACTTGAGTTTATATGTGATATTAGTATAATATTTCATAACTAATATTTGGAATAAAGTGTTTAAAATAGTTTATTTCAATTATTCCAAATATACATATATTTTTGAATAAGTAATTTGAAAATACCTTTTAAGGTATTCGGACTCGGAAAATTTTCGCTGGAAGTAAATAAATATTTGGAAATTTATTCCATGCGAGGAAAGTTATTTGAAATTTGTTTTCAAAGTATTAAAGTGTTGAAATATATCTTGCAAAGATATTTTGAAAGTAAATAATTGAGGGAAGTTATTTAAATCTTGGTGATTGTTGTGAATATTGTTTGATAGTTAAATAACCGACTATCAATATTGGCCTTTAAACGACGTTTGAATTTCGATGCGAACGGGGGTCGGATTCCAAATGGATATTCGAAAATCACATCGAACCTTTGTGTTGGATCTTTTATTTAAAAGATCAAAGTGGAAATTGTCGTGATTTAATTGAGATCTGAATGTAACACTTATTTTTAAAATAATCGCTCGTTATTTGAATTAGCCGGGAGAGGACTTTATGTCATATAACCCATTCCGAAAATTATACGATGAAATGGATAGCATTTGAAGACCGGTGGTGAAGGCCGGGTATTTTCAAAAGTGAAAGATTACCTGTCGAATGTCTCTACACCGAATGACCATGGGATAAAGATTTGATCAACCTTTATGATGGGGAGTCTGGACGTGGCTAGAAATTACCCGGATTTGCAAGGGCTTCTTTGAAGGGCCTTCGGTTCCATTTGATCCTGGAACGGACTTGTATGGATGTGTGTCTGACGTTAACTCTGAGATGTAAAGCTAGTTTCTATCAGATACATTTCTGTTGGTGGTAGAGAATTTATTCTCTTAGCTTAACACCCTTCTCTAAGACGTATGAGCTCAGAGGTTATGCAGTTGATGGTTACTAGTGATACATTCCCAATTTGGTAATGTGGCATACGAAGTGCTGCTGATCATTTGTTGATCGAAGCATGGATTTTGTGTAAAGCGTA
Organism: Allium cepa; assembly: GCA_030765085.1. Taxonomy (NCBI): domain Eukaryota; kingdom Viridiplantae; phylum Streptophyta; class Magnoliopsida; order Asparagales; family Amaryllidaceae; genus Allium; species Allium cepa. The sequence goes on along the minus strand of CM060935.1, from coordinate 672,963,597 downwards.
GCTTTGTGGACGAGACTTCGTCGGACCTCATGACCCGGGAATGGTCGAAACATGAAGGATGCAGCAAGGTTTTTTTGGAGGTAGCGCCCTCAAGGTATGTCCATTTCTTTCTGGAAAAAGGTGGTATCAGTGGTATCGGTTTTTATTGTTTAAGGAAGATGAGGTGGTTCTTGGGTTCGATGCGAGAAATTCCAAAATTGGCTCGGGTGAGTTCTCGGGGAAGTTTGTTGAGGGCTCGAGTGGTTTTAGAGATAACAGGTTTTGTTTAAAAATTTAAAAACCTGTTATTAAATAGAGATGCATACATAGAAATGCATTCAACAAACAACACACACACACACACACATATATATATATTTATTTATACACAGACATACATGCATATTAATATTTATACAAACAACTTTCATAACAGACTCCGAGTACAACATCAAAATCATCAGATAAAAATAGATTCAAGCCGTGGGGAGTCGGTTTACTTTTATCAAAAGAAAAATAAAAGAATTTAAAAGAAATTTTCAATGCTTTTTGGAAAATGAAACTATCATAAGGCCTCCCCGCATATATATAATGCAAGCGTATAATTGGAGGAGATTTCTCCTTATGATAGTCAAACATGCTTGATACGCGAAATTCTTTTTATATTATTATTAGTGCATAGTGCAGAAAACATTTGCAAGTAATATGGAAGAATGGAATTAGAAATTGAATATTAAATGCCTAAATCATTAACTTGGAAATACTAAGTGATTTTGAATTATAAAGAAGAAGAAGGCTGGTAGAGCTTCGCTAGCATTCCAAATAATTTGTAAATAAATTGAGGGAGCTAACCTCTTATTTATATTGGTTAGAAGACATTAGAAACGTCGAATTTAAGTTGGTTTAAAATAATGATATCTGGACCGTTCCTGGCTTAAAATAAATTTAGCTGCCGACCTCATAGCGGTTAGCCTTTCCTCCTTATGCAGTCGAATGATAGCGGCAGGCCGGCCCTACGAAGGCATTCGATTGATTTTAGTGTTTTTTTAATGCAATAATTATTTTCATATTAATTTATTTATTTCCCTATTTCATAATTTATGTTAACATTTATTTTAACGTCTCTTTAAACTCTAAGATTCCCATCAATGTCAAAATATTTATTAGAATCTTAAATTTCAAATGTTAACATTAATTTAAATTTAAATTTAGTTCGAATTATTTTAAATTTGAAAACATCAAAGTCAATAACTTTTCCATTTGAGCTCTTATTGTTAAATTTTCCATACGAAAGTTGATCTAAAAATTTCCATAAATGCAATAGTGTAACTTTCATAACCAAATTCTGACATTCATAAAATTTCCATTTCAGCCTTCTTATAATTAATTAATTTCTCATTTATTTTTTCAGGGTGCCACATTCTCCCTCTTAAAGAGGATTTCATCCCCGAAACCCATAAGGGACAGATTGTGTAACCAACCTCAACATCTATGTTATACAACTAAGTTGTTAACCCAAAGAATGGATCAACACCCTAGAGTGTGATGTGAAAACACCAGCCCTATTAGAAAAGAGCAAATATAATAGAAAAGTAATGGAAAAGTAAATAAACATAGAGAATTTTACAGTGGCTTAGCTGTTAACTAAGCCTACATCAACTTTATAACTTCGCTTATTAATTTGATCTTGATGGAATATGATTACAACGTGACTGAAAGAGAGTTAGTCAAAAGTATAGGGGCTAGATAGGTCCTAAGTCCTAGAAATTCCTATAGTAGCTACCTTGGTGACTGTGATGCAAAGGAGAGGGTCGAAGAATAGTTGGAGATCCCATGTAGTGTTAGAAGAATCTGGATCCGATCTAAGTTGCCATATGGATTGAATTTATAGTGGTAGTAGTCATATTAGGCCAAATGACGAGTTGAAGCAATGTCCAAAGGTCGACGTAGGTATATGTGCGAAATCGCAGGCCAATCTGGGTTTACCCTAGAAGTCAGTGCCGACTTCTCAAGTCGGTACCGACATTATGGTTCAACCGAGGTGGGTTAAATCTTCTTGTATCCTCCACGCTACTTGATTTTGAGATGTCCTATGCAATTTGTTTGGAATTTCGTTATTCTACCGTTCTGACTGCTAGCCCTTCAATCATGGTATTCAGTTGTTTAGAATACTTTGATATTTCTTAGGCACACATGAAATAGGTAAAGAAGAGCCTTTGAAACGTTTAAGTGAGAAATATATGAGTATGTGATTTCTCCACCGACCTCTCCAAGTCGGTATCAGATTCATGCTATTACTCCATGCACGTTGAGATTTCTTTGAGTTATTTCTATACATAATCTAAGTGTGCATGCAAGTTTTCAAGTTGTGTCGTCTTCGTCTTGACATTCGAGCTCCTATTGGTTTTTGGTTAGTTAAAACCCAATTAACATTTGCCCCTTAGAGTATGCTTTCGTTGAAATCAAAGTGTGCTCTGGAACGAGACAATTCCCAAATATTATCCCGTAAATCCTAGTCGATTATTTAAGTGCCATCCCGAGACATTGCTTTTTTTGGATTTAGTCGATCATTTTTTGTTCTCCGTCTACTTGAACTTGGATCAGAACTTCTTTTCTCTATTTTTTCTATATGATTTGGGTGTTGGAACTTGCAAGCAACTTCGTATCATAGAATAAGCTTAGTGTTGAGAGTCGGAATTGAGTTGCATAGAACATGAGATGTCGGTATTGAGTTCTCATGTCGGTATCGACATGAACACTTAAAGAAATTTCATCATTTCTCTTTCATAAACTAACACAAGCTTTCTTTTATTTTTCACTTTCTTATTTTGCTGTTTTGGCTTTCGTGTCTCAAACCTTACAACCGAGATCTCCCATTGCCGAGTTGACCTATTCCAATCTTCCACGCTGCCGACACTGCCTTAACCATCATCATTGATCGTCGTCGCTCTTCTATGCTAGTCACCTTCAACTGGCACCGCTTGCTCTCTAATTTCATCTTCAAGGATTCTCGACTATGAATTATCCAAAACCCTTGGCCAAGTTATCATTTGTCTCAATTACCAAGTGGGTGATGGTGTGCCTTGAGGCGATGATGAAGGAGGAGATGGCTGAGGACTTAGCTAATATCAATTTGGCAGAGAATAATCAAGTTGGGTGGTGGGGTTGCACATTTGAGGATAAGCTTGGGGTTTTCTTGGATTGAACACATGTGATTACTAAGAAAACTCAATTCCCTAGCTTTGGTTGTCTTGCTTATGAGATTGGTTGAGTCTCAACCATATAATAGATCTCATCGTGACTATTTGTTCTGAATTTCAATGTGCAAGGTTATTTCTCCATACCATCTTCCTACCACTACACTCTGGTGATCCTAAAAAGAAAACTTCCTATGTCTCTCCAGACAACGGATCTGCTATCGATTATCGATCAATAATGGGTAAATAGAAAAGTAACTTCAAAAGACATTGCGAATTGTTTTTCAAATAGAAGCAAGCTATCTACACCAAATAGTTTATTCGCGGTGTTCATGACAGTAGACCCATTTCATATAGTTAACATGCTGCATTTTCCCCGTTAACACTTAGAATTCGGTTGCTCGATACATAACATGCTGCATTTTCCCCGTTAACACTTAGAATTCGGTTGCTCGATACATGTGGACTTCCTTCAAATTTCAAGCGTTAGTCACACCGGTACTTCTCATTCTAAGTAAATTCACCTGACCATGTTGAAGGCCAAGCTCTCCTTTTTAGAATGACTCGCCAATCGTCTTATCAAAAATCTTGTGAATGACTATCAACTCTCTATGAGGGTGCTTCTACCACTACTCTGATTTCTCCATTTGTTCTCATTGAGACCAACCAACCTTCAACTTTTGGGTTTGAAAGTCATATAGTGCTAGTAGATCTCAGTGTTCCGCCCCAGTTGCCATCATAGCCAATTATAACTAACCCACCACCATTTTGAATGAAAAAATAATGTCTACTTGCAGCATGGAATTCCTGCTAAGGGTGTTCATTTATCGATATGAAACTAACTTTCACATCGTCCCCCTCCTATTTTCACAACTTGTAGCTCATACATGTGTCTCGACAGCACTGTCCCATCCTTCAACCCTTTATTGAGAGATTTCCTAGGAGAAATTAGGCTTGCACCACTTCATGTTCACCCGAATGGGTTTGCCTTATTGAGCTCACAAACATCTTGTTCATGCGACGATTTGAGCAGCCTCCACACTTCAGAGATCTCATGCTCAAATTCAAGAGGAGAAAAGATTGCCAGTCTTTTATTATTATCGAAACCTGGATTAGGTGCAAGGTGATTGGGAACCTTTATAATAAGCGTTCTATGTTCAAAACCAAATATTTCTTCACCCACTATCTGGTCAATCGCGTTTGGTCAAAAGTAAATGAGTTTTGTTCTATCAATCCTCTTTATAGTGACACTTCTTTACTCCAAACTTAAAGCGTATCCCTCAAAGATTTTCCAATAAGAGACAAGAGATCGGAGCATAAGAAGATGCTCGAATATCTATAGGGCATTAGGCTGAGCTAATGCTTTGTCAACTTCCTCTTGATGAATGAAAATATGTTAGAGGATGGCTTGCTTCCCCCGAAAAGAGTGGAGGACACTCCTCCATGGAGCGGCTTTAGGTCATGTACCCGTTCTATGCATCCAATCGTAGCACTAATAAGGGTCCTCAAGAGGAAGAGGAGAAAGGTGGATCAGGGAATGGACATGAATCCGGTGAAGATCACGAGGAGGAGGCTATTGAAATGGAAACCAACGAGCCTTTGGTAGACAACGAAGAAGGAGATGATGTTGAAACTCGAGCGGATGAGCCTGTGAAAGAGGGTGCCCCCAGTCATAAGGGCGATAATGGGAGAATGCCTACAATCTCGAAGGAGGATGAGATGGTCAAAAGAAGAAAAGGAAAGTGGGCTATGGTTGTGGAGGAAGGAGAGATCTCCGACGATGAGAACAATAGAGACCTTTAGGCCATTGAGGAAGGGAAAAGCAGATTCAGGGATGAATCATCTGGAATAAGCCCTGGACTTCCCAACCTTCCTTCTTCTTACCTTTGGGTTAATGAAACAATAAGTCCAGATCTCGGTACATCTCCTCCTCCCAAGCGACTAGCAATCGAGACCCAAATTTTTGTGGGAGATCAAGTTGCAGGGACTTCTTTTGAGCCTACATCAACTTTTGAATTCATGAAAGATGTTGCCATCCATGTGAATGGGCATGGAGACATCTCAATTACTAAAATGACAGAAGAAATCGGCTCACATACCGATATATCTTCCAAGGCTTTTATAACTAAAGACAGTAGCACTTTGACTTTAAAATCATGCCCAATCGGTTGTAAATCTTAAAGGAGGTTATTACCATTATACACTTCACTTTAGGATCATGAATATTCATCTTCGCATACACCTCGATTTATGTAATTCTGGTACATATACATTTTCCTTTGTTTCAAGTTTTGTTTAATGGGTTTTTGACCAAGAAGAAATCAATAGGAGATAAAACTTCAAGATGAAGATGAAACGACTTGAAATCTTGCATGCATAGTTAGATTAAGTATAAAAACAACTCAAGAGATCATAATGTGAATGGAGCAGTAGTGTGATGTTGGTACCGACTTAGAGAGGTCGGAGGAGACATCACATACTCCCATATTTCTCACTCAAACTTTGCAGAGGCTCTTCTTTACCTATTTCATGTGTGCCCAAGAAATATCAAAGGATTTTGAACAATTGAATACCAAGATTGATGGACTAGAAGTCCGAATGGTAGAATAAACCAAATGATGAAGGAACCATCACCAACATCAACCAAAGTACCAAATAAACCACATAGGAGATCTCAAAATCAAGTAACGTAGAGGATACAAGAAAATTCAACCCATCTAGGTTGAACCATAGATGATGGTACCGACTTGAGAAGTTGGCATTAACTTCTGAGTTAACCCAATTCGATTTGTGATTATTCATACACACCAAGGCTGACCTCTGGACTCTACTCCAACTCTTCATTTGGCCCAATACAACTGCTACCACAATAAATACAATCCATAGGGAAAATTAGATTGGATCCAGATTCTGCTAACACTACGTGGAATCTACATCTATTTTTCAACTCTCTTCTCTACATCACAGTCACCAAGGCAGCTACTATAGGCATTTCTAGGACTTAGAACTTGTCTAGCCCCTGTAGTTATGACTAACTCTCTTTTAGTTGCCTTGTAATCTTATTCTGTCATGATCAAAACAATTAGCAAAGTTATAAAGTGGACGTAGACAAAGTTAACAGCCAAACCATTATAAAATTCTCTATGTTTATTCACTACTTTTCTATTTTTTTGTTCTAGCGGGGTTGGTTCTTTCACATCACACTCTAGGGTGTTGATCTGTTTTTGGATTAACAAGTTCAATGGCACGTGACAGACACAGAGCACTTCACCGTAGCTCAAGGGACTATAGAAGAAGCACTTCTGACCCTCATCCTTATTGCTACAAAACGGAGGCAGAGAAATGAAGGAGAAAAGAGCATTAGCATAATGAAGCTCGCAGAACTGAGAAAGAATGCCTCGATGCTAAAGAAGAAAGAGTGAAGAGAAAGTGAGATCTCGAGGAGAGTCCTCTATGAGACTCACTAATACCCCTAGAGAGATTCCTCTGAGCGCCATAGAGCCACTACTTTTATTATTCCTTCACATTCCGAAGCTCAAACCGCTATTATCTAAGTCACTCCTTCATCACGAGCCATTACAGCTACTGTTGTCTCCGCTTCTTCTCAAAGCATCTCTATGCTTACGCTTCCGCCTGGTTTTCCCTGCCTCCAAGCTGCTTATCCATACTTATACTTGCATGGATTAAAATTCGAGCATGACATCAAAATGGTTATTATAGAAAGTGCAATGAAAAACTTGGAGGCAGTACAAAGTGATGTTGACTTGATTTTTGGATGGTAGCAATTGTGCAAACCTCTTTCTAAGATTGACAAAATCAACTTCACACAGTCTTGATTTTCCCAAGAAAGAGAGCGTAGAGCATGAAAAGGCAATCAAAAAACAGGATGCTTGCTTGATCAAAGTTACTAGGAAAGTGATCTTGCACTCAAACAGAAAGCGAGTGTAGACAGTTTGATGGAAAAGATAAAGCATGCTCTCACCAATGTAGAGATGGTGATGAGGAATAATTTTTGGGCTGCTCATTTTGAAACTATAAGCTATAACAAGCCGAAGAGAAAGCTGAAATTATAAAGGAGAAAACCAAGCCCTTTTTGGACAGGCATCCGAACTTGAATGCCTCCGCGAAGAAGTGAAAAAACAACATAAGGAAAACCAAGGACTGGATAGAAAGTTTGACATTCTATCATCTGATAAGCTTTTAAATGATATCGTGGTTGCTGTCTGCTGGAGCGAATTGACTGATCTCGGAAAATCCTAGGATTCCAAGAACGAGAAGAGGGCCTAAGAGAGGGAAGACCAAAACTAAGCTCTCCAACAATTCAAGGCAGGTGTGATTATGAGCAGGGATCTAAAGTGGTTATGAAACAATTTTCCTGCCACCCTTTCTAACATGTGGGAAGAAGTGTTGCACCGAGTTTGAGGCGACTATCCTAAGACTAAGTTACTAGTGTGGCACTTGAACACCGAATAGATAAATGTGCTTGCCATAGGGAAGGAAACTCTCCCTGAGGAGGATGCCAAGGCTACTGCTGCCCATACTGGCCTGAGCTCTTTGGGTCATCGTGAAGCGCCAGTCTTGCAGTCAGGGACACCAATGTTGATCACCCCTTCTTCGGCCACACTACATGAGCCTTCTGTCCCTATTTCGGCAATTGGGCAGTTCCCAACAACTTGAGAGTATAAGATTAATGTCATAACAAGGAGTCCCTTTGCCTCCAGCAGGTCGATCTCACTTCTGAATTTGTTACCGAGCTATAACATTCTCTATATGAACTCACAGGTCCACTCGACGTCCCATCTTTTCCTTCTGCTTCTCAAAGCACATGAATCGAAGCAATCTTCACCACCTTCACTACTGTTTCCATAAGTTCGAACTCCAACCATCCGCCTTCGGGTCTGGATCTGGTGCCCGACAGATCGTAGCATTGGAAGGGTTGGAGGACATTGCTATATCGCAAGAGAAGGATACTCAGATGGTTAGTGATACTGATCCAACCGGGGATAAGATGACGGCGAAGCGGATTTAAAAGGAAGAGAGAAGGAAAAGTTTAGAGCGAAGTAGATGCTGCAAAGACTAGGATCCTTCCATTTACTATCAGGATTAGTAAACCAAAATTTGCAGCCGAGTTGGTTGGTGGGTCCGCGGAAACTAACTCAAGCAAGGTGGTGGTGAAGAAGAAGAAGACCGCAACCCAGTCGAGTAAGTGTAGCAACGGTGGCAGTGAGAAGAAGTGATAGGCTCGAGCATTAGTGGAGCTGGGTTTTGGTGGTTCTTTTAGTTGGTATCTTTTGATTTTTTGAGTTTTTTCATACAAGTGTAGAGTCTGTACATTTGCTTTTTGGTGTCTAAACAGACCAAATTATGCAAGAACGACCTCCGTTGTTTGATATTGTACATGAAATGATATAAGCAATGAAAAGATTAATATTGCTACTGTAATCTCTTCTACGTACTTCTCTACATTCTATGTACCGTGCCTGTTTATATACCAATGTATGTGTGCATAATACGATTGCTCATCTCATAATTTCCATATTATACACCGATATACTGTGTGATATACGATATGTTTATTTACCATAATTCTATGCATGTAAATAGTGTAGTGTAACTTGCAGTTATTTAGTTTACTACTACTTAGCTCTGTTGGGGTTGCTAAAATCCTTGTTTGACATGATAGTACTATGTAGTAATCCTTATTGTGACCAAGTGTTGGTGTGTTCCCCTGCTCCATGGGGCTGCTTATCTTGAACACATATTATAGGACCAGGTACCTAAGGATACTCTTTGGTTGCCCTTAGTCAAAGATGTATTATAGCTCCTATCTCCAGGAACTTATAGTCTGAACGTTTGATTCCAAGCATCTTGTACTTTGGATATGGATGATTTCTTCCAAGTTCGGTATTGAAGTTCTATCCGCATATCAACGCATGTTTCTTAAGGCATATGGATAGCTCAAGCCCTTAGATTTTCTTCAATGTTGCCGATATCTAGGCAATGTTAAGTTTTCAGAGGTGGAGACTGGTTTCTATCAATCCTGCAACTGAGAAATTTCCTAATGTTGCTAGAGCAACATCAGTACTTAGGAGATTTTAACAAATTGACGATGTTACCGAGATATCATCGATGATTTAGAGCATACTTGAATGCGGTTCCATTGGTTCAAGTAGTAAAGGAACAAATGCTTACTTTGGATGTAGTTCCATCGGTCCATCAAGCGAAGGAATAGGGAGAACTTGAAAGAAATTACATTGGTTCAAGTGGAAAACTAATGGATTCTTACTTGGACGTGGTTACATTGGTCCAAGAAGCGGAGGAAATGGAGCATACTTGAATGCACTTCCCTTGGTTCAAGTGGCAAAAGAATAGGGGCATACTCGAACGTAGTTCAATTGGTTCGAGTAGCAAATGAAGGGGCATAATTGAGTGTGGTTCCACCGGCTCATGTAGTGAAGTGTGGCTTATGGATGCACATGGTAGTTTGTGCCTTTCTAACCTGCTGCGGCTATGTTAGTTCTCATAGGGTATGGATCTATTTTCCCCATCGATGTGGCAGTTTAAGCCAATTTTCTTCTGTCGATTTGTCGGGTTACTTATATGAACGCGGTTCCACTGGTTCAAGAAGCTAAATAGCTTTATTGATAAAACAGACAGAGGAAGGACAATCCCGCCTATTTACATTGCCTATAGTGTTCCAAGGTGGCTTATTTGCAAAAATACGAAATACATAGATAGATACTAAATAAAATAGTGCCGTAGTGAGTCACTGTTCCAAGCACGTGGAATCTGAATTATGTCGACCGTTGTTAGCTTGAAAGTTCCATCTCCAAGTTTTTAGCCGATCACATAGGGTCCTTTACAATTTGGTCTAAGTGCTCCTGTAGTGGGACAAATCCATTTCAGGACAAGATATCTCACTTTGAAGGTACGGTAGCAAACCGCAGAGTTGAAGTGTCCTGCTACCCTTTTCTAGCGAGCAACATTCCTTAATTCAGTTCCTCCTGCTTCTTATCAATTTGATTAAGCGATTCAAGTAGGAGATACTCATTCTCACTTTGGTTGAAGTGTCATCTTCGATGAGAGGGGACATTCAGTTTAACTAGAATCATCGCTTCCGAGCTATATGCTAAGGCAAAAGGTGAGTGCCCAATCACTAATTTGTGAGTAGTTCTGTAAGCCCATAGTGCAAGTGGAAGTTCATCAACCTAACTTCCTTTAGCTTTTGTTAGCTATTTCTTGGTGGTGGATTTTATGGTTTTGTTCACTACCTCAACTTACCCTTTGGCTTACGAGTGTGATACCATGGAGAAGCTCTTCTCGATCTAGAAAAGCTCATAAAAGTTCTTGAATTCGACACTCTTGGACTGAGTTCATTTTTTATGATGATTTTTGTGGTACTTTGAACCTGCAAATAATATTTTAAGTAATGAAGTTAATTACTTTCTTAGTAGTGTTGGTAGCCAGCGATTCCACTTCGGCCCACTTGGTGAAGCAATCAACTGCAACGATAACATATTTAGCTCCTTCTTTAGCTATTGGTAATACACCAATTAGGTTGATTCCCTAGATCATAAACGTCCATGAGCTGACCATTTGCATTAGCTCTATGGACAAGGTTCTCATAATTTTCGCAAGTCTCTAGCACTGATCGCAACATCTAGTATAGTCTACTGCATCTCGATTGACCGATGGCCTAAAATATCCATAACGGAGGACCTTCTTTGCTAGTTTCTGCCTCCGATGTATTCTCCACAGCTTGTTTCATGGACTTCCTAGAGGATCCTCTTGGCTTCGTTGCTGGTTACACATATGAGTAAGGGGAAGGAGATTTCCCTCCTGTAGAGCACTCCGCCTTGTAGTATGAATCATCGTGATTTCGAAGAAGCTTCTTTCACTCATTTCAATCTTTGGGGAGTATCCCTTTGAGCAGATAGCCTTTGATCGATGTCATCCACGATTCCTATTCTTAGGAAATTTGTAGAATCCAATCAACATCCATCTTATCAATCCTAGGAGCCGTCAGCGTCTCTATTGGAACCACCCTCATCGATTGTGCTTCTTCGAATTAGCTAGTTTAGCTAGATAATCTGCTTTCATATTCTGCTCTCTAGGAATAAAACTTATGGCATAGTATTCAATGTCTTTCAATAATTCTCATGCCTTCGATAGATAAAGGGAAAGGTTTGCCCACTTTGCCTGATATCCCCCTTTCGCCTGACAGACAATTAGCAGAGAGTCGTTGTAGATATGCACAGTCATTATTCATAGTTCCTTCACAATTAAGAAATATTTTCTTTGGATTAGTTCGGGATATGAGTCTTAATTTGTAAGTAATAGTAGTATTTCTTGAAATTTTTTACAAGTAAGAAGTATTTTCTTTGGATTAGTTTAGGAAATGAGTCTCGATTTGCTTTGTAATAATCAGAATAATCTTCTAAGTGACGATCAAATGATTTCATAGGCGAATGTTGTAGTGCACTTAGTAAATTATTCTCTTTATCATTGTATGATCGAAGCAAGTTCGAACTCGAAAGAGCCAAAAGAAAGTTGGTAATTGATATTTCTGTTAAACTATTTGTGAGAATATGTAGCAACATTGTTTCAAAATGGGGAATTTTAAAATAGAAATATTTTTATGATAACTAGTTCGAGTGACTCGAAAATAACTAAAAATAGGGAAGAAATGTGTTAGGATAGTAAACACTTCTTTTATGTATTACCCTTCTGGTAAAGGGATACAGGATACTATTTGTTAGTACCTAGTTCTTTAGTATCATTTTAGAGTTACTCATGCTATATATATTTTTTCTATTGTTAAAGTATACAGTATCATTTAAAAAAGGGTTTTGAAATAAAACTGGGTTTTTAGAACTAGAGCTTATTTAAAGGAAATGTATTCAAATAAAATGGATTGAACCAAATAGTAGTATATACACTCAGGATGCAGTGGGGTATTATTCGAGTTTGTGAAATTTAGGCTTACTCCACTTCGCACGTTTTATCGTCATTTTTATTTTCAATGCCTGCCTATATAAATAAAACTCAAACACTACTTCCTGGTGTCTATTTTTCTCTTCTTGGTACAAGTGAAAATCAAAGAAAATAAAACCACCCTCCTCATTTAAAAAACCATTTCCTAACAATCCATTAATTTTTAACAAGAACACCAAACATGAAAGTTGTTCATTTCCTCCTCTAATATTTTATAAAAACAGTTGCTTGTCATTTCATCGAGCAAGGTGGCCAAAATTATCCGATTTCAATAGTGGTTGAATGTGGTCATTTTTTCGATGATCGTGGAATGGCGAATGGAGAGTATGGATGGGTTCGTATGGTTCAATCAAGATTTTTAAAGCTGGTCTCATGATTTTAGGTGGTCAGAATCATCGTGGAAGATAAATGATCATTTTTGATCATCTATTTAATTCCGACAAAGTAGTGGTTGAAGGGATCTTTGGTCAGTGCTAGGAGGAGAGTTGGGACACGGCAAAGGCAATGGAGTTGGTAATGGGTGGTTCGGTGGACCACTGTGGTAGCATAGGTGTTTTTAGGGTTTCGATGGCCATGGGTTTGGGTGCTCGGTTTTTGATTTGCTGGTGGGGTTTGGACTGAGTTGGATGTAGGCTTGGTCGAGGGTGAGTAAGGAGGCAACGGTCCAAATGGTAGTGGTGGTGGGAATGGATGGCCGTGGTAGGGTGTTTGGCCAGTGGAAGGCTTCATTCTGTTTATTTATTACTGGAAACGATTTGAAAAGAAAAAGAGAGGCAACATAGAAGTGAATCGGGTTGGTTTTGATGGTGGCCTTGAGCATCGTAGTATGGTGTAAGAAAACAATTTATACTTCTATTTTTTCAATTTTATATTAATAAGGTATGTGACTTTAAAATGCATTTCTCATTCATATTTAATCCGTTTGACCCATGGATTTCTGTAGTTGACTCGTATTGATGAGTACAATATTTTAATATAATTTGTTAGTAGTTTAGGTAAAGTATAAATTTTTGATGAAATAATAGTGGTAGAATATAATTACGTTATTCAATAATAATGTGGTTAAATTAATTGTAGTTCATTGGTGATAACTATTTAGCCAAATAAAACACTATTCTGTTAAACTAAATTGAATAGATTATTTTGGACAAGTGCAGAATAAAATATTATTCTGCTTTAATTAAATTTAATAGATTATTGATCACATCGGTTTAGCAGAATAAATCTTCATTCTGCTATTATATTAATTTGGATATTTATTCATATACTAGTTAATTAATATGTGGATAAATTAATATTGGATAAGTGATGGATTAGCTAGTAGTAATGAATTGTTAATTTTTACATATATGATTGCTTATGTAAATACTTTTGATATGAATTAGATAGTGAACTAAAAATAAATGGTAACTTGCTTAAGTAACATAATGGTCGTAAGCCTCTTTCCAAATTTGAAAAGTTAGGATTTAAGTTAACTTAAATTTTATAACAATTTGAGGTTAAATGTTTAAAAATGATGTTTTAAAGTTAGTTATTAAATTTCTTGTTAATGATGTTTTAATTAAGTTATTCAAAAATATTATTAAGGATGTTTAAAATGTTTAATTATATTTTTAATGTTGTTTAAAGGGATTTAATTGCAATGTTAGTGTAATCATAAGTTTGTTAATTAATTTAATTTGGTTTTAAGTTAACTAATTGATCATATTAATAATGTTATAAAGTTAAATAATTATTTATTAATAATCTTTTAGGTTAATTAATTATTTTATTATGGATGTTTTAAAGTCAATTAATTATTTTATTACGATGTTTTAAAGTTAATTAATTTATTCTATTAATGTTGATTTAAAATTAGTTAACTATTTATTTACGATGTTTAAAGGTAATTAGTTAATTTAATAAAGGTATTTATGGATAACAATTTGTTTTATAATGGGATTTTACTTAACAAAAGGATTTATTAAAAGAAGATTTACAAATGATATTTTGTAAAGAATTTTTATAAAGGATTTTTGTAAATAGGAAGCAGTTTTATAAGTAGAGTTCAATAAATGATTTTTGATTTTTATAAAAGGATCTTTATCAATAAGTTTAGAGATTTATAAAAGAAGTTTTATAAATCAAATTTGATATTTATAAAAGAGTCTTGTAAATATGGAATGGGTTTATAAAAAGGGGAATTTTACGAAAGGAATGTGATTTGATTTTGATAAATAATCCTTCTTAATTATGGTGGAATGGAAACATTCTTTTCATACTTAACACCAAAGGATAGTGGTTTGGGTTTAGAGTAAGTAATGTTTTAAATGATATTTGTTTAGTCCTACTTAAATATGAATTTGGAAAAGAGGAAAACTCCCTTAAGGTTTGTTAATATAGTTATACCGTTGAGACAAGTATATGGTTATATTTTTTTAAGTATTGAATATATAATGGTTCGTCAATATACTTAAACCAGTAAGATAAGTACATAAATGTTTTTCTGAGTATTAAAGAGAGTATAAGGGTATTGTGAATATTATTTTTTAAGAAGGTATTTTGAATCAAATAATGGAAAGAGATCTTAATTAATGAAAAATTAGTTAATAAAGGCTTTGTGGATCCCATATGGAATTAAATCTTTGTTTTGATTGTTTGTTTGATATTTAAATAATCGACTATCAAATCTTGGCCAAAGTATAACACTAGAAATATCTAGGGAAAAACAGGATTATATAGCATAGTCATCTTCGATGGTGTTGTACTATGCGTATAAGTCTCATTTTGTTCTCCTAGGATAAATAATAAGGAACTCCGTCTACTTAGACGGTTGGGAGGTGATCTCCACTCTTATGTATTGTCAGATTATTTCCACAACAATCTGAGTTGAGTTTGCTGGAAATATTAATTTGGTTTTGGAATGACCGATATAGGGGTGTACTTATATAAGATGACTCGAAACCATAACCACTTTAGAAGAAAATACTTATTCGATGCTTCGAAAGAGGTTCAAATCTCATTTGAGATGATCGAAGATGGAGTTCTTTAAAGTGAAAGGGCTACTCGCTACTAGTCCTAAGGGTGGTCCCAAATTGGATGTAGTAGAAGTAGTGCCTTTAGTTTTTTCTTATCTTGAACAACTTATATGAACTAATATTGGCATTCCATTATGCTTAGCATTCCAAGTGGGATTTACTAAGAGAGAAAAATGGTAATTATGACCTTACAAGCCTCACAACCTAGTAATGAATAAAATAGGGGATATGCTTTTGAGTTATGTAGTTCCCTACCATCAGGAGAAGTCATTCCTTGATCTAGAATCTATATTTATAGATTTGGTATGCATGAGCACTGGAAGAGTGTGGCCACGACTGGTGCACATTGTTTAGTAGCCTTGATGTCCAGGGAATGATGTAATCTGGTATGCCATGTTAAAGTGGTAGCCGGCTGATTTGCAAGGGGTCCAGGTGAGACCATCGATATATTTTTCTAGAGGTGTGCTTTGACAAATTGTACCCCAGTTGTCATGTCATTGATGGAAATCAATATCTAATACATGCCTTTATGAACTTAGCTGTGCCGAACTATGTTGAAATATAAGATGCAAACATTTCAGCTATTTTATATATTTGTTTTCAACGCCTATACATTATTATATTAACACAAGATTTTTTATAAAATAGTTTGGTTATCGTAAGGTAACAACCTGTTCGTTTTTATGCACGACATGGTCTTACGAGATACCTTTATTTTTAACGGGTTTTTTCAGTATTAAGAATCCATTTGATTGTGTTTCCCATGCTGGTTTACCAGACTAGTCTGAACATTATTTTCCTATAATACTCGGGTAAGCCCGAGCAAATTTTTTAGATTTAACTGGATGTTTTGGAGCTTCAAGAGACAAGATGGATCCTACAAGACATATTCACGTATTTCTTTATTTCCGTTGCATTGTTGTTATTATTTATTTATCAGAAATTGTATGGACATAGTATTATAACTGTCTAGCCTGATGATAGGTTATTTTTTCTTTGACGATAGTATGTATATTAGTTCTCTTCTTTTTGTAAAAACCTGTTGTATATTATATATTACTCATCACATTGTGAGATTCAGTTCTGTCTTTTTCTTTCTTTCACCCTAATGATCTGCCTTTATGACATGGATTTTTGGCACGTTAAAACTATGGATGTATCAGTGTCGACTTCTGAGGGTCGAAAAGGCGGGTTATTATAGTTGATATCAGGGCAGAAGGTTAGGCGAGTACCTTGGCTTTGTGGGGGTAAACTCATTAAGAAATAAGGTAATAAAATGCCTTATCTTGAGTTGAGTGTATGAGAGCGCGTATTTGTAAGTGCTGTAAAAAAAAATTTATATTGTGTTGGTTGTTCTGTTGAGTGGTTTATGAATTCTTGTCGATGCGTCCGATCAACATTATCGATAGGGATTTCTAAACACTTAACAAGTCAAACTGATACCATATTGTTTTAAAATTGGTAATCGAAATAATATTTCCTTGAATAATAATTTTTTATATACAAAGGAATAATTTTCGAAAATTTGTACTAATTTATGATATGTTTGTTTGTTAGGAAATGATAATATTCAATTATTATCGTTTATTTTTTATTAGTCATGCTCGTCCAGTTTTGGGCATTGACTGTTATCTATTGATTTATCAATAGTTTTCCTTTTTAAAGCATGGGTTGGAGCAATCGGAATGGTGGAAACATTGAAAAGAACACCTAGTGGATTAAGTTTCATAATTTGATTATAAGGTGTTCGTGTTAATGTTGGGTTAAAATTAGGTTTTATTAAGAATGTTTATTAACAGAAAATTAGAATACTTTAGAATAAATGTTTGAGAAATGATTTTATAAAATTGATTTATAAAAAACAGGGTTTATGAATAAATGGATTTAAGTAGATAATTTGACTGATGCTTTTGAAAAATGATTTATAAGGTTTTGGGAAAAATAATAATAGTATTATTTAAAAGTATTTATGAATTAAAATATTTCTATTGGATTTTAAAAGGGATAGAAAGCACTGTACTCACTTTTGTCGCTAAAAATTATAATTCTGATAATAACTACAACATCATCTATGTTCATTTTCGATTTTCTAAGTGGAAAAATGCTACCTAGCAATTTGCTACAGAATTGTTTTGTAAAAGTAAAATTTGACTTAATCCCAAATGCGTCATTTGACTTAAAAAAGGAGATACGCAGATTATTATTTCAAATGATTTTTGGAGGAAGTAGCAATAGTATTTCTTAAAAGTTTTTACAACTAAGAAGTATTTTCTTTGGATGGTTCGAGAAATGAGTCTCGATTTGCTTTGTGATAATCAAAATAATCTTCTATGTGACGATCTGTTGTTTGCCTAGGTGAATGTTATAGTGCACTTAATAAATTATTCTCTTTATCATTATATGATCGGAGCAAGTTCGAATCCAAATGAACCCAAAGAAAGTTGGTAATCCATATTTTTGTTAAACTATTTATGAAAATATGTATATCATTATTTCAGAATGGGGAATTCTGAAATAGAAGAAATATTTTTATGATATCTAGTTTGAGGAACTCGAAAATTACTAAAAATAAGAAAGAGATGTGTTCGGATGGCAAACAGTTCTCTTAAGTATTACCCTTTTGGTAAGGGGATAAAGGATACTATTTGGTAGTGCCCAGTTGCTTAGTATCATTTTGGGGTTACTTAGGCTATATATATTTTTTATGATTAAAAAATATAGTATCATTTCAAAAAGGGTTTTGAAATAAAACCAGGAATTAGGTTCTTGAGTTTATTTAAGTGAAATATTTGAAAATAAAAGGGGTTGAACCAAATGTTGGTACATATACTCAGGATGCAGTGGTGGTATTATTCAAGTTTGTGGACTTAAGGTTGGTTTTATGGAAAGGTTTTCATAAATATTTATGGAAAGTAAAATAATTAAGTCTTAGGTTGGCCGGATTCCTTCTTAGTTTGATTTGGATTGAATTTCGAGGATGAAATTATTTTAAGTGAGGAAGAGTGTAACGACTAAATTTTTTTAAACATTTCAAATGGGAATACTTGATTATTTAAATATTCAAATTTATTTCAAATATGATAAATAATAAGGAAATTGATTTGATAAAATGACTTGATTTTTAATAACATATTTCTAAATGATTTTGTGGGATTTTTTCATAATTTTTATTTTGGAAAATATTTAAATTTTCATTTGACATATTTTACGGCAAATGTGGTATTTTTGAAATTTCACAGAATGAAACATCCAGTGTATTTTACTGTTGCTTTGTGATCATGTCGTATTTTTATGCACGTTCATTCTTCAATTTCTGTCATTCGCAGTCTGTATGCGAATGAAGCATTTTGTAGCGGGGTGCCCTGTTTGATAGTTGGTCAGCTTAGAAGCTTTGGGTTTTCTGGGTTATTGCACCATGCATTTCACCATAAAACCCTATTTATTTCACAACATTGCACTCCATATCTCACTTCATTCACATCACTTACTTCACCTCACTCACTTTGCTACCTTTTTTATTTTCAATTCCTGCCTATATGAATATAACTCAAACACTACTTCTTGAAATCCATTATTCTCTTCTCTGTACAAATGAAAATCAAAGAAAATAAAACCATCCTCCTCCTTCAAAAATCATTTCCTCTCAATCCATTAACTTTCAACCAAAACACCAAATATGAAAGTTGTTGATTTCCTCCTTTAGTATTTTCTAAAAATAGCTGCTCGTCGTTTTGTTAAGCAGGGTGGCTGAAACTGTTTCAGTAGGTGGTTGAACGCAGTCATTTTTTGATGATTGCAAAATGGAAAACAGAGAGTATAGATGAGTTTGTATGTTCGAGTCATGATTTTTAGAGTTGGTCTCGTTTGTTTAGGTGGTCGAAATCGTTGTGGGAAGACAAATGATCATTTTTTGATAATCTATTTAATTTTGAGAAACCGGTAGTCAAGGGGATCTCTAGTCGATGTTGGAAGGAGAGTTAGGACATGGCGGAGGCGATGGAGTTGGTTGCGGGTGGTCCGATAGACAACAGTCGTTGCGCGAGGTGGTTTTTGGGTTTATGGACATGAGTTTGGGTGCTCGGCTTTCGATTTACTGAAGGGCTTTTTGAGCATTGAGTTGGACATAAGCTTGGTCAAGGGTGCGCGAGGGAGCAACAGTCCAGATATTAGTGGTGGCGGTAGGAACGGGTGGCCGTGGTGAGGTGGTTGGGCAATGGAAGCGGCTTTGTTTTTATTTTGTTACCTAGCTCTCAATTTGAAAAAAGGAAGGAGGCTACATGAAAGCGGGTTGGATAGTTTTGATGGCGGTCTTGGGCCATGTAGTATGGGGTGAGAAAACAAATTATACTTTATTTGTGTAATTTTTATATTAATAAGGCGTGCTACTTTAAAAATGCATATCTCATTCATGTTTAATTCGTTTCAACTGTAGAATTTTATAGTAGACTTGTATTGATGAGAACAATGTTTTGTTATAATTTGTTGATAGTTTGGATAAAGTATAAATTTTTGATAAAATAATAGTGCTTGAATACAATCACATTATTTTGAATAATATATGGTTAAATTAATTATACTTCATTGGTGACGTCTATTTAGTCAAATAAACCACCATTTTATTGAATTAAATCGAATAGATTATTTTGGACATCTATTTAGCCGAATAAAACACCATTCTACTATAATGAAATTTAATAGATTATTTATGACATCAGTTTAGAAGAATAAATCCTTGTTTTGATATTATATTAATTTAGACATTTCTTCATATACCAGTTAATTAATATATGGATAAATTAATATTGGATAAGTAATGGATTAGCCACTGATAGTGAATTGTTGATATTATTTATATATATGCTTGCTTATGTAAAATACCAGTGACATGACTTGGACAGAGAATTTAAAATAAATGGTAGCTTGTTTAAGTGCCATAATAGTGCTAAGCCTCTTTCCAAATTTGAAAAGTTATAAATTTAAATGAACATAAATTTTATAATAATTTAAGGTTAAGTGTTTATAAATGATGTTTTAAAGTAAGTTAATTAAATTTCTTATTATTGATGTTTAAAGTAAGTTATTTAAAAATATTATTAAACATGTTTAAAAATTTTAATAATATTTTTATCGTTGTTTAAAAGGATTTAATTGTAATATTAATGTTATCATAAGTTTGTTAATTGACTTAATTTTGGTTTATGTTAATTAATTGATTATATTAAATATGTTATAAAGTTAACTAATTATTTTATTAATGATGTTTTAAATTAATAATTATTCTATTAAGGATGTTTTAAAATAAATAATTATTTTACTAGTGATGTTTTAAAGTTAATTTACTTATTGTATTAATGCGGATTTAAAACTAATTAATTATTTATTTATGATGTTTTAATTAGTTTAATAAAGGTATTCACAAATAACAATTTATTATATAAACGTATTTTACTTAATAAAATGATTTATTTCAAGGAGATTCACAAATGATATTTCGTGAAGGATTTTTATAAAGTAATTTTATAAATAGAATGGAGTTTTATAAGGAGAGTTTAATAAATGGTTTTTGAGTGTTATAAAAGAAGCTTTATAAATAATTATAGATATTTATAAAAGAAGTTTAATAAATTAAATTTGAGGTTTATAAAATGGTTTTGTAAATACGTAATGAGTTTATAAAAAGGGGAATTTTATGAAAGGAATGTGGTTTGATTTTGATAACTAATCCTTCTTAATTATGGTGGTACGGAAAATTTCTTTTCATACATAACATCGAAGGTTAGTGGTTTGGGTTTAGAGTAAGTAACGTTTTAAGTGTTATTTGTTTAGGCCCATTTAAATATGATTTTAGAAAAGTGGAAAACTCCCTTAAGTTTTGTAAATATACTTATACCATTGAGATAAGTATATGGTTATATTTTCTAAGTGTTGAAAATATAATAGTTCGTCAATATACTTTTACTAGTATTTTTCTAGCTATTAAAAGGAGTACAAGGGGTTTGTGAATTTTACCTTTTGAGAAGCTATTTTGAATTAAATAACTGAAAAAAATAATGAAAAATTAGCTAATAGTGGCTTAGTGGATCCCGCATGGAATTCAACTTTTGTTTTGATTATTTATTTAATGGTTAAATAACCGACCATCAAATCTTGGCCAAAGTACAGTTCTGGAAATATCTATAGGAAACATTGAGTTATATAGCATAGTCATCTTCAATAATGTTGTACAATGCGTATAAATATCGCTTCGTTCTCATATGACAAATGATAAGGAAATCTCAACTTAAATGGTTAGGAGTTGATCTCTGCTCTTATGTATTGTCTGGTTATTTCCAAAGGGAGGTTGAGTTTACTGGAATATTGATTTGGTTTCGAAACGACGGACAAGCGAGGGAGTGCGCTTATGTGAGATGACTCGAAATCGCAACCACTTCAAAACCATATACATAATTGATGCTTCGAAAAAGGTTCAAAACTTATTTGAGATGATCAAAGTTGGAGTTCTTTAAAGTGCAAGGGCCACTTGCTACTAATCCTAAGGGTGATTCCAAAATGGATGCAGTAGAAGTAGTGTCTTTTGTTTGTTCTTATCCTAAACAACTTGTATGAACTATTAATAGAATTGTATTGTGCCTGGAAGGCAGTATTAGCATTCCACGTGGGATTTGCTAATAGAGGAGAAAGGTAATCATGACCTCACAAGCCTCATAGCTCGGTAATGACTAAAACAGAGGATATGCTTCAGTGCTATATGGGTTGCTACAATTAGGAGTAGCCATTCCTTGATCTAGAATCAATATTTATGGATTTGGTATGCGTGCGCATGGGAAGAGTTGGGCTATGGCTGGTACACATTGTTTAGTAGCCTTGCTACCAAGAAATGATGTAATCCAGTATGCCATGTTAAAGGGGGCAACCGGCTCTGATGTGAAGGGAGTCCATGTGAGGCTCTCGGTACATTTTTCTAGAGGTGTACTATGGCAGGCGATACCCCAGTAGCTTTTTCATTGATGGAAATCCAATCTCCAATATGTGCCTTTATGAACTTAGTTGTGCCCAACTATGTTGAAATGCGAGATGCAAACATTTCAGCTAATTTATATATCTAATTTCAACCCGTAGATATTATTATAATATCATAAGATTTTCTATAAAATGGTTTGGTTATTATAAGGTAAAAATCCATTCGTGTTTATATGCGACATGGTCTTACGATACCTTTATTTTTAAAGGTTTTTTTAATATTAAGAATCCATTTGATTATGTTTCTTACGCTGTTTATCAAACCCATCCGATCGTTATTTTCTTGTAATGCTCAGGTCAGCCCAAGCATATTTTCTACATTTAGCTACATGCTTTGGATCTTCTAGAGACGAGATGGATTCTCTAATATGTATTCACATATTTCTTTACTTTTGCTGCATTGTTATTGTTCTATATTTATCAGTAATTGTAAGGACATCTGTTATAACTGTCCGGGCCGATGATAGATTATTTATGCTTTGATGATAGTATGTATGTTAAAGTTCTTTCCTTTTTGTAAAGACCTGTTATATATCATATATTACTCATTATGTCGTGAGATTCTATTCTGTTTTTTTTCTTTCACCCCAATGATCTGTCTTTGCAACACTTGGTCATTCAGCACATGAATACCGTTGATGTATTAGTGTCGACTTCTGAGGATTGAAAAGATAGGTTGTTATACCTCCACACATAAATAACACAAGAGTAGCATTCCTCCGGCTATGGACATCAATGAAAACATTCTCTTTTCTAGGGTATACTGTATATTAAAGTCATATGAAGCTATAAACTCCATCCACCTCTACCGTCTAAGATTCAAATCTTCTAGGAAAGTAGGAATTTAAGGGATATATTGTCGGTAAACAAGTCAAACCTCTCTCCCAAAAGATAGTGCCTCCACATCTTTAAGGCAAAGACGATGGCTGTGAATTCCAAGTCTTGATTGTTTATCTTCTCATGGTCCTTCAACTTTCTACTTACATAGGCTATCAATCTACCCTCTTGCATAAGAACAGCTCCAAATTCTGAACTACACATGTTAGTGTAAATAGTGAAAGACTTGTCGCATTCAGAATGGTGAATACAGGCGCACTAGTCAACAAATCCTTCAGCATCTCAAATGCTTTCGTGTATTTCTCATCCCATGCAAAAAGGTAGATTATTCTTGGTTAATCTAGTTAAAGAGTCTGCTATCTTTGCAAAATCCTTGATGAATTTCCTATAATAACCTGCCAACCCAAGAAAACTCCTAACTTCCATGGCATTCTTTGGAATCTTCCATCCTTGAATAGCTTCCACCTTCACGGAGTCTATGGATAAAACAATATGACCTAAATATCTCACCTCCTTCTTCCAAAAATGAAATTTTGAGTATTTAGCCTTTAGTTAGTGCCTTCTAAAAGTTCCTAGTAAATCCTTAGGTGATTTTCATGCTCACCTTCACTTTTAGAAATACTAGAATATCATCCACAAACGCCATGACAAACTTATTCAATTGCCAGTAAGGATTCTACTCATCAATTCTACAAAGTATGCTTGTTCATCTATCAACCCAAAACACATCACTTCCCATTCATATAGTTTAGCTAGAGTATGAAATGCGGTCTTCTATTTGTTATCCCATGCTATCCTCAATTGATGAAATCTAGTGGCTAAGTCCAATTGAAAAAAGATTTTAGCTACAAAAAATTGATCAAACAAATCATCTACTTTAGGCAGGGGATACCTAGTCTTCATGGCTATTTTATTGAGCTCTTAATAATCAATGCATAGCCTTTAAGGGTCATCTGCCTTCACATTAAAGATAACAGGTTCTCCCCATTCAGAAGTACTGCCGTGAATGAACCCTTTCTGCAATAGCCTTGAAATATGTTTATCCAACTCTCGCCTTTCTTTAGGGGCTATATGCCTTAATGGCAGAGCAACATATCTAGCGTCCTTCTCTAAATCGATCCTAAAATCGATCTCCTTAAAGGTAGAAGACCTGAGACTTCTTTAAAAATGGTAGAAAATACTCGGGGTACAGATAAGAGATCATCTTGTGATGGGCTAAGAGAATATAAATAGCCTAGCTTAGCCGAGTTTTAGGGTATACAATGAACATCTATACCTCGTCCCTTGCAACTCCTTAATCATATAATCCTCCTATCATAATCTAAGACAACCTTGTAGTAAGACAACCAATCCATCCCTAGGATATGTCCATACTCCTCAAAATCAAGAACATACGTGTTACATGTAAAATCAATGTTAAATATATCCATAACTAGGCCTTTACAAATTGAGGAAATGTGTGTCAATCCCTTAATAGGATTTGACATAACTATTGGGTCGGTGACAACTTAGGCTTTTAAACTAAAGGAGTTCTAGCTATGAACGAACGCGATGCTCCCGAGTCAAATAAGGGTTAAATGGTATTCCCAGAAATAATAGTTCTACCTTCTATTGCCATTTTCTCTTAATTTCTATGTAGAGGTCCACCCGAAATAGGTACAACCACAATGACATAAGGTTACCCACTCTATCCTTCCGTCACGAGCTTTAGACATTGATTCTTGTAATGTCCCTCTTTGCAGCAGTGGTAGCATCTTCCTTTGAATTCCTCTCTCATCAAACTCACCTTACAATCCTTAAAATGTGTCCTTTTGGCATCTATGATATGTCACACCTTCTTACTTGATCTTCTCCATAGCCTTCTTGTATTCCCAAAATCCTCCCATCTTAGATCCACCTTGGTTTTGTGACTGTCCAACCTTTTCCTTCTCTTTCTCCTTTCCCTTCTCCTCTAAGCCAATAATAAGAGGTAAAGCCAACTGAACTATTATCTCATAAGTGGCACTTGTGAGAATTTATGTCAAAACTAGATCCGATAGTGGAGAGTTTAGGCCCTTAACAAACTTCATAGCCTTCTTCGTAGGGTGTAATCAGACTCAGTCCAAACTTAGCTAACTTCATGAACTTACTAATATTCTCCATCAACGTAGAGTCTCATTACCGCAACTGTAAACTTTTCCAACTACAAACTTACTTATACTTTGGATATCAATTGAGACCTAAAGGCGGTCCTATATTCTACGCAAGTGATTCCTTCCTTGGTATTCTCTTTAACTACTACGGTCCACCAATCTAGTACTTCTCCCTTTAAATGCCATGCGACCATCCATCTCTTGATCTGGTCTTCCCATCCCAGCTCCCGGAATATACATTCAGTGTCATTAATCCGAACCCTAGTCTCAATAAAGTCTTCGGCCTTTGTATACACCCGTCCTTCCATATTCTGAAAGTCCTTGCATTTTTTCTAGAAGTTTATAGGGCAGGGTGTCGCTACAGCTAGCGTAGCAACAAGTGCTCCTGGTTCATCTTGTTGGGGAATAGGAACTTGCCTTAGGCATTGCTCGAACTGTGACAACCCAGAATTTCTGTCATTTGAAATTCAGATATTTAATTGATTTTAAATATCAACAAGTAAAAATTGTAAGTCGAATAATTTATTTTTCGAATATTTAGATTTAATCGGATAATTAAATCGGTAATTTAATATTGGAAATTACAGAAATAATTGGAAATTGGGTTTAATATGATTAAATTTGATTCATAAAGTTATATTAAATCATATTGGAGTCAGAACAATGTTTGTGAACTTTTAAAATTGAATTAAAAGTTAATTTGTGAAAATTGAATATTTTAATATTTAATCGACTAGTGAAACTAGCCATTTTTCAAACAGTCTCGGGTTTCGACGAAACCAGTTTCTTCGGATCTGTAATGTCAAATTATTGTATCGTTTCAAATTTTGTGTCAATCAGATTTGCCGTTTGTCCGGGGCAAGCTAAAACGCATAGAAATTGGTTTAAATCGACTTAATTTAAATTTGATCGTTTATTTCCGTATCTCGCACATATTATCGAATTAGCCACCGAAACATATTCCATTGTGTCCGGAACGTGGGGTAAACCCTAGAAACGCCAGCCGACACACTTCGTTTGGAGTTTGAATTTTTTTGGGTGAATAGTGTTTTCGTCAATTTTCTATATAAGGACGTTATAATTCATTTTTGCAAAAATAAAATGAGCCTAGGGTTTGAAGAGCCGGCCGCCGTTTCTATTTACATCAATGGCCGAAAACTTTGATTCCTTTTCCTCCAATTTTCTTCAAATCCACAACTCGATTCAGAAAACGTTCAACTACAAAAACAAGATCATATCGAGATCTATAACTTCAACGGTTAAGATCGATTTTAGAAGCGTGGATTGTCAGCAATTGGAGCTGGGAGGCGCCGCGTTCAAGCTCGTTTTTCGAGAGCAAGGGAGGGTGGAGCTTCAAGCCCTTCAAGCCGAGGGTAGAGTAGAGTGTGGCCGTTCGTTTGGCGCTAGTTGACCGATGTATATGTCGTCGTTGTGGTCGCGTGTATTAGGGTTTGCATGGCTTGATTGGGTTCGAACGTGATACTGGAAAAGCCGCGTTTGGGAAGAAGCATGAATCTTCGGTCGTGATTCTCTAGAAGGAACGTGCGTCTATGATTGTTAAGGGTAAAATTTTAAAAAGAAATTGGAAATAAATTGTATATTAAATTGTGTAATCTTTAAAATATTGTAACTTGTTCATGCGAGGTCGAAAACGTGCGAAACGAATTGCGTTGCAATCGTTTTGTCGAGCACTACGCAATGGAGCTGGTTTGGAGTCATTTGGAGCTAGTGAAAATTTTGGGTAAAATTAAACGCACGTTTAATTTTATCCGAAATAAAACGCTACAACTGTTATCAAAAACTCAAGGTGAGAACTTCCCACTCAATCAAATTGTTTCAATTTAAATTTTAAATAGTTAAATTTAAAATTGCTTGATTGTGTGATTGGATGATAGTTATTATCTGTTGTATTGAAATAGACCCTATACGCCGTATATTAAGCGGAGGTTATTTATTAAAAACATATACCGCGATAATTCTAACTTGTATGGAATTGGTATTATATATGTACTTGGAGTTGATTTCCCGCATGATATAGCGGATGAGACCCTATTGCGCCACATAATAGCGGATAGTATTTTATAAATCCCATATACCGCGATATTCCGTCTCGAAGCGGAATTGGTATTGTGCTAACATCTTTGGATGCAGGGGAATAGGTTGGAGGGATCCAACTGGATTCCTTAAATGATTGAATTGGTTTCAATGTTGTGTGTTGATCTATTTATAATCTGCGTGATTATCTTTATGATTGAAATCGCTAAAGGCTAAATTTTAGTATCGTTAGATGCCAAAAATAAATAAAATTTGATTTTTGAAAATTTAAGTAGAGAATTCATAATAAAAATTAATTTTGAAATTGATCCATTTTAAATAAATAAACATTGAAATTTTTATGTTATAAAAATTATGATTTTGGAGAAATATAACCGAAAACTGATTTTTTGAAATAAGTAGTTGATTAATTTATAAAATGGTTTAAATTGGGATTTTTGAATTATTATAAAGGATTTATATAAAAGATTTATAAAATTGATATTTTTAAAATAAAATGTTGGGATTATAAAATGAGTTTTTGTAAGTGTTAAAATGAGGTATAAATGGATTTCATAAGTGGATGAAATCGATAGATTCATAAATTGTGAAGTTATAAAATGAATAGATCTTTGTAAAATAAAAGATTTATAAGTAGTTAACTTATAAATTCGATTTTGGCATGTAAATGGGATATGGATAGAATTTGTAAATAAAGTGATTTTATAAGTTGAAGTTGTTATAAAGTATAAATGGAATTTATAAACGTTGTTTTAATAATTCGAAATTGACTTATTTTAGTAAGTTTAATTGTTGTAGCTTATTAATGGAAATACATCCACGATTTTGGGACAGTGGGTAATCCTTTAAATAAAATATGTAGAAATGATAAATTTGGTAAATGAAATATATTCACGATTTTGGACAGTGAATAATATATTAAGAAAATGCTTTGGGAAAGTGATATTTCAAATAGAATTAAAACAATTTAAAGATGTTTTAAAATGTATTAAGTATTGAAACCATAGATTTCAACATTCATTGTTGAAATAGACGTTTTCGAGAAATAGAAGGAAATGGTGAACTATAACATTGTTGTTATAGTAAATGATTTCCAAAAAGAAAAGTTTTGTATAGTATTGGGGTTTATATATATCTATCTTAATTTCGGATCCCTTTACTAGTGATTTTGGGTTGTCGTAATGATGTTTTACGTAACATTCGTTTTGACCCAAATAAATGTGTTAAAGGAAAGTTTTCCTGAATGAATAAAATATATACCTAATTTGGATTTAAGTATATTGAATATTTTTCAAATGTTGAAAATAAATGGATCTGTGAATTACTTATTATTGAATAAGTATGGAAATGTTTTCCAATATGAAGTGAATTTTGAGATTATATCTTTTAAAGATAAATTGAAAGTTAATAATTGAAATCGATTTGAAAAATCGTAAAAAAGGTGAATATTTGGAAATGTAAATTCACAATGGAAATTTATAAGGGAAATTTGTTTTAAAAATAAACATTGATTTATTTTTAAAAGTGTGGAAATGAATTTACGGATTTGGGACGTAAATTTAAAGTAAATCGGTAAGGATTTATTTAATTGGTTTAAATGAACCATTTTGAAATGAAAGTTGTAAAGGTGAAAAATGATTTGAAATTTGTTTTCAAATGGTTGAAGTGTGGAAAATATATCTTATAAAGATATTTTGGAAATAAAAAAATTTGGAAAGATTATTTGGAATCGGGTTATGTTGTGAATATTGATTGGTAGTTAAATAACCGACTATCAATATTGACCCTTAATTGGCTGTTTGTTGTGAATTGGTTGAGATTGAATGCTACACTTATTTTTAAATTATTACGCTCGTTATTCGAATTACCCATTCCGGATAGTGATACGACGTAATGGATAACATTGAAGACCGGTTTGAAGACCGGGTATTTGTGAAAACGATAGGATGACCTATCGATTGTCTCTGCACCGTTAGCTACGGTATGGAGATTTCCTTTGTGATGGGAAATTCGATCGGGATTGTGAATACCCGGATTGCAAGGGCTTCTTTTGAAATGCTTTGGTTCTGTTTGAACCCGGAACAGACTTGTATGGTTACGTGTCAAACATTACATTTTGAGATATAAAGCAGATTTCTTTCAAATACATTTCTGTTGGTGACGGAGAATTTATTCACTTAGTTAACACCCTTCTCTAAGACGTACGAGCTAAAAGGTTTTGTAGTTGAAGGTTATCAGCGATATATTCCCAATTTGGTAATGTGGCATGCTGAGTGTTGCTGTGTGATGATTATTTATTGATCATTTGTTGATCAAAGCATGACTTTGTGAAAAAGCGTAGCTTTGTGGACGAGACTTCGTCAGACCTCACACCCCGGAAAAGGTCGAAACAGGAATATGCGGCAAGGTTATGAGGGTCGCTCCTTTTAGGGTATGTCATTTCCTTTTGGAAAAGGGTGTTGTCAGGTATGGAGCCCTGATGCTTAACCTATGTGGTTGTGGCTTGGTGATAGAGGTCCCTCGGATAAAGGTCCCAGAGGACCGGGGGGTGGCATATTCGTGTAGTAGTTACCTAATTACAGACGTAACCCGACCTTGTGTTGGCAGAGACTGGTTAAGTTCTCGGGACGTCCCGCCAGAGGCGATCCCATGTGGCAGTAGGAAGTTCCTTAGCCTGACCATTTGTTGGAAATCCAATTCCCAATACGAACCTAGTACGGTTTTAGTTGTATAACCTGCAATTTACTTATGGTGGTCACCACTGTTTAAATGGTAGCTATAGTAGGCATAGTTCGAAATGTCTATGCTGGCTACGATTTATATTCTATTTTCGAAATGCTTTCATCACTATGCACTAATAATAATATCAAAAATGATTTGTTTTGCGTAGTAAGCATCTTTGACTATCATAAGGAGAAATCTCCTCCAATTCTGCGTTTTTATTGTGTGTGTGCGGGGAGGCCTTATGGTAGTTTCATTTTCCAAAAGCATTGCGGATATTTTTCACTTCTCTTGTTGTTGTTGTTTTAAAAGATAAATAACTGTATTGAGTTCTCACACCAGTCCCATGACTTACCTGGAGTTTATTGTTCTCTTCCTAAACTCTGGGTGCCCAAATTTTTTTCCACACGGGCAGTCTAGAGTCAGGTTATTAGGTCATTCTGGATTCAGAAGTGCTATGGAGCTCAAGTGGTGAGCCGGATGGCGAGGCGTATTACTTTCATATGATATTATCTTTCCACTGTAAATTCACTTGTAAGGCCACGTTTGTATAACTGTCCATTGTTTTGTTGTGTTGTATATTGTTGTCGTACACTCTGATGATAATGTAATGTAATAACTGAGATAGTTCTTTGTTTTAAAGATTATTCATTTATCTATTATATGTTGTTCCGCTGCGACTTGAGATTCTATTATTGTTTCTGTTCTGTTTTCTTTCTTCTTCTATCTTCTACCTCTTCTTTAACCCTAACAATTCGGTTTTTCGGCATTCGATTATGCGGCATTTGATACAGTGGACGTAAGAATGCCGACCTTCGGATCCCGACAAAATCGGTATGTTACACGAACCATTCTAGCATCCCTCGGACAGTGGGAATCTCTTGGGTGGAGATGTTCCTAGCCTTAAAGGAATGATTTTAATCCATAATAAACTATCTGTAGGTTAAAACCTTTAGTTACAACTTCCTAAGATAGTATTATCTGTTGAAATAAAAGTTTTGCCATGTGTGTTTTTGTATGTTCAAATTAGTGTACATATAAACACACATATAGCAGGAGTTTGAAAAATACTTTCAAAAATAACAAGTATGCACTCTTACATATACCTATACCCATTGATCGGTAACCTAAGTTCTAATATTGAATGTAACAATCCACCTTGAAACAGGCCTAATTTTCATCCAAATAAAAACCCATCGAAACTTAGGCATGTTCCAAAGCTAATTATTGGTTGGTAAAATTGATACAATGAATAATATAAAGAGCTATCAATCTCTGCCGTTAGAATCTCAAAGCGGTAAGTACCAATTTTCTAAAAATCCAAATCTCAAAAACATAACATAACATCGCAACATCCAAAATACAATATCTCAAAACAACAACATCACGTTTGAAATGGGTACATAAAAATATATCAAAACATAATTAGAAGATAACCACTGCAAATCCTTGCCTCTGCCTTCAGGCTACCTCTCAATCAGCATCATCTCACTTGACCTGTGTGTTGTAATCGGGAGTGGGTCAGAACAATAATGTCCGATGATTGAAAATCTCAAGTCTTACCATAATAGTATTTGGACAATATCATTTATATTAGTAATATATCTAACATATCCTAACTATATCCTACATGAAATACCTCCAACTATAAGCCTAAATGTTCTTCCAGTCTAACTTTATAACTTGTCCTCAATTGTAGGCCAAAGGCCCTTCCCATTCCCATGCAACTACTGTTAGTCATGTCCTTACAATATGAGAGAAAGTAACCGAGCCACTTAATACCTCTTTAAAAGGAGTTAGGAAGAATCTGACCATTTAATATCTATAACCTAGGCAAATCCCTGTTATTTAATACCCGAAACTAAGCCGGACTCCTCTTTGGTACCTCCTAACCAACATTGTTCGAAATCTCATCAAGCCACTTAATAGTACTTTATGAGAAGTGGACCCTACAATAGCCACATAGTACCTTCTCCCAATAGCGGAATCCTCCCGAGACTCCTCACTAGCATAATTAAATGATAATCTCAACCATTTAATACTTCTAAAGTGGGAAGCAGGAGGACCCTACAATAGCCATTTAGTACCCCCAACTTTAAAGCAGACCCTATGCCTTATGACACATAATCCAAACTATGATGTCTCATATTAGTCTGAATACACATAGTATTGGTAGCCCGATTAGCTGGGTAGACTTTCCTTATATGATTGGAACCAACCCCGCGTCCTCCTTTGAAATTTATCATAGGTGATGTCTCATATCAGTCCCAAAGTTGCTTTGTTGGTAGCCAAATTCTTGGCAAACTTTTGTGATCTTTTGATTGGTCTTGCACCTTTAGAACTTAGTCGTAGTTCCACTCTCTTAACAAACTACCATATACATCTCGCTCGCATTTACGTACTAAGGCCATATAAGGAGAACTCCTCATTTCGCCTTTAATTTTAGACTAATTTCCAAAATTATCCTTAACTTCCTTCCTAAGGGGTTTAATGCTAATTAATAACCTATTTATACTACACGATTAATATATTATTAATTTTATGCTACTAATATATATATGTATATATATATACACACACATAATAACTAATATATGTAAATATTTTTAAGCATGCGAACTATATTCCTATTCTAAAATTCATGCCTTATACTAATCATTAAATGTCAAAAATTCCATATACATGTCTAGCTCCAGACAATAACTTTCAAAATAGGTAATATCTTTAGTCAAACAAACAGACTTGCATATACAAAATAGAATCATACACTAAACTTATTCTATACTAATATAGTAGAGTCAATGCCTCTATTTTAAGGAAACAAAACTTAAATTTAAATCTGTTATACTCTATTTAACTTTTATGTATAGAAATTTGAAGTGAAAAAGGAATTCTTTTTTGTCCAATTTAGAAAATAAACAATGCAAACTATGAATAGGAGAATTCATACTTTACACCATTTGCTAACTTATTTTCTTCTTCTTTTGGAACCCTTTATCACAACATTAGAGAAGAGTTGGAAGTGGAACAGAATATGAAATATTCAAATTGCAACAACAAAACAAATTCTACTATTTTAATGTAAAATAGTTGAGATTCCAATATATATAAGGGTTGACATTTCGTTTAGAGGAATTTTAGAGGTTTTATTTATGGTTTTCACGATCAAAATTCCCTAAGGCATAAAACAAATCCAAACTTCAACTATTCAAATACTAAAATATGAAAAACGAATCTAATAAACTTAATTTTTTTCCATTTGGAGAATGAGTTCTGTTTGGAAGAGAAGGGAAGGTAAGACTTAGATTATTGGACTTATTTGAGAGCTTTGAGACTCGATGATCTAACATATCGTATAAATTTCCCTTTTTCGTAGTGGGACGTTTAATAGACTTTCATGTATTATATTCACGAAAGGAGTTAAGGACTTAGGCATTTGGTCAATCTTGGATGTTGAATGGGTCCATGGGAGTTTATAACATGAAATGTGCATTTTGTCTATTGTTGTTTACCGCATATGTTGGTATAGACTTTTTAGTATGTTTTATTGTTTAGTGTACTTATTTGTTTATTATTGCTTGCTATTATTTGATTATTGCTTATTGTTGCTTGCTATTATTTGATTGTTGCTTGTTGTTACTTGTCATTGTTTGATGTTGTTCATTATTGATTGATTTTGATTATTTGTTTATTATTGTTGCTTGTTTTTATGGTTGGTAGTTTGTATGCCAGTTATTGTTCCTTGTTAGTCGTTTGCTGTTGCTCAATGTTGATTTCTTATCATTACTTATTATCATGTGCTACTATTTGATTATTGTTTGTTATTGATTGTTAGTGCTATTTTTTACTTGCTTTGTATGTTTGTATCTGTTGCTGCTTGTTGTGTGTTTGGTTGCTTGTATGTTAATTATAGTTACTTCTTGGAGCATGTATGGAGAGAGATAGCGATAGCGATCTAAAATAGACCATATTATCCATAGCCATTGTAGGGGTCAACGTGGGATCTATACAAGTCTATTGCATTTTGATTTGACTTAGAGTCGATAGCATATTTTGATACCGACTTATTTGAGCTTACTTTCCAATTGAAAATCATGTATGATTATTTTGGTATCAGTTACTATGCTTGATTGAACTTGTTTTAATATTGCATTGTTGCATAGTTTGTTGTAATATGTTTATTTGAGGTTTCATTAGTGATATCAGTTGCATTGTTTGTTGTAACATGTTCATTTGAGATGCTAGTTGCGTTAGAGACGCAAGTTGCACTATTTGTTGTAACATGTTTATTTCAGATGTTTGTAGCATTAAAGATGCCTGTTTCATTGTTCATTGTAATATTTTTATTTGAGATGCCAGTTGCGTAGTTTGATATTGCACATTTGTTTAATATGATTACTATATATGATTTAGAATGCATAAATTCATGATATAATGTTGAAACCGTGTTTAATCCTCTTTGTTGAGTACATCATTACGTCTATGGAAGCAGATATGAACTATTGGGATGCGTATTTGCTAGTATTCACATTAAATGACATGATCTTGCTTTGTAAGAGGAACGTAAGATATGTAGTGTAGATAATATGGATACTCTCACACACACACACCCCTATATGTCCTTAGAAATGAGATGCCTTAGATCAGGGATGCCTCAGATTTTAGATGTGTATATATGTTGTTTTTGTAATTTTTTTCGAGCTAGCCATGTAAATGAGATGTTGTCGAATTTTTCCAAAACAAGAGGGCTTTAGAATCCCATGGGTTAGAAATCATACTCTGCGCTTTATAAGTTCCCGTAATGCATAAAAGAAAGTCAACTGAAATTTATAAAAGTAGATGCTGGGAACTTTGGCAGTCGGGTTGCATTGTCATACTCATAATAATTTCAAGGAAGAAATTCTTTTGAGGAGGGGAGAATGTAAAAACTTGCATTTTTATGACTGGATATTTGAATAATTAATTTAAATATAGAATCGTTAATCATTAATTAATTAAAGGTTCAAAATCTGACTTTTCGCATATGGGTGAATTAGGACTCGAGACCACTTCTATTAAGTCCAAATCAACATTATAGATCAAAATGAGCAAAAATATTGCTAAATTTAGAGTCATGGTATTTTTATGGTTTACCTATTATTTTATGTATTTATTAAAATTAGGCTGCCATCCGATCGAGCGGGATCTCGATGATGGCTCATGATTCCTGTATTAGGACATCACGAGATGTACGGTGAAGAATATTTAGAATCAGGCGACTCGATAACCAAATCGACCTCGAAATGTGTAAAATTATCATCTTGGAGCATCACTTCAGATGGCGATGAAATTTATACCATCGGGACCAAAAAAGGAGGTGATGTATGTTAATGAGTTTTGTAGCGATTGGGTAAACCGTGTAATCATACATTGATTTTTATTATAAAGACACCTCTCCCTAAACTAGATATTCATTTCCTCACTTAACTTTCCCCTGCTCCTTTTTCAAGTATAGCCGACTCCTTCTTTGAATTAAAATATAAGCTTCACACCATGATAGATGATGAAGTAAGGTCCATTTAAGTTAGGAGGTGGAGAAATTTACATCGATGTAGGTGAAGGTGAGTGCGACGTTGATTGACTAAGCACCTATGTTCAGTTGCGTTGCGAGGAGGAGATGGTGGAGGTAGAGGATACAGTTGGGGAAATGAAGGCCTTTGTTGTGAAATTCATTTGAAGAGTAGTCGGTTGGCATTGGTCGAAGCAGCTTTAATCAACTACGGTGAACCATGACTGTGTGAGGGCGGCTAGGGCTTTAGAATGTCACATATTGATAGAGGAGTGCATTGTTGAATATGCAAGTATATGATTTTTGTTTGATGATAATAACCATATATATTCATTTAAATGTATTTGTTAATGTACTATTTTATTTTTTACATAATTAATAAATATTTCCTGAATAAAATAAATAACACAAAATTCAAACAGATATTTTGTTCAAACAAATATTTATTACAATTTTGAATAGTACAAATTTGATCTCTCACTATATATATACAATTTCAATTACAATACAATTTCAATCACATCACAATTATCGTTTACATATGCACCTCACTACATTTCACTCGTTCACTCGCATTTTATCTTCAACTTCATTCCAGATTGAATCCAACATTTGAGTTATCTGCAAAATATACACCGATACAGTAGAATTGAGAATAAAATATTTTTGCATGTAAAATAAAATGTAATTTTGAAAATATTATTTGCCTCAGTTATTTGGATTCTTCGTCATCATTTAATTTTGAATTCATCAAACATGACAACTTGTGACATGCATAGTGTGTCACTGTACATGCCACAAGGCCGTGCACATCGATGTACACTTGATAAAATTATAGGGACAGGTGAGCACAAGGTCAAACCCAAATTAGAAGCCGGGTTCAACTCAAGTGCAACATAAATAATGTCACGACATAAGCACAAGGTTAAACCCGTGCTATAAGATGGATTAAACTCAGGTGCAATTCTAGAAAACAAAATGAAAAGTGACGTGCACAAGAAAACAATGTAGCTGGTCAGATATGGATCCAGAGCTATAGTGTCAAAGTACACAACAACATCAACCAAGATCAGACTGCACAGTCAAATTAATACAATGCTCAACCAACATTTTAGGAGTGATACAGTATGCAAATAAACAAGTCTGTCAACAAAGATATCATGAACCAGTTCTAAATGCATATGAACTCAAATATCAGTGGACATTGCAATGCAGACCACAAGACTCATGTCTGCAACGTACAACATGAAATGATCAAGTTCAATATCCAACCGAACTAATGTACACATGAATGCACATGAGTCAAGACTTTCAAAGTTCAATAAAATCCAAGGCAACAGCAAGCCAATTATCAAACAAAATGAAACTAGACTGCATAAGCACATGCACCAGTGAAACGAAGAACAAACACAACATATAGTGACAATATGACTGCAGTGAAGACAACAGCCCAAAACAATCACTCAATGCATACACTTGCGCGAAATCAAAAGACAACATGGAGTCTCAATTTAAAATGTTGCTGTAACAATGTCATGATTCACAAGTGAATAAAACAGCAGTGTGCTATGCAAGTGACTATGATCAATCAACATAGAAAAAGGCCATGAATGTCAAGTGATACAGGGAATTGAACAAGTCATATCACGAAATCAAAGAAGCCGATGTCAAGAGAATAAAACAACAGTCAACATAAATTCAGAATGACAAGACCGAAGTCAGATAACATGAGGAACATGAATTAACAAAGTCAATTTTTTTAAAATTCAAATCACTGTCCGAAGTCAAGATCATCGTAAAGTCAAGTCAGAATTGTGATGATCAAGGAAGTTGAAACCAAAGCCGTGACAAGCAAGTAAATAGAATATATGATTTTGAAAAAGTTAGAAATCATCTTCAACGTCCAAGCAACATCGGACGACTGGAACAAAATAAATGACAAATTCAAATCGAAAGTATAGGAATTCGATTCCTATATAAACCCAATCATCATCGGCTGTGAAAATCATCGAGTTTAAGCTAGCTAAACAGTAAAGCAAAAGGAATAAATCACATACCAGTCGAACTCGATCAAAATTGAAGGAGCCGTGAGCGAGTCAAGTGATAAGTTGATTGTCGAAGCAAAGTGTAAAAAGATCCGTCATTCAATCAAAAATTAAAGTCAGCTTCTTCAATCAAAGCCCTAATTTTATAAGAGAGGAACGAACGAAAGAAAACAAAAAAAGGAAGTCAGCCATTTTCAAAGATCGAAGTACAGGGAAGTGGGCCGATAAAAGAATAAAAAGGATAATGTTTTTTGACCACTTAACAAATATTTGGGCCGGCTTCTTCAACTTAATATTTGGGCTTTAATATTTTAAACTAGGGTTTAGTTGTTTTTAATTGTTTTTAAATTTGTATTTTTCTTTTAATCTTTTGCAATTTCTAGTCGTGTGACTAGGGGACGAACTACGGTGGTGTAGTTCGAGAATTCCCAACTCAGTGGCTGAGTTGTGGTATGGTTTTGAGTGTAGAGTTAAGGTTAGTCGATAGCGGGTGTCGCGAGTTTACGTGTGTAGGAATCTGACTGCTTAATTTCTAGTAGAAATCTTAGAGGCAGCACGTAGGCAGAGTTTTGCCTAAGCTGGTTAAATCTGTGTGTTCTATTTTCTGTTTTTGTATTATCTGTACTGCTATTATTCTGGTAATATCTGTGTTTAAATTATTTGCATTAAATTTTTATAATTAATAGTATCACCCTATTCACCCCCCTCTAGGTTAAAATCGATCTTACATGCATTTATAACAATTTGAGCATCGTTGTGTCCGGCATTGCTCAACAAGGAGAACGGAAGTGCTCAGTCGATTTTATCGACCATAGCTCTTAGGAAGGAGGTGATGCATGGCTAAGTGGATGTACATGAAACATTCACAGTACTAAGGAATTTGGTGAAGAAGGAAAGATAATTAGTGGATTAGTTAGTGATTTAGTTATTTTAATTAATACCATTTCGTATTTAATTCATGTCTTTTGCATACGAGGTCCAATCGAGACACGGTCTTTGTCATTACACTCATAGTGAGATTATCTACGATGTGGTAAAAAATTGGAATAGATTCAAACAATTGTGAAATAATAGTTCAGTTGAGCGGAATGATAAATTTGAATTTATAATTCAGCATAAATCCATAAATTTTATATATATGGAAAAATATTACCTAAAAGAGGTGGAATAATATATGTAGGTAATCATTCCCCTATTTGATTAGATTGGTTTGAGTAGATATTCAAAATAATTGATTAAAATTCCGTGTACATAAATATTGTGTCCTATTCATACTGAATGGAGTTAGATGAGGTTTATATTAATTTATAATATGCTTATAAATTAGTTAAACCCTAATTTGTTTTTATATTTATGATAGAAATATTATTATATATTTTATTACTAATTGGAATTTAGAGGCATGACTTTTAAAAATAAGCTAGAATGCTAAATTAATGGTTTTAGTAAGCCAAACTTATTTGAAATAGTTTTGAAGTTTATTTGGCCGTGTTAATGATTTATTGTGATATAATCTAGTAAATAACTAACCGATGAATTTATATAAAGGAGATTGGAGAACTTAATAAATTACAAAAGTGGTATTATTCATTAGGGGTGGGCTAATGTTATCAAATCTCGAATATTGCTATAACATGGTTTATTTACATTAGACCATAAAAAATGGGTTGTTTTATGTATATATGTATTATATACATAAGCTTTATAATATTTCATAGCCATGTTGATAAGCCAGACTTAACTTTAATAAAAGAATTAAGTAAAATTGAGCTATAATATGGTTGATAAGAAAGTTGATTGGGGTTTTTCCCCAGTTTCGGATGTTGCTTTGTGTGAAGCTTTGGCACAACTTCGAGGAAAACTATGGGCGACTTGGGGAAGCGAAATTCAAGGTGAAGCATGAAATTTGAATGCTAATGTTAAGTGGTTCATATAGGATCAACAACAATATGGAAATTGGTTACAAATCATGTCCAATGAGCATGTATGATCGTACGAAGTAAATCTGTACGTTCGGGATTTGACCTTGGGTTACGCATAATTTGATGAATTGTACCAATCTTATATTAGTGATAGTACATGGTATTGATTTTATATTAGTGACTAATACCTTATTTGCCTTGTATTAGTGGTTATACATGTCATTGGTTCTTCAATGGTAAACTTACGCGATGTTTTATTTGATGCATGCATATAACAATATGGCATCGGTGTGCGTTTGTGGTCTCGATAGCGTATTAGACGAAACACGACCATTATCCTCTTTTCGATAAGGGTGTACATAATTATTTGAGAAATCTAAGATGACTAGAATTAGGGGACGATGACAATCGTTTACTAAGGGTCATATTTCACCAATGCAGTGGGTACTATATGTTATGCAAAGTCTCATGTATTTATAGTAGATGCATATCACCAAAACTTTCTTCAAAGGGTAAGATGAGATCAACACGAGATCCATCACTAAGGATGTGAATCGGGGTCTAAGGTACATTTAGATATTGACTTTATTTATTACTAGGGCTAGGTTTCAAGTATATAAAGTAGGTCACATATCACCAAAGCATGCATTAAGGGGTATGGTGAGATCTACACGAGATCTATCACTGAGGATATGGCTCGTCTATGGTACAATTAGGTACCAACTCTATTTATCATGAATCCTCTAAGGGAATCATTGGATCATATTTAGACGTCTGTAGTGGACTTCAACCATCAGTAACGACGAGTATCAATTTGTGTTCTATAGTTAAGTCCCACTGCCATTTTGTGCATATTATTAATTGGTTGATATTATTATTATTACTACTACCATCATCTTCGTAATAGACTTATATTATGATTGCCCTACCTATGTATGTTGGGTTTCATGTATCATGGTATATTGTTACATGGTTGTGCTGACTTGTTAGTGTAGAAGAGCAGGTTATGATATGATTTTCTATCTTTTGGATAGGCTTACTTTACTTGTTTATGGAAAGATCGAGTTACTCCTAAGCCACTTTAGTGGAGAGGGCCAACTGTGCCTTAGTAGTTTCTTATTTATTTGTATGTAGTTTTGATATACATTATTTTGAGATAGTTTCCCTCACACCAGGCTTTATGTCTGACCCATGTTTTGTGTTTGTCTATTTATGTCATGACAACTATCGGGTACTTGATTGAGTAGTTTGGAAGTCAGGTGCTTTTGGGGATACACTTTCAGGACGACTGGAGCATTCTATGGAGGCTTTGTCGATATTCATATGTATACTTGATATTGTTGTAGTACATGGAAGAATTACTAATTTATATATAAGACTTGTTGTATCGAATATTATATTTAGAACTTTGTATTATGGGAGTTAATATATTTTGACTTTCTATATTGATATTCGTTTATCAATTATTTTTCTCAGGGAGTCTCTTATATATTTATCGTTATCCTATTATGTTCATGTTATTCTTTAAATTATGTGTTATTATTCCATCGTGAGATTCTATCGATATTCCTTGGTATAGTATTTGTTTAAATTTTCTTTTCATAACAATCTATTTCTTGTGGTATTTAGGAGTCAGACATTATTATTCGAGTTGATTTAGGGCAATTCCAAGGGTTGGTTGTTATGCAGAATAACTCAAACAAAGCAACCATAGCAACCAAAATACATTATAGGGACGTGTAAACAGCCAGCCCAAGCATCCATACATCTATGTCTGTATCAACTGGCTAACTAAAGCAACCATGTAAATAAACAATGACCTAATAACCAAACTAACTTATAAACTAACTAAAAGAGGAACTTAGCTCGTGATGGGAAACTCAGATTTTCACCTCAAGTTCCATTATACTCCTATCCAAACCTTCCCCTCACCATACTTAGACCAACTTCATTCCCTCATTTTTATGTTGTATCACATCAAGTCCTAAGACATGAATATGTGTAAAGAGTATTTAGACTTCTTCTCTATATTCACCCAATAAGATAACTAGATTCTCTACCATAACTACTAAATCATCGACGTGCGTTTACAAATGGGATAAACATAATGCATGTGAACAGCATCCAACTTTTTAAGAAGCCCCTTTCAAACATATGGACTTCCTACTCTCCATACAATCCGGAAAGGCCAACTACTAATGGCGCTAGTTTTCCCACATAACATGTCTCAAAATCAAGTTCTTGACCTATACTATGCTACCCATTGTGAACTGTCAATTATATGCATTTTTCATTTCTTTTCGTATCACTTTAACTTCCAATGAGGTGTCTAATCATACAATACCCATATATAACTTTAGTTAAATTTACTTTATTATTAGCATATCTCCATCACCGAATACCTTACAACAAACTTTGCCACTTGCTTCTTCTTCCTCGTCCAATAGAAAATGCTCTTCATATCCTTTGAAATACCATGCTAAATTCCTTTTTTACTCCACTAGAACAACACGATAACAGATGTGTCTCCCCTCCAAGTGGACTAACAGTTAGGATACTTGAGCGAAGCCCATACTATATCACCAATTAATTTATAGATATCAAAAATGGATGATGCCTCATTTTTAGTGAAAACAATATTACTACAATGAATTCATAGACCAGGCCGTGCACATTTCCCTTATTTTTCACATGCATCGGACACTGAAAATAAGTTATGCACAAAATTCATTATTTCATAAAAGTATCTTAATAAGATAGTCCTTTCGATCCAAATAATGAAATGAAAATAACTAATCTAACCTCTTAGTCAATTTTCTTTCGAATCGTCATATCTCATGCAATACCCCATAAAAATTAACAAGAAATTAATTAATTGATTATGAAGCTAAAAATGTAATTTTTTTAAATCTTATAATTTAGCCATGGAACTTACATCATTGTATTCTTGGTGATTTTCTAATCAACTTTCATATATAAAGGTTTATAATCGAAGATCAAATGGAAAAGTTATTGACATTTGAAGTTTTCGAATTTAGAATAATTTAAATGAATTCAAATTCAAATTTTAAACTAGTGCTGAAGTTAATTAGAATCTTGGGGGTTAAATAACATTAAAATAACATGTACGATAATAGAAATAAATGAGGAATTAAATAAATAATAATGACAATGAACAAAAACGTCTAAATATAAGCTACCGCTCGGCTGCCTTCTCTGGGCTAGTTGATCGCTAGTTGTCGACCGCTCGAATAATGGCGATCAACTAGTGGATGTTATGGCAGCTAGGGTTTTGTAAGGCACAGATGGCCTGGATTTTATTATTTTAAACCGACTCAAATTCGATGGTTCTGTTGCCTTCTAACCACTATAAATAAATGGATAACCTCTTCACTTTTCTTTACAAATTATTTGAAACAACAATGGAGCTTCGTCACTTTCTTCTCTATGATTCAAGATATCTTAAAATAGGAATTTTAGATATTCAGCATTTAATTTCTAATTATATTCTCCTCCAATCCTTGAAATTCAAAATCTAATTCATACGCTATCCAATTGTTGTATATTTTAAAGGAAGAGATCTCAAAAGAGATTAAGAGAAGGCATAATCAAATCCAAAAGAGAACGTTGGGAATCATCTATGAGTGGAAATCTTTGTTTTTTTCAATTTAGTAATTATATGTTATAATTATATAAGTTGGATTTGATGTATGCCTTAGGGAATTTTGTTTACCAAAATACCAAAACAAAAACCCCAAAACCCCCACCAATAAAAATGTCAATGCTTATGTTATTGGAATCTCAATTATTCTATATTAAAATAGTAGAATTTGTATAGTTATTACCATTTTAATATTTCACATTCTATTCCACTTATCATTTTTCTCTTTGATGTGATTGAGGATTCAAAAAGGTAAATAAGTTAGGAAATGGTTGTAAAGTATAGATTCCTCTATTTGTAGTTTGCATTGCCTATTTC
Source organism: Allium cepa (assembly GCA_030765085.1). Classification (NCBI taxonomy): domain Eukaryota; kingdom Viridiplantae; phylum Streptophyta; class Magnoliopsida; order Asparagales; family Amaryllidaceae; genus Allium; species Allium cepa. The sequence goes on along the minus strand of CM060935.1, from coordinate 672,920,151 downwards.
CATACTTAAAATATGAATCCCATCTTTATTATATATGTGAGAGTTGAACAACATGTAAAAGGATTTGAATCGTAAATTCTATTAATGTTAATTCTACTATTTTAGTATAAAATAAGTTTGATAATTGATTTTATTTTCTTATATAAGTTTATTGTTGAGCCAAGGATACTAGTTAATTTGTATGTTATGGTATGGAGTTAGAGCTGTATAAATAGGAAGTTTTAACATTTAAATGATTAGTATAGGATATAATCTTTGCATGCTTAGGAATATTTTAGTTGTGTGTGTGTTTTTTTGTGTGTGTATTAAGGTATAAATAACGTAATTAATAATGTATTAATTGCATAGTAAATAGGTTAGTGATTAGCATTGAAACCTCTTGGGAAAGAAGTTGAGAAAACTATGGAAAATAATTTAGAATTAAAGGTGGAATAAGGAGATTTCCTTATAAGGCACTAACGTTGAATGCGGTGGGGTATAAATTTTAGCATGTTAGAAATATTGACTAAGCTGTAAGGATGCGTGGTCAGTCAAAAGTACATGGAAGTCTGCCCAGCTAATCTGGCTACCAGCAGTATGACTTTGAGCTCATGTGAGACATCACCTATTATAAGTACCCATGAAGGATCCGAGGTTAGTCTTAATTTTATAGGATAAGTCTGCTTAGTTAATCTGGCTATAGTACCTATGAATAGACAGACTAATGTGAGACATCACAGTTTGGGTTACGGGTTATTATACGTAGGACCAACTTCGGTCGCGGGTATTAAATGGCTAGTGTAAGGTTAGCCTCTGCGCTATTTTGGAACTATTAAACAGCTGGGGTTAACATTTTAGCATGGTAGTGGGAAATTTTGGGAAGGATCCGCTTCAGGTTTGAGGTATTAAGTGGCTAGTATAGGATTCACCTCTTACCATAAAGAAGTATTAAGTGATCTGATAAGATTCCATGCGATGTCAGCTAGATATCACCAGAGAAAGGTTCACCGTAGGTTAAGTATTTAACGACAATGGCCTACCTAAGATATAGGTATTAAACGATCAGAGTTTGCCTTTCTCATTGAAAAGGTATTAAGTGGCTTGAGTACTTTCTCTCACATTGTTAGGACATGATAAATGGAAGATGTGTGGGACAAGGAATGGACTTAGGCCTATCGTTAAAGATGAGTTATAGAGTTGGATTAGAAGAGTGTAAGTTATAGGATTGGACTAGGAGAGCCTTCGGTCCTACAATGAGAGGTATTTATGAGGAATATTGTTAGGATGTGTGTATTCTTATCTAAATTATACAATCTGAATATTATTATGGAAAGACTCGAGATTTTTATTCACCAGACATTGTTATTCTGACTCCCTTCTCATTACAGCACAAGTTAGAGAAGATGATATAGATTTAGCAGATGAAGGCGAAGATAGAGTCTTATGGCAGTTATCTATCTACTTATGGTTTTATATATTTTGGTGTACCCATTTCAAACATGATGTTATTATATATTGAGATATTATTCTACAAATATTTGGATGTTATGTTTTGTTTTGAGATTTGAATTTTTATAAGATGGGTACTAATCCTGATGTTATATTTTATTATTTCCGCTTTGATATTCTAATAGCATTGGTAGATAGCTCTATGTATTGTTCAATGTATCAATTTTACCAACCAACAATCAGCTTTGGAATGGGTCTATGGTTCAATAGGCCTTTATTTGGTCGAAAATTAGACCCGTTTTGTGGTAGGTTGTTACATTTGGTATTAGAGCTTAGGTTGCCCAACCAATGGGTATAGGCATACGTATGAGTGCATACTTGTTTTTTTGAAAGTATTTTCCAAAAACCCTATTACAAATATAAATACTATTTTGAAGATATATAGATACACAAGGCAAAAATTTTTTTTAACAAACAATACTATCTTAGAAAATAATAGCTAAAAGTTTAAACCTATAGATTATAGCTGAAAATCGTTCCTTTAAGGCTGGGAACCCCTCTACCTAAGAGACACCTGCTATCCAAGAGATACTTGAATGGTTCAAGCAATACCTAAGGCAGGTAGGGCAAGTTCCCATTGCTCAACAAGTCGCATCAGTGGTGTCTATGACCCTGCCTGTTGAAGCAGCACCCCACCATGTAGACTTTCTAACGATGTGCAATGACTTCTAGAATATGGGAGGAAATGCATATACCTGAGTTGAAGGTTTCATGGATATGAAGGCTTGGATTAATGATTGTGAGCATATATTTTGAGAGCTTTGATGGGAATACCATATCAAAATAAGAACGGTGGCATGACGTCTTAAAAGGGAGGCCTTAGATTGGTGGACTATAGTGGCTAAGGAAATGCCGAGGGAGTAATCACTTGGACTGTGTTCAGAAACCGCTTGAAGTCATGATTCATATCTAGGGCTGAGTTCAGAAACCGCTTTAAGTCATGATTCATATATAGGGCTGAGATAAATTTGCACTCCGAATGATTTATGCAATTTAGGCAGGGAGATTCCACATTAAAGGAATATATGAGTAGGTTCACCGAACTATCCAAGTTTGAAATGAGTTTGATTGATACCTCATGAAGAAGGCCATGAAGTTTGTTAAAGGTCTGAATTCCCTACTTAGGGTGCTTTTGCAACGAGGGTTGTTAAAGGCCATGAAGTTTGAAATGAGTTTGTTAAAGGCCATGAAGTTTGAGTGAATGTGGAATACATTTAGGGCTGTGAACGAGGTATTTGAGCAAGGTATTCGAGTGAGGCATTTACGTTGTGATTTCTAATTTAATTGATTTATAATTAAATAATTAATTTTTAATACATAAAATATGTTAATAATTTGCAAAAATAAATAGATAAATAAATAAATTGTAAAATTATAAATTTCTTAAATTATATTCAAACATTCTCCATAATGTAGAGTACTTTAATATGATCCTAACGCAAAAAACCACGTCTCAAACGGACCTCATTTGCATAAATTATTAATTTTAGAAATTTATTAATGTAAATTATATTAATTAATATAGTTGAACTACCAAATGTAGCAACAATTCGCAATCATCTAAACAGTGTTGCGGAAGGGGTTACCCCCCTTAGGGTGTCGGGCTCGTCACAAACGCAAACGAGCCATTTAAAGTCTACGAACGGTACCTTAAAGAGTTACTCTCGACCAAAGTACCCACTGGGGCTACTTATGAGATGTTAGTTGAGATGACTTTACTTCAAACAATCGGCTCAGAGGAGAAGGAGAAGTAGAACTAGTTCAAAACTAAGGTGGAGCTAAGAAGGGAGGATTTTGGACAAACAAGAAGGCCAAGGGAAAGTTCAAGAAGGAGGGTATAACATGTCGAAGATGCCTCTAGAAAAGACATGTTGCTAAGGACAGTAAGGTGAGTTCGATGAGGGAGGAGTTCAAAGAGAAGTACTATCGCTGCAATGAGGAGATATTTTACAAGAATTGGTGTCCAAAGCTTGCTACGAAGGGGCATATTTGGCAAGCCTAAGCTATTACAGTTATTCCTGTCTCGAGTAGACCTCCTCTTAAAGATCAAACTAGGAAAGGTTGCAATGGAAGGTTCATCTATTATTTCTGGGAATACTATTTGTACCCTATTTGACTTAGGAGCATCACATTCATTCATAGCTAGAAATGTTGTTAACTCTTTGAGTCTAAAAACCTAATTTGTCATCGACTCAATGTTTGTATCAAATGGTATTGAGGGGTCGACACATCTTTCTTTAATTTGCAAAGACCTAGTTGTGGATGTATAATATCAATTTTACATGTAACACGTGTGTTCTTAGTTTTGAGGGGTATGGACTTATCTTAGGGATGGATTGTGCTTGCGCCAAAATTGGTCACAAACATCCAATATAGTTTGTGTAGAGAACGAATGAAGAATATTAAATGTAAACAAAGGAAATATAGTAGTAAAGCAATAATAAATAAGCAACTAACTGAGACACAACAATTTATAGTGGTTAGGCGTTGTTTGCCTACATCCACTTTGAAGATATAGCTTTATTAATCACTTTGTAAACTGAATATAGTAGGGATCAGATGAAAATCCTTAATTACAATAGAGTACAAAGCATCAAGCAGCATAAATATCCTAAAATGAAAAATCAAGTCTACATTTACAGAGGAAGATGACGAAATATCTCCTTGAAAATTCGACAGAAGGATCTCCAAAACCATATGGGCCCATAGGAGGGATCGCATCACCTAAATCCCAAGAAATAAGGACCGACAATGATCCCTATTTTGGAGGAATTTGGGGTGCGATACCTATGCGAGCTTCTCCATGTTTTAGTACGCTCGGTCTTCAAGTTTCATGCCAATTGGATTAGTAAATGTTGAGTTATTGCTTAATCATTGTCATAAAGTGTATTATTGCTTGATTCTGGCTGATCCCTATGGAAGGAAAATGGTTGACCACTCTAATTCGGAGAGATTATATTCGATTCCTTTTCTATACTACACTATATTCCACATTTTGAACATTCTTATAGCATATATCTTGATTTCGTTCGAACATGGATCCATATTACCATCTGTACTTGATTTTTGGACCATACAATTTTTCCTCTGGGCTTACAGGCATTGATGAAAGTCGAGTCTAACTTGTCCAATCAGTTCAGATATAGTTGGGTTAAAACGCCGGATAACACTTGCCTCCCAAAGTATGTCTTGTGTTGAACATGATGTGCTGCGAATTGAAGCAAGTTAGAGTTGCTGGAAAGAAATACATCTAGTTTTCTGAACACTCGCTATCCTTCCATCCAATTATTTCCCAAAGAGTCACATCTCTCTTTGATCATCATGATGCTTGGTTGATTTTCAATAATATAAATTCAGGATTATATTTTGTCAGTTGCTATCTATGTCCGATTCTACGAGGCTAGGCTATGGCTATCTGATTCAATCTCGACCTAGAAAACTACAGGTTTGAATTCAATTTCTATCGATTTCAAAAATTGAACTTTAGGATATACATGTACATGATCAGGTACACATTCTTGTCGTTGGCTTTCGGATGTGTTTGCATGCTCATGGGTCATCACCAATTTTCATTGAATTAGATGCAATTTCATTCCATTTTATATTTATTTACTTTATATTTTTTTTATGAACATTTTTGCATGCACATATGGATCGTACCTAATCCTTTTAATCTCTCTCTCTGTTTTTTTTTATGTTTATATGGATCGGGATTCCTCTAGGCGATCCATTTCTTTCCCACCTTCTCTCTATTTGTTTAATATATGTGTTGATAACGATCATATGGATTCCCCCAAGTAGGGATCATACCCAAACCCTCTTAATATTAGGGACTTACTGTTTTTGGTTTCATGGTGAAGGGAAAGGCGGGCCGATCCCTTAACCTCCATGTATAGGCCAAATTCTTTCTTCTCCATCCCTTACTTTACTTCATTTCTTTCCCTTTTTAATTTTATTTAAGCTCACTTCTAAACCCTCCCCCTCTAATTTGAACCCCGATACCTTCTCTTCAAACCAAATACTGCCTCCATTCTTAGACTCGTCGTACTCTCTTACGATAGGCCGTCACTCCGTCTTCAATTTGAATTGAAATCCAACATCTCTCCTCGAGCAACTCGTACTCTATACATTTAGATAGGTTTTCTTGGATTTACTTTGGTTCGTGATGAGATAATAAGTTTTGTTTACATCAATTAACATGAGCATGGGTTAAGTTTGAAGAAGATGAGATGGACAATGACGATGCAGGGTTCGATGAGGTGGTAAACATGGAGAAAGAAGAAGAGTGAAGCATTAAGGAAGTAGAGGGGTCAGTCGATGAAAGAAAGAAGGAGGGTATGGTTATTGATATTTTTGAGTAAGAGGGGATCAGTGTCATTGTTGCTTAAAGCGATCAGAAAAAATATTTAAGGGAAATGTGGGAATAGCTAAGTGAAGGGATCAGTGGTGGTGTGTTCGAGGAGGGATCGACCATAGGCTTTCTAAGAGGGATCGGTTGCATTGGTGGACGAGAGATCGGTTGTTTCTGGAGCATGGAGGGGTCAGTGTGCCTCGCCAAGGGATCAAGTGTATTGGTTTTGGTAGAGGGATCGACTACAAATAGAGACTAGGTATTTTCTTCGTAAGAGGGATTGATTACATTGGGATTAAGGGATCAGCTATGGGGACTTAGCCCACTCTAAACCTCTGGGTTGAACTTGAACATTTGAGCAAACTGATATATATTCACTTGCATGAACAATCATAACCAATCCCACCTTAATGAACTTGAACATATAACTATAATGGATAACAAGATTTGCTAATATCGCACTTGAAATTGAATGACAAAACTTCTGGGGCTTAGAATATGAATTAAAACCTAACATGTGGTCTTCAATGATGAATTTCACATTTCAGCAAGTTGATAGTCGATCCTAAAGCTTACATAACTTATCAATCTAAAAGGCAGTTGAGAAGGTCAGCGGTGACCGTCACTATGGTTGGAATCCAAAGTCTTGTTACTTACTTTTGCTTTTAATATGAAACTATTTACGTTTGCACTGCACAACACTGCACCATACTAGTTTACACTTAGCACGGAGGGACATGTTAATTTTTCTAATCTTGATTATCTATAGAGTTTAGTTAATATGGGCTCCAGATGTTCAGGGCGTTTAGCCGCAATGTCTTTTGGACAACCTATACAACACAACAATCTCGGTACCGAGTTGAGTTATGCGACTATATTCAATAAACTTTCTCTTGAACAACCAAAGATTTTCGGTCCATTAGTTGACCTTTTCTCCGATGTTCCCATCCGTCTGGTAGAAGACATAAATCTTGCCTTTGATACTATGGAGATTGCTGTATTTCTAGATAACCTGATGGATTTTCAGGCCTCTATGAGTGGTAAGGCTGCTCTCCGTTGGCTATGCTCTAAACATGGTATCCATTTGGAGATGTACTAGTCCATTCAGTGACAATAGGGCTTATTTTCCCCTGAAGGGATATACGACATGCAATAAATTTAAGTGTTGGGCCGGATGTGTGCTGCCTTTTAATTCATTTATTTGAGAGATGCTAAATTATCTAGCAATAACTCATGCTTAGCTACATCCAAACAACTATGCTTTACTTCATGGCATTTTCTAGTTATTTATGGATGTCCTATTCTGCCCACCATCTCCTGAAGACATTAGGTTTATCTACAATTTCAAATGATGGACAGGAAGCCTTTCTTATGCTTTCCTCAAACCTTTACCCAACTATCAAATTATGAATGGTTCTTGGAACAAGTTCGGTGTCTTTAAACATGAATGATTATATATTCGTTATGCATCTAGCTTAGCAAGGCGATGGTTGAAAGGACGTAAGTGTTACCTTCACTTTATTCTTAAATTCTTTAGCACGGGTTGTTTCCTAAACTAATAAATACCTTAAAAATATATAAGTGTCCATCCATGACCCGAAGGTGATAATTATTTAAGGATGTTTTCTGTAATCCACGCCACCCTAGTTGAGGACAGGGACGTCGGATCCCTTTCAACTAACGAGTGTTATCTCCTTTTGGGATGTTAGAAGAAGGTCACAACATCGAGCTTCTAGGAATCGTTACATCGTAAAGAAATATTATGGAACAAGAAGGTTGCACCGATGGCCCTGTCGTGCCCCTAGTCAAGGAGGCTCAAAACGATGCCGAAGAAGGTGAAATTAGAGGTGATAAAGCTAACAAGCCTGGCGATGATGGTGCAGGTCCAAAAAATGCCCCTATAGTCGAATCATCACAAGGCACCGAATCTCATGTGCTAATGAGAAAAAGAAAAAAGCTAGTGTACAAACTTCGTAGGAGAAAAACTACTAGAAAGCCTGAGTTCATCATCACCTTTATTGAAAAATAGTCTTCCCCTTAGCCTTTAGAAAGTTCGATGGAAGGGTTCTCGAGTCTCATAATCCCTGACGATATCATGACCTATGACTTTCCCAACATTACTGTTGGAGGGCTTAATTCTCCCACCAGGACTAGCGATGACATTTCTCCTACTAGCAAATGGGAAATCACACCTATGAGCGAGGTTACAGTGGAGGGCACTAGGACACTCACAATCACACACACTACACTGCACGATTTTTGTTTATCTTTTATTTGACGATCACTCGTATGCTCTTGTTTGATTTGTAGGTGTTATGTATCATTCCCTTGCATTTGATTACTTGAGAGGCTCCTCAACACGATATGGATACAGTCGTGGCCCAGAGTCGAGCATGCATCGAGAAAGAGATGACAACCAGGAAATCATTCAAGGGAGTCTTTGTTCTATAAACATAAGTCTAAATCTCAATCATCTCATTAGGTAGTTCAGCCCAATCTTCTTGTACATAGGAACGATAAGACCTCTTCCCATGTTCCCCAAACTGCTATGCCGCCTGAGCATTACTCAATTTCATCTGGTTCTCAATAGCCTCACGGTCATAGGCCAAGAAAATGCCCAATTGCTAGTTCTGATCTAGCTTTGACTTCTATAGAACCTGAGGCCTCTACGATGGAAAGATTGGCTGAACTTAAGGTTAATTTTCCAAAAATCTGCTTTTGTGGGCCAAAGTTTTTTCCTTCCATCCAGACAATTCTACGGAGTGCTAAAGAAACTTCACTTGCAAGTATGAATGATGTATTTGTGTAGCATAAAGCATTCTAGCATTTAGCCGAGAAAATCTCTGAGGTGTCTACTGAAAGGAAACATGAACTCGATCGCCTTAAGCTGCAACTCCATCTATAAATCTTTGAGATCACTAAGTTAACAACGAATTTAACCATGTAAGAGAAGAATGCTAAAGAATGATCTAAAGCGGTAGTCATTTGGAGATGGCTCATGAAAAGAAGTTGGAAATTGCCCTTAACCATAGCGGTGTGCTTGCTTTAGAGAAGGACACACTGCAAAAAGAGAAAAACATTCTAGCTTACTAGTTGAGGAACTCAAAGAGCTTCTTAGGAACGAGAAGAAAGAAAATCTCTAGGCTCAAAAGGAGTCTCAAAGGTACTTGAAGAGGCCGTCAAAGCTTGGGAGCTAAATGTTAAACTTGACGAGCAACTGACTCAAATTGAAGTCCTTAAGGAAGGGGCAAGGGAAGCTGGTCAGAACGAAGTTTGAGAGAAAATTGAGGCCTAACTAGAAGATGCTAAAGAGGCTGGCCGAAGTAAGATAAAGGACATGTTCGATCCTTTGATATTTGAAAAAATGCAAATGTCCTAATCCACTGTTTCTTGAGTCCTCTTAGAGTAGGCTATCTCGAATCGGTCATCGAGTCTTGGGAATATATTGTTGAAATGAGGAAGAAAGCCCTTGGCAAGGTTGATTTGGATGAGGAGAAACTAGTGCGGGAGATCTTCCATGGGAATGAACCTTAGATCTTACTGCCATAAGGCTTCGATACTTCGATACTTTGGCACCCTTCGGCAAAGGGAAAAACATCGTTGAAGCTTTAAAGTCCGATCCCAAAAGTCTCCCTTCACTTCAAACATCTAAAGCATCAGTTTCACATGGCCTGGGACAACATCTGAGCTTTGATCCAGACATATTCGGTTATCAATCAAAGGTGCATACTCTTATTCAATAAGGTAGCACTCCGGCAACAACTGAAAGTCAACCGGATACAGGTATCCCACTCTACTCTCCATTATTCAAGAGGTTTCATTCTGCATGCCTATTAGTTCTGGGCTTATTTTCTTGTTCCCATGAAATCTATTGGTCTTTTGGCTCCTAGTCAAACTCCAAGAAGCGGTGCCGCTGTGGAGCAACAACCATCATTTACTTTAATTCCAATGGCTATCGACATTCTAGGGCCTCAAGTTATTGGAGCTCTCGCCGATGAAAAAGCTGATGATTAGTTGCTACCAGATGAATATGATGATGTTGTGATCACGGGACCCTTCGAACACATTGATGAGCCCAGCTTAAAGAAGCACATCAAAAGGAAGGAGTTATTGAAGAAAAAAGCTAATGCTGAACCTATTGATGTGGATGTCGATGATCCAAATCTCATCCTAATATAGGTTATTCAACCCGGCTGGTCGTTTCCCAAGAACTCCCTCCAACCTTTGAAAGCTTTCCTGCCAAGGGTGGTAAAGGATTGAAGAGAGGGTCAGGCTAAGGCTTAGATGGATCCACTCCTAAGAAATCCAAAAGAGGAAATGTCAAAAGAAGTAGCCCTCACTTTGGCTTAGTTTGTATATAGGTTACATAACTGTTTTCCTTTTTTGATAGCCATGATTGTGTGGGTATGACCCTCGCTTTTGGATAAACTTGAACTATGATTTTCAAGTTTAATGTGCAAAAAAAAGTACTTTATTTGAACTCTTATATGAATTTCATTTGAGTCGTCGGGTATTACTTTTCCTTTCATTGTGCTTGTAATTCGTTGATCACTGATTCAAACAGTCATCCATTAAACTCAAGGCCTCCATATGGTCATGGCCTCAAGTTGTATCAAACACTGGGTTTGAGCCATAGTGTTACATTCGGATTCAGCAGTTTAAATGATTAAACTTGTGCCCCGATCTTAGGTTAGCGGAGTTAAATAATGGATTGTCAAATTCCATCCTAAGCAAGTTTATACTCCTCCTGTCGGTTTCTGGTTAGAGTTTATGGAATAGAGAATGGTCGAACGCACTCATTTATTTATTTATTTATACTCATATCCGCATTCTGAGGACAGGAGTTTGTTGATAGTGATCGGATTTCATCCAATTTGTGTTTATACTCCAGTCCACGCTCTGGGGACATAGATTTATTTTGAAAAATAATCGAACCATAATTTCCTTAATTAATTGATTTTCCCCCCAAGTCCAGGGTTTAACTTAGCGAGCGACCGGCCATATCACGATCGATTTTGATTTATGTTTGACCCATTGCTCAGTGGGATTAATTCAATATCGGATGGTCAAGTTACATCCCTTTCTCATTAGCTACTCCACCATTAGGCTGTGAGCGAGATCATCAAATGACCGGTTAGACCACATTCATTTGTTTAGTTCAATCATGAACTTATTTAATCGGCTAGCTCCAAACTCTTGAACCTACTCAGACATGTCAATATTAGTTAGTCGAGTATCGTATGTAACATGTAATGCTATAGCAATCATAAATATGAAGGAAATTTCAAATTTTATTTTCTAAATGGAAAGAAATGACATAATTTGTCTTATTACATATCTAGAAAATAAAATGCTAAAGAAAATTCAGAAATTAAGTACAATTGAATGAAAAAGAATGAACTAAATAAAATAGCGTCATAAATGCTCGCTATTCAACACCCTTGGGTGTGTGACACCATCAATAGTCGCTATCTTGAAATTTCCCTCTCTAAGTCTCTATTCAATCTCATATGGTCCTTTCAAGTAGGATTCATGTTTGATGGGACAAGAAAAACCTGCTTCAAGACGAGATCGCCGATTTCAAAGGTTCTAGGTCGTACTTTAGTGTTTTTGTATTGTGCGACTCTATGTCCAGCTGCCTTCAAATTACTTTCTTCGTGCTTCTCATCTACAAAGTCTAGAGATTCTAAAATGAGATTTCTATTCGCTCTGGGGTCGTAGTAGGTTACTCAATGAGAAGGGACATCGAGTTTAATAGGAATAACTGCTTCAAAGCTTTAAGTAAGGACGAGTAGAGTATGGCCATTCATTGACTTGTGAGTGGTTCTGCAAGCCCACGATGTTGTTGAGAGTTCATCCATCCATTTTCCTCTAGCCTTTTCCAAATGCTTCTTCAGAATGGACTTTATGATTTTTTTTCATAGCTTCAACTTGTCCATTTACTTAAGGGTGAGCAACTGCCGCAAATCTCTTTTCAATATGATGCCGACGGCAGAAGTCTTTGAATTCAACGCCATCGAATTGGGTTCAATTTCCAGTTACAATGGTACGTGGAAGGCCAAAATGATAAATGATGTTCCAAAAATGAAGTTGATTACTTTCTTTGCCGCGATCATCGCTGAAGGTCCCACTTTTGCCCATTTGGTTAGCAATCAACTACTACGATGGCGTACTTCACACCACCTTTTGAGATCGGCAAGGAATCGATAATATCTATGCCTGATGTCGCAAATGGCCATGGACTGACCATTTGTGTGATCTCCTTTGGCAAAGCAATTGGAATTTTTACATACATCTGGCACTTGTCACATCTCTTAGCATAATCATCTGCATCTTGGTTGATAGTTGGCCAGTAATACCTATAACTGAGTGTTTTCTTTGCTAGGGTTTCCCCTCAATATGATCGCCACATTCCCCTTCATTAACTTCCTTTAGAATCCATTTTATTTCATCATGAGTGATACACCGGAGCAAGGGAATAGAAAAACACTCTCTATACATGACTCTTTCCTGAGTGACATATCGTGAGAGGACTTATCATCTTTCATTCCTCTATTCAGGAAGGATTACCTATTGCAAATGTTCTTTAATCAGAGTCATCCATGACCCCTCAAGCTCCATCTCTAATATCCAATTGATTTCCATCTAGTTTATGCTTGAAGTATCTAGTACTTTGACTGGAACCAAGCCCATTTGTTATGCATTCCCAGTGCTAGCAAACTTTTTCACTGAGTCGGCCTCTTTGTTTTAATCTCAAGGAGTGTGCATGATGTCATAATACTTAAGCCAGTTACTAGTTCTTGAACTCGAATAAGGTATGGAGCTAGTCATTGTCCTTTAGCCTGGTAATCTCCCTTGACTTGGTATACAACCAATTGGGAATCACAAAAGATTTCAAGAGATTTTATTCCCAGTTCTCTGGCGGGTTTGATTTTAGCAATCAAATCTTCATACTCAGCTTTGTTGTTCATTGCAGGGAAGTCAAGCTTTAAATCATACCAAATTGATCAATCTTTTGCAGTTTCTAGCATGATTCCGGCTCTAGAACAACGATCATTGGATGCTCCATCCGTATACATTTTCCACCAAATGGTAGGGGCTCTACCCTCTTCGGGAAGTCATCCTATGTAGTGAACTCTACTATAAAGTCTGCCGGTGTCTGTCCTTAGATGGCTCTTTGAGGGAGATAAGTGATGTCGAATTGGCTCAGTTTAATGTTCCACTTGAGTAACCGTCTAGACGTCTCAAGTTGCTATAGGACCTATCATAACAACTGATCGGTGTAAACATTAATGGGATGAGCCTAAAAATAGGGATGGATTTTTTGTGAAGAAATCAACAAGAAGTACACTAGTTTCTCTACTTTGGATATTTCCTTTTAGCTCCTATTAATCGCTTGCTAATATAATTGATCGGTCTCTAGATTCGATTATCCTTGTGAAGTAGTGCGACACTTATAGTGTGTAGTGACACGACTAAGTAGATATACAAGTCTTCATGATCTACTGCTTTGACAAGATGAGTGGCCTCTCTAACTGGTTCACCAAAGCTTGAAATGCATCTTCACAATCTTGTGTCCATTTGAAGTTAATCTAGTCAAAGAAAGGAATGCATTTATTGATGGTTCTGGAAATAAATCGACTTAGGGCAGCAACCTTCCGATTTAATTAAGCATTGTACTTGTTTGATGGTTTTTGGCGCTTGGATGTTGCGAATTGCTCGAATCTTCTTGGGATAAGCTTCTCTTTGCTCGCATTGATAATGAAACCCAAGAACTTTCTGGATGCAAAACCAGATGAACATTTCAAAGGATTGATCTTCTTTTTGTAATGTCAGAGGATGTCGAACATATCTTCTAAGTCTCTAAGGTAGTCACTTGAATGTCGTGACTTCATGAGCAAATAATCCACATATTCCTCCATTCGGTTAACTACGCATTGATAGGTTTTTCTAGCATTCTTCAACTCAAATGACATTACCACATAGCAACATAATCCAACATCGATAATAAAAATTGTGTGCTCCTGGTCAGGATGTGCATTGAGATTTGATTATATCCAGAGTACACATCCATGAAAGGTAGCAATTCATGTCCTGCGGTAGAGTCTACTAGCTGGTCAATTCTCGGAAGGGGAAAACTATCTTTCTGTCGCGCTTTTTTTAAATCCGAATAGTCAACGCATGTTCACCACTTTCCATTCACCTTTCTCACAAATATAGGATTGGATATCAATTTAGGGTAGAGAGCGTCACGAATAAGCCCATTTCATTTGATCCTACCCACCTCCGCTTTAAGGGCGGCAAATCTCTTCAGATCCATGCCATTCCTTTTCTGTTTCACTGGTACATGCCTAGGGTTGATATTTAATGCATGGCTTGCAATGGAAGGCGAGCTCCCAGAAATGTAAGAATGAGTCCAAGAGAACACATCAAGCTTCGCTCGAAGAAAACCATCAAGTTCTTTCATCATCGTAGGGCTGAGCTGTGATCCGATTCTTTAGGACCTGTGATGGGTCATCATGGCTGATCGTGTATCAATTGTCAGCTCAACCGATGCAGCCTTGAACTCTTTGGGCTCCTCCTCATCATCCCTCAAATCTATGTCTTTATAGATCTGACAGTGGCAGCCGAGCCAAGGCCCAGGCACTGGCTGCCAATCTTTGGTGGCTTGGATGCAGAGAGACTTGTCCACACCCTTACCTTTCTTCTTCCATCGAGCGTCCTACAATTCAGCTACATAACAGACACGTCCAATGGCTTGATTGCCATACATAACTCCACCATTATCAATCAGGAACTTCAAAGTCAAACACCATGGGGCAAGAGCTGTCTGGAATTCAACTAGGGACGGTCAGCCCACAAAATCATTGTATGGAGAATAAACATCCAGGAAAACAAATGGCAACATCTGCACTCCCCTGTGATCACCTTCTCCCAACTCTACTGGCAATTCGACATAATCGACAACTGTAGTTGCAACATCATTAAAGTCATGAATGCGGGCTTGAGATGATTTCAAGTCGTTGGCTTCCATCCTCACCTGATCATAAACCTTTTTGAAAATTATATCCATGGAACTACTATAGTCAACCAAGATCCTCCTCACTAAGGCGAGGCCATTCATGGCTAAAATGTCCATTGGGTCAATCGTCGGTGCCTCCACCTTGTTTGCATCTCTATTTATGAATGCAACATCGTCTGCTATTATATGCGGTTGTTTTGCTGGAGCCCCTTTTCTGTACTTGAAGAACACACAAAATTCATGTGCTTGATCGCGCTAGCATAACGCTCCATCTCATGCCAGCTCTTATCAGCTGGATTTGATCCTTCGACTATTGTATTGATCACTAGTCTTCCACCAGTCCATGCAGGCTCCTTAGTCCTGTGTGCAGCTTGTCTTTGTTTGGGTTAGATGTCTAATGTCTGCCATCCTACAGGGCTTTAACAAACTGCTGTAGTTTTCTTTCTCGAAAAAGTTTCTTGATAACACCTTGGAGATGCCTATATTCATTCCTGTTATGACTACAGCATTCATGGAACATATAATATTTTTTAGTTTGCTTTTTCTTTTCCATCGATTCTTTCAGAAGTGGCTTCCTATACTGCATGGTGTTGCATGTAGACAAGTAGACATTCTCTAACGATGTATTCAATGGTGTGTAAATAGCATATATTGAAATCCTTGATTTTCCTCTTCTAGATTCTCTCTTTCGCTCATGGTTCTAATCACCTCCTTTCTTTTGCTGATTCGGTTCATTTTGGTTATTAAATTAAACTTTTCTAGAACTCTCCCAGACCGTTCCACTGCAATGTTACTCTCTTCTCCTTCTCCGCTCGGTCCCACAACATTCTTATTCCTTGATCATCTAGCTTCCTCTTTCCTCCAATATTGAGCTGTTTTTGTATAGAAAGGCTCCAACGTCGCATGTGGTTTGCCAGCTAACTAATTGCTAAAGAAAGATCGGGTCAACACTTCCTGTTGCCACCATCAATATTGAATGGCCAATTCGGATTACTGACTTCTATGATGGATGTATGAAATATCTCCAAATAGTCTTTCTAAGATTCTCCCGGAGTCTGAATCACGATAGATAGGGACGTTACATTTTTTGGGCGAGTTGCATGCATACGAAACTGCTCCATAATTTTTTTTGCCAAATTGTCAAATCTAGAGATCGACCGTTGGGGTAATCTCGTAAACCACATCGTTACTATGCTAGAGAGAGTAATAGGAAAACATGTGCATTTTATGGTATCATCAGCTCGTGCGGAATCCATCAGCCATTCATATATCATGTTGTGCTACCTGAGGTTAATTTTTCCCTTATGGGCAGGCATTGACGGCATGCTGAACCACCTTAGATACACCACTTGTAGAATATTGTCGACAAATGGGGTATAGCTTCTTGAGATCCCTAATCGTCATTAGTCAAGCTTTGGCTCTCCTTTACTCGGTGTCTAACCATAGTCGACAAGTCCGGCGTTTGGATAGTTGGAGTTAAGCAGTAGTCGTGTTCCCACCTCATGTGAATGGTCTAGTCAATGTATACAGGTCGTTCAACACCTTCTTAGCTTAATATCCTCTTAATGCATATCATGTGCATTCACTTCATCGTCATTCCAATGGGGTAACTACTCTGCATCCACCTGAATCCGGCATCCAAATCAATCGTGGCGACTCCAGTTAATGCTCCACCGAGAGAAGGCATATTTCCTCCTCTGAAGGAAGGATTGACCCTAATCCCTACAGAGGGATCGGGCCCGATCGGCTATGGAAATCCAGGTAGGGTTGTTCGTTGATGTCCAGAAGCTTCTGCATGATATCCTTAAGTTCTAAGACATATGCATCTGTGATAATCATCTAGTGAAGTTGAGCTCTCCAACATTGAATAAAGGGTTGGCTCTATCCTAGTTTTCCTATGCTATTGCTCCCTGAGTTGATTCATTAAATCGATATTGGCTTGAATCTGTTGGTTCAACTGTCAACGACTATCCGTGAGTTCTCTCATTAGATTCTGGAAATTAGCCCTTATGATGGAATCAGCTTGATTCTGGACATCAACCAGATTGATAGCACTAGCATCTGCCGGTAGATTGCTTTAGCCTCCATGTTGGATGCTAGCGTTTTCATTTTCTTTTGCGTTTTGAGAGGTAAATCTGGTGTTCCTAATCATTGTTGATAGTTTTCCTTAGACTTTTGCAAATCTAAATAGAATAGATAAACTACTTGAAGATAATTCTGTATCTCTTTCGAAGATCTATGCAATCCAGTTGTAGCAAAGGGATCCAAATAGAGATGAGAATCTCCTTCTCAGTGAAAGCACTAAAATGTTTGGGCCAAAATTCGTCACAAACACCCAATAGAGTTTGTGTAAAGAAATAAATAAAGAATGTTAAATGAAAATAGAGGAAATATAGCAGTAAAGCAATAAGACATAAGCAAATAACCGAGACACAACAATTTATAGTGGCTCGACATTGTTTGCCTACATCCACTTTGAAGAGATAGCTTTATTAATCACTTTCTAACCGAGTACAATAGGGACCAGATGTTACAATAGAGTATAAAGCAACAAGCCACGTAAATATCCTGAAAAAGAAGAATTAAGTCTGTGTTTATAGAGGAAGATGGAAAAATATCTCCTAAAAATTTGACAGAAGGATCAACAAAACCATATGGACCCATAGTAGGGATCACATGGCCCAAATCCCAAGAAATAAGGATCGGGACCAATCCCTATTTTGGAGGAATTAAGGGGTTAGATCCTTATGGGAGCTTCTTCATGTTTTAATATGCTCAACCTCCAAGTTTTATGCCAATTGGATTAGTAAATGCTAAGTTATTACTCAATCAATGCTGCAAAGTGTGTTATTACCTAGTTCTGGCAGATCCTAATGGAGGGAAGAGGGACAATCCTTCTGATTGAGAGGGATTATAGCCAATCCCTTTTCTATACTAAACTATATTCCATATTTTGAAAATTTTGTATAGAATATCCCTTGATTACGTTCGATCATGGGTTTATATTACCATCTGTACTTGATTTCTGGACCCCCACAATTATCGATCTAGGCTTACTGGCCTTGATGGCAGTTAAGTCTAATTTTTTCAATTATTTCATATATAGCCAGGTCAAAATTTTGGATAATAGATTAGTTATCTTAATACAGGGCATTTTTAGATTACGATAGGAGGGTTGTATGGTTAAGGAGTTGTAAGGAGCAACATATAGATGTTCATTATACACCATAAAACTCAATCACGTTAAGCTATTTATACTTGCTGAGTCTACCACAAGATGAGCTCTCATCCGCACCCATAGTTCAAGAATTTCCCGATGTCTCTGTAAGAAGTCTTGGGTCTCCCACCTTAAAGGGAGAGTGAGTTTAGGGTTGATTTTGAGGAGGACGCCATACCTATCACTGTGCTATTAAGGCATATGACACCCAAAGAAAGAAAGAGTTAGACAAGTAGATTTTGAAGCTATTGTGTAAAGGATTTATTTGTCGAAGTACTTTTGAATGAGGAGCATCAGTTGTATTTTCCCCTAAGTCAGATGACTCGTTAAGGCTATGTGTCGACTATAGATGTAAACACCCCTAAATCTATACCTATACTCCCTAGGAGTATTATAAAATAATATCGTCGAGTAATATAAAGAATGAGGTGATACGGGGTACACACGTGGATATTCCCTTAGGCTAACATCGGTACGTATTAAAACATCAAATATAACTCACCAACAAACATACACAATACAAACTCAAAGCAATAAAGATGCATGTGTGCCTCCAGGATGGAATAATACACAATATACGATATATATTAGAGATTACGAAGTAAACGACAACAAAAAAATATAATATTACAATATGTGTGTATTACATAGCACAATAATATTCCCACAAGAGACTAACAATATAGGATATTAATCTATAATACAAAGTATTTTGCCTCCTCTATGCCCTAAAAGTACAAGCCGGTCTTATATTCCCTGTACTTTAAATGTTTGAACTGACCCGAGTATTATATAAATAACACACAAGTCAGACTATATCTAAATCAAAGGGTTATGCGTGTACATATAAATAAATAATATATGCATGGAATAACAACAACAACATCACTATTCTAATACATCTCAAATATGGAAGGCATCAATTAAAACGTTCAAAAAAATGTCACACCGATATAAAAGCACACCAAATCATAAACATAGAACCAATAACAAATAGGTGAATCATCTATATTTGAAATCAACATCAAGGTCCATAAAATATCAAGTATAATCAAGCTAGCATGTATCATTACCCGTATATCTCTCTATCTTGATAAAACATCATCATCAATGCATGCAGATAAGATAAGACAAGATAGGCTGCCTATCAGTATAAGAAAATCCACTATACTCTGGACATCAATCTCAGGTATATTTTCATATTCTCATGTAGAAACTATCAAAATACATCGTGATAGGGAATGACTGCATGACATACATAGAGTCCAAAGTAAAGCCACATATATAATAATATATGGGTCATCTAACCTATATCTATACTAAGGTGAGGTGGTTAGTAGTATATGCCAAACTACTACTCCGCCAGTACCAGAAAGGAGGCTGATAGCACGAAGCTAGCTTTAGTGTCACGAATTCTCTATAATCTTAGTTACCATCACGGTATAGTGAGACATATCCACCAATGTGCTCGTCAATGCAAGGACTCAATAGTCATGATCCGACTCTAGCTCTTGTGTGTAACATACTACTGCCTAGGTGACATAGGGGTGAATGCATATAGCGATGGCACAGAGCTATAAGTGTATAGGGCGTCACAGATCTGGGATGCAATCCCATAATCGAGCCATTTAGAGTGGATTCTAGCCATCTGGACCTCTAGAACATAAATAAAAGGAGTACATCATCATAGTGGCATAAAGAACTAATACATATAGACACGAAGCCATGATCATTATTAGGTACATAACCATACTAGCTGAATATAGGCACAAATCCATACTCATCACCATGTGTATCACCTTACAGACATAACACTATCCCCGTCATGTGAGTGTAATCTACTTACAATGAATAATCGAATAAATATCACGACAACGTCCCGTACCACTACGTGATACTCAAGCACTTATTCACTGTGTATAAACTCCACTCACTCACCACAATATTCTATATAATAAGTTCAAAGAATAACCGAAGAAATATTACCGAATGCCCAATCGCAAATGGTATTATAACTCCATTTATTCAAAATTTTCATCACAAAGAATTAAATATTGTAAAATTATAAAGAAGAGCATCATCAATGTATCATATGCAAATCATAAATCAATATCGACGGTGAACCATTCAAAATATCTCATTCAATATAAAATAAAATAAAATAAAAGTTCAATCAGAAAATATAGAAATTATATATATATATATCCCAATTTAATTCGAAAATAAAATAATAATAAATTTAACACTTTAAACATTTAAATCAAATATTTAAATATATATACACTAAAAACATTCAAAATCCTTTAACGAATCAAATATAATTTATAGAAATAACTATAAAATTTTGTATAGTTAAATTCTATTTTGAAATAATTTACAACTTCCAAAATAATTCTGCTTTTAGTTTAATTCACTAAATATAATTCGAAACCATCATTATAGATTCACAATATTGGTAACTCAAACAATTAAATAATTTTAAGCGTTCAAATCTAAATTATGAATTCTTAAATTAATTTATATTCTAAATAATAAGATCCTTTACAATATATATATGTGTGTGTGTATATATATATATATATTATATAATGATTATCATATTCAAATGTAAATTTGTTTCTAAATCTCCACTTATATATTTTAAAACATTCAAAACTCTTTACAAATAAAATATCCTTTATTGAAGTCATTCCAATATAAGATTCAATTACTAAAATTCATTTTCAAATCCTTTATAAATATTTTCCAATACTTTAAAAATCACTTTACAAATTAAAAATAATTATAGAAAAAATTTCATAATTTTCGATAACTCAATAATACTTTAAAATTAAATTTATAAATTCCCAAAATACTTCTTTTCATTTTTAAACATAATTTATAATTCAAAACTTTCACTGTATATTCAAAATCTCAAATAGCTCATATTGAAAATCATTTAATATCACTTCAAAATAATTTACTAACCTACTATAATTAAATACCATTTAAAATAAATTTTTAAGTTATAGAATAAATCATATTTATTTCAAACAATAGAATATAATTTAAAATATTCACTTTATACTCCAACAGTTAGAACTAAAATATTTTCGAAACAACTTTTATACCCAAAAAAATATCTCCAATTAGTTTTATTTGTTTATAAATATACTTCAATTTAATTTTAAAATATCAATAATGATTTATCGAAGCATTCGAAATATTTGAAAACTATAAAATCAATTGAACCTTCAAAAATATGAATTATGAAGCAAAATTCTCCAAAATCATCAACAATTCATAAATATAATTTTTTTTATCATAAGGCCGAGTCGAATTCCATCGAATTATGGCTGTCGATATAATGTACACATGGTATAGATAAATTACACAAATTAAATGCAAATAAATAGCTTCTCCTTTGCATTTTTTAATAGTCCAACGTCCACAAATCCAATACCACACAATAAACGAAATCCCGAACAATCATCTTAATAAAACAATTAAATCAATATCGAGATAGATGTGTGTGTATATGGCGGATAATGAATTTGGGTATGATTTTGTATGAGAAAGCTCAACAAATCGACAAATGCAAGAATCAAACTCATCTTTAAATAAGCTGCTTTTCTACCTGTGCCCAAATCCCTAACATGAAGATCACCATTATCTATGCACACAAATTCCAAGATGTCGCTCAACTGCACTACTACTCCAACTTGAGATGTTGCAGCCATTGCCAACCCTGACCTGCATCCACGAGCCACATCATTGTGCCCCATTTTTGAGCTGCTTGCGACATCACCTCCACTATATGTATACGTGTGTGCGCCTTGAAGCGTACCAAACCACAACCACCGCCATTGCTTCCCCCTCCTTCGCGACATGCTCCTTCTTTTCCGCCTTCAACGTCAACATCACCAGAGGCTAATTCGCATACATGCGATTTTTTAAATAGTGTCATGATTTTGAAAATAATCAATTAGGGGTTAGGGCATGAATCGAAAGAAGGCAGGTTCGGGTTAGATTTTGTACATAAGAAGATAGATGGGGAATAGTCTAGAGAAAGGTTTGGGCTTGGACCTTATAAGTTGGATTTATTTTGAAATCAAATAAATTTTCCTTTCCTTAATTTTAAACAATTTATTTATTTGTTAGTAAATTTATTTAAATCTAATTCAAATTAATATACACTTCAAAAATATTTTATATTCAATTTAAAACATTTTATTCAATTCAATAGTTTATTTGAAAAGAATTTATAAATTTCATTTAATTTATTAAAACAAAATCTTTTATTAAATAGACTTCAAATAAATAAGACTTCATTTTCAAAATAAAAAAAAAAAAAATCAAGTCAAATAATTTTATTTTAGTTTAAATACGTTTAATTTCCGACTTAGAAATCAAGGTTGTTACAATAGAGACCTCTGCAAGTTGACTGAGAAGAATATGTATCCCTTATCTAGAATAAATGATTTATTTGATCAGCTTCTTGGAGCCAAAATATTTTTCCAATTGGACTCAGCCATTGGATTTGGTCAACCGAGGATAGCAAGCAAAAGACCACATTTTGCACTCTGGATGGACTGTGTGAATGGGAAATGGCACCTTTTGGACTAGCAATTGCCTCCACATACTTGTGGATTCGATGAGTAGAGTTTTTAGGGAGTAGCTGAATAAATTCTTCGTAGTATTTCTGGATGATATCTTAGTATTCTCTAAATATGAAGATGAGCATGAAGATCACTTAAGAGGGGTACTAGGGACTTTGAAAAGGCATCAACTTAAAGCCTAATTCCCAAAATGGCACTTTTGAAAAATGGAGGTCAGATTTCTTAGATACAATATTTTCGAGAAGGTATTGTCTATAGACCCCATAAAGGTGGAAGCTCTTCAAGAATGGAAGATCCAAAGAATGCAATGGAGTTAGGATTTCTCTTGGGTTAGTGGGTTACTCGGTTACTATAGAAAATTTATTAAGGACTTTGCAAAGATAGTAGTCCCATTAACTCACTTAACCAAGAAGAATCTAATTTTTGCATGGGATGAGAAGTTCATGAAAGCATTTGAGAAGTTGAAGGAGATGTTCACTGGCGTGCAAGTTCTAACTACTCTCGATGGGACAAAGCCTTTCCCTATTTACACCAACGTATGTGATACGCGATTAGGAGCTATTCATATGCAAGACAAGAGGGAGATAGTTTATAATAGTAGACAATAGAAGGACCACGAGAAGTGTTACCTGACTCATAGCTTGGAGTTAGCCGCTATCGTATTTGCTCTAAAGACATGGAGGTACCATTTTTCGAGAGAGAGGTTTAAGTTATTGACTGACCATAAATCACCCAAATACCTATTTTCCCAAAAAAGGTTTGAATCTTAGGTAGCAGAGATGGATGGAGTTTACAGCATCATATGACTTTGGGATACAACATACCCTAGAAAAAGGGAATTCAATGGTCGACGCCCTTAGCCAGAGGCATACTACCGTAGGCGCTATATATTAGTGGAGGTAGTTGGAGTTCCTCTCCAATTTCAATTTCTAACCACCAACGGCACCCACTCTAGGCTGCTTGGCAGCAATGGAGGTTAGGACAACATTGATAGATTGCATTGAGCTAGAGCAGAATAAGGATGCAATAATAGTAGACATTTCGGACAAGCTGAGTAGAGGAGAGCATTTCGTCCATATCAATAGATATGCGACTTTATGAATGAAGATTTTTAAGGAGAGATTAATGCCTTTGTGTCCCTTTAGTTGAGGATGTTTTGGAAGAAGTGCTAGAAGAATGTCACCATTCTAGGATAACCATTCACCCTGGAGGAGTTTAGATGTATAGGGATACCAATCAAATTTTCTATTGGACTAGGATGAACAAGAGGGTAATGGAATTTGTCTCTAGGTGTTTGATGTGCCAAAAAGTAAAAGCAGAACAAGGAAAGCCAAAGGATTATAGATGGGTTACTTAGGAGTCAAAGAGGCAATGAGGCCATTATGGTTATAGCAGTACACTAAAAACACCTATTTTATTCCCATTAGATGTAATAGGACCGCAACATCTCCAATGCAAATTTATGTTAAGGAGGTAGCTCGATTTCATGCAATCCTAGTTCACATTATTTGTGATAGGGACCTTTTATTCACAAGTGAATTTTAGAGGAGTTTGCAGTCGACTTAGGAATAACATTGAATCTTAGCATCACTTACCATCCATAGATCGATGGCCAGATGGAAAGGGTGAATAGGGTTCTGGATGATTTGTCAAAGTTTTGCATCACGGATTTCAGTGGACACTAGAAGTAACATTTTCCTTTATTTTAATAATAGTTACCTAGCGATGATTGGCACAATATCCACTGAAGCATTGTACGGAAGGCCATGCAAATCGCTAAATTGTTGGTGGGAAACCACCGAATTTTTTTACTTGGATCAGATCTGATTCGCTAGATCTCGAAAAATATAAAGTTGATCAGGCAGTAAATGAAGGCCGCATATGATCGTCAGAAATTCTATATTGACAAGCTAAGGAAGGAATTGGAGTTTGAAGTAGGAGTCATTATAACATCCCATATTTTTAGATAATCAAATAACCGAATAACGATGATCAGTGAAAATAAACAATTTTGAAATCATCAGAATATGGCCTTGAAACCTATATTGTTGTGTCCATGGTGATTTTCTTATCAATTACCATGTATAACTTATCAAAATCTGAGTTAATACATAGAAACTACGAAAAGAACAAGAAAGTAGAAAAATAAAAATAAATATATACAGGTCGATCCATAGGTCAACCCACAAAGCCATAGATCGATCCAAAGGTCGACCAAAGGAAAACAGAGGTCGATCCACATTGCCTCTGGACATTAAATCGTCCAGTGACATGCTAAACCAAATAAATTTGATTTTTATTCAATCAGAGCCATACATTAATGGATCTAATGGCTCCAAACGACCCTGTGACGTGGTGGCTTAGATCCAGTGGTCTGAGATCCCTAAGCTACACTATAAATAGGACCCTAGGCCTAGCTATTTTTTCACAATCAGATTTTCTCCTAATTTGGTTCATTACCTGAGGCTGGACCCTAAACAGAAAATATTTCTATAGAGAAGATCTTTTCAACAAAAATATCAAACACCTTAGAAGGGGATCCAGGAAGGCCATGGAGCAAAATCTAAGGACGATTGGTAATTGGATTTAAATTATATATCTTTTACGTTTATGATATTTTACCGTTAGGTTCCCATTAAGTATTTTAATTCAATATTTATTTCAGTAATTCATTCGATTAATTAGTTATGTTGAGACTGTAAATTTTATATGAGAACTTATATTTAATTATTATTTATATGGAAAAGAAAGAAATAAATCCAATTAAATATGAATAATATTAGGCTTAATAGTTATAGGGAAAGGCTTAAGCCTAAAAGCAAGAAATTTACAGCAAACTATGCTAAAATGGAAGAAATAAATTAAAAAGGGGGAAATCTAATAACTTGATTTGAAAGTTAGTGATAGATTAATTGGTTGGTTTAGAAAAGAGGGTGCATTTCTATAGTTTAATATATTTAAAAGATAATGATAAACGTAATTACAAGAATAAGAGAAAGAAAAAGGGAATTAGTGTAAAATAGAGACATTTCTATATTTTGCATTAACCAGTAGTTAAAGAAACAATAAAAGAAATATCTTGCAATTTCGAGTTATTGTTTATAGCATTATGTAGTACTAAAATATGGAAATAGATTTTTGGCACATTTTTTGTTACCAACCAAATAGAATAGAGCTACTTCCTAGAATAGAAGAGAATAACATAAAGCGTTAAAGAAATTAAAAAATAGAAAGTATTCAAGTTAAATGTTTGACAAGACTAAAAACAATAAATAGAAATGTGCATAGATTTGCATTTACAGTTAGTAGAATAAAAGTAAAGCAGCTATTATGATAAGAAAATTTGTGACAGTCGGACGTAGTCCCAAGCCAAGATTGTCATATAATATAAGAGAATTATAGAGAATTCAATATCATAATAAAAGACAGACTAGAATAGAAAGAGACACATGCAATTATATTTATAACATGTAGATTATAAAAGAATATAGAAGTAACTATTGCAGTATAATTATAACATAGGTTATAATTAGAGATAATAGAAAAGGCTTGTTTTAAAACTTACACTATGTTAATAAACAAATATAGAAGAAGGGCCCAATAACAACAGCATTTCCCATCAGTCAGAAACTGATCGTCTCACAATAGTAAGGTGAGGCCAGGACAAGATTATGCTGATTAGGGTAAATAAGTATCCAACATAATTAGAAAAGTAAACTAAACGCATAATAAAAGATTAGACGTATGGTCTAATAAAATGGAAAGATGCATTTGGAGCAGCCCAAAGAAAGAAGAGACCGATGAAGTAGTTCATCACAGATTTTTAGCACGGAAGAAGCATGTCCAACTATGTTATTTTAGGCTAGAAGAAAGTTTGAGACTTCAACGGGACGTGAGTGTACACTAGGATGGCTCTCTAGGGTAGGCCAAACGAAATTGCACCCCCGAAGGCAGGTTTGTAGGTGTTCCATTAAGAGAGTATGCCTTGTCTTCTTTTCCATTGGAGGCGTAATGAAGCAGACATTTGTAGGCAGTCGAAAGGTTGATGAATGGAGTAGGATATTCGTATGACACCGTACTCTGACTTGAGAGTAGGTTTTAGTGGGCAGGACCCAAAAGGATAGTCGCATGCGGCAATCAAGCCATCATCAATCAAAAGCGAGTTTGGGAAAGACTAGATTTAAACGAACAAGCCAATGATTCTTTTACTATCGAGACATTGGTCGAGGGGCGCAGCCAATTGGATTTTTAGATTGTTTGCAGTAGGGCACGACCACTTAGCTCTGTAGATGTCTTTCGATTAATTGAGGGGTGGCTGCATGGGGCTATAGCTACGATGAGAAAATTGACAGACCAAGTAGAATATCTGTATTGTAAGCCTAATGATGTTCGTCTTTATAGATATAGAAAATCCCCGACCGAGTTCCGTACAAGGTAGACCTAATTAAGCGGGATTCAAAGAGTAGACAGAACGATTATGTATAGTCCTCCAGGTATACACTGGGTGGTACATTTTGGATGTCCGAGCATTTGTAAAGGCTAGTGCAGACACAATTTTACGTTTTCATAGTAGACGACAGAATATCTATATTGTAGGCATCACGTCCTTTACAGATGTAGTCATAGAATGCTCTAGGAGCAAGACAATGGAGTCCTTTTCGAGGAGGATATGGAAGGTACTATATGTAGGACCTTTGACCAATGCGGTCATTGGGCATATAGCTACAAATATATATTCTTATTAGGTTTTAATCTACTAGGTAGTAGATGGGTACGATTCATGCATAGAGGTGAGAGTACTATAAACCCAGTAAACCTAATATACAAAAAAGGAAATAAAATGGTATATGTAGAATTAAGCTTAGAAGTGTATAATTTGTCCATTCACTAGAACTTTAGTTTTGACCCCCTCCTCATAACATCCTACAGGTTAGATAGATGGCAGAGACTTTCCATCTTTGAGACGCTTGTTTAGAAAGTGTAATTATCTTAGTGAGTATTTACTGATGATTGTATTTTAGTCAGTTCCGCTGTGAGATATTTATTTGAGCTCTGATATATTTGTCTTTTCCTATTTGCAGAATACCAATACCCAACTCGGGCTTCAATGGGCTTGAATTTTAGCATTTTTGCGAAAAATCCAGACCCATTGGAATTTGAGTTGTTACATTTTGTATCAGATCCTAGGTTTAGTGTTCCTAGGTAGATAGTGAGTGAACGTATTTGTATTTTTGAATAAAATATAGAAACATTATGTACTAAAATCCAAATAACCCCATTTATAGGTTTAAACACATGGAAAGTTTTAGAAGTACATTTGTGCATAGTTTGTTTGTTGGGTTTGGGATGACCCAAGGATGTTAAGCCCTAAGTTATTACCAAATTATAGTCTACAATAAGCTATATTTTGAGAGAAGATTAGTACCCATATGTCATAGGAAGTGGGAAAGTTCCCTAGGGATAGTAGGGGAGTATTTTTAGTTTTGAAGGAATAAGAGATTTTAGTAGGGGAATGAGATTTCCAAGGTTTAGGAGGGTATTCCTATGGTTGTAAGAAGAAAATCCACTTCATGTCTAGCCCAATAAAATGAAACTTTTGGAAACGAAAGGTTAAAAAATATAATTGTTAATATGTTTAAGGAAGTAATTATTGGATTTCTGAAAAAAGTTGTTATGAAATTTAAATTGGTTTATATATGATGTAAATTTTGTTAAAAATGAAATTCTTTTTGAAGAATTATAGAGCATGTATAGCTCGCTAGTTTCTTTATTGGTAAACATAGATTTTAAATATAAAAACCTAGAGTGTGTTAAATATTGAAAATGTAGGATACAACATTCATTGTTGTAATAGATGTCCAAATATCGTGAAAGCACCAGTGTATGAACACAGATCAGCAGTATATGATTACAGATTACATATCTAAATAATGTAGAGGATAAAAATGAAGAATAACAAACCTAAAACGGGAAGAAATAGACAGAGGCACAAGATATATAGTGGTTCGCCTATCTCCAGCCTACGTCCACCTCAAAAGATAATCTTTTATTGACTTTGCTCGCTAGTTACAGCGGATTAGAGGAGTAATTTTCGAGTAAAGCAGTGAAGTTTGAGTACAATGGTAATTTCGGCAGAGTCTGGATGTATCAGAATCAAAACGACCCTTTTCTGTAGGCTTTGGGATGCTATTTATAGGCGTAGGCTACAAATATCTCGCTCAGATCTTGAAAGACCTCTTCTGGCACGTGTGCGGGCCCACGTGATTGATCCCATGTGATTTGCACTCGTTCGTGATCGATACGAACGAAATTCGTATCGATCCAAATCTTGCCCAATTGAGCCAAGATCGTTCAAAAACATTCTTTAGGTTGTACACAAGCTCCTATGAAAATTTCGTGGCATTTGGACTTGTAGATTGTGAGTTAAGATCGATACAAGTTTGAGTTTTATGTAGGCTGCTTAGTTCGTATCGATCCTCTTCGTATCGATCTATTCATATCGATCCGGACAAGTGCCTGCAAGTTGACGTGGCACTAACTCCTCGCGTCGATCCACTGTTCATGCTGAATGACTAAGTCTTTTATTGGAGTGTAAATTGTTCGCATCGATCACCTCTGCCTTTTTCGCATCGATCGTTGTTGCACTATTCGTATCGATCGATTATTTAATTCGCATCGATCGTTGTTGCACTGTTCGTATCGATTGAAATTGTCTTATTCGTATCGATCGTCAGAGCTCTATTCGTATCGATAGTCTTGCTCTGTTCGTATCGATAGTAGTCTTGCTCTATTCATATCGATAGTCTCTGCTTTGTTCGTATTCATTGGTTGCATCTCACTTCGTATCACTTTTGTGCACTCCACTTTGTGTCGATGACCAAGTGGACTAGGAGTTACTGGCTGATGGATACGAAGAGAGTGATTATTTGATGGATACGAATAAGTCCTTTTAGCGAATGGACACAAACATTCGAGGGTGAATGGATAAGAACAAGGCCTTTCTGCGGATGGATATGAAGAGTCAAGGCTTGATGGATACGAACAAGGCCTTTTAGTGGGTGGATACGAACAAGGTGATTACTGAAATTGCATCGATCATAACTTGAGCATACCAAATTCGATTGACTTGAAATTCGAAACGTTGGCTTTTATAGCTTTTCTTGTCCTGTCATATCAATTGTAGCTCAATACGGACTCGGACAAAATTTACCGATATCCATAGTAGACTTGTGTATTAACAATCTCCAAGACGAGCTATCCTCGATTTCCACTCAAGTTTTTGGTGTCACGGCCTTGCCAAAAGGTGGGATAACAATTAACGTAGGTGGCTTCCAAAGGAAATGTTTTTACATAGCATATGGGATTTGTTAATATTTATTTTAATTGAATCCATATACTAGTATTTTTGGGCTGTAGTAACAATGTTTTATGCAACATATGTTTTGACCCAAAAAATGTGTTATGAAGATAATTTCTAAGTATAGAAATAAAGTGGTTTGTAAATACACTTATTATTTAAATAAGCATTTGGAATTGTTTTATAGTTATGTAAATATTAAAACAGTTTTAAAAATGAGTTCTTTTGGAAAAAAAGAAGATGTAAGTTGAATATTAGGAAATTAATGAATTTCGTAGGAAATGTCTATTGTATGTGATAATAGATTAAACATACTTTAAACGATTGGAATGAAATGAATAATGGTATAATTTCTATGAAACCAAATCACAAATAAAGATATTTTGTGCAAGTTATAAGGAATGTGAAGGAGATGTACAAGATATGGAAAGCACCATATTTTGTATAGCCTATTTCGATAAAATACAAATAAGTTCCTTGTAATTTCATATAAAGATGAAATCTTCTTTTAAAGGATTCATAGAAGGTTTTAGCATTAATGGTTTCCCGCAAGAGAAAGTAGTTCCAATACATTAAGGTATAAAACCATTAACCATAATAAGAAGTGGAATGAGTAGAGATAGTGTTAGTTAGGAGGGATATTATAGAGAGCCTTAGTGTGAATGCTAAGCAATGGAAATTTCATATTTTTCCATTGATTATGGGCATTGGCCGCTTGCCTTTGTAGAAAGCCCTCATTTGAAGTAAGTTAGAAACTCCTCCAATGTTAGGTAATTGGATGAGTAGGAAAGTTAAGGGATTTTTGATAAATAATTGTTCTTATCTACTCCATTTTTCAAAAATTTGAAAATCTATGAGAAGAAGATGTTTTGAAAACATGTGAAGACATTTTTGAAAGTCAATAAAAAAAATTATTTTAAGGACAAGCAAGGCATGGTTTAAAGAAAAATGATTTAGTGAAAAAGTAAATAATTTTTTGGAAGAGAAAAACTTAGTAAAAAGTTAAATTTAAAAACCCAATTTTTTTATGGAAAGTTGTAAAGGTCTTTAAAAGGAAAAGAGGAATATGTTTTGGACTTAGAATTTGTAAGTTTTCCTCTATAGGTTTGGGGAATAATTTAAACTAAAAGAGTTGTAAAGATGTAAGTCTAGAAAAATAAAATGTTAAGTAACTAAGTACCTTTGAATTTAATAGAAACTTCAAAGCAACAATTTGAAGGTAAGAATTTTGGGATTTGATGTTTCAAAAATTTAGAAGCTTTAATTTTTGAAATGAAATGATAAATATCAAACTAAACTTTTAAATATGGAGTAGATAGGAATCATTTCGTAGGTGTAACGAGAAAAGTGTAAGGCTATGTAGGAGATAACAGTAATCACTTTTAGTAGTCTCGTAAAGTATATTGGACACTAGTGAGAACCTAGGAATGTTGCTTCATGTGTGTATACTATCGAAGAATAGTGAAGTGATATTAGTAAGATTGTAAGACATACGTGGTTGGGATAGGTATACCTTAGTTGGGGAAAAATGAAAGGTAAAGGTAAAGATAAAATTTCCCCAAGATTAGTTGTCTTTTTAGATAGAGACTACATGGATTGAAATCCTTATTCGTTGTAGTAAATGAGACTTGGTTATTTCATTTTGAGTATGGAATGGAAGAGATGAATAGATCTTATTCATCGTGAGTAATACAGCGTAAGTTAGTAACGAGTTATAGGCGACAGAAAGAGCATACGAGTTACTTGGATTCCTAGAGTAGGACCTTTCTATGTAAGAGTGGGCATGGTCCTAGGCCTCCTAGCCCTAGATGATACCTATTTTTAACCGCTATATTTACCTATCTATTATCGCTTTATTGTAGGACATGTTTTCTCTTTTTGTTATGAGATTGTACTCTAATGTAAGCATTTAGTTCCTATTGTAGTAAATAAGTTATGATTAGTATGTTGCTCTTTTTCTATGATGTTCACAAGAAGAGAATAAAAAATAGGATGTAAGTAATAAAAGAAAGGTAAAAGCCAAAAAGAGTAACTAAAAGGAAAACAACAAATTTAAAGAAAGCGACAGAAACGTCAATAAAAAATAAATGAGAATTGCAAAAGGAGAATGCATTTTTCCTATAAATTAAGCTTGGAAAAATTTTGAAAAGAAAATTTTTCTTATGTGAACTGTGCTTGGGATTGTAAAATAGATATTTTTATTGAATGGTTGCATAAGTTCCAAGTACAGAGAAAGAGGTATGCAAAAGTAAAACGGTAAATATGAAGTTTTTCATTTTCTACCTTCTTTTTGACATAAGAAATCATGTTTGCAAAATTAGATTTTTTCTGAGATTCGAATATTAAAAGTTGTACGGTAGGATTTAGATGTAAAATTCATTGAATTACATCCCTATTCAGTAGGAGTGTGGAAAAAATTGGATGAAAAACATTTTGATTTTTCAAAAGATTGCATTCGTACAGAAATTACAAGTATATTTAGGGTGTGTGCATCATGTTTTAAAATAAATTTTTAAAGAAGAAATGCATTCACATAGGAGGTATCGCTTAGAGATTCAAGTATATGCATATATTTTGTGTTAAATGAAACTTTGCACAAGGACACGGATGGTTACAAAATTGGATGTACACAGAATGAATGTGATTGACGCAAGGAATTACATAATTTTACCCTTGTCGAATTTTGTGGACGAAATTTCCTAAAGGGTGGAAAAATATAATATTCCGCATTTTTAGATAATTAAATAACCAAATAACAATGAACAGTGAAAATAAACATTTTTGGAATTTTCATAATATGACCTCGAAACTTATACCATTGTGTCCATCGCGTTTTTTGATCAATTTCCATATATAACTTGTCAAAATTCAAGTTAATACAAAGAAGTTACAAAAAGAACAAGAAAGTGGAAAAAAATAAAAATAGATATACATGGGTCGACCCACAAAGCCACAGATCGACCCTAAGGTCGACCCAAAGAGAACACAGGTCGACCTATAGGTCGACCCGCATTGCCCTGAGACGTTGAATCGTCCAGGGACGTGCCGAACCAAATAGATTTGACTTTTATTCAACTAGAACCATACATTGATGGATCTAATGGCTCCAAACGACCCTGTGACGTGGTGGCTTCAGATTCAATCTACTGAATCCAATGGTCAGAAATCCGTATGCTACACTATAAATAAGATCCTAGGCCTAGCTATTTTCTCACAATCAAATTTTCTCCCACTTGGATTCATTGTCTGCGGTTGGACCCTAAATAGAAAATATTTCTGGGGAGAAGATATTTTCAATAAAAATACTAGACATCTTAGAAAGGGATCTAGGAAGGCCATGGAGGAAAAGCTAAGGACGATAGGTGAGTGGATTTAAATTATATATCTTTACGTTTATGATATTTAATCGTTAGATTCCTGTTTTATATTTTAATTTAGCATTTATTTCAGTAATTAAGTTTGCTAATTAGCTATGTTGAGACTGTAAATTTTAAATGAGAACTTATATTTAATTATTATTTATATAAAAAAGAAAGAAAGAAATCCAATTAAATATGAATAATATTAGGCTTAATAGTGATAGAGAAAGGCTTAAGACTAAAAGCAAGAAATTTATAGTAAACTATATGAAAACAGGAGAAATAATTTAAAAAGAGGAAAATGTAATAACTTGATTTGGAAGTTAGCGATAGATTAATTGGTTGGTTTAGAAAAGAGGATACATTTTCGAAGTTTAATATATTTAAAAGATAATTATAAACGTAATTACAAGAATAAAAGAAAGAAAAAGAGAATTAGTGTAAAATAGAGACATTTCTTTATTTTGCATTACCCAATAGTTAAAAAAACAAAAGATATATCTTGCAATTTCGAGTTATTGTTTATAGCATTATTTAGTATTAAAATATGGAAATAATTTATAGCACAGTTTTTGTTACCAACCAAATAGAATAGAACTACTTCCTAGAAAAGAAGAGAATAACGTAAAGTGTTAAAGAAATTAAAGAAGAGAAAGTAATCAAGTTAAATGTTTGACAAGACTAGAAACAATAAATATAAATGTGCATAGATCTGCATTTATTGTTAGTAGAATAAAAGGAAAGTAGTTATTATGATAAGTAAATTTATGACAGTCGGACGTAGTCCCATGCCAAGATGTCATATAATATGAAAGAACTAAAGAGAATTCAATATCATAATAAAAGAGACAGACTAGAATAGAAAGAGACACTTGCAATTATATTTATAACATATAGATTATAAAAGTATATAACAGTAACAATTGCAAGTATAATTATAACATAGGTTATTATTAGAGATAACGGAAAAGGCTTGTATTAAAACTTACACTAAGTTAATAAACAAACATAGAAGAACGACCTATAACAACAGCATTTCCCATCAATCAGGAACTAACGGTCTCATAATAGTTAAGTGAGGCTGGGACAAGCTTATGCTGATTAGGGTAAATAAATAGCCAACAGAATTAGAAAAGTAAATTGAACACATAATAAAAGATTAGGTGTAGGGTGTAATAAAATGGCAAGATGCGTTTGGAGCTGTCCAAAGGATGAAGAACCTAACGAAGCAGTTCATTACAGATTTTTAGCATGGAAGAAGCACGTCCAACTTAGTTATTTTGGGATAGAAAGAAGTATGAGACTTCAATGGGACATGTGGGTACTCTAGGATGGCCCTCTGGATAGGCCTAATGAAGCTTCCCCTCCGGAGGCATGTCTGTAGGTGTTCCATCAAGAGAGTATACCTTGACCGCTTTTGCATTGCGGGCCTAACGAAGCAGACCTTTATAGGCAGTCAAAAGGTTGATAAATGGAGTAGAATATTCATGTGACACCGTACTCTGAATTGCGAGTAAGTATTAGTGGGCAGGACCCAAAAAGGATAGTCGCATGCGAAGATCAAGCCATCATCAATCAAGAGCGAGTTCGCAAAGACTAGA
Organism: Allium cepa; assembly: GCA_030765085.1. Lineage (NCBI taxonomy): Eukaryota > Viridiplantae > Streptophyta > Magnoliopsida > Asparagales > Amaryllidaceae > Allium > Allium cepa. The sequence continues at coordinate 672,885,158 of CM060935.1, read as the reverse complement.
GTTAAACCAATAGGCCAATGATTCTTTCACTATCGAGACGTTGGATGAGGGACGCAACCAATTGGATGTTTAGATTGTTGCAGTAGGGCACAACCACTTAGCTCTTTAAAGGTCTTTCGATTAGTTGAGAGGTGGCTGCATGGGGCCATAACCACGATAAGAAAAGAGACGGACCAAGTAGAATATCTGTATTGCAGGCCTAATGAAGCTGTCCTTTACAAATATATAAAATCCTCGACTGAGTTCCATACAAGGTAGACCTTGTTAAGTAGGATTCAAGGAGTAGACAAAACGATTATGTATAGTCCTTAAGGTACGCACTAGGTGGTACATTGTGGATGTCCGAGCATTAGTATAGGCTAGTGCAGATACAATTTTACGTTTTCATAGTAGACGACTGAACATCTGTATTGTAGGCCTCATAAAGCTGTCCTTTACATATGTAGAACACTCTAGGAGCAAGACGATGGAGTCCTTTTCGAGTAGGATACAGAAATTACTATGGGTAGTACCTAGGACCGATGCGGTCATTTGGAATATAGCTACATATATATTAGCGATTAGGTTTTAATCTACTAGGGAGTAGATGGGTATGATTCACACACAGAGACAAGAATATTAGAAACCCAGTAAACCTAATATAATAGAAAGCGGAAATAAAATGGTATATGTAAAATCAAACTTAGAATTGTACAATTTGTCCATTGACCAAAACTTTAGTTCTGACCCCCTCCTCATAACATCCTATAGGTTAGATAGATGGCAGAGACTTTCCATCTTTGAGACACTTATTTAGAAAGCACTATTACCTTGGTGAGTATTTACTTACTATTATATTTTAGTCAGTTATGCTGTGAGATATTTATTTGAGCTCTGATATATTTGTCTTTTCCTATTTGCAGGATACCAGATACCCAACTCGGGCTTCAATGGGCTTGGATTTTAGCATTTTTGCAAAAAATCCGGATCCACTGGAATTCAGGATGTTGCAATAATGCTGTTCGTTAAGGTTCCTCTCTTATGAAGGTTTATGAGATTTGGTAAGCTGGGGAAGTTGGCAACAAAGTTTGTTGGGCCTTTCTTGATCTTGGAAAGAATAGGGAAACTTGCATCTCGAGTAGTGCTACCAGATAAGTTGGCAAAAATCCATGATGTTTTTCATGTTTCACACTTAAGGATTTTCCTTTATAGCATAGCCACTATTGTAGAGCTTTGTAAGTTAGTAGGCCTTTAGATGGAGTCGATAGGACCCCATGCCACCGCACGCATAATGAAGCACGAAATTAGGAAGCTTCGTAACAAAGAAATTAGGCTGATTTGAGTATAATGGTGTAATACCTTGTAATTTTACAACAATAAGTTAAAAAGAAATTAATTAATAAATGATAGCACTAAAAATAGAATTTTTATAAACGTTGGAATTTTGCTATGAAACTTGCACCACTAGATTCATGCATTTTCTAATCAATTTTCACGTGTAATGTTTTACGATTAGAGTTCGAACAAAAATGTTATTAACATTTGAAGTTTTTTAATCAGAAACAATTATATTTGTAATCAAGGAAATAAAAATAATTAACTAATGTTAATTATCATTAGTTAAAGTTGACGGATAGTTAACGTTAACTAAGGTGTTAAGAAAAATGTTAAATAAAATAAATTATATCGGTCTCTTAAACAAGTAAGAAAATTAGAAAAATTAGAGCGATAATTAATTAATGCCAACAGCACGCCCAAGTCGACTTGAGATCCCTACTAGTCGATCAGTAGCGGTCAACCGTAGGGAGAGGGCTATCGACCCGTGCTTTGTAAATTCGATAGTGAACAGGTATCTAAATGACCCGATTCAATATACTTTGATCGAATGGCTGACATTGATTTGAACCCCTATAAATACAGACCTAAACCCTTACTTTCAAACTCAAAATTTTGGAGTGACACTGGAGCTTTACTATTTTCTCTCCTCCACAAAATTCTAAATGCTTAAGAATAGTTATAGTTTACACGTATATACAATTGGAAAATCGTATAAGATGACCGAGGAAGAGAATTAGGTCAAATCAAATCACTAAAGCCAAAGTAAACTGTACATCCGGATCTAAATTGTAAATCAAATCCAAATCTCTTTTCTAGTCTAGATCTCTAATTAATCTATGTATGCTTGTAGTGTATATATCCAATAAGGGATAAAATGAGGACAAGCTAGAATAATAAGGATTAGATCTGACAATTTAAGAAGCTAAAAATGTATGTGGGAAATTATATATTTTATATAATATTGGATTTATATCATTGTAAATCTATTCTTATATGCCTTCAGTGTAATTTTGAGTTATAGGCTAAAAATGTATACATGAATTAAAATTATAAACCCTACCTGCATATTCTATTATTAATGACTTGAATTGTATATTGCATGTAAGTAAATCTGGAAAATATTAGGTATTAATAGTCCCTGAATTTAGTATATAGTAGCAGTAGACCCCAAAACTTATACTATATGTGACGATTCCATATTTGTGAATTTAAAATAATTAGTGCAATAAAAATATAAATCAAGTTATCATGGTAAATTTTAGGGATTTAAGTAGTATTTTAAGCTATTGAATTATACAGCATGTTGCAATGTGAATTACTATAGATAAACAAGTTTCAAATTGAAAAATAAAAGTGTAACCGTTGAAATAACAAGGAATACATCTAAAAGAAAGAGATGTATAAAATAGGGATATTTGCCGTATTCTGTATTGTCTATTTCAATAACTATGAAAAAGATAATTCCTTGTAATTTTAACCATAACTCAAATTCCTTTTTGGATAAGATATAGAAGTTTACAGTGTTAACCATTCCATATGGGAGAAAGTAATTCCAATGCATTAAAATGTGGAAACCTAGAAGGGTAAATTAAAAGAATTATAAGTGGTAAAACGTATTAAGAAAAGAATATGCTTAATATAAGTAAAACGGAAGTGTAATAAAAAGAAATGAAAAGATAGACAAGTCAGAACTTAAAATAAAAAGTGTATAGATAGTCCTCTAAAATAAGATAAATGAGAAAAGGTATTTAAATCTTTTAAAATGAAAGTAGTAAATGACATTATACATGTAAGCACATAAAATATTTGAGGAATATTGTTAACAGTGGGGCAAAATAATTAAACAAGAATGAACACGCATACACACACACAAATATATATGTAGCCTCAAGAATATGTTTATGGCGGGTATGAATTATATGAATATGTAAATAATTTAAGTGGATAAGAATGACATAGTCACTAGAATGAGTTGGAATGCAAGATCAGTAGTGTTAGACAATAGTTTGCCTACTACAAGGGCTACCAGTAGTTGGGTATGCATTATACTAATGTACGCCATGTCAAATTGTACGACCGGTGGAGTTATATACACTTGCGTGCAGGTGAAGGGATACCTCGGTAGGGACTGCTTTAATATTATATGAGGGGCATGTCCTTGATTAACTTAGACAATCTAAAGGAGATAGTGAGCAAGGCTCAACGCTATGATACTGTGTGGTACCAAATTAGGGAGTAGGAGCTATACAAAGGTTGAGTACGTTATTAGTCATGAGCGGTCAATGGGAAAGACAAGGTTACACCTAGGGGCTACACCTCATATTAGTGTAAGCCACGTTAGATCATGCACCACAGTAGTTGTTTGCTAGTTTGTTTATTAGAGGCAAGGCCAGTTAATCCATAGAAGAGATCTTTCAAAAATCAATAGGGTAGTCCAAGGAGCCGAGTCCTTTATTGTGAGGACCGCCTTTCTGACTCCTGAGAACAACACTTAATAAATCCGTGCATTCATGTGTCGTTGCCAAGTATCTGAAAGGCGAATTGTCATGGGGTAAAATATAAGAACAGAACAATAATCTCACAACGGAACGGTTACATATAACATAAAATTAAGACAGTACATAAGGTTACTCCCCAGCATAGAGTTGTCAGAGTTGTAACAAAAGTACTACTATCAGTCTAGGTAGTTATAACAACCTTATTTTAAATATACATACATAGAACCAACTTCTCATAATAGCGGAAATAAATAGCTAGATAGATAAGGAGACTCCTGCTCGTCTACCATCTTCAAAAGAGCCCAAAGAAATGTGTCACTTTCGGACTACTCAAATATAAATGAGTACTCGAATTTTTAGGGAAAACAAACAATTCAGATCAGACAATAAGTTCGATATGAGTAAACTCCAAAAAATAGAACATACAAAATTACTAGTGAGACCACGTCGTAAAAATGTAGAATGGGTTTTTCTCTCATAAGGATAACATCCAAGCATAAAAGAATGGGCATAAACATTAAACATCGCGAAGAGCGTAAGATGCATCCCGATGTAATTAACAAAAGAATCAATTCAATGATTTAAATCAAAATAGGGAAAGGGAATATTTTTCCAGTAATGACTAGGAGGGTGCGGCCCCCTTACCGAAAGTACACCTCTAGAAAATATAGTTGAAAACTACGATGGCTCTCGAAAACCTCCAAGCCGGACCCTGCCAACCTTACCGAGTATTCGAGTATTTCACATCTCCATGCGCATACAACAGAAACCAATTTAGAGTAGATACGACAATAACCTAATGGATGCAACCCCACGTAGCTTGGCCCCCACTCGCTCTTCATTAGTCATTTTCGATAAAGGATATCAATGCTCTAAATAAGCAACAAATCATCTTAGATGATGAAACTAAAAAAAAAGGAAGAAAGGTATCGAAATCGAAAGTTAGGATATCAACTATCGGGGATAACAAAACGATGGTATGTGGAAATTAAATCTTATACTCTTTCAATGCATAGAAAATATCCATATACTTATCTCATCGGTATAAGTATATTCACAAAACAATTAAGAGGATTTCATATTTCAAAAGCATACTTAAATGGGTCAAAAACAATTGTCTATAGGAAGTGCGAATGTTTTCCATTATAATTATAAAGATAATTTATGGAAATCAAATCTCATACACTTGTAACTTTTTCGATATTCTCGACTTACTCTACCCCTCGTCCAGAAACAAAGCCAAGTAAGTCAGGGCACTGCTTGCTCCTAGCCGCTTAGACACTTCGGTACAAGATCTCACAGAAAGAGGATCAATCTACTCGTCGGTTTTTCGTGTCAAGTACAGGACTACTTACTTTCCATAAATAATCCATTTAAATCATTATATAAAATTTGAAGCTCCTTTAGAATACTTTAAACAAAGATCTAAAACTTCCATTCAAATTATAACTTAAACCTATCATCTTTAAAGGGGAATATGACCAAGAGGGGGTGAAGCTCCCTCTTAATCAAATGAGATATCTAAAAGGGGTGTTATTTACTTTTGACCTAAAAGTCACTAAGTGTCAATCCTAAGTTAAAAGATGGTGTAAGTTGGTGTAAGTTCCCTTTAACTAAACATCAAAGTTATTGCTCATAAACTGGCCAAGCATAAATCAAACTGCCAAACAAGAATAATAATAGACTCATTATTATTAACAATTTACAATCAATAGTTAACACAACATTCGTTAAAATGTGAAGGGGTCAAAGGAAAGAGATTAAGATTACACTGACTATAAAATAATTAAATTATACTCACAGAATAAGTTATACCCACTAAATTATGAAAAGAAGGAATATACTCACATCCTATTTTCTTTGCTGGAGACATGGAATACTTCGCCTTTGATAATGAAATTTAGTTCTTTTCTTTAGTTTTTGAATGAATTAAAATGATATATGGACTTGGCTATTTATAAGTGAACAGAAGGGTATTTTAGTAATTTCCTATAACCTAACCTGATTCGACCAGATTTTGGTCTAATAGAAACCAACCTTATGGCCTAATTTGATTCGACCACATTTTGATCCAATACAAAACATTCTTATGGCTTAATTTGATTCGACCACATATTGGACCAATAGTTATCCTCCTTATCAACTATGGCCTAACCTTATTCGACCAGATTTTGGTCCAGTGGCAACCATCCGCATGGCATAACTTGATTCAACCAGATTTTTGTTTAATTGCTACCATCCGAATGGAATATGATAATCATTATGTTATTTTGTTTTATTAGGCAAGTAATTATACTGTCCTATTTTATTAGGCAAGGTTAATAATTTTTTCTTATTTTATTAGGCAAGTAATTATACTATTCTATTTTATTAGGCAAGGTTAACAATTCTTTCTTGTTTTACTAGGCAAATAACTATACCATTCTGTTTTATTAGGCAAATTCTTTTCTTAAGTAAGCATTCTCATTTGGTTTTGTTAGGCAAACTTATTCTTAAATAAATCAATACCCTTAACCGCCTTATAATTCGAACCATCTTTAAACTAACACTTTACATCAGTTTTAAAAACTCATTCGAGACATTTTATCCAGAATTTTATTTTAGACATAAAATCCATTATTTAATCATTTAAAAACACATTAACTATTCATGTCAAAGTGATTAAATTATGGGTCGTTACATCCTCCACCCCTTAAAGGAAATTTCGTCCTCGAAATCAATCAGATAAACTTAAAATATCAAAGAAAACCGAATGATATCATATATCCACACAAACATACAAGGAAAGTGACCTAAATACAACTAATGAGTACACTAAAAAGAAACGGTAAAAATAAACAACAACTACTCAATTCGGGATAAGGATCCATAATATAGTCCTTAGTTTCCCAAATACAATCTTTAACATCTCCACTCCATTGAACCTTAACAAGATTCACAACCTTCTTCCTTAATCACTTTATATCTTGAGCGATAGCACGAATAGGCTGCCTAAGAATGGTTAGGTTAGGCTGAACCTTCAAATCAACTTGATGTCCCGGTTCTACTACCATCGAACGGTCGTGTACACACTTACGTAAATGAGATACGTGAAATACATTGTGCACATTTGATAATCGATCAAGTAACTCCACTTTATAGGAAAGTTTACCAATGCGGTCTAGCAGGGGAAAAGGGCCAATATATTGAGGGGCTAACTTCCCTGTCTTCCCAAACCTCACGACACTTCTCAGATGAGAGACTTTTAAAAATACCAAGTCGACAACTAAGAACTCTATATCCCTACGCTTTTGATATGCATAACACTTTTTCCGATCTTGCGCTTCCTTCATCTTTATTCTAATATCAACTACCTTCTCATTGGCTTCTAAGATTATGTCGGGTCCAAGAAAAAGTCTATCTCCGGATTCAACCCAACACGAAGGAGAACAACATGGACAACCATAAAGAGCTTCGAAAGGAGCAATACCAATACTTGCTTGATAGCTATTGTTATAAGTGAATTCGACTATGGGTAAATGATATTCCCAGGAAACCCTAAAGTCTAGAATGCATGCTCGCAATAAATCTTTCAAGATCTGGTTCATTCTCTTCATCTACCCATCTGTTTGGGGATGCTAGGTTGTACTTAGACTTAGCTTAGTCCCTAAAGCAGTCTGCAGTTTGCACAATGACTCACAAAGATTGAAATACCCTCGCTTCATCCCCTTCCACCAGAATACCCTCTTCATATCTTTCAACAACTTGGTCACTCCAGGATGAATAGGTAACTTTGAATGGTTGCGTTCGGCTAACACTTCATGCCTAAGTCCATCATAGTCTAGAACACAAATACGCCCATTCAATTTTAATATGCCTCGGAGATCAGTCTTAAAGCTAGAAACAAAGCCTTCTTCAACATCCTTCTTAAGTCGAGACAAAATAGGATTTTCCTCTTGACAGGATACAGTTCTCTCTAACAATATGGCTTAACTTCTAGATTTGCAACCATTGCTACATTCCTACTCAATTCATCAGCAACGCCATTTGCTTTTCCAGGGGTATGAAGAACCTCTAGATCATAAGAAGCGAGAAACTCCAGCCATCTCTGCTGCCTCAAATTTAAATCTTTCTGGGTAAAAAGGTATTTTAAGGATTTGCGGTCCATGTATAACTCGAACCTTTACCCAAAAGATAATTCCTCCACATCTTTAGTGTGAAGACAACAGCTAAAAACTCCAAATCATGTGTAGCATAATTTTTCTCATGCGGCTTTAGCTATCGACTCGCATAAGCAATAACTTTCCCATTTTGCATCAGAACTACTCCCAATCTGATTCCACAACCATCTGTATACAGGATTAAACCTTCTCTCCCATTTGGAATGGTTAATACATGAGCGTTAGTCAACTTCTCTTTCAATTCGTTGAATGCTTAATCACACATAGAAGTCCAAAAGAACTTAACATCTTTCTTTGTTAACTTCTTTAGATGAGAAGCAATCTTCGAGAAGTCCTTGATAAACCTACGGTAAAAACCAGCCAAATCCCAAGAAAATTCTAACTTTTGTCGCACTTTTGGGCTTCTTCTAGTCTTAATACGCAACAACTTTAGCTAGGTCCATCGATATGCCTTCTCCCTAAATAACATGCCCTAAAACCTAACTTCGGATTTCCAGAAATGGCATTTGGAAAACTTGGCCTGCAACGCATGGATTCTTAAGGTATCGAGTACGACACAGAGATGATATTTGTGTTCCTCATCTATCTTGTAATATATAAGAATGTCATCAATAAAGACAAGAACAAATTTATTAAGAAATTTTGAAATACTCGATTCATTAAGTCAACAAAATATGGGGGTGCGTTAGTCAATCCAAACGACATAACTAACCACTCGTAGAAATTTTCAGGAGTTTGAAAAGCTGTTAAAGGAACACTCTCCTCTGCCACTGTTATTTGATGGAAACCGGTGGCATGATCTAATTGAGAAAATATCCGAGCACCATGGAGTTGATCAAATATATCATATATTCTTAGCAAAGGATATTTATTCTTGATAGTCCTTCTGTGCAACCCCTGATAGTCTTCACACAACCTTAGAGAACCATCCACTTTTGTAATAAAGACGATTGGCGATCCCCAACTCGAGGTACTACGCAGGATCAAGCCCTTCTACAACAATTCATAAGTCTGCCTTTCTAACTCTCTCTTCTCTTTTGGAGCCATCCTTCGTAAGGGTTGTACAATAGGTCTAGTTCTCGAAACCAAATCAATATGGAACTCAACTTCACGGTGAGGAGGTAAACCGTGCACTTTATCAAAAATATCTATGAAATCTCGAACAACTGGCATATCTCCTAGTTTCGCTTTAGCCGCTTCGAGTGAATAGAGAAAACTGCTCATTAACTTCTTAGGCTCTCCACAACTAATATCAGCACCAACATCTCCTGTATCACTAACTCTAATGAGCCTTCTACCACAATCCAAGATACCTTTAAACTTGGATAAACAATCCATTCCCAGCAACATTCCAGAACCCATAAACCCAAGAACAAACAATTCAAAAGCAAAGGGATGATTTTGACAAGAAATAGGTACATCTACACACATAGTGTCAAGATTTGTCGGACCTCCAATTGGTTTGGACACACAAAAAGGATTTCTTATGATAACATATTTAAGGTTTAGTTCGTTCATTAGATCAAAAGAAATAAAACTATGGGAAGCTCCTATATCAAATAGCAACCTTACAGGAATATCGCAGATGGATAATGTACCTTGGAACACTTACTACCCTTTTTGATTTGAAGAAGTGGATAGTATCTCTTCAATGGTAAAAGTCTATCCTTAAGATCTCTTTGTAGGAAAAGGGCACTTATTCTTCATATGTCCTGGCTAGCCGCAATTAAAACATGTGGCAATGGGGCAATGTTGTGCAAAGTGGCCCATCTATTGCACTTAAAACAAAGAATGTTAGCCAAGTTAGTCTGTTTCTTCTATGCTGGAGCGCCATCTTTGGGTTTCTTCCTTGCACCCTGCTTCTTTCCTTAATCTTACGCCTGAAGTTTGGTTTTCCTTCAATTGGTATAATCTATAAAGGCTTGGCACTTACTGCTGGTACTACACCCTTTTGGACTCCTCCCTTAATATCAAGAGCCTTAAACCTCAAAGCCATGCTAATAATGTTGGTGAATGTACTCAAAAGATGATTGGTCATTTCACGATGGAACTCTGGTCGCATTCCATTCACAAACATTTCATTTTTCTTGAGCGGTGTGTCTGTCAATCCAAGTCCAAAACGGGACAAAGCATTAAACTTATGCTCATACTGCGAAACCATCATATCATCCTGCTTTAAGTCAATGAAACTTCTAAATAACAGAGTTCTTTTGGCTTCTAGAATAAACCATGCTTTAAAAACTTCCTTGAACTAGGCTGAAGAAATCTCCTCCTTTGGAGTACTAGCTGTTTCTGAATCCCACCTATCCATCACAGACTTTTAAAGTTGTTGCGATGCCAAAAACCGTTTCTCCGCATCTTCCAACCGCAGATCTCCAAATATTCTTTCATAAGTTCGAAGCCACATCTGCACTCCAAGAATGTCTTCAATCCAATAGAATGGTTTCCTACCAAAAGTGGTAAAATTCTTATACAAATCTGCAAAGTTCATAGGGGTCTGAACTTGCACTAACATTTCCTCTACCGGATCTATAGCTGACATAGTAGCATTTCTGGGTACCCTGCCATTGGTAGTTGTGTTAGTTCCAGATCCTCCCCTTCTTCCTCTTCTTGTATTCATTTTCTATTATCTGAACAAATAACAGTGTCTTTAGAATAAAAAATAGGATTAAAATGGTTCAAAGAAATAATACCAAAGGATCTAAAACTAGACTTTAGAGGATAAATATTATTATTATAAAAATTACAAATACACTCTCTTAAAATCAACTCATTCTAGGGCATCACTTACCCTATATTTAGTAAGTTGTACCCTAATCGGGCCAAGGTGTTTGCTCAACCGAAGTTCTGATACCAACTGTGACGACTCACCTTTCTGACCCCTGAGAATGACGCTTACTACATCCATGGTATTCATGTGCCATTACCAAGTATTTGAAAGACGAGTTGTCATTGGGTAAAATATAAGAACAGAACAATAATCTCACAATGGAACGGTTAAATATAACATAAAATTAAGACAGTACATAAGGTTACTCCCCAGCATAGAGTTATAAGAGTTACAACAAAAGTACTGCTATCAGTCTAGGTAGTTATAACAACCTTCTTTTGAATATACATACATAGAACCAACATCACATAACAGCAGAAATAAATAGCTAGGTATATAAGGAGCCTCCTGCTCGTCCACCATCTTTAAAAGAGCCCAAAGAAACCTGTCATTTTTGGACTACTCAAATATAAATGAGTACCCGAAAGTTTAGGGAAAACAAACGATTAAGGTCAAATAATAAGTCCGGTATGAGTAAACTCCAAAAAAATAGAACATACAAAATTACTAGTGAGACCACGTTGTAAAAACGCAGAACGGGTTTTCCCTCATAAGGACAACATCCAAATATAAAAGAATGGACATAAATAATTAAACATCGTGAAGAGCGTAAGATGCTTCCCGATGCAATTAAGAAAGAATCAATCCATAGATTTGAATAAAAAATAAGGAAAGGGAATTTTTTTCTAACAATGACTAGGAGGGTGCGCCTCGCTTATCGAAAGTATACCTCTAGAAAATATACTTGAGAACAACGATGGCTCTCGGAAACCTCCAAGCCGGACCCCGCCAACCTTACTGAGTATCCGAGTATTTCACATCTCTGTGCACCTACAACCAAAACAAATCTAGAGTAGATGCGACAATAACCTAATGGGAGCAACCCCATATAGCTTGGCCCCCACTTGCCCTTTATTTAGTTATTTCCAATAAAGGATATCAATGCTCTAAATGAGCAACAAATCGTCTTACATTGACGAAACAAAAACAAAAGGAAGAAGGGTATTGAAATCGACAGTTAAGATATCAACTATCGGGGATAACAAAACGATCATATGTGGAAATTAAATCTTATACTCTTTCAATGCTTGGAAAATATGCATATACTTATCTCATCGGTATGAGTATAATCACAAAACAATTAAGAGGATTTCATATTTCAAAAGCATACCTAAATGGGATAAAAACAATAATCTACAAGAAATGGGAATGTTTTCCATCATAATTATAAAGATCATTTATGAAAATCAAATCTCCTACAATCGTCATGTTTCTGATATTCTCGACTTACTCGACCCCTTGCCCAGAAACAAAGCTAGGTTAGTCAGGGCACCGGTTTCTCCTAGCCTTGCTTAGACACTTCAGGTCCAGATCTTACAAATAGAGGCAATCTACCCATCGGCTTTTAGTGCCATGTATAGGACTACTTAGTTTCCCTAAATAATCCATTTAAATCGTTATATAAATTTTGAAGCTCATTTAAAATACTTTAAAAAAGATTTAAAACTTCTATTCAAATCATAACTTAAACCCATCATCTTTAAAGGAGAATACGACCAAGAGGGATGAAGCTCGCTCTTAATCAAATAAGATAGCTAAAAGGAGTGTTATTTCCTTTTAACCAAAAAATGACTAAGTGTCAATTTTAAGTTAAAAGATGGTGTAAATTCCCTTTAACTAAACATCGAAGTTATTGCTCATAAACTGGCCGAGCACAAATCAAACAACCAAACAAGAAAAATAACAAGCTTATTGTTATTAAAAATTTACAATCAAAAGTTAACACAACATTTGTTAAAATGTGAATGAGTTAAAGGAAAGAGATTAAGATTATGCTGACTGTAAAATAATTAAATTATACTCAAAGAATAAGTTATACCCACTAAACTATGAAAACAAGAAATATACTCATATCCTATTTGCTTTGCTGGAGACTTGGAATACTTCGCCTTTGATAATGAAATTTAGTTCTTTTCTTTAGTTTTTGAATGAATTAAAACGAGATATGGACTTGGCTATTTATAGGTGAAGAGAAGGGTACTTTAGTAATTTCATATAGCCTAACCTTATTCGACCAGATTGTGGTCCAATAAAAACCAGCCATATGGCCTAATTTGATTCGATCACATTTTAGTTCAATAGAAAACATCCATATGGCTTAATTTGATTCGACCACATTTTGGCCCAATAGGAATCCTTCTTATCAACTATGGCCTAGCCAGATTCGACCAGATTTTGGTCCAATGACAACCATCCGCATGACATAACCTGATTCGACCAGATTTTGGTCCAATGGCAACCATCCATATGGAATATAATAATCATTATGCTATTTTATTTATTAGGCAAGTAATTATACTATTTTGTTTTATTATGCAAGGTTAATAATTCTTTCTTGTTTTGTTAGGAAAGTAATTATACTATTCTGTTTTATTAGGCAAGGTAAACTATTCTTTCTTGTTTTACTAGGCAAGTATTATACTATTCTGTTTTATTAGGCAAATTCTTTTCTTAAGTAATCATTCTCATTTGATATATTAGGAAAACTTAATCTTAAATAAATCGGTACCCCCAACTGCCTTATAGCTCGAACCGTCTTTAAACTAACATTTACATCAGTTTTAAAAACCTATTCGAGATGTTTTATCCAGAATTTTATTTTAGATATAAAATCCATTATTTAATCATTTAAAAACATATTAACGACTCAAGTTCAAAGTGATTAAATTATGGGTCGTTACATCCTCCACCGCTTAAAGGAAATTTCGTCCTCGAAATTAATCAGATAAACTCAAGATATCAAAGAAATTCAAATGATATCACATATACCACATAAACATACAAGGAAAGTGAACTAAACTCAAGTGGTGAGTACAGTAAATAAAAACAACAAAATATAACAACTACTCAACTCGGGATAAGAATCCCTAACATAGTCCTTAGTTTACCAAATACAATCTTTAACATCTCCACTCCACTGAACCTTAAAAAGATTCACAATCTTCTTCCTTAATCACTTTAAATCTCGAGCAACAATACGAATAGGCTGCCTAAGAATGGTTAGGTTAGGCCGAAACTTCAAATGAACTTGTTATCTCGGTTCTACTACCATCGAAGGGTCGTGTACATACTTACGTAAATGAGACACGTGAAATATGTTATGCACATTTGATAGTCGATCTGGTAAATCCACTTTATAGGAAAGTTTACCAATCCGGTCTAGCATGGGGAAAAGGGCCAATATATTAAGGGGCCAACTTCCCTGTCTTCCCAAACTTAACGACACTTCTCAGATGAGTGACTTTTAAAAATACCAAGTCCACGACTAAGAACTCTATATCCCTACGCCTTTGATTTGCATAACACTTTTACCGATTTTGCGCTTCCTTCATCTTTCTTCTAATATCAACTACCTTCTCATTGGCTTCTAAAATTATGTCGGGTCCAAGAAAAAGTCTATCTCCATATTCAACCCAACACGAAGGAGAATGACATAGACGACCATAATAAGCTTCGAAATGGGCAATACAAATGCTTTCTTGATAGCTGTTGTTATAAGTGAATTCGACTAAGGGTAATTGATCTTTCCAGGAATCCCTAAAGTCTAGAACACATGCGCACAATAAATCTTCCAAGATCTTATTTAATCTCTCCATCTGCCCATCTGTTTGGGGATGGTCAGTTGTACTTAGACTTAGCTCAGTCCTTAGATTTGTCTGCAGTTTGCACAATGACTCACAAAGATTGAAATATCTCGCTTCACCACCTTCCACAAGAATACCCTCTTCATATCTTTCAACATTTTGGTCACTCTAGGATGAAAAGATAATTTTGAATGGTGGCATTCGGCTAACACTTCATGCCTAAGTCCACCACAGTCTATAACACAAATATGCCCATTCATTTTCAATATGCCTCGGAGATCAATCTTAAAGCTAGAAACAAGGCCTTCTTCAACATCCTTCTTGAGCAGAGACAAAATAAGATCTTCCTCTTGACTGGATGCAGTTCTTTCTAGCAATACTGGCTTAACTTATAGATTTGCAACCATTGCTACATTCCTACTCAATGCAGCAGCAACGACATTTGCTTTTCCATGGGTTTAAAGAACCGCTAGATCATAAGAGGCGAGAAACTCCAGCCATCTCTGGTGCTTCAAATTCCGATTCTTCTGGGTAAAAAGGTATTTTAAGGATTTGTGGTCCATGTATAACTCGAACCTTTTACCTAAAAGATAATGCCTCCATATCTTTAGTGAGAAGACTACAGCTAAAAGCTCCAAATCGTGTATAGCATAATTCTTCTCATGCGGCTTTAGATGTCAACTTGCATAGGTAATAACTTTCCCATGTTGCATCAGAACTGCTTCTAATCTGGTTCCATAAGCATCTGTATACATGGTTAAACCTTCACTCATATTTGGAATGGTTAATATAGGAGCGCTAGTCAACTTCTCTTTCAATTCGTTGAATGCTTAAGCACACATAGAAGTCCAAAAGAACTTAACATCTTTCTTTGTTAACTTCTTTAGATGAGAAGCAATCTTCAGAAGTCCTTGATTAACCTACGGTAAAAACCAACCAATCCCAAGAAACTTCTAACTTCCTTCGCACTTTCAGGCTACTTCCAGTCTTGAACCGCAACAACTTTAGCTAGGTCCACCGATACGCCTTCTACCAAAATAACATGCCCTAGAAACCTAACTTTGGATTTCCAGAAATGGAACTTCGAAAACTTAGCATTCAACACATGGCTTTTTAAGGTATTGAGTACGACACAGAGATGATATTTGTGTTCCTCATCTGTCTTGGAATAGATAAGAATATCATCAATAAAGACAAGAACAAATTTATTAAGAAATCTCGAAATACTCGATTCATTAAGTCTACAAAATAAGGGGGTACGTCAGTCAATCTAAAAGGCATAACTAACAACTCGTAGAAATTTTCAGGAGTTCGAAAAGCTGTTAAAGGAACACTCTCCTCTGCCACTCTTATTTGGTGGAAACCGGTGGCAAGATCTAATTGAGAAAATATCCGAGCACCGTGGAGTTGATCAAACTATCATCGATTCTTGGGAAAGGATATTTATTCTCGATAGTCGTTTTGTTCAACTACCGATAGTCTCCCCGAAACCTTAGAGAACCGTCCACCTTTGTAACAAAGACGACTGGCGATCCCCAACTCAAGGTACTACGTTGGATCAAGCCCTTCTACAACAATTCATATGTCTGCCTTTCTAAATCTCTTCTCTTTTTGAGCCATCCTTCATAAGGATTATACAATAGGTCTAGTTCCCGAAAACAAATCAATACGAAACTTCTAGATTTGCAACCATTGCTACATTCCTACTCAATGCAATAGGAATGACATTTTCTTTTCCAAGGGAATAAAGAACCTCCAGATCATATGAGGCAAGAAATCCAGCAATCTCTGCTGCCTCAAATTCAAATCTTTTTGGGTAGAATGGTATTTTAAGGATTTGTGGTCCGTGTGTTACTCGATCCTTTCACCCAAAACATAGTTCCTCCATATCTTTGGTGCTAAGACAATAGCTAAAAGCTCCAAATCGTGTGTAGCATAATTTTTATCATGTAGCTTTAGCTGTCGAGTCGCGTGGTCAATAACTTTCCCATGATGCATTAGAACTGCTCCCAATTCGGTTTCACAAGCATCTGTATACAGGTTAAACCTTCACTCCCATTTGGAATGGTTAATACAGGAGCTCTAGTCAACTTCTCTTTCAATTCGTTGAATGTTGATCACACTTAGAAGTCCAAAAGAACTTAACATCTTTCTTTGTTAACTTTGTCAGATGAGAAGAAATCTTCAAGAAGTCCTTGATACACCTATAGTAAAAACCAGCCCATCCCAAGAAACCTATAACTTCTGTTTAACTTTTGAGCTTATTTCAATCTTGAACCGCCACAACTTTAGCTGGGTCCACCGATATGCCTTCTCTCGAAATAACATGCCCTAGAAGCCAAACTTTGGATTTTTAGAAATGGCACTTGGAAAACTTAGCCTACAACACATGGCTTCTTAAGGTATCAAGTACGACATGGAGATGATATTTGTGTTCCTCCTCTGTCTTGGAATAGATAAGAATATCATCAATAAAGACGAGAACAAATTTATTAAGAATATCTTGACATACTTGATTCATTAAGTCCACAAAATAAGCAGGTGCGTTAGTCAATCCAAACGGGATAAGTGACAACTCATACAAATTTTCAGGAATTTGAAAAGCTGTTAAAGGAACACTCTCCTCTGCCACTGTTAATTAGTGGAAACTAGTGGCAAGATCTAATTGAGAAAAATATCTGAGCATCATGGAGTTGATCAAACATATCGTCGATTCTTGGCAAAGGATAATTACTGTTGATAGTCCTTTTGTTCAACTCCCAATAGTCTATGCATAACCTTAGAGAACTGTCTGCCTTTGTAACAAAGACGACTGGCAATCCCCAACTCGAGGTACTACGTCAGATCAAGCCCTTCCACAACAAGTCATAAGTCTGCCTTTCTAACTCCCTCTTCTCTTTTGGAGCCATCTTTTGTAAGTGTTGTACAATAGGTCTAGTTCCCGAGACCAAATCAATATGGAACTCAAATTCACTATGAGAAGGTAAATCTTGCACAACCGGGACATCTCTTAGCTCCGCTTTAGCCACTTCGAGTGAATAGAGAAAACTGCTCATTAACTTCTTAGGCCCTCTACAACTAATATCAACACCAACATCTCCTGCATCACTAACTCTAACGAGACTTCTACCACAATCCAAGATAGCTTTAAACTTAAATAACCAATCCATTCCTAGTAACACTCCAAAACCCATAAACCCAATAATAAACAAGTCAAAAGGAAAGGGACGATTTTGACAAGAAATAGGCACATTCTAACACACAATGTCAAGATTTGTCGGACCTCCATTCGGGTTTGAAACACAAAGAGGATTCCTTATGATAACATATTTAAAGTTTAGTTGGTTCAATAGATCAGTAGAAATAAAACTATGGGAAGCTCTTGTATCAAATAGCACCCTTACAGGAATATCATAGATGGATAATGTACCTTGCCACACTTGCTTTTTTTGATCTGAAGTAGTGGATGGTATCTCTTCAATGGTAAAAGTCTATCCTTGAGATCCCTTTTTAGGAAAAGGGCACTCGATCTTCATATGTCCTGGCTGGCTGCAATTAAAAAAATGTGGCAATTCGGCAATGATTTGCAAAGTGGCCTATCTTATTACACTTGAAACAAAGAATGTTGCCCAAGTTGGTCTGCTTCTTCCGTGCTGGAGCGCTAACTTCGGGTTTCTTCCCTGCACCCTGCTTCTTTCCCTTAAACTTACGCTTGAAGTTTGGTTTTCCTTCAACTGGTATAATCAATAAAGGCTTTGCACTTACTGCTAGTATTACACCCTTTTGGACTCCTTCCTTAATACAAGAGCCTCAAATCTTAAAGCTTTATTATACACTTCAGAAGTGTCAACCTTAGTCAGTAGTTATATGTTTTATTATACTTTATTATTCCACTGTGAGTTTATATTGGTGGTGCTCTGATATGAATTTGCTTATTTTCAGGATACTAATCCAACGACTCATGTTTTGATGGACTTAGGTTTCATATTTAGCAAAAATTTAGGCCTATTAAGGTGAGGGTTATCATAAATAGGGTGATGATCTGGCGGAGAGCACATGGGAAACTGAAGAGAAGATGAGAACTTCTCATCTTGAGCTTTTCTCTGGTAAACCTTTTCTCTTTAAAATTAGGTTGTTGGTTGTTTTGTGGTTGCTAGATTGAATGGTAAGGGATGAATGCCATGATTTTTACTCTAATTTTTGCACCTATATAGAAATTTTATGCATACTTAGGATATTTACATACATGCATATATGTCATGATCTTGCGTTCACGCAAGGACCGAGCTCACCTTAGTATGTTTGCATACATAATCACATTGCACTTTTGGTTGAGTAGATGGTTGTGTAGACAACTGCATTGTATAAAATGGATGCTTAGTATGCGCTGCACTGTCTGTCCCTTAGGGATTTCAAGGAAAAAATCCTTTTTAAGTGGGGTGAATGTAACACCTCATAAAAATTAATAAGAAATTAATTTATTAATTATAAAGATAAAATTAAAATTTTGTAAATGTCGGAGTTTAGTTACGGAATTTACACCATTGCATTCATGGAATTTTTTTGATGAACTTTCAAGTTTTGTGGTCGAAGATCAAACAAAAAAGTTATTGACATTTGAAATTTTTGAATTTAAAATAACTCAAATGGAAATCAAATTCAAACTTTAAATTAATGTTAATGTCAATTAGAAACTTAGGGCTCAAGTAGACGCTAAAATTAATGTTAAAGCTAATAGAAATAAATAAGGAATTAAATAAATAATAATGGCAAAAAATAAAAATGTTAGAAATATAAGCTACCGATCCACCGCCTTCCTTAGGCCAGTTGACTGCTTGGGGAAGAGCGATCGACTAGAGGATGTGGCAGTGGTAGGGTTTTGTGAGATGCAAATGACCCAGATTTTATTATATAAACTTAATCAAATTCGATGATTCTATTGTCTTCGAACCACTATAAATGTAACGACCCAGAATTTTCGATCCTGAAAATTCCGGGTTGTTAGGGTAAAGAAGAAAAGAGGTAGAAGAAGAAATAGAAAACAAGTCACATAATCTCACATTCGCAGCAGATCTAAATATAAAATTAAATAATAGAAATTATACAAAGAAGAACTGTACATGTAAATTTACATCAATACATCAGAGTTACAACCATTATTCAAAATTGGACAGTATAACAACTTTTCCCAGATAACAACAACAATATACACAGCTGAATACACCCTATACGTTCGTGCCATCCAGCTCGCCTCCTGAGCTCTAGAACGTCCTTACTTGAAAATCTGTAATACTCGGTCTGACCCGAGCATTACATCAAAGTAACACCCGGGTCTGGCTGGAAACCAGCATGGATAAATCTATCTAACATGAAATACTAAGTTATAAAACTTATTTGCAAACCAGGGTAACTCGTACCTTTCTACGAGTTCTCAAAAGTCTGTCACTTATTACAAACAATGTCTAATAACTATTGTCCAGTTAAAGGCCAAGTTACTTTATTTATTCCAAATCCATCCCATTGAATTCCACACATCCAATTATATAGAACTTAGATTACTAATCGAAGTGGGTTCGGGTATTGCTGATACCCGATCTCGGTCTCTTCAAATTCAATGTCGCTTCAAATCTAAACTGTTTACAATTCAAATTTAAATACAAGATGTCACACTTTACACAGCAATTCACTATTGATAGATAATCCAAATATCACAGTACACCTCACATCTCATATCACAGTACATAAGTTATCAGACTAGATATAAATTCAATCATTCAATACAGTTCAATCATCCATAGGCCAGATTGATTCTTTAAATCACTTAGATAACCATTAAATCCTGCTTATTTAACATTAATTAATTTACAACCCATTAATTAATCAATCTTTAATTATCCATCTTAATTAACCATCCTTGATTTATTATTCTTTAATTACATTAAGTATTCAGCCTTTAATTAATTACACAATTTAATTAGCCTTAACCATTCACAAAAATTAACCTTTAATTATTCTCATTCAGTAATTAACCATTCCTTAATTACATACATTAGTTAATCCTTGAATCAATTTACACTAAGAAAGTAATCCTTAAATTTACTCATTAATTACTTCTATTAAGTAATTATCCATTGATTATTAACATTAGCTAATTAACCTAAACAAAATCAATTTTTAACATTTAACTTTTTTTTAAAAAAACCTTACTTTGGAGCAACCTTTAATTTATTAACTCCTCAAAAAAATGATCATTTTCCCCTTTGCTATTCAAAACTCATATGACATCTATATTAATTAAAAACTAGTTAATACTTGAAACTTGTTTCATTTTACATATTTAAAACTTAATCTTCCAATTTAAAATCTGATATTTTTTTCTTTTCTTTGTTTTAATCTAGGATTCTTGTTTCAATTATATTTTAAAACCTAGCTGTCAACTTCTTTTATAAATTTCAAATCTAGAATTGATACCTGATACATATTTTTAAAACCAGAAGCTTAGCAACAACACAAGCCAAAATGAAATCTACCCGAGCCAAATACCCAGCAATTCGCAATTACCTCCTACTTCGGGAAAATCACGAGAAAACTCAAATAATTTCCCAAGCTACAACCTTATTCTCCCACCCAGCAACCAGACTGATGCCATCTAACCACGTACACGTGCACACATCGTCTACGATGCTCTGATCATCGTGGCCGTCGTCGGCAAGTAGGCAACGATTCCCTCGCCTGATTCCGACCACCTAGGGCCTCTATTGGCTCATAAATCAAAATCGAGCATTTGACCCAAAACTAGAACCAAAACAAACATCAAAATCCTCCTCGCCATCGATGCTTCACCACCCGAAAACCCGACATCCTGACCCGAGCTTCGCCACGATCTCAGGCTTTATTTCCCCCTCGACCGGACTAACCCTATGCTCCGACGTTGGCGCTGCAACTCAGTTTCACAGTTCAACCAAAATTTGAAACATAACCCTACTTCAACGATCCTATGCCGCCACGTGGATCGTAAAATCTAATGGCCATTTTTGTCGTGACCCCTGACCTCACAGCCTTCTTCAGCTACGACCCCGACCACCAAAGTTCCACCGATCACCCGAAATCAACTCAACAAGATTTTCCGTTCATCCCTTAATCTCTCTCAAATTTAAACACTAAAAATCATGGTTTGCGAAAGTAAAATAGATTATAAACATGAATCCACAAAATTTTTAAATCGAGAATTTGATATTTTCAAATTTTTACCGTAATTTCACTTTTTGGATAACACAATCATCAAATTCCATCCTAAAAATATTTTTAGAATCTATATCTTGTTAATTCTAACAGATTTCCTTCATACATCAGAGTCTCAAATGAATTAAGGAAAGATCAATCGATTTTGTACTAATTTCAAACCTGTAGAATTAACAACAGAGCAATTTTCAAACATGCACACAACATTTTCATACATACGCACATACATTCCTGTTTAACGATCATGCAAACACTTCTCATATTTCATTTAAAGTAATCTATGAATGCATCTATATTTAAACAGATTTAAAACTCCTTTTAAATAAATAGTTTACTCAGTTGTTTTGGAAAACAAAGAACAGAGAAAACATTTTAAACTGGAAGCTACTCTTGCACTTGAAACTGGAAAATTTTGAATCAATTGGAATTCTTGAAACTGCAGATTAGTGCTAGCAGATCTGATCCTTGTTCTAGGCTTTGATTTGTTTTGACTTTATTTATTTCCAAGTTGAAGATTTTTGAACTGCTGTTGTTTTTGATTTGGTTTTCTTTTGATCTGTTCGATTCTCTTTTTTTAAAACTGAAATGAGTAACCTGATTTCTCTCATTTATGTTATTTGTAAGTTAAAATCTTTTAAAAGAACGAATAAGCCACTTGTTTTTTGTATGGCATGCCTAAGCTACAAATGTTTAAATGCTATTTAAATACTTACACTTGTTAAATTCTTTTTTTATAAATCTTACATTTGTAAATATGCATGTTTTATTTATTTTTAAAATGGTTTATAAGCCTTTATAATTAAATTTCTTTAATTACTAAATACTTTACTATATTTATATAAACAAAACTTTTAAAAGAAAATAAATATAAACCGATTATATTCCAAATAAATAATATATAAGGTATTTTAAAATCCAAAATATATTTAAGATATATATCTATCCTTTGAAATTCAATATCAAACCCAAATTCAAATATTAAATTTAATATCCAGTTTAAAATCAACTTATATATGTACATATATAACAACACAAATTCAATTTATAAATTTTTAAGTAATTATATTAGGAGATTATCAAACAAATATTTATCTAGAAATAAATATTTATTATCAGATTTATTTGTTCAATCTATAAATCAGTATTTTCAATAGTTAAATCAGATAATTATCCAATTATCTTATGTTCAAAAATCTGGATTACCACATTCCTCCCCCTTTTGAATCTTTTCGTCCTCAAAAAGAAACGAAGCCAGGATTTTTAAAATACTTATATCAGATAAATTACTCTTTGAATATTTTTAAACTATAAACTCCTTTTTTATTAAGAATTTTTTAAAAACACTTTTAAAATCTATATAGTATTACAAAAATAGTTTTATAAAATTACATTTTATAACTTGATGTCTCAAACAGTCCATCCTTGTTCTTGCAGAAATTCGGTCTTACGTTGATCAGGCGTAGGACTGAAATCTATAAGTACTTGGTAGACCCATTTTCAACATCCAGTGAATATACTATGAAAAATATTTTGGTAAAAATATAGGAAACATTTTTGAAAATAGAGGAAATATCTTTAGCGAGAATGCTCTGGAAATCATCACCCCCATCCATGGTCGCAGTTAATCCGATGGTTATGTTGTCATCCCGGCAAAATCCATAGATAACCGTAGGCACTCCGTACCCCTCGATTACGCCATGGAACTCGCTACAGATCGCAGCTACATCTGAAGTTACGTTGCTATCACAGCAAAAACCCATATAACTGTAGGAATTAGCACCCTCGAATTTTTCTACCAAAAGAATGAAACTTCTCCACCTGACCATAGATCGCAGTCTACCGATGTTACGTTGCCTTCCTGGCAAAATCAAGCGTAGACCGTTGACACTCACCTCCACATGATTTCCGCTATGGCCTACAGTAGATCGCAGCGACATCGAGTTACACTGTCATCACTGCAAAACCCAAATGCCTCTATAGGCATCAGCGCCCCGACTTTCACTACCCAATAATCCTCAGGAACTTCAGTTTGTCCGGACTTCCTCACAGGATCCACTTTAGAGCCTCCCGCCTTTGGGGCTTAAGGCAGTACTAACCTATGGTACTCCTGAGAAGTTCATTTCAAAGGAGTACCTTTTTCTCCAGAGCCATTTTCAAAACACTTTATACTATACACATATAGTATAATCCAAATCATACACCTAGTATGAATCCCATATAAATCTCCTTTCTCAAAATCGATTATCCCAAAATCGATAATTCTCAAACTAGGCTTTCCAAATTTCCAAAATTGATTTTTCCCCAAAATCGAAAGCCATTCCAAAATCCATAGGTTCCAAAACCTTTTCTCCAAAATCATTCTCATAAGATCCTTTATATATATATAACACCTTGAAAAATCTTTGGATCATTTCATACTTGTATGAAGTCCCTTTTTATACTATAAATACTTTCAAAAACTTTTCCTTCTGGCTATAGATTCAACAAAGGGAGTTTTATCATATATATAACAAAGATATATAACTTTGTTTATTTCAAATCAAATATTCAAATTTGATTACTCTTTTATAAAGTTACTTACCATATTACTTTTCTATAAAATGAGTTCTAATCATAGAAATATCCAATTCCCATTTTATTCCATATACATATTCTCAAAATATACTTCTCTTTTCAAAAATCATCTTTCTTTACTTTTCTTCATAAAGTGATCCTTTAATCATAGAAATATCCAATTTCCACTTTATTTCGTCATATATTTCACAAAATATACTTTTCATTTCAAAAACCATTTTACGGTTCTTATCCCCAAATTTTCGGTATCAATTTCATTCAAACCCGTACGATGTACTCATATCATCCATACGCAATATCAATCTGATCGCTTACTCGATCACACCATTTCACTTCCGAACTAGTATCGTCCACCCGACTTTCTACTGCGGACTCAGATCTGGTTTCTTGATCAGAAACCATCATTCTCCTTGCATAGCCTAACTATGATAGAGAATTTCCAGAAATAATCAGAAACCCATATCCAGGTTCGCTGTCGAAAATCAAGTGAAAAATCCCAACTCGGATCGACATACTATCTCAAAATTCTATGCTCGAATCTGGATCAAATCACTATACGCATAGAATAACATACATACATCATACGTGTTTATTTTCATTGATTATTAGCTAAATCAATTCTCCGTTTTCTATTCACATTCATCTTGATTTTCATTCACTTAATCACAGCTGCTTCAATCCCATTTGGATTATCACCTCAATTCTTATCTCAATTGGAATCATAAACAGTTTGTACTCTGACCAGTTTGAAAATAGCTTCAAAAGTTAAAAATAGATAAGTAGTTGTAAAAATAATTATTAGTTTGTAAAATAGCTGTAAAATAGTTAAGTAGTTATAAAATAGTTAAATAATTGTAAAATAGTTATAAATAGTAATTAGTTTGTAAAACAGTTGTTAAATAGTTCAAAAATAATTGTAAAATAAGTATAAAATAGTTTGGCTTTAAA
The DNA here is from genome assembly GCA_030765085.1 of Allium cepa. Taxonomy (NCBI): domain Eukaryota; kingdom Viridiplantae; phylum Streptophyta; class Magnoliopsida; order Asparagales; family Amaryllidaceae; genus Allium; species Allium cepa. The sequence continues at coordinate 672,859,945 of CM060935.1, read as the reverse complement.
AACAGAAAAGACGGTATAGTAAATAGCTAGAAAAATAGGTTTAAGAAAGTTTACATATTAACAATTTTATGTTAAAAATAGTCCAGAGCCAAATTATTCAACTTTTCAATCTCCATTCTCATCAATTCCTTTTAAATTTCCACTTCTTTTTGAATTGATTCAATCCCAAATCAATTTAAACAACTTCATTTCAACTCTAGTTTGAATTAATCCCAATTCAAGTTGAATTAACCTCGATTCTTTCCAAATTCAAATCAAATTTCAATTGAATTTAAAACTATTCAACTTTAATCACAAATCTAAATTATCTAAATCAAATTTCAATTTGAACTAGTTTCAAATTTAACCTCACTTTAAATCATCTCGAATTATATAAATTCGAGTTAAATTTCAAATGTTGATCTAATTTCCTTAAATCAAATTAATCTATACCTTTTAATTTCACAATCCAAGATCTTTAATCAATTTAATTCTGAGTCCAAATTTCAGAATTCCATTTTAAATTATCTTTACTTAACTTATTTTAAATTTCAAATAAGAGTTCAAAACAATTTTATCTTCAATTTTGAAACAGATTCTTAAACAATTTTAATTTACAAATTCAATTCTTAACATTCAAATCTTAAGTTCGAAGTTATTCCATATCCTTAATTTCAAATTAAAGTTTAATTTCCCTTTTATCTCAATAATGGATATATTACCACAATCCATTTCTTCATTCATTTAAACAAATCCAATTCACAGTTTAAAGATTATTAGTAACAATAGGATAATATTATCCAAATTATTTTAAAACATCCATCCATATCCAATTTCCAGATCTCAAACCCATTTTGAGATCACACAAACCCCCAATTCAAATCAACCATTTAACTTCCCATGTTAAATCTCAATTTCATCTTGAAATTTCCAATTCAGATTGTTTGTCTTGAACTTATTTAACTTTCCCTAAGTTAAATTCAATTCAGTTTACTCCGGTCAACATTATTCAAATTTGAATTTCCATTTCAAATAAATAATCTTCCTACTTATAAGTTCAAAAACTTATTTCACTATGTGTTTTCACATCACATTCCAAGGAAAACTCAAAACTCAACCTTAGTGTTTATTTTAAATATACATATTTATTTCCTTTACACACCAAGTTACTTTTAAATTTGAAACCACCTTTGGTTTTAAATTCAAAACAAATTCCTTTAAATTTTTCAAACAAATCTTGTTTGTATCAAGCTCTTTCATTCAAATAATATTATTTATTATTTCTCTTAGCACCTTGAAATAAATTCTAAATTTTTTGGTTTTAGATTTAAATTCTTCACTTTAAAAGTCATACTCACCTAAATGTTTAATTCCTTAAAACATTTCTTTTTGTTTTATCATTAACAAACATTTCATTATTAAACACAACAACCATTTAAAGATTATCATATCTGAAAACCAATCCATTATTATCTTATTCTGAAAATATTTCTACAAATTTAGGATTTTAATTTCCGTTTGGATCCATTTATCTTATTTATATAGTTTATATCATCCAATTCCTATATGGTTGTATTTCTATTTCCACTTAATTCTTATTATTATATTTAATTTTAATAATTCAACACCAATTACCTTAACATATTAGAAAAATTATTTATATATATATATATATTTATGTCAAAATATAAACTTATATAAAAATCATTTACTCTTGAAACCATTTTAAAATCTTTATATAAGAAAATAACAAGTACGCTCTCTTATATATATACACTCAACTCATTCCAGGGTACCACTGACCCTATCCTAAATGAGTACACCCACCAGGGCCAAGGTTCTCGCTTAACCTTCAGCTCTGATACCAAATGTAACGATCCGGAATTTTCGATCCTGAAAATTCCAGATAGTTAGGGTAAAGAAGAAAAAAGGTAGAAGAAGAAACAGAAAACAAGTCACAGAATCTCACATTCACAGCGGATCTAAATATAATATTAAATAATTTCAGTTATACAAAGAAGAACTATATCTGTTAATTTACGTCAGTACATCAGAGTTACAAACATTATTCAAAATTGGATAGTATAACAACTTGTCCCAGATAACAACAACAATATACATAGCTGAATACACTCCATACGTTGCTGCCGTCCAGCTCGCCTTCTGAGCTCCGGAACGTCCTTACCTGAAAATCTGTAATACTCGGTCTGACCCGATCATTACATCAAAGTAACACCCGGGTTAGGCTGGAAACCAGCATGAGTAAACCCATCTAACATGAAATACTAAGTTATTAAACTTATTTGCAAACCACCTCGCACCTTCCTACGAGTTCTCAAAGTCCATCACTTATTACAAACAATGTCCAATAACTATTGTCCAGTTAAAGGCCAAGTTACTTAATTTATTCCAAATCCAGCCTGCTGAATTCCACACAACCAATTATATATAACTTAGATTACTAATCAAAGTGGGCTCAGGTATTGATGATACCCGATCCCGGTCTATTCAAATTCAATGTCACTTCAAATCTAAATTGTTTACAATTCAAATTTAAATACAATATGTCACACTTTACACAGAAATTCACTATTGATAGACAATCCAAATATTACAGTACACCTCATATCTCATATCATAGTACATAAGTTATCAGACTAGATATAAATTCAATCATTCAATACAGTTCAATCATCCATAGGCCAAATTGATTCATTCTTAATTAATTTAATTAATCTCCAATTAAATTAATCACCAATTTTAAATCACTTAAATAACCATTAAATCCTGCTTACTTAACATTAATTAATTACAACCCAATTAATTAATCAATCTTAAATTATCCATCTTAATTAATCATCCTTGGTTTATTATTCTTTAAGTACATTAAGTATTTAGCCTTTAATTAATTACACAATTTAATTAGCCTTAACCATTCACAAAAATTAACCTTTAATTATTCTCATTCGGTAATTAAATATTCCTTAATTACATACATTAGTTAATCCTTGAGTTAATTTACACTAAGAAATTAATCCTTAAATTTGTTCATTGATTACTTCTATTAAGTAATTATCTATTGATTATTAACATTAGTTAAATAACCTTTAAACAAAATCAATTTTTAACATTAAACTTTTTTTTTAAACCTTACTTTGGAGAAACCTTCAATTTATTAACTCCTAATAAAATGATAATTTTCCCCTTTGCTATTCAAAACTCATTTAACATTTATATTGATTAAAAACTAGTTAATACTTAAAACTTGTTTCATTTTGCATATTTAAAACTTAATTTTCTAATTTAAAATCTGATTTTTTTTCCTTTTCTTTGTTTTAATCTAGGATTCTTGTTTCAGTTAAATTTTAATACCTGGTTGTCAACTTCTTTTATAAATTTCAAATCTGGAATTGAAACCGGATATATATTTTTAAAATAGAAGCTTAACAATAACCCGAGCCAAAATGAAATCTACCCGAGCAAAATACCCAGCAATTCACAATTACCCCCTACTTCGAGAAAATCACGAGAAAACTCGAATACTTTCCCGAGCTGCAACCTTCTTCTCCCACCCAACAACTAGACTGATACCTTCTAACCACGTACATGTGTACACATCGTCTACAATGCTTTGATCATCATGGCCATCGTCGGCAAGTAGGCAACGATTCCTTCGCCATATTCCGACCACCCAAAGCCTCTATTGGCTCATAAATCAAAATCAAGCATTTGACCCAAAATTGGAAGCAAAACAAACATCAAAATTCTCCTCGCCGTTCGATGATCTTCACCACCAGAAACCCGACATCCTGACCCGAGCTTCGCCGCGTTCTCAAACTTTATTTCCCCGTCGACCGGACTAACACGATGCTCCGACGTTGGCGCTGCTGCTCAATTTCACAGTTCGACCAAAACTTGAAACAAAACCCTACTCCAACGATCCTAAACCGCTACGTTGATCGTAAAATCCAATGGCCATTTTTACCATGACCCCTGACCTCACAGCTTTCTTTAGCTACGACCACGACCACCTAAGTTCCACCGATCACCCGAAATCAACTCAATAAGATTTTCCATTCATCCCTCAATCTCTTTCGAATTACAACACTAAAAATCATGATTTTTTCGCTTAAAATCATGGTTTGCAAAAATAAAACAGATTATAAACATGAATCCACAAAAACTTTAAATCGAGATTTTGATATTTTTGAATTTTTACTATAATTTCTCTTTTTGGATAACACTATCATCAAATTCCATCCTAAAATATTTTTAGAATCTATATCTTGTTAATTCTAAAAGATTTCCTTCATACATTAGAGTCTAAAATGAATTAAGGGAAGAGCAATCGATTATTGTACCAATTTCAAACCTGTAGAACTAACAATAAAGCAATTTTCAGACATGCACACAACATTTTCATGCATATGTACATACATTCCTGTTTAACGATCATGAAAACACTTCTCATATTTCATTTTAAGTAATTTATGCATGCATCTATATTTAAACAGATTTAAAACCCCTTTTAAATAAATAGTTTACTCAGCTGTTTTGGAAAACAAAGAACAAAGAAAACATTTTAAACTAGAAGCCACTCTTGCACTTGAAACTGGAAAAATTTGAATTAGGTGGAATTCTTGAAACTGCGGATTGGTGCTAGCAGATCTGATCCTTGTTCCAGGCTTTGATTTGTTTTGACTTTATTTATTTCCAAGTTGAAGATTTTTGAACTGCTGTTGTTTTTGATTTGGTTTTCTTTTGATCTGTTTGATTCTCTCTTCTTCTTTTTTAAGCTGAAATGAGTAACCTAATTTCTCTTATTTATGTTATTTGTAAGTTAAAATCTTTTCAAAGAACAAACATGCCACTTGTTTTTTGTATGGCATGCCTAAGCTACAAATGTTTAAATGCTATTTAAATACTTACACTTGTTAAATTCTTTTTTTTAAAACTTAAATGTGTAAATATGCATGTTTTATTTATTTTTAAAATGGTTTATAAGCCTTTATAATTAAATTTCTTTAATTACTAAATACTTTTCTAAATTTATATAAACAAAACTTTAAAAAAAAGATAAACTAGTTATATTCTAAATAAAATCATATATAATGTATTTCAAAATCCAAAATATATTTGAGATATATATATATATATATATATATATATATATATATATCCTTTGAAGTTCAATATCAAACCCAAATTCAAATATTAAATTTAAAATCCAATTTAAAATCAACTTATATATATACATATATAACAACACAAATTCAATTTATAAATTTTTAAGTAATTATATTAGGAGATTATCAAACAAATATTTATGCAGAAATAAATATTTATTATCAGATTTATTTGTTTATTCTATAAATCAGTATTTTCAATAGTTAAATCAGATAATTATCCTATTATCTGATGTCATAAAATCCGAATTATCACAATAAATAAGTGGCTAACCCGCTCACTTTATTCACGAATTATTTAGAAAAACAACGTGTAGCTCTATTAGTTTCTTCAGTGCGATTCAAAAAACTTTTAGTTATGGGATTTCAGATATTCAACATCCAATTTCTAATTCTATTGCCCTCCAGTATTTGAAATTCTGAATCTAATTCATACACAATCCGATTGTTATATATTTCAAAAGGAAGAGATCTGAAAAGTGATTAAGAGCAGGTGTAATCAAATCCAAAGGAGATAACTTGGAATCATCTATGAGTGGAAAATTTATTTTTTCTCATTTTAGTAATTGTATGGTATAATTTAGATTTGATGTATGCCTTAGCAAATTTTGTTCATGAAAATACCAAATTAAAACCCTAAAATTCCCCTAAAGCAAAATTTCAATTCATACGTTATTGGAATATCGATTATTCTATATTAAAATAGTAGAATTTTTTTAGTTATTATAATTTTAATATTTCACATTCTAGTACACTTTTCATTTTTCTCATTGATGTGATTGAGGATTCAACAAGGAAAATAAGTTAGGAAATGATGTGTAAAGTACAGGTTTCCCTATACGTAGCTTGCACTGCCTATTTCAGTAATTTAAATATGAATCCCTTCTTCGGTTTCTATGTAATAGTTGAATAGAGTGTAAAAATATTTGAATTGGAAAATCTACTGACGTTGATTGTACCATTTTAATATAAAATGAGTTTGGTAATTGATTCTAAAATACAAGTTTATTATTGGGCTAAGGATATTAGCTAATTTGTATGGAGTTAGACTTGTATAAATGTGAAGTTTTGACATTCAAAAGATTAGTATAAGATGCAATATTCATGCTCTTAGGAATATTTTAGTTGTGTGTGTTACATATAAGCATAAATAATATATAATTAATAACGTATTAATCGCATAGTAAGTGGGTTAGTAATTAGCATCAAAACCCGTTAGGAAAGAATTTGAGATAATTATGTAAAATAATTTAAAATTAAAGGGCGAATAAGGGGATTTGCTTATAAGGCCTTAATGCAGAATGTGGTGAGATATAAATGGTAGTATGTTAAGAGAGTGGAAATTATGACTAAGTTATAGGGATGTAAGGTCGTGTAAAAGCACATAGAAGTTTGCCCAGGCAATCTGGCTATCAGCAGTGTAACTTTGAGGCTGATGTGAGACATCACCTATAATAAGTTCCCATTGGAGGATAGAAGTTAGGTCCAATTCTGTAAGGCAAATCTGTCCAGCAAATTTGGCTACCATTACTTACGAATATATGGATTAATATGAGACGTCATAGTTTGGGTTACGAGTCATAACACGTCGGACCTGCTTCGGGGTTGGGGACATTATTAAGTGGTTGTGGTAGAGTCCACCTCCTCCCCATTTATAAATTATTAAATGGTTAGTGTTAGTGTTTAGGCATGGTAGTGGGAAATCTCGGAAAGGACCTGCCTCGGATTTAAGGCCTCTCACCATAAAGAAGCATTAAGTGGCCTGATGAAATTTCATGCGATTACAGCTAGATTGTACTAGAGGAGGGGTATGCTTTGGGTTTAGGTATTAAATGACTGGGACATGCCTGAGATATAGGTATTAAATGGTTAGGTCTGCCTAATTCCCGCTTAAAAGGTGTTAATTGGCATGGGTACTTTCTCTCCCATTGTAAGACATGATTGACGGTAGATGCATGAGACTGGAAATGGCCTTAGGCCTACAGGTAGGTGAGTTATAGAGTTGGATTATAAGAATGTAAGTTATAGGATTGGATTGGGAGAGCCTTTGGGCATACAGTTAGAGGTATTTATAAGGAATATAATTAGGATGCACAAGATATATTCTTATCTAAATTAAACTACCCAAGTACTATTATGGAAAGACTCGAGATTTTTATTCACCAGACATTGTTATTCCGACTCCCTCCTCATTACAACACAAGTTAGGGAAGACGATGAAAATTTAGGAGTGAAGGTGAAGACGATGTCCAGTGAAGTTGTTTGTTTACTTATGTTTTTTCATATTTTGAGGTACCCATTTCTAACTTGATGTTATTGTATTTTTAGATATTATAATATGGATATTGGGACGTTATGTTTTGAGATTTTAATTTCACAAGACAAGTGCTAATTTTGATATTATATTTTTCCTTTTCACTGCGAGATTCTAATAGCATTAGTAGATAGCTCCATGTATTGGTCAATGTATCCATTTTACCAACCGACGGCTAGCTTTGGAATAGGTCTAAGGTTCAATAGGGCTTTATTGGGTCGAAAATTAGGCCCATTTCGAGGTGGTTTATTACATTTGGCTTTCTTAAAATTTCTTTGTAACTCAGCATGTGTAAGTCAAGACATGCAGTTTATGTCTTGAAATCATACAACACTAGATTCTTCAAAAATAAAGTTAAATCCACATGCTTGTGAAGTCCTATAAATTATGGCTAGAATACATTTATGTACATCATCATACTCCAAAAAACATTTTACATAGATAAGTGTATTCATCCTCGATTGACGATTCCCTCATATAACCATCCTTCTATTATTCAACCTTTTAGAAACTTTTCACTCAGCTCGCTCTCATGTTTCTCACGTCTTATATAAGCGTATCACAGTGCTTAACGTAAACATATATGTTAATTTCAAACAACATATAGTCACATATTTCTCAATAGTTCAAAATGATAAATTAAAACTTGTTATTCACTTCTTAAGTATAAACCATCTTAGTATTGTTCATTATAAGAATACTTTTTCTCTATCATCTCAAAATAGTATATTTCCTTCAAACTGATAATATACATCAAAAATCCTTTATTCTCACCATATTATTTTAAATATCTCAAATATCATAATCCAAAAAATTACATTCCATCAAATTACCTTCAATATAGTAATATTATTATCGCTTTACATCATAAAAATAATATTTATTTAAATCATTTTATTCACAACCATTTATTATTATAATTCAACAATAACAACATTCTATATTAAATCCTAAAAATATTTTTATCCTTATTTATATAAAAAATAGTAATAATTTATCCTATAAATATTCAAGGAAAATATCTCTTTATTATTCTCAAAATACCTTTTATTTTTATTACTTAGATAATAATATTTTTCATAAACTCCATAATGCAATCTTGTTATTATTTGCTTAAATTTTGACTGTCTTCCAATAATTATATTACTATTCATTTAAATTCCACCTTATTTAATTAATAATTACAAATTCCCGATTAAAAATAATTTTTTCGTAATTGTTTCAAAACTTTCCCCATTTTCATAAATGGTAGTCTCATTAATTTAAGTACAAATCCCTAAATCATAAATCCATATTGCTCATTTCTAGTACGTCCTTAGTACACTGACATATTGACTATCCTTGCTAGTTCACTATAATCAATTCAAACTTTATAGGCTGTATATTTCTTTACTTACTCCAAGAAAATTTCAGTTTAAAACATCTATAAGTTTTCGGTACAACTTTTAAATCAAAATTGTTGATCGCATATCTTATTTTCACAGAACTAGTTAGATTTGAAAACCATAAAATTCTCTGCTACCATCAACCCACGTTTAGTTTGGATCAACACAAAAAATTTCTCAAAATAAAATTCTTCAAATTTTACTTAAATAGTTTTAAAAGGTTTTAACAAATTTTCAGTTTTTTTTACTTTAGACGTTTCATATTAAATCATTTCACAACCAAAATTTATTTCAATTTTCCAAGCTACTTTCTTTTTGACAATTCTTAAATATATCCATTCTTATAAATATTTTACTTTAAAAAATCAATTTATTATAGCTTTACCAAATATAGTATTGATTGTTCGGAATATAATTAAATTTGAAACAACTTCGATTATTTTTTGTAGTTGTCATACTTTATTTTTTTGACATCATTTCATATAATTTATAACAATTTATCAAATATAAGTATATGTTATTTCATTTTATAATTAGCCAATTTATAACACTCTTAAATAATACATTATGTATATAAATAAAAATATATTTTTTAAAATACATATCTTGGGTAGAAACCATATTCATATCCAATTTGGAAATAAATATATCCTTCTCTCTCCATGCCATCGCAAGCCAAAGCATCATATCTCATCGTCACCATGTCACCTCATCATTGCAAGCCTCATCGCTATCATGTCACCTCGTCGCCGCCATGTTACTTAGCCTAGCCACCACCATGTCACCAAACCTAGCCAACACCATGTCACCTCATCACCATAAGCTTAGCAATCGCAAACCAAAGGCCAACTTGCTGCACGCCCAATCGGTCACAAGCCAAATCCAGGCAGCCACCATCGCAATCCCATGCGGCCTCTAAGCCACTGCAAGCATCTTTCTCTGTCTATACGATTTATGTACTGTCTCTGTGTATATTTATATACACATGGACTTATAGATGTAGAATTGTAGACCCCTCACCATATACATACACAAATATACCTGACAAAAGCGATTTCTAAACGGCATTTAACAGGAAATTGAATATGCTATCTTATTCACTAATCAGCATATGTAGTACATGCTAGATTGTTTCCTCTACATTGTAGCATTGTTATGATATATTTTCAATAAACTAGATAAATGTGTAGAAAAATAAATATGACTATTATGGTCAATGTAAAGTATAAGTTAAACTCAAGGTAAGATAATGAATTTAAATGATATTATATATTATTAACTTTCAGTAAAATGGAAAAATAAAATTTTCGTGTATGTATATAATGTTAGTACCTTACAAATTGGTGTTGATGGAAATAACCATATGACATTATTTTATCAAGTTATACATACTATATACTGTAGGATATTAGACTGGTGTTGATTAAGAAGATTGTATAGTATCAACAGAAGATTCAAAAGGCCGATATAAAGATTCAAGAGTTAGAGATTGAAAACTCATGAGTGTTGTGGAATTCAAGATATCTAGATAAGCTATAGATTCATAGATTATTTTCAAAACCTTGATTGCACTTCTTTGATCTCTTTTCTCATTTTTCAAAAAGGATTTAAAATCTATTTTCTATTTTAAATGGTTTTTAAATATTATGAATTTCAAAAATGATTTTAAAGGAGTTCCTATTTTCAAAACTGTTTTGAAATGATTTCTTTCCTTTCGATTTTATAATTATACATTGAGTAATTAAGTGTTTTATGCTTTTTAAATATTTATAAGTATATTACGACATTTACTATAACTTTGTTTTTAATGTATATTCACTTATACTTCATATATATTATTTTCAAAAGAAATTCATATCTAAATCCTTTATATATTTAAAATATTTCAAAATAATTTTATAAAGTTTTCTTAAGTTTTATTATGAATAAAATATATATAAACCGTGTTTAAATGATTTTAATTGAAATATTTTACAAAGCCTAATATCTTTAAAACAAATTTTATAAAATGTTTTTCAAAAATAGCAAGGATATGTCGACATACATAGTTGGGATATTTTGACATATAGACCAGATTATTTTCAGAATTCAAATTTGAATGGAAGTGCCTTTTCGTCGTATCTCTTTGCAAATGGACATGGCTGTTGTTTCTCTACAAATAAAGGTTAATCCAACAAAATTTGATTAACTACTTTCTTATATATCTCTCTCCTCCTTTTACTCTCTTCTTTTCTAAAGATATTATACTCAAACTCTTCTCAAATTCAATTATAATCAAACCCAAACTCCATTGAGTTGATTCTCTATTGATTACTCTCTAATCTCTATCATCTCACTCACTCAAATCAGGATCAAAGTGTTATTCAAGAGGTTATATGATCATTTGTACTCAAGATTGAGAAACCGAGTCTGTAAAATCTATCAAATCATACTCTTATACTTTATGATGTGCTTGGTGTCCCTAAAATCCAATTGGATGTGCTTATGTTCTGTCTGAATCAAGTGGGTGTGCTTGGTGTCCCGAAAATCCAAGTGTGTGTGCTAGTGTCCCGTACGAATCCAGTGATACTAAGAGCTTAGAAATTTTGGAGCATGAGTCTCTTAGTCTTGCAAACGAGATTGTATTCACTTAGGTATTTGAAAAAAAATTACGGGACTTGATGTGGGGTAACTTCAAACCAGTATAAATATTCCTAGGCCAGTCTCTCCAACTCTTTACTTTTTACTTTTACAACATTTATATCTATCTGTGTTTGCATCCGTGATTGTTGGTTCAGCATTATTTAATTATAATCTTAAAAGAATTAAAAAAGATTGACAAAAATCAGTAAACACTATTCACCCCATCTCTAGTGTTAAATTAGCCTTAAGATCCATCTTTTGTAATCTTACATATAAATCTAATGTAGACTAATCATAATAATCTAGGCATACATAGTCTAGTCAAATGACTAAATAGAAGATGAAGCAAATTTTATGCCTTGGTCGAATCAATGCCTGAATTATAACTTAGTATTGTGTTTAACTTAATTGCTGGGGATAAATGTATCAATAATATTATTGTTGTTAAATGAAGATAGCGAAAAACAAAGATGGTCTAAAGCTATAGTGGTGGTGATTGGGCATGCGGAGTAATGCTGTTATAACTGGTGATGGTGGATTGGGGAAATGCTAGGGCATGCTATTAACACTGGAGTTATCGGGCAATCGATGGTGGTTGTCGCCACTAGTGGTAAGTATCACCACTAGCACTTACCCATGCACCACTACCGGTTATAATAGCACTACAACGCATGCCCAATCACCACCGCTGTGGCTTTAGACCAACTTTGTTTTTCACCATCTAATACAATGATATTTTTTACAATGACGGGTGTCGCTCCTTTATCGCAGATTCTATTAATCTGTCGATGGATATTATCAAAAGATTGGTTGAATCTGCAACACAGGAACGATGCCCATCATTTGTAAAATTCTATCATTGTATTTTTTGGTGAAGAAGCTTCTAAACCTCCTCAGTCACTGTCTCGATTTCATGGCACACGACATGGTAGTATTAATAGAGGAGGCGTCAATGCTTGCTTAGTGGTGCTGTTACGACTGGTGGTGGTCAGTTGTAGTCGTGACGGAGGGGATCTTGTTAACACTAGAATCGTTGACTATCAGATTATCGCTACCAGTGGTAAGAATACAGCTAGCATAACCCCCACCACCACCAGTAATGACAACAGTACCACACACAAGTCATCCGACACTTCCTTCTATCAATATTACCACACTGCCATGCCATGAAACTAGTGCGGGTGTTTGATTTTCTTAGGAATGGGGGTTTGAAATGTAAGCTTGAAATCGTGAGGATTGGTCCACCAACTATAGTTGGGTAGATGATGCTTCCACCGAGTTTGTGATATTTATACATATAGGTTAGTCACATAATAAATTAAATAGTTTACATATTGAGTTAAATAATAAATTTTGTTTCAATAAATTATATAAGAATTTATTCAAGTTAAATTACATATTTTTTTAAAATCACACAATAAATACGATAAATATATAAGTTAAATCACTAAATAAATTAAATTGCTGTATATATGAGTTAAATTATAAATTTTGTTTCAATAAATTATATAGCACATAATTCAAGTCAAATTTTAAATTTTATTCAACATAATAAGTTAAACGATTATATAAGTTAAATAACTCAGTATATTAAACAAGTGGACATATAATTGAGTTATATTATAATTTTTTTTCTTCAAAAAGTCATACAATATATAGTTTGAGTTAAATTATGGATTTTTGTTAAATCATACAATAACTTAAATGAATATATAAGTTAAATCACTCAGTAAATTAAACTAGTATAAATATAGTTAAGTTGAATTATAAATTTTGTTTCAATAAATTATACAAGAGTTTATTCCAGTTAAATTATACATTTTTTTTTAAAATTACATAATAAATACGGTAAATATATTAGTTAAATCACTCAGTAAATTAAACAAGTGTACATACAATTGAGTTAAATTATAAATTTTGTTTCATTAGATTGTACGATATATAGTTTGAGTTAGATTATAGTTTTTTTTACATCACATAATAAGTTAAACGAATGTATAAGTTAAATCACTTAATAAATCAAACAGGTGTATATATAATTGAGCTAAATTATAAATTTTGCTTCAACAAATTATACAAGAGTTTATTCGAGTTAAAATATAGATTTTTTGATTAAAATCACACAATAAATACGGCAACTATATAAGATAAACCACTCAATAAATTAAATAAATGCATATATAATGGGTTTAAATTATAAATTTTGTTTCAATTAACTATACGATATATAATTCAAGTTAAATTATAGACTTTCTTCAATCGCATAATGAGTTAAAAGAATGTATAAGTTAAATCACTCTATAAATTGAGCAAGTATACTTATAAATGAGTTAACTTATAAATTTTGTCCCAATAAATTATGTAAGGATTTATTCAGGTTGGATTATAGATTTTTTATAATCGCACAATAAATGCGACAAATATATAAGTTAGATCACTCAATAAACTAAACAAGTGTACATAGAATCAACTTAAATTATAAATTTTATTTCAGTAAATTATACAATATATAATTTGAGTTAAATTATAGATTTTTAAAGTCATGCAATAATTTAAACAAATATTAAAGTCAAATCACTTAATAAATCAAATAAGTGCATATACGTTGGGTTAAATTATAGATTTTATTGCAATAAACTATATAAGATTTTATTCAAGTTAAATTATATATTTTTCTAAATTCATGCAGTAAATACGATAAATAGATAAGTCAAATTACTCAACAAAATTAACAAGTATACATAAAGTTAAATCACTTAATAGATACAGCAGTAGAAACAAAAAATTACATATTATTAACAAATAAATGTAGCTATATAGTAGAAGAAAACCAACATTTGAAGTCACACATTGGTAAGCTAGAGACAGAGTTGGTGATGATGGATAGGGTTTAGAGGAGTAGGTATTTGGTTATGTATATTTAATTTCTTTGGAGATGTATATTTGGTTCCCACGAGATTGTTTGTTAGGATATCTGGTTTGAGTATTAGTGTTGGTATTGTTGGTGTTGTTTAGGTATTACTTACAGATTATTTGGATATTTGACTTATATTGAGATGGACATCATATTGTTTGATTTGAATTATGATAGTGGTAGTATTGTTTGTTTAAGATATTTGATTTGATTTGTATTGTGATGGTTATGATATTTTTGTTTATATATGATATATGAATTTGTGATATATATATATATATATATATATATATGCGTAATTGAGGAGTGAAAGGCAACTGAAATGCTGCAAATTTGTTATAATTAAGGCGTTAGAATGGCAACTGTACAACGTTGGAAAAACCATTTTTTGTATTTTACATAGACATCGGTAAGGCATCAAAATGGCATGGGCATAACATGTCGGTAAGGCATTAGCAAGTGCCGTCTATAGGGCAGTCTTAACACACCACCCTTGTCATCTTCAAGTAGTAGATATAGTTTTTCTGACACAAATTTTATTATAGCCTATTTAGGCGTTGTTACCTGAAGGTTTGACCAGGCAACTAAGTACTCGGCATTTGCATACTATTCGGCATTTATGAGTCGTTCGGCATTCAGGAATGCTCGGCATTTAGGAGCGTTCGGCATTAGAAAGTGCTCGGCTTCCAGAGGCGTCCGGCACAACCGATTCCTTCGGCATTCAAGTTCGGTCGGCATCTGTGGGATGTTCGACATGCAAGAGCGTTCGGCATTAAGAGCCGTTCGGTATTGTATATCGTTCGGCATCTATGGACGTTCAGCATAGCAGAGCCATTCGGCATTCCATACTGCTCGGCATCCAAACCTTGTTCGGCACATCACTTCGTTCGGCATAAATCTCGTTTGACGTTCGGGATCGATCGGCATCCAGAGTCGTTCGACACAATGCACTGGGTCGGCTTCCAGTGTCATTCGGCATTCGGGGACGGTCGGCTTCCAGTGTCGTTCGGCACAACACACTCGGTCGGCTTCCAGTGTCATTCGGTACAAATACTTCGTTCGGCATTCAGAGTGTTCGGCATCATTTTGATCGGCATGAACATATCATTCGGCATCACTTCATTCGGCATGAGGATATCGTTCCGCATTCATGCCTTGTTCGGCATTTTGCCGTTCGGCATCTATGGATCGGCACTCAGAGATCACTCTTTTTGGGCCAAGCTACTTAGCTACCTGGCCCACCAGGGAAGTCCAACCCATCTTCGTCTATAAATAGAGAGGCAGGGGCACAATGAAATGGACCATTTTTTGAGGACACTGGGGAGACTCTGCCGCATTCAAGACTCATTCAAGACATATCTTTTTTGCTTAGCAATTGTGTTTAAGTAATTGGTATACAGATTGTATATGTAATCGATTAAAGAGAAAAGCAATAAAGATTAACCTCAAAGTGGACGTAGGCAATTACGCCGAACCACTATAAATCTGGTATTCGTATTTTCTGCATTTGAATCTGCGTACTGTTCTCTGTTTAACTTTACTTTCTTCATTAATCTCTCTACATAACTCTACTCAAGGGTGTTAGTGACCTATTCTGGTGCTAACATTTTGGTGCTTTCACCGAGTCGAATTCTCAGGACGATAGGATCTACTTTGTAGCTACTGAATTGAAAAATCCCCCGAAGGAGATCCAAATCATTCGCAAGGCATCTGTTGATTCTACTCAGAGTTACAACCGACAACTCTATCATGGGAATACCACAAACTAGATTGGCCTCTCGCAACGCAGATGTCAATGAAACTGCTAGTGTACAACAGATAGGACCTAGCAACCAACCAGCAATTCAAGACGTAGGAACCTCCACCCAGAACCAAGCGAAGGTCATTTCTCGAACAGAGTTCAACGACTTGATAAGAGAACTCAGGGAAAGTAGAAGGCAACTTGCTGAGAAGATCCAAGCCAATACCAATCTCATGACTCAGCTTGCCCAGCAGCAGCATCAGAATATAGAAGTAGTCCCGCTCCTTATTCTTCATCTGATAGTTGGACCTGGCTGACGAACCTCCTAGGCATAGACGCTGCAAGATAGAGGCTACACAGGCAAGTGCCACCGATCGGTCCGCCAGGGATCAGACACGTGAAGAGAACGGACGCCTGGCTCATCAAGACCCAAATCAAGCTGGCCTTCAGGACGTACGTTTGACCGACCGTCAGCATGAGGGACATTAACTCGCACGGTCCCGTGGAGCGAAACCCAACCTCCCACCTTCCATACAAACTCTAGATTTACCAGCCATGGTCAGGCAGTTGATGAGAGAGAACCAAGGTCTGACCAACGAAGATTGGAGAGTGTCCAGGAGTCATACTCCCTTCACATATGTTATCCTACAGGCTGAGTACCCCAAGAAATTCAATATGCCGAATATCCCAGCCTACGAAGGGAAGACTGACCCTAGGAAGCACGTGATGAGGTACGAATGGATGATGGATTCGGCAAGGGAAAATGACGCGACTAAGTGTAGGTTTTTCCCAATAATTCTGTCCGAAATCGCACTATGTGGTTTACTCGGCTTCCTCGGCGATCTATATCCAGCTTCGACGAGTTAGCGATGAAATTGTTGAACAATTCAGGATATATGCTACTCGTCCAAAGGACGTAATGTTATTATCAAGCATAATCCAGGCTCCGAGAGAGTCTTTGAAAGCATACTTACAGAGGTTTCATGTTGCCACCACTGAAGTTAGCAATACTAACGACCACGCTATTTTGATGGCGGTAATGCGAGGTGTAGATCCAGACTCGAAGTTTGGAGATTGGTTGGCGGGAAAGCCTCCAGCTACATTGGAACGATTCTATTCCAAAGCTCATCAGTTCATATGGAGGGAGGAGGCTCGATGGACGAGATGAGATAAGGCACCAGGGCCTGTTCAGGAGATTGTGAAAAGTAACATCGCCGTGAAGCAGTCCGATGATAGTTCGGGAAAAGTTCAAGTCAACGTCCAGAACAAGCCTGGGCAGTCCTAAGGATCCGGAGGTGGAAATCCCGAAAAGGAAAGAGAAGCAGAGAAATGAAAGCCAATGATTCTGACCTACAATGAATACACCCCGCTGAATACTTCTCTTGAAAACATTTATCTATCTACCTATAGCACTTTGAATACATAAAGCCATGCCCAAAGGAGTCCACTGAAGAACAAAAATGAACAGGGAAGTACTGTTGCTTCCATGAGACCCATGGGCACAATACTGAGGAGTGTAGACACTGAAAGTGCGGTGTGTATACAATTATATGTGCTAATATAGTATACACGGATCGTATAATATGGATTACAATACAAATGCAGAAATAGATGATAATAGCATTGTAAATAAAAAATAGAAAAATCACACCAGAGATTTTTATACTGGTTCGGAGCACCGTCCTACGTCCAGTCCCAGACTACTATCTGGATTTTCACTAATTACAACCTCGCTTCACCCGGAGGAACAGGTTTACAATTACCCGAACAGCCGAACGGGATTTCACGCCTCTACAACACTGAGGGCTTCAACACTTGCCTCTTACAATACTGAGGACTTTAACAAAAAAACAATTACAATTGTTGTTGACAACTTGTGCTCTTGTAAACACGGATTTGTCACTTGTAGTACACTCTTCCTATAATCTTATCCTCAAATTGTGAATGATGTTTGTGAAGATTATGGAATTTATATTGCTTATTGAATCAAAATATATGAGATAGTGTCAATGATTCAATAAGGAATGAAAGTAGTTTAGAGCTTTTTGAATGCAAGTGAATTCAAAGAATAGATAGAGAGCATATATAATCTTAATAAAAAATCTTATTGTTTTAATCAATGATATTGATGTGTATTTATAGAGAGAAAATAGTTATAACCCTTGGTGAAAAGTTGCAGTCAAAAGTTATGATCATTAATGAAGAAGAAGAGACGCAACCATTGAAGAAAGATGTGTCTTTTGGAAGAAGTTGCTCTCTGTTTAAAAACGGTCGACAGGTCAAAAACTAACCGGTAGACAGGTTTTTAAAAATATAGTCGTTATGTACATGTGTGCACGTTTATTGTGCACATTCAACAGGAACGGTCGACCGTTCATTTTTGGACCGGTCGACCGGTCTCTGTTAAGTTGCACAATAAAGTGCACAACCTATATAAATGTATATATATATATATTATATTTTGTGCATGATTATTTGAGGATAGATTTTGACAATTTTATTACAATTATAACATCAAATAATCAACCTATAATCTAGAGTACCATATGTACGTCTTGATTTGTCGATCGCTTTAATATTGTTGTCAGCAATCAAAATCTTCATAGAAGCTGTGACTCAACATTCTCCCCCTTTTTGATTGATGACAATATAAAAGCTCAAGTATAGGATCTCCCCCTGAATATGTGATTTCCTGCAGACAATTATTAGCACCTTTCTCCCCCTTTGTCATCGACAAAAAGGAGTAAACACTAGAAAATATAAACCAAAGAGAACAATGCATACATTCAAACACAGGATGTTTTGATGAAGTACAATGCAAGTCATAGTCTACTACGAATAAAAAGATGGACACTATTTAGTACAAGTGCCATATATGTTTTTTTTAAAAAATGAAAAGAAAAACAAACTAACTTCATTCCGACTGAATCTCTTCCTCATCATCATCATCATCATCATCATCGTCGTCATCGTCATCGTCATCATCATCGTCATTGTCCCCACGACCTTGTCCGCTTGTACCACCGGATTCCTCGGATGTCGACCAAGTAAAAGTTGGAGGAGCCGGACGTTTTCCGGGGTCTTGATGTTGGGTCGAGACGGATGTGCTACATGATATAGCATCCCATATAGCGCCGAAGAATGACTTTACCTTATTGAATCGTCTATCAATTTTCGAATCCATTCGTTTTAGTCTTGATTCAAGTAAAAATTGATTCCGAGCGATGGTTTCAAGAGATTCTCTTGTAGATGATTTAGATTTCAATAATCTAACATCTTCAGAATGACGACGAGACGGTGGAGCTTGTTGTTCTTGAGTATCGCGTTGTTGCCATTGTTCGAATGGCATAATATGAACATATGGAGGAGGAAGCTTCATCCGTTTGATAGTAGTGGAGTCAATACACTTTGGTGTAGAATATGCCGAATCCGGGGGTGTGACTCCACATGCAAGCAACATACGCATAATATACTCGTTATAGAAGAAATGTGGACGAGTAGAGTTATTTACCTTAAGAATTTCATCGAAAATCATGTGAACCCAATTTATTTCGATATCATCGTAGATAGCATAAAGAGCCTTGAAATTCTCTTTGTAAACGGCATCATAGTTTCCTAATCGAGGAAATAGAGAGTGCATTAGGACATGGTGTAACAACCTTGCAGTCGGTCGTAGCCCAATCGATTTGGTGCCGTTACTATCATCTTCTATAAATTTATGACTCGTACTATTCCGGGTAAAAACTTCACAAAATGTGGATGAAAACTCTTCACCCCTATTCGGTATTCCCAAAATAGAAGCAATTCTATCATAAGTGAGATAGATTCGTTTGCCACATACTACTGACCAAATAACTCCATTTGGATTTTCCGGAGTATATTCCTCTAAATTCATATTCGCATAAAATAGCTTAATCATCAAATGATTAATTTGTACGCTATTTACAGAAAAATCAATAAGAGGAGAGATACGAGATCTATTTGCTAATCTTTGAATACCGTATGCAGTGAAATCGTCGAATTTGATGAATGAGCCTGGATGGAATTTGTAATTCGTCATTTGATTCCATCTAGTTACTGCAACCGGAGATTCTAACCATTTTCTAGCAGAGAGAGTAAGAGAAGAAGTTTCTGATGTTGCTCTTTTCTTTGATTTTTTCTGAGGAGGAGCCATTGAAGAGAATTTGAGAGTTTGTGAAGCTTGAGAATATGAACTAGGGTTTGGAAATGGGAAAATTTTCAGTGGAGAGTAGAAAGTAAAGAGGGTTGGTGGCAAAAATATATACGTGAAGTATATAAAAAAAAAAATAATAACTGCCGACCGGTCGACCGCCTGCGTATTGCCGGTCGACCGTTTTCAACCAGAGAGCAAAACGGTCGACCGGTCATATTTTAGGCTGTCGACCGGTTTGGCTCTGTGTGCAAAAATGCAGATTTTGGCAAAAATTTTGAAAACGAGTCGAAATAATATATTATATATTATGTTATTATTGCAAAAATATACTGTATTACAAGAATTATATATGAAAGCAAAATAATATACATTATGGAATTCTAATGAGAAGGTGAGTTGTTATTAGAATTCTTGTCGTTTTCAATGCGTTTAGCCCACGGACTCCACTTATATCGAGCTCCTTCATTCTCGTTATAGTTTTTATCCCAAGAGTTTGGAGTTGTTGAAGTCGATGGTCTTGACGGCATTGGTTCATGAACATCGTGTTTGTTTGAACCGCAGAAGAATGAAGCCATTCGTTCTAAAGCGGATAAACGAGTTGAAGTACGTTGTTGTTCATGGTATAGTAGGTTTTGACCATAATGTAGTTGTCGTTGAAGATCAATTTGATGCTTTTGGTAGTGATGAATTTCATCGATTTGCGCCTTCGTGCGCGGAGAGCAGAATAGTGCTTTCTTTGCACGCTTGGATGTTGGAGTATGGCCAGGTGTGCGAAAACAATGGTGAGGGCATTCCGGCCTTTGTTTCGGTGTAATCGGAGAATATTGTTCCTCCGACTCCGAGCTAGTGATAGAAATATGAGATTCCTCTGCGCATTTGTCGCAAATGTGTGCCATGGTAGCTTGTTTAGGGTGATTTATAATTTTCAGCAAGAAGGCGAATGAATGAAAGTGTATTTTTCAAACGTTTATATAGAAAAAAGTTTGCCAATGAACTTGAGGATAGGATTTGTTAGAGATAATTAGCCGTAAACAAAAACAATGATAGAAAAAAAGTTATAAAAATAGGTATAGTTTGTTATAGGCTGAAATTTTTTTTTAAAAATATATAGCCTAAGTTTAAAGGTTACTTATTCTATTCTAGATCTTTCCGAGATACTAAGCCAAGCTCTCTTCGTAGTTTAATAAAACTAGATTCAAGTAATGGTTTAGTGAAAATATCGGCTATTTGATTGTCAGTGTGAACATATTCAAGATGTATATTACCTTTTTCAATATTATCTCTAAGGAAATGATGACGGATATCAATATGTTTGGTTCTAGAATGATTTACTGGATTTTTAGAGAGATTTATTGCACTCGTGTTATCACAGTATATAATAGAATTTGATAAATGTATATCGAAATCTTGAAGTGTTTGTTGCATATATAGTACTTGAGTACAAGCGAGAGCCGCTGATATATATTCAGCTTCACATGTTGATAGTGAAACACAATTCTGTTTCTTACTAAACCAAGAGACAAGTGATTTTCCAATAAAATGGCACGTACCACTTGTACTTTTTCTATCCGTCCGTGAGCCACCAAAATCAGCATCACTATATGATACTAATTCAAATGGACATTCTTTTGGATAGAAAAGACCAAAATCTTTGGTATTATTAAGATAACGAATTATACGTTTCACTGCTCGTAAATGTGATTCCTTTGGATCGGCTTGAAAACGAGCACATAAACAAACACTCATTAATATATCTGGACGACTAGCTGTAAGATAAAGAAGAGAACCAATCATGCTTCGATATAATTTCTGGTCAACATTCTTACCACTTTCATCTTTTTCAAGATGTGTAGTTGTACTCATAGGAGTTGGTTTACCAGATGTATTTTGTAATCCGAAGCGTTTGATAAGATTTTCACAGTATTTTTCTTGATTGATAAAAATACCGTTTGAAAGTTGTTTGATTTGAAGTCCAAGAAAATAAGATAGTTCTCCCATATGAGACATTTCGAATTCTTTGGTCATAATACTTGCAAATTCCTTGCAGAGTTTATCGTTTGTTGAACCAAAGATGATATCGTCTACATATATTTGGATAACCAGAATATCATTTCGAGAATGTTTAATAAACAAAGTTTGATCGACTTTGCCTATTTCAAATCCTGAATTAATAAGATAGCTACGTAAACGTTCATACCAAGCACGAGGTGCTTGTTTTAAACCATACAGAGCTTTCTTAAGTTTGAACACATGGTCAGGATATTTTTCATGTACGAATAAAGGTGGTTGTTCGACATAGACATTCTCTTTGATAAATCCATTGAGAAAAGCACTTTTGACATCCATCTGATAAAGTTTGAAATTATGATAACAAGCAAAAGATAATAGAATTCTAATAGCTTCTAGTCGAGCAACTGGTGCAAAAGTTTCTTCATAATCGATACCTTCTTCCTGATTGTATCCTTGTGCTACTAATCTTGCTTTATTTTTAGTGATATTTCCTTGTTCGTCAGCTTTATTTTTATAGACCCATTTAGTACCAATTACTGACTGATCAGTTGGTCTCGGAACAAGTTCCCAAACGTCATTGCGCTCGAACTGATTTAGTTCTTCCTGCATGGCAATGATCCAGTAATCATCTGTAGCAGCTTCTTTTGAATTCTTGGGTTCGATATTTGAGAGAAAAGCGACATGACCCATTTGATTGAGTTGACTCCTTGTTCTGACATGTGATGTTATTTCACCTATTATATTTTGGGCCGGATGGTCTCTTAATATTCTTGGTGGTGATTGTAATTCACATATTTGAGGAGTATTCTCAATAATTACTTCTGAGTCAGAATCAGTATTTGAGATGATTGGATTATTAATGACTATTGATTCGTCATCATCTGATATTGTGTGAGAATGCTGATAGATTTCATCAAAAGATACATGAAGTGATTCTTCAATAGTTTTGGTTCGTTTATTAAATATTCGATAGGCCTTACTTCGTTCCGAATAACCGACAAATATTCCTTCATCGGCTTTTGGATCGAATTTTCCAAGCTGGTCTTTCGTATTTAAAATAAAGCACTTAGAACCAAAAACTTTGAAGTATGAGATTTTGGGCTTTCTTTTGTTAAACAATTCATAAGGAGTATTCTTGGTAAGAGGTCTTATGGACACACGATTTAAAACATAACAGGCAGTTGCAACAGCTTCTGCCCAGAAGTGTTTTGGTAAGGTGGTTCCATTTAATAATGTTCTTGCACATTCTTGTAAAGTTCGGTTCTTTCGTTCTACTACTCCGTTCTGTTGTGGAGTTCTGGGAAACGAAAAATTATGATATATACCTTTCTTTGTACAAAAATGTTCAAATTCATTATTTTCAAACTCTCCGCCATGATCACTTCTTATATTTTTAACTTTAATCCCTTTTGATTTTTGAATTCTTTTGACGAAAGATTTGAAATGATCGAAAGTATCACTTTTATTTTTTAAGAAAATTGTCCATGTATAACGAGAGAAATCATCAACAATTACAAGCACATATTGACTGTGATTTATTGATTGAACTCTAGTAGGTCCAAATAAATCCATGTGCAGTAACTCAAGCGGTTGTAATATTGATATGACTTTCTTGGATTTAAATGATGATTTGGTCAATTTTCCTAATTGACATGCATCACAAATGTTGTTAACTTTAAAACTCATTTTGGGTAGTCCTCTAACTAGATTGTTTTTGGCTAGCTTGTCAATAGTTCTGAAGTTTATATGACAGAAACGTTTGTGCCATAGCCATGGATCATTGTCATTAGCCATAAGACACATATCTGAATTATGATTAATATTCATATTTAGAATATATATATTTCTGTCTCTATAACCTTCAAAAACCAAATTATGGTCTTTATCTAAAATACTACACTTATTATTTGAAAAGGAAATTATAAAACCCTTGTCACATAACTGACTAATACTAAGTAAATTGTGTTTTAAATTTCTAACTAGCATGACATTAGTAATAAGAGGTAAGTTAGATGTACCACAATTGCTCACATCGCCTTTGCCGATGATATAACCTTTTGAATTGTCTCCAAAAGTGACTGAGCCACCATCTGAGTATTTAATATTTGTTAGTAAGCTCTTGTCTCCCGTCATATGCTTTGAGCAACCACTGTCCAATATCCACTTTCCTCTTTTCTTCAGTGGGACCTGCAAACATAGAATTAAGTTCATGGTACCCACTTTTTATAGGGTCCTAAGAGTTAGGTCTTAGGAGTCCAAACCCATTTGGGTCCGGTATCCCCTTTATATATATAATTGTTATTAAAATGCACAGTATTCATGAATTGCTGAATGTATTTGTTCCTAATCAAATTGTTATTTGTTTTAGGAACCCATATTTTGATAGTCTTGACATCTTTCTTTTGAAATTTCACTATTGGTTTTGGTTTGAAATATAATAAACTAAGATTTTTCTTAGCTTCAGTTTTTTGTACTTTCTTCTTCCTTTTATTTCTAAGATGTTTCTTAGTTTTATGTTTGTTATATCCCAAACCTTGTTTATCTGAAATAGATTGTGAACTTTCAATGATTTTAGTCAAATTTTCTCGACCTTTGTTAAAGTTAGAAACATTTTGAGTAATGTCATCAAACTTTGTTTGTAAACTAGCTTTTTCTAGGTCTAGAATTTTGACTTTTGCTTTAAGTTCATGATTTTCAGTAGTGAGAGCATTATTTTTCTCTTTTTGAGCTTCTATTTCTTGACTCAAAAGAGATATTTGAGAGTCAACATTAGATGATGATTCTTGAATATTTTCAAGTTCTTCTTCTAATATTTTCTTCTCATCTTTTAACATATCTCGTTCAAACTCTGCTCTACTTAAATCTGCTTTGACTACTTTTAATTGACGTTTTAAGTCTTTATATTTGACTATCAATTCAGCATTAATATCAAGTAATTCATCAAATGTAGGAATTTGTACCTCATCTTCTGTTGCCATAAAACAAACATTAGCTTGTTCATTCTCCGAATCACTTTCACTTTCTGATGAAGATGACTCTGAATCATCCCATGTTACTGAGAAGGCTCGTTTCTTTGATTTGTCCTTCTTATATTTGAATTTGTCATTTTCTGACTTTTTCTTTTGTTCTGGACAATCCTTCTGCATGTGTCCCTTTTTATGGCAGTTGAAACATTCTATAGCAGATGAAGATGGTTTATTTGATCCAGGTTTCCTTTTATTGTAGCGACTGGCTTTTCGATATTTTAGGAATTTTTTGAAACCTTTAGCAATGAACGCCAAATCTTCATCTTCAGAATCTGATTCATTTTCATCTTTCTCAACATGAAATGCTACATTTTTCTTTTCTTCTTTCTGTTCTTTTCTAGCCTGCAAATTTGCTTCATAGGACATTAAATTTCCTATCAATTCATCTGGCTTCATGACGGAAAGATCATTAGCTTCTTCAATTGCTAATACTTTTCCTTCCCATTCATTAGTCAGAGAATGTAGGACTGTTGAAACAACATCAAAATCAGAATACTTTTGTCCTAACCCAATAAGTGCATGGTGAATAGTTTGAAACCGTGAATACATTTCATTGATTGTCTCATTTGGTTTCATTTTGAAATTTTGAAATTGACTTTTCAGCATGGCTATTTTGGCTTGTTTAACCTTGTTAGTACCTTCATGAGTGATTTTTAGCGTTTGCCAAATTTGATATGCAGTAGTGCAGCTACTAACACGGTTATATTCATTTTGGTCTAATGCACAGAACAACATATTTATTGCTCTGGCATTTACGGCTGCTGCCGTTTTCTCAGCCACAGTCCATTCTGAATAATCAGTTGTTGGATTCACTATTTCTCTTTGAGTAGCATTCCAAGCATCATAGCTACTTGATTGCATAAAGAATGACATACGTGTTGCCCAATAACTATAGTTAAGACCATTGAAAAATGGAGGTCTTTGTGTCGATTGCCCTTCTGTGTAAGTGGTGTTTTGAGTGCTAGTACTTGCGTTATTTGCCATATTACAAGAATATATCAAATAACTGTGTTACGGTTATATGATGACCGTGCTCTGATACCAAATGAAAGTGCGGTGTGTATACAATTATATGTGCTAATATAGTATACACGGATCGTATAATATGGATTACAATACAAATGCAGAAATAGATGATAATAGCATTGTAAATAAAAAATAGAAAAATCACACCAGAGATTTTTATACTGGTTCGGAGCACCGTCCTACGTCCAGTCCCAGACTACTATCTGGATTTTCACTAATTACAACCTCGCTTCACCCGGAGGAACAGGTTTACAATTACCCGAACAGCCGAACGGGATTTCACGCCTCTACAACACTGAGGGCTTCAACACTTGCCTCTTACAATACTGAGGACTTTAACAAAAAAACAATTACAATTGTTGTTGACAACTTGTGCTCTTGTAAACACGGATTTGTCACTTGTAGTACACTCTTCCTATAATCTTATCCTCAAATTGTGAATGATGTTTGTGAAGATTATGGAATTTATATTGCTTATTGAATCAAAATATATGAGATAGTGTCAATGATTCAATAAGGAATGAAAGTAGTTTAGAGCTTTTTGAATGCAAGTGAATTCAAAGAATAGATAGAGAGCATATATAATCTTAATAAAAAATCTTATTGTTTTAATCAATGATATTGATGTGTATTTATAGAGAGAAAATAGTTATAACCCTTGGTGAAAAGTTGCAGTCAAAAGTTATGATCATTAATGAAGAAGAAGAGACGCAACCATTGAAGAAAGATGTGTCTTTTGGAAGAAGTTGCTCTCTGTTTAAAAACGGTCGACAGGTCAAAAACTAACCGGTAGACAGGTTTTTAAAAATATAGTCGTTATGTACATGTGTGCACGTTTATTGTGCACATTCAACAGGAACGGTCGACCGTTCATTTTTGGACCGGTCGACCGGTCTCTGTTAAGTTGCACAATAAAGTGCACAACCTATATAAATGTATATATATATATATTATATTTTGTGCATGATTATTTGAGGATAGATTTTGACAATTTTATTACAATTATAACATCAAATAATCAACCTATAATCTAGAGTACCATATGTACGTCTTGATTTGTCGATCGCTTTAATATTGTTGTCAGCAATCAAAATCTTCATAGAAGCTGTGACTCAACAGACACCTCCATGACGCCATAGAAAAGTTGATCAGACAGAAAAAACTGCAGGAATTTGTCAAAAACCCACAAGATGGAAGGCAAGGAACGTCAGACACCGGACGCGGGTCGGCTCCATGCCAACCAGAACAACCTGCTCAGACTGTGGGTAGATTGATCATAAACACTATTGTCGGAGGACACCGGGGAGACTCTGCCGCATTCAAGACTCATTCAAGACTTATCTTTTTTTCTTAGCACTTGTATTTAAGTAATTGGTATATGGATTGTATCTGCAATCAATTATCGAGAAAAGCAATAAAGGTTAACCTCAAAGTGGATGTAGGCAATTACGCCAAACTACTATAAATCTGGTGTTCGTATTTTCTACATTTGAATCTGTGTATTGTTCTCTGTTTAAATTTACTTTCTTCATTAATCTCTCTACATAACTCTACTCAAAGGTGTTAGTGACCAATTCTGGTGCTAACAGGTGCCAACGAGGCATCGGTATTTGATTTGCCGGTGCCCCATCGACACCTTTTCAGTGTCGGTATATTATACTATTTTTGTAATGTGGATTTTTCTAATTTCTTGCACATTTAACCAAATTTAACAAGTAATATATGTTTTTTGACTGTAAACAGTATTCTAGATGCAATAAATAACATCCCAAAGCCTTACTCCAACTTCTATAAAAATCTATTATTTTACGTTTTATATAGAATTATGATTTTACGCTTTTAATTTAATTAAGTAAAACTATGGGGTGCTATAGTGTATATTGGCTTCTTAATAGTCGGTACTATTTTGTAAGTTTGCTGATGTAAGGCATGGAGATATGTCTGTCTTAGAGTATGTGGAAAAGTTCAACATACTATCAGATATGTTCTATTTTTGTTGATACTCGATTGAAAATGAATGAGAAGTTCATCGTGAACTTGGAAAATAATCTAGGGGAGAAACCATTCAAGTATATTAATGTGTCTTTTGAAATGCTTATTGGGAAGGCTCACCGACATAAAGTCTAGACCGACTGTTATTCCCAAGCTTGAGCCAAAGCTGCAATATGGCGGGGAGGCAAGAGGAAATTGAACAACAATAAAAAGAAGTAGTTTTAGAGCAGTGGCCAGAAAAAGGTCAAGTGGGAGCTTACAATTATAGGGAAAAAGGTCATCTTGTAAAGGACCGTCCATAACCATTGAAGCAGAAGCAAGTATTGAAGGCATATGCATTAAATTTCGTTCCAAGTTCATCAAGTTCTTCATCGACGAAGGAGAAGAGAAAGGGCATTACTATCCGTAGTATGCTTTCAACTTATGATGTTTTCATACGTCTTTTATTTTATACTAGGGCTTCACATTCTTTTATATTTAGTGACTTGGTAGATGTATTGGGATTAATACCTGAGATAGTTGACCAACCTTTGATAGCGACGAACCCTGTTGGGGGTTCAACAAGCCAGTGCATGGTTTGTCCAGACCTAATGTTATCTAGTTATGGATGCTCTTTTCTTTGTGCTTGCTTTGTATTGACTTTCATCGGGTTTGGTATTATTCTATGAAAGGAGTGGCTGAGGAATTATGAAGTGGTGGTGGACCGTGAGAGGTCCTTGTTGATGATAAGGATGGATGATGGGCGAAGATTGGATGTAAATCTGCTAATCGGTTAGCTTTCTATATTCGCTTGAGATCCTACATGATGAGTTGTCATCTATGCCAATAGCAAGAGATATTTGAGGAGGTGACTAGAGTGCCCTACATCTATAGATAAAGTTTCCTACTGATCTGGCCAAGGATACTATACTAGTAGTTTTGCCTTTAAGGCTTATGGAACCCAAAGAGAAGAGGGAACTATAGGTTCAAGTTAATGATCTATTAAGGCAAGGGTTCATTCGTATGAGTATACTTGAATGGGGAACATATATAGTATTCGCAACTAAGTCGGATGACTCTTTGAGTCTATGTGTTGATTACTGTGAGCTGACTAAAATAAAGAAGAAAAACATGCACCTACTCTCGTGTATTGATGACTTGTTCGATCTTCTCCATGGTGTGAAGGTATTTTCTCCATAGGGCCTAGCGATAAGGTTTCACTAACTAAGTGCGGCTAAAGAAAGTGTGTCACTTACAACATTTCGTCGGTCGTTTAGGTATTATGAGTGGTTGGTTATGCCGTTCAGGCTAACCCATGTACAAGCGTACTTTGTTAATCTCATGGACCATGTTTTTTTGTATCAATTGAATAAGTTCATGCTTTTGTTTATTGATGATATTCTCGTTAACGCACCGATACAGGTGGAACACATGATACGTTAGAAGACTGTGATAGAGTTATTGAGGACATATTGATTAAAGGTGAATTTTTCGAAGTGTCACTTTTAGAGGAGGAAAGTGCGATTTTTAGGTCACAATATTTCTGAGTTGCACATTGCAGTAGTCCTGGGGAAGTTGCAACAGTCTAGGATTAGGATATACCTAAGATTGCTACAGATGTGTGAAGTTCCCTTAGACTGGAGGAACACTATAGAAGTTTTATCAAGGACTTCACTAAGGTAGCAACACAGTTAACCAACTTGATGTAGGAGAATTAGACTTTTGTTTGGGATGCGAGGTGTGAGCATGTGCTCGTAAGTCTAAAAGAAAAATGCATGGTGTTAGTAATTCTAAGTAGTAATGAGGTGTTGATGGTATAATAGATGCCTATAGTACGACATCTAAAGTAGTCGAATTATATGTGAAGTGGATTATTCGAATCCATAGTGTGCCGAAAAGCATTATGACTGGCCGAGACCTATTGTTCACTAGCATGTTTTGGAAAAGCTTACAGATGAAATTAGGGACAGAGCTGAATTTGAGTATAACTTATCATTTGCAAACTAGTGGGCAGATCGGGAGGGTGAATCATATTTTGGAGGATCTCTTTCGAGTTTTTATACTAATTTGTAGACCATGGGATGATCACTTGCATTTAGTAGAGTTCTCATCTAACAAAAGTTATTAGTCTAGCATTGGTATGGCATCATGAGGCATTATAGGGCAAACAATGCAATGTTCCTTCATGCTGGTGGGAAGCGGTTTAGAAACTGATATTAAGGCCGGATATAATAAGAGATACATTATAAGAGATTATGATCATTTGACAACGAATGAATGTTGGTCAAGATGGATAGAAAGCTGCATTGATAAGAGACGTAGAGATTTGGTGTTCTCTGTTGGCGACATAGTTTTTGTCATGATC
Source organism: Allium cepa (assembly GCA_030765085.1). Lineage (NCBI taxonomy): Eukaryota > Viridiplantae > Streptophyta > Magnoliopsida > Asparagales > Amaryllidaceae > Allium > Allium cepa. The sequence goes on along the minus strand of CM060935.1, from coordinate 672,829,232 downwards.
TCTCCACTGAAAATGTGATTCTATTTGGTAATAAGGAGAAATTGGCATCAAGAGTATTGGTCCTTTCCTAATACTTGAGAGGATTGGGAACCTCGCTTACTAAGTCAACTTGCCCCTAGAAGGTGCTAGTGCGCATAGTGTTCCATGTTCCTCATTTGTAGAAGTTTGTGCAGAATCTAGACCTGAGCTTCACTGAATCGGTTGTATGATATTGAGATTGAACCAGAAACTTTGAGACCTCATAAACCTATCTGCATCTTCGAATAAAAAATAGCTTACGAGGAAGACATCAGAGTTAGTGAACGTTCAATAGCATATGGGTGACCGACAGTATGAGGACTACTTATCTGAAACACTTCACTTGGTAGGATTTCTATTTTATCATTAGCTATCGTATTTCATATCATTTTGTTGTTTTGTATAGAGTAATTTAGTGCTCCACATGCTTGGAAAGGAATAAATATTGATTGATTATTTATGATGCATGGTTCCATGTTTAATGTTGGGATGATTGCTTGTGGGTGTTAGGCATGTAGAGTAACTATTGTTGATCTTACCTTTTTTGATTTTGGGTTCGAGGGTGAAATTCCTAAAGGGGAAGCATAACTACGCACATTTTACATATCGGAGGATGGTAAAGTATTATTTTTAAATTCATATTGGATCGTATAATACTATATCTTTGGAAAATGTTGAGTAGCGACATTTTTGACTATATTTTTAAATTCAAGGAATTATATACAAACGTTGTTGAAAAGGTTTGATGATTTCTCTTTTCGTAGAGTGGTCGTAGTAGCCGTTTGGCCCTATCATTTAAAAGACATGGCTGTCTAAAGTTTAAATAGTTTTTTGGACAGTTAAGGGGATAATTAATTAGGCATATTAACTAATTATGGGATTCGTTCCAATAGGGAAGTAGGGACAGTTTCTAATCACTTTTCCAACTTCCCAAAATGGAATCAGACCTCTATTAATCTATTTCTTAGGTAAAACGCAACCATTTCCTTAATTTAATTAGCCAAATCATGTCATTAATGGGTAAATAGCAAAGGAGATCATAGATATACAGTTTGGGCCATCTTTGGATTCGTGCATTTATTATTTGGCCTTAGAATTGCCTTAGAATTCATGTAGTTTGGTATTGGGTGAGCGATTTTGCATCTCTCACCATCCTATATTCGTTAATATAGCAAAAATGATGTCTTTATGATGATTTTAAATATTAAAAAGTTTGTAAACTTATATCTAACCTTAAAACATCTTTAAAATGCTTTTGAAAAGATAAATGTGTAATTTAATTCATTTTTGCTATTCCACCAAACAACTCGTCATTTTGTGTATGGTTAGATCTAGGACAAAATATAGGCTTGAATTATGATTTAATTCCTTGAATGTGATGTTTGGATGTCATATAAGATTTGTATATAATTGTTTGTTGTTTTTCAAGTCATTTTAGTGTAATTAGAGGGTGGTCATCATTTTGTGCAAGTCAACAGCAAAAGTGTTTAAAACGTGATGTGGCCAAAGTATGTTGCTCTTGAAGGTCTAAGGAACTTACAATTTTAGTTGCTTGTCAATTAGGTTCAAATTAATGGAGTTTTGAGGCCAAGAAATTTTGTCTACAGTGATGGTCAAGACATCTCGGTGGTGGTAGAAAATAACTCGGTAGGGGAGCACTTGGTGGAAATGGTGTGGTGACTTCGAGCTTGGCTTGTTGGAGCTTAAGGATGGAAGGGAAGACATAGGTTTGGATTGGGGTGGAAAAATGGCTAGATATTTTTTACTATCGAAAGGTTTGGAGCCAAGAGGTTAGCCTCCAGTTGATGATACAAATACTCTGAGGCATGGGGGTCTTCACTACGAGCCAAGAGGATGATGATGAGAGGTTTTGACTGATGGACTTAGAAAATTTTGCTAAGGAATCATGTTGGCACCGACTTGGATAGCCCTAAGGGATTTGGTTTGTTGCTTCGTGGTGGTGGAAGAAAAGCTTCAGGGTCGAATTGTGATTTACCTATTCAAATTTTTAACTAAGCAACAATGCCTACACCGACATGATTGAAGTTAAAGATGATATATAGGAATCCAAGGAGGCCAAGGCATAGACTTTGAGATACATGTGTGCACTTTCATTTGTTTATTTAACATTCGATTTCGATGTTATGACACAACAAAGAATAACACTGATAATGAAGCATTGATGTAACGCTTCAACATGACTTCAAAACTTTGATATGGTGACTCTACGTCTTATGCGGGGTGTCTACAGATATTCCACTTTTGGCGACTCAGTAACGGGAGTCGGGATGATGATCAAAAGTGCAATTTCAATGATGGGGACATATGAGTGGGACTATGAATGTGTTCTAGTATGGAGATGAATGGCATGGAACATTAGTTGTGTTCTACCATAAGGACATGTGTAAAAGGATTGTTGATACTCGAAGATTTCCAGTGTGCTAGTGTAAAGGAGGAATGTGGGGATGCCACCTAGATTATGATGACCAGATCTTATGACTGTTGATTACCCTAGACCTTATGATTGTGGATCTATTTCCTAGCCTTATAAAGTGGCATGGATTGAGCATAAAAAACCAAGACTTTATTCTCATCTCTGGCTAATGATTGGGCCATGCGAGTTATCTATATACAACGCACTTGAGTGATGTGAGGATCCTTTGATGAATGTTGTGTTTTTCATATTGTTATGTTTGCTTTATCATCCTAGGGCTATCACATGGCGTAGGTATTATGACTTGCATACCAAGACACCTAACAATGTACTTAGATTGTCGTAGACCTATATGATGATGACAATGATGAAAGATGATTAACATATATTGATGTTACATGCTAGCTCTTTGGATATAGAGACGGGTGACATATGATTCTCCATACCCTATGTCCTACATATAGAATTTCATTGTATTTTGAGATTTTTTATCGCTCATAGAAGACTGTTGCATGACTCGAGATTTTTTATGTTTTTCTTCCTATTATCTCAGATCCTATTGACTTAGTAGACTAGATAGCAGGTATGAGATGACACAGAGCTTATGCAGATGGACTAGTAGGAGGCTACGCTTTCATATACTATTATTTGTCTTATAATTTTCATTATTTTGATATGCGACATTGCGGTGCCTAGAAAGTGCTTGAATATTATCTTAAAAACAACTATCATTTGGATTTTTAATTGATGTAGTAAAACTCTATGATTAGTGTTATATATAGCAACTATGAACTTATGCACTCTGATTATGCGGTTCATTTAGTTATTATTGTCTTTCTTGTTTTATATCTGCGATAATTAATATATTTTATTTGATGTGCTTGAGATATACTACAGGTTTGCTTGGGAGATTTATACTTTTATTCAACTTGACAGTCGTTGCACATTGGTTGGGCACCTTTACAATACACTATAAAGGTATATTAGGTACCGAACGTGTTGTTCGGTCATTACAATGCCCTTAAGTTCTTGATTTGCACTCTTCCTCTCTTATACCTCCTCCATCGGTCTCTCTATATCATTTGAAACTATAGATCTAACAGTATAAGTATTATCTCCACATATTGCATTTAAACTATAATATCGAATTAGTTATAGTCAAAAATATACAATCATTTATAGGTATTAATTGTTTTTATGTAAATAGTCGTATATTAATACCCAATTAGTTCATTTAAGGATACAATAATTTATATTACTATCAATTGACTTAAAGCATTCTTTAATATATAGTTAGTTTTTAAAAGATGACCGTAAAGATGGCCGACTATAAACTAGCTATAAATTTCCAACAATTTTTTTAATGTCATAAACCATTCACGATTCAAATCTTGTTTTAATGTCTTTGCGCTCTGTCCTTTTTCGCTTGATTCCTTATCTGATCTGCTGGCACATTTGGTGTGCGCGAAATAAGGCCATATTTGACGAATTTCCCATGGATCCTGCTTCCATTATTCGTCGGGTTAGAAATAATGTTTTTCTAGCTTTTAAAGCCAGACCTTTCAAGGGATCGGTTAGTTCCCGCTCTCGCCTTCTTCTGCCCCTTCTGTCTATTTCTTGTTCTAGGCTTTCCGCTAGAACGGGAATTCGTTGAGACTCGGTTGCGGGCCAGGTGTTTTCTGGCTCTTCCTTCCCCTCCCCCCCCCCCTTTTTACATCTTACTTCGCTGTTATTGGTTTCAGGTTTAGGTTTCTCTTGTTTGGCTGGAGCTGGTTTTTCTTACTATCTGGTTCGGAGCGATGGATAGCTCGGATCGCTTTCTTTCGGACCTCTTATCATCTATCGTTTTTTGGGTTTCGTCCGGTTTCTTGTTTTCCTCTTTTTTGTTTGCCTGGGTTTTTGCTTTTCGATTTATTCTTCTGTTCTTTCGTCCGGGATTGTTGGTTTTCAACGTTAGTTTTCCGTCAGGCTTGTTGACGGTTTTTTGGTTTTCTTATCATGTTACCCGTCAGGCTTGTTGGTGGCTTTTGAGGTATATTTATATTTATAAAATTTCTCTTTAAAAAAAAAAGTCAAAAATCCAAGACACGTCATTTTTAAATCTTAGTAAAATAAACTAATCAATTCATGAGTAATTACCTAGAAATATTGCATGTATCAGGCCTATATGTTTTGCTGGATGACGTAGACGTCTCTCCTTCTCCGGTGATTTGTATAAGAAAAAGGTTCAACTATTCGTAAAAGAGTTCCTAATCTTAACCCTTGTCCTTTGGGTAACTCGCTCATTATATTTACTCTATGAGTATTTTATACTAATTAGTATCACGTGTGTATGTAAGGTAGATTGGTTTTTGTAAATTAAAGTTAGAAGATCTCTTATATTCATATAGTAAAATTTTATAAATACTTGTTAATCCGCCCACATCTATGGAGCCACTTGGCTTCTCGACATAATATGTTCGGATATGCACCTCCGTGTATGTCGGAGTTCAACCTAGTTCTTTCTGTAAAAGATACGGTAATTTATCTTGCATTTTTAATGAATTATAGATTATTTTAGAGTAATTTAAGCAATTACCATATAGTCAACCGCTACGCCACTGTTTAGAACTACATCAGTGTGGCCTAAGAATCTTGTTGCGAGCATCATATTTTGTTTGCAAGCTCCTTTACATCCTCTCTCCCTCAATACTCTAAAAATTATTTCCTTACCTCATTAGATGTATAAAGTTTCCTTATATTGTACCTCTTCATGTTTGAAATAATCGGTATGTAATTCAGAGAGAAGTTGTGCTCCCATACTCGCCTTATGTCAACAATGAAGTGGTGGGAATCTATGCATATAAGGCATGTACATGCAATTGTTAATGGATTATGTTAAAAAATATTAGTCGTAGATAAATTAAATATGGCAACAAATTTAATTTTAATTTTTTTACCATAAAATCTTCGAACTGATGGTCCTTAAGAGGCCTAGGAACCTTGCCGAAGCAAGGCCAGAATGATGTAATACTTGCCTTAAGAATATCACATATGGCATGACTTGTGGAGCCATTATTGGCGAACTCCCGTCTAATGATGCATAAATTATATTAATTCTTTGTTGCATTACTAAGATATGAAGTAATATCAAATTTTCATAGATTTTACGTACACTTAGGCTTTGTAAGACAAATAAACATTATGCCTGATGAGGATGTCGACCCAGTCTATGCTACTGTCCAGAATCCTAAGGTTATCCTGAATATCGTCATTTACAGGGGTAGGCTATCATTCGGTGGAGTGTGGTAATGCCTCGATCAAACTTTTACCATGACTACAACCACCAGCACTGCCATCGGTACCACTACGATCACCACCAAATGTCTTACAAGAATACAATGATGCAATTATATATATATATATATATATATATATATATATATATATATATATATATATATAAGATAAGTTGACGTTCTAGAATAAAAATGTGAACTATATTTATGGTAGTACGTAGTTAATTAAAAGATGAACATATACAGCACTCTACATAAGAAAATGTAAACGATATATGACAACATATACAACAAAAGACTGAACATGAAAAAACAACTAAAAATTTGTACTTAACTAGAACGTGAACAAATTTATATTCATAAAAGTTGTCAAAAAACTTAATATACATGAAAAGGTCAAAATTAAATGTAAATGATACCATCCTCACTATTAACAATTTCAGTATTCGCATTATATTCGAACTGATCACTCTCATCTAAGTCTTAATCTTTGACTTTTTCATCCTCATCTTCATCTACCTTGACCCTATCATTGGCATCACTAATAAGGGTTATTATGCATTATGTTCGTTGTATGCAGTAGCTTGTTGGTTTTCAAGTCATTTTGGTAAGACTAATTGTTATTTCGATCATGTTTGCGTGGAGCAATCATCTTGGTTTTGTTTTAAAAACAACTTGCCAATCTGTTCTATTACCATCGTTTTTGGAACACATGTAATAAACTTATGTTTCTTATCTTGCCAATCGGATCCCAAATACCTTTTTTCAATTTGCTTTGTTAAGTGAGTAATCTTTCTCATAAGGAAAATGACTGATCTTCCAAAGGAGAAGAACGTACATATAGTTTTTTCTATAATAAAAAAAGAGCAACAATAAGCTGGAAGGTAGCCAAAAAAACCCTATACATTGGAAAAAGAAAAATAACCCCCTAACTCCTAATTGTAGACTGAAGAAAATATGGTAGGACCAGACCAAGAACTTAACTTTATGGAGGTCCGGACAGAATGAAGTATGTACAAACAATGCCATTAAAAAACTATATCATCCAGCGGAGGCACAAAGCACATTTATAGATCCATATACTCAAAGGGAATCAAAGCGATAATCAAGAAAACGAGAAACATGATAAGGCGAGTAAGTGCTACATATCAAAGTAATCAAGCACCCATTATCCATTAGCTTTTGCATTCCATCCCACAACAACCACTAAAATAGAGAGGGAATGGTTTGGAAATGCCTTTATTCAGATATCTAAATTTTTTAGTAAGACACCTTAGTCCTTGTAGAAACTAAGATATACTTTGAAAAAAAAAAATTATGTAAAAAATATGTGTATTTGTCTTTAAAATCATTTTAATTTTATATAGAAAGGAATTGGTGTGTGTCATCATCAACAAAAATTGTGTATGTAATAACAATTCTAAGATTGACAACACATAATGACTTTTCTTTAATTTTTATCTTCAATCTTCAAGTGTTTTTCCTTAGTCATCAAGTAGTTCTCCTTAGTCTTCAAAGATAATATTTCATAAAAATTCAACTTGTATAGGTATATTTAAATGTATAATTATCTCTTCAAAACTCAAATGGTAGGATCTAACAGTCATCTTTTCCAACTTTAATAAAAACCATACTATTAACAAATGTTTTTTCTTTCTATATTCCTTTCTATGAAACTTAAATCCATTCACAAACATTATTAGACATATTCAATAACCATTATGCAGACCAAATGCAAATTTCTATAACAAATGTCCATGTTGTTTTTCTTATCAACCAATCAATTTGAATTAGCATACAATATTTATTGAATATTGTATGGGGGTAAGAATACTTGACTTGTTAACTCACAGAATTTATAAACTGGCCTTCAAATTCTTTACTAAATATTCACTTTCACGCTTGCTATTTAATTTAGTGCGCATGTCAATATCTAATGAATATTGTCTGGAGGTGAAAAGGATTAACATAATTAAGTTAAATAATAATTAACTTACTATAATACCTCACAAGATTAGATATTTTACCACAATTTAAAAGCAGGTTGCCTTCGCTAGATTGTAATCTTTTGTTGTCATGAAACCTTTAACATTCTTCCATTTACAAGCTGGATGTCCCTATTCTTGAACATCGATAGGACGTGCTTTCATTTTAAGATGGCTATGACTAAATTTGAAATTAAGGTGATCATTGAAATGATAACTGAAAAATATGGAAGCTTTTTCAATAATATATGCTTGAAAATTAAAACCTTTAATACGTGCTTATGTTTCACTGCTTTCTTTAGGTGATCCAAATACCTTAGTATGAAAATTTGTGCAGTTAACTATAATATGTTTGATATTTAATAAAATTATAATGAATATATCTTGTAATGTTACTATATGTATATACTTCTCAAATGGATACATTCATCCATACTGTACTTGTCCTTGCAATAGCTCTTTGGTTGGTTGATATATCGATAAACGTTCCACGTAATTAAAAATTATAGGATAGAATATTTTCTCTGGTGTTATCTTGCCTTTTGACCAGGCACTATATGGACAAACTCGATGTGTCATACTTCGAAGTTATAGGTAAGATGTTCGGGGAGATGACCACGAAGCCTAAAAACCAAAGTACATCGAAGATCATAACACAAATACCATACGACCGCTAAAAATTCAAAAGCCAAAACCCCATAGTGTGGGGTCGGTACTGACCGATCCCTAAGGATCGGTACAGACCCATAAAACCTCCTCTAAATCTTCCCATCTACCTACTTGTTCCATTCGATGCTAGAAACCCATTTCCAATGCTATTTTGTTGATTCTATGAAACACACTATCAATCTCCACGAACTGTTGAATGAGCAACTTTTCTTCTACAACTCTGTCATTGGACTCCGAGACAAGCTATTATCGACGTAAATAACTATGGAATCATGAAGCAAACCACAAGACAGGTAGAAGTGAAGAGTTCAAGATGACCAAATTTGTCATCTTAGGAGTCGGTACCGACCCCTACCCTTGGAGTCATATTGACCCATAGTTATTTGATAAGGTGGTAACCTATTTTAATCGAGAACTGGTCTATAGCAAGAAGAATGACTTAAGAATCTTTTATGCGAGATTTTAGGATCCCCACCTCTACAATTAGAGGGGTAGGGCTTATTTTTCAGGATCTTTTGGCTCTTCTCTACTCTATATTATTGTAATTCTGAAAATCTAAGTGTTGGAGTAATACCGACTCCTAAAAAAATCTACTCCAAGGTCAGAAGTTAGGCAATAAAATCATTAAGTGGACATAGGCCAGAGTTTTCCGAAACACTATAAATCTTTGTGTATTCATTTCTTACTTATTTTAATTTATTTTCTTCATTTTTTATTCTCTTCTATTTTCTATGGGTGTTTGTGCCAATTTTAATTCAATTATTGTGGTGCTTACACTGAGAAAACACTTGAACCCGCTAATTTAAATTTTTTAAAGGATTCTAAATTGCTAGACAATCAACTAAAAGGACTATTATTAGAGGAAATCAACTAGCGGCAGCCAAGAGGCATCCTCAGGAGCTAACACCTCATAAATCCACATAACCAGGGATGAGATGGAAACCATGACAAATAGATTATAAGAAAGGATGATCGCTCATCAAGAAGAGATGATGGGGAACTTATTAAGGAGGATGGGACAGCTGGGAACAACTGGAGTTGCAAAATCAAAATCAAGGATCGAAAACTGGTGCATAGGTAGCTGGAGTTAGAGTAGAACGACCCGGAGCAAACTCGACCCAAACGTATGGGTCTGAACCGACCCATCTTTAAGGGCCAGTACCGTCCCCTAAGGGCTCGGGGGCACGGGTCATCCTGGCCTTGGAAGGAATGATGTGCATATTGGAGCTAAAGTGGAGCATTTTAATGCAGATCAAAATGCAGAACCACAACTGAAGGAATATGTACCGAAATTCCCTCGAAGAGTCAAGGGATAACTAAGAATGCTAACCTTAGAGTTCCTTTGAATGACGTTGGCAAACTTGCTGAGATGGTAAGGCAAGTTATGAGGGGTGGATTGCCTAATTAGAGCATGAACGATGTGAATAGGAGTCCGTTCACTTCGATTATTCGATACGCTAGGAATCCCTCAATTTTAAGTTACCAATGTTGGAAATATACGACGCGAAGACGAATCCAACAGTTCATTTTGATGAGGCGCATTCGACACGTAGAAATGTTGGGTGCATTTAAAGAGGAATGGGATGGTGTTTCCCTCTATATTTGACAGGTTTGGCAGCATAATGTTTTAGAAAATTGGAGAGCGGTTCCATTAGCATGTGGGATGAGTTAGTAAATAGATTTGTGGAGCAGTTTCGGGTCCATATCTCATGACCCAAGAATGTAAAGACGTTAGCAAGTATGAAGCAAAGAGATAGAGTGACCCTAAGGAGTTTTCTAACAAGTTTTAATGCGGTGGCATCAGTAGTTGATCAGCTAGACCCTTCGATGGTTGTGATGGCGGTAGTTTTAGGGGTAGCCACGAAGATAGATTTTAAGGTGGCTTTGGAGTGGGAACCTCGTAAGGATTTCGTAGAATTTTATCATGAGGCTGAAAGATTTTTAGGCCAGGAGGATGCTGAGGTCAATGAGGAGGAGGTTGATGCTTTAGATGATGGAGAATAGCTTAGAGCAGGATCAAGCAAGGATAAAGGAAAAGGAAAGACGGATGTCAATTTTGACGGATCGAAGAGATAGAGGAGGAAACCAAAATTCTCTTCTTACATGGACTTAAATGAAACCTCAGAGAAGATTTATCTGGATACCAAGGGACAGATCCTCTATCAAAAGCCGATGAGAAAAGATCCCATGGAGCGTGAAAGGGCATCTGGAAAACACTTCCTATTCCATGAGCTAGATGGGCATAACACAATTGACTGCAGACTTCTATGGTATCTGATCAAAGAATAGATTAGAGAAAGCCAATTACAGCAATATATAAGGGATCAAACTTCGATGGTGGGACAGGAGTAGCCATCGACTGCTGCAAATAGGAATGGCCCTGGACCGAGGTCAAGGATAGTCATCTCTTTGATCGAGATTGCAAGGAATCTGGTTTTTTCTTGCACTCTATCTTTCCCTTTCAATAAACCAATCAATAATATGGTTTAGACACTTACTCATGTATAAGATCTCGATCAATCCCAAGGCACACTCTAAACTGGATGTTAAACTGTAACGTCTGAAGAGGCATCTATCTTAATGATTGGTTTTTGTTTCTTAGTACTTGAATTTAATTCAATAGATAAAAGTTTGATTATCAAATCCCACTTGAACATGATGATTGAAATTAATCACTTTAAAAATCCCACCTTAAAGATGAGACCAGAGTGCAAGGTACAAGTCCCCTTGCCGGAGCGCGAGCGGATGTACTGTACGATATTAACCGCTATAAAGTCCTTTCTGGAGGGATGGGTGCACAAATTAAGTCCCCTCACGAGAGAATGAGCAGATGGGCTTACTTTTCGTTGAGTACCCTCGTTGGAGAGTGAGAAATTAGGCTCAGCAAGGGTTCAGAGAGACCATGGACTTTGATTGTGTTAAGTCCTGACCGGAGAGTCAGGGCCGTAGTGCAAGAGGTTTGTCACCTTACCGGAGCATGAGCAAATGGGCTTGCTTGTTGTTGTGTCCCCTTGTCGGAGAGTGAGCAGATTGTGCTTAAAAAGGATCTAGAGCGACCATGAATTTGATTAACGATCTCAAATGACCATAGATTTTGATTATCTACCCCGAACGACCATGGATTTGATTACCGACCCTAAATGGTCATCGAATTTATTAATGGTCAAATGAGATCATGGATTTGATTAATAGTCTAGAGATACCATGGATTTAACTATCGATCCTGAAAAGCCATGTAACGACCCGCTATTTTGACCATTCGCATCCGCACATGTCGGACACGAATAGCTCAAAATACCGAATTGTTAATTTAAATTTGGCAAAACTCAAAATATACAACAAATAAATAAATCACAGATCACAGACACAGAGTAATATAATGCAGCGGAAGCAAAGAGATAGTAGTTCATGAAGCTATTATATAAATACATCAGAGTTAAACAAGGGTACAATAGAAGTTTAATACAATAATCAAGTACAAAGCTGAATACATCACCAGAATCAACTGAATAACTGGAATCAATTATATACTGAAATTGATATAGATAGCTGGATCTTCAAGCAAAGCTCCAACTCGAAGGTGAGTCTCTAATGCTGTATCACTCAGTCTGACCCGAGCGTAAAGAAACACAAAACACTCAGTCAGGACATACATACTTATACAATGTAAACTAACTCAAGTAAACTGTAATAAAATGCGCAAGTAACTTAAAGGATGTTTGGGACCGTCCATCCTCCAAGGATCCGTTAAACTATTTACTATGTAGTAATATTTCGATATTATAATAATGTCTATAGTAAAATAAACTTACTTTTAAATAGCGTTAAGGGGTTACCCATATAGCCCTTAACACGTAATAGTGCCAATAGTCTATACAGTACCGTAATACCTCCTGATCGGAAGGCTACTAGAGGATACTCCATAGGTAAGACACAAATCAAACTCGTACAAGGCGCGCTATGGTAGGCGAAACGACATAACTAGGCAATGTCAGGGTAGATATACCAATTACACTTACGGGCCGATGGTGACGCGTAGCAGCTACTACCACCCACCTCGAGCCATACCGCCAAATCAAAAGAATCAAAAGTGGCCATCGAATCAATCTCAATGTCAGAATATAATAGCGAAGGAGTGTGTTCGATCAAAGGAGCGACCTTATTAGCCAATCAGTTGCTGCTGTTTTAGCCACCTTATGCCAACTCACGGGAGTCGGGTCCACGTATATACCTTAAAGGACGTCGCCACCATCCTACTTCATTTTGAAATCTCTACCGCGTACACGGTTGTTAAAGTGGTTTTCGGAGTTGGAAGAGAGTACGACAACTTCCGATCCCAGTCTCTTTAACAAACAAATGTTAATATTACCCATGGATATTTATTTAAAATAATTTCTATTCCAAAACCATTTAAAATCGCATACTATTATTTTCCAAAATAATATCCATTTTCAAAATTGGTAATATTCCAAATCCATATACTTTCCAGAATAATATCCATTTTCTTTCCAAAATAATATACATTCCAAAAATGGTAATAATATATCATTTAAATTCCAAACCAAATCAATATATCCTTTAAATAAACCCTAGGTTTCCAAATCACCGAATATTTCCTTCAATTTATTAAACTTGAAATATTCCTTTAAATCACCTTAACCCAAACCACTTTATAAGGTCATATTCTTAAATCTTCCATTTCCAATAAGTTCCAAGTTTATATATTTAAAGACAATTCTTAATTAAATACAATTTCCAAAAATTTCATTTCCAAAGCCATATTACTTTCAAGTTATAACAACTCTGAAATCAAACATTTTGAAACATATTTGTTCAAACCATCTAAATTCAATGTCAGTATCTTCCAAACAAGATTCATTTAACCATTTAAATTCAATGTCAAATAATATTCATTTCAAAGTTGTAGCATTTATAAGTTTATTCATTCAATTATAAACTTCCCGAAAACATTATATATTTCAGCTACATTAAAATTTCAATTTTTAGCCATTTAACTTATAAAAATCACATTTCCCACTTCAAAATATTCATTTGGATATCATTTAACTTATGGTTTAATAAAATAAAATTTTATCAATAAATATCCAAATTAAACAATAGTTCATTTATGAAGTCAAAACACATTACTTCTTTTATTTCAACAAATAACTTACCACTTTATTTTAAAATACCCACTTCATAAGCAAGACTAAATTCCATTTATATACTTAACTCAACAATTTCAATTAAAACCAAATTTCCAATTATCAAGTTAAGCCATATTTTGAAAATACAGTTTTCCACTTAAATCATAATTATTCAATTTCCAAACATTTCCATTTCATAAATAAAGTAATTTATCATAGTAAATATAACGATCAATTTAAGCATCAATCAAACTATGATTTCAAGCTAAATACATTTATTCCAAAATGTACAATTAAAACTGTATTTCATTTTATCAATTCAAGGACATCATTTATTTTACAAACATATTCATTTCATAAAATAAAAATTGATTGCAATTACCAGGCTAGACTTTAAAATTTCATATTAATTAACTTTAATTATTAAGTTATTATCACAATTAAATCTCTTTAAATTACTATTAAAACCAAATAAAGATTTTTAAATTATAATATAAACCAATCATCAACTTATAGAACTTTAACTTGCTGAAAGCCAATTTCTCTTTATATTTTAAATCATTAAATCAAATTTCAAGGTAAAATTTCATATTTTCTAAATATTCAAAATACTTAATGAATTTTTAGGAAAATATTACCTTAAAAATATTAACCGTGGGCCTGTATAATATTTTCTAACCTAGGTCAAGTGATACAGATATATATCATTTCAATCCGTAAGAAAATCCGGGTTCTATCATTTCAAACCTACAATCTCAAGTAAAATAAATACAATAAAAATCAATAAAATCACTCGAGCCTATCATTTCAGCCCATAATGATTTTCCTTATTCTAAAGTCCGTTCGGGGTATATATCATTTCAACCCATAATGATAGGGAACAAGCAGTGATGCAACAAATAAAATGAACAATACAATATAACATATCATATCAGATGATATAAAAGTTATACAAACAGCATTATACATCATATAAATATGTCACAGGCATGCATGGACATAGCATATTAATTTATACAATTCACTTATCATCATTTCATAATAATATAAGTATGTAAGTCTAGAGTGATAACTCACTTTTTAAAAGCTAGAATTGACAAATTCAAAATAGAAATCCAAACTCCGCAAAGTACGAAAAAGTACGACAAAGCACAATGCAAACTTGAGTGGATGAAGAGTCAGATCCAAATCTTGTATGCAAAAAAAAAATTATATACATAAGAATATGATTCAATACAAAAGAATAGAGGTTAAAGCAATGGAAAAAATAACGAATCAAAGTGGCATAACTTGCCTTAATCAATCAACGGCTTGGCTACACCACATATGGGTTCAACCATCATCTTGTATTGTTTGGTCATGATGGTTAGAGATGTGCTATGAGAAGATGGAGGTCGAGCCTAACTTGAAGGAAGACAAAGAAAACAAAATGAAAAACGGAGGAGAAAGAAGAAGGAAGCCGTGGCTTTAGATTCTTTTCTTCACGCAAATGAATAAGATGAGGAACTTTGTACGTGAAAAAATAGACGGCGGCTAGGTTTTAGTAAATACACGTCTAAAAGAAAGAAACGGCAAGAAATAAATAGGCTAGGCAATAAAAGGCAGGAGTTTGAATGGTTTGGGAAATAAAAAGGCAACAAATAACTTGATGTATTTATTAATTTTTTTCTTTTGTTTGCACGCAATGAAAAGAGGAGTTTGAGGAACAATATGTACGTGAATTATGAGAAGAATTCACGGCTATGAATGTGGGAAGTAATTGGCTATGCAAATGGAAAGACAAGGGAAAAGTAAAATGCAACAAATAAACAAAAAGAGTAACCTATATCTCTTGAAATTTCTAAGCTATTATTAAAAATAAAATCAATCAAAAATCAAATAGATATATTCAAAGTTTATACAAATAAAGTAGAAAATAAAAATTAAAGAAACAAACATAGGGAAATAAAATATAGAAAGTCATTGCATGTAAACACTATATTTTATCTAATTTAAAAAGTATATGTTTAAATCCCTAATAAATCTATATATTTGATTTCTCAATTTTGTTATTGAATCAACTATTAAATTATCCTCTTATGGGTAATATTAATATTGGTTTATATACTAATACATTAATAACTTTCCAGTTCATCCAAATTTCAATTTACATAGTAATTAATTTCATTTACCTGCAATAATCCATTTTATTATAGATTACATTCCAATTAAATAAAAACTGCTTCCAATAATTTGATTTGGTTTAATTGCCATCTTTATACTTGGTCCATTATTACCCTATGTGCCTAGTTACATTAGTTTTATATTCTATTACACTAGTCTACTCCTATTTTCATCTTAAATTTGTATTAAACGTTATATTTCTAAATGTGAAATCTTGTCAATTGTACACATGAATTAAGGTTTAAAACCAATTAATTAATTTAACTTAGTTCCATTCCTTTTACCAATTTATTACTTTATAAATAAATTTACATTTCTATTTAATTCGTACATTCACACCTCCCGTTATTGCATTAATTCTCATTAATGACATTAAAGATTACCTATTTATTTTATAGACTAAATAGGCAATTTATAATCACTGTCACCATTACCCTTTAATTTACACTTAAGTTTATTATAGTCAACTAATTATTATTATTACCTACCTAATATTGAATTCATTCAATTACTATTAATTATACTAATTCATTTATTTATACACCACTTACCCTTATTTACTTATATTCAAAATTATACTCAAATATAACAGTTACAACTAAATTAATAGGCCAATTAAATAGTAACTTACAACTGATACTATTACTTTAAGTAACATTAATGAATTCATTATTGTTTACAAATTAAATGTTACAATTACTTAATTAATACTGATTTACTTCAATTTATATTAATCATATATTATCTCATTAATGATTCATCATTCACACTTGTGATTTCATTGTTCACAACAAATGTTATCATTCTTATATACCCAATCTTTATTCAAGAGTCATTTATTTCATATTATTCCTCTTATAAATTTAAATGTTTGCATTAGTTTTCTTACACTAATTTATAGCCAAGTACACCAATTTTCATTACTTCACTAAATTGTAATTTCATTTCAATTGTTACTAATTAGTTCTAACAATTACCATCGTTCAATTCTAAATTAATAAGGTTTTTTATATTAAATTATCAAAACTTATTAGCTTAACAAATCAATTTATCGAAAATTTTACGGGTCGTTACACTCTCCCCCACTCAAAACTTTTCGTCCCCGAAAAGGAAAAGAGGGGAAAAGAAAGATTTAAGTAATCAATATATCTTATTCAAAATACTAACTTTATAAACAAATAAATTTACAAAATTAATTAATTTGAATAAAATATACCGATTTATTTATAAATTCCTTTAACACCATTTTATATTGTAAGTTATTCCATTAACCTTTTATTTTCTTTACCTCAATTGATCCTTTTTACAACTAAAATTAAGTGTATAACATTTATTATAAACACTCAAATTTTATTTATAAAAATCCCTTTTATATTGTATATTATCCAATTACATTGTTAACTTTTAATAATTAAGGTAACTTATATTGGAATGCAATAAAATATTATACAAATAAAATTTTCTTAATTCAAGTATCTCAATCTTAAATTTTTATTCAAAATTTTGAGTTCATTTTATAATTGATATTATCCTTTAAGACAAAGTTTAAGAATTAGATTTTCGATTAACTTCAAACAGCTTTAGAGATAAATAAATATACACAATATATATCAAATCAAATTTTAGAAATCCACATTCATTTAATTCTCCAAAGCAAGACTGTAGCAAAACTAAAGAATGGTCTCTTTACTTCGAAACTCGAAAATGAAAGTCGATAATGCTGCAGTCATCACCGAAATTATTTTCTAGTGACAAAGAAAAGTGCACTGATTTACAATTTAATATTCCTTGAAACAATTTCTACTTGAAATACTTTAATAATACACCCTTAAAGCTTTAAACACAAAGTATGAAACCACCGGAAATTAAATTCTTATTTTCTTGTTTTAAATTCATTTAAATTTCCAAATTAATTTATAACCTTGTTTTAGTTCAATTATTTATATATGAAACCAAAGCCAATAGTTACAAGATAGAGTCAAATATTATTTCTTAACATCCAAGTCAATTAACTATCAAAATTTAGAAAATTATACTTATGCATATATAATATAATTATACAAAATTTATTCATTTACTAAATTCGAAAACAATACTGTGTCTATTTGCTCTGTTCAAGCGTTTTGGAGATCTTATCGATAGCGTTGATCAAACGAATCGATTGAAAACCAAAATCAACATCAACAACTCAAACAACACAATATATAAAACATTTTAAATATAGATTTACAAATACACTATAGAGGAATATATTTTAAAAGCAAGGATAGAGATTCAAATTTGATTAATTCAAATCAAATTTTTGATTTGAGGATAAGTTGAAACAAAAAAAAAATAAGATGATTAACTAACCGAATAAGGAAATGGATAAGCTTATATAAATCGTGGGCAACCGCAACTTCAAGAATAAGATTGATGCAGAATTCTAAGACAAATCTAATTCGGTCTCAAGAGGTAGAATTTGGGGATAATAAAGATATTAGCATCTAAACCGAGGATAATGAAATCTCCGATTGTGATGTCCCTGAATTTTAGGCAATATCAATTTAATAATCTTTATTAATAATTAAATTGATTTGATAATTGTCTTTTATAATTTTAATTTAAATTGAAAATTTTATTCTTTTAAAAATAAATAAATATTTAATTGGTGAATTTTATCTTTTAAAAGTTAATAAAATGTTTTCTATTTATAATGTATATATATATATATATTTGTATATATTATAAATAGAAAAGCTTTGGGTTGAATTTAACAAATAAAATCATTTTTTCAAATTCTAATATATATTTTGGTAATTTGGAAATTAAAATTAAATTAATATAAAACTTTTCAAAGATTATTTAAATAAATAACCATATAGTTTAAAAATATTTAAGGTAAATGTTAATTGTTTAAAATATTTTTAAGCTTAAGTTTAAATTTAAATAAAATTAACAAAAAGGTTTGTTTTATTTTCTTTTTAAATATTACTTGATAAATTTGATTTGAAAATTTCTATAAAAGTTTAAAACACAATTTACATATGATATATTAATTCATTTAGTAATATAAGTAAATCATAAATAATGTCATAGTCTCTTTTATAAATTATTAAAATTGGCAAATTGTTATTTTCAAACACTATTAATAATGTATTTTTTTATATTTAAATATAAAAAGATTTTAAAGAAAATAGAATTGTTATTTTCAAATTTAATGTGTTGTTATATATGTATATATATAAGGTGACTTTAAATTGGATTTTTTAAATTTAATTTGAATTTGAATTTGGATTTAATTTTGAAATTCAAAAGATAGATATCTAAAAATATTTGGATTTAAAATGTAAGTATAAGATTTTATTTGTATATAATTGGTTTTATTATTTTTTCTTTAAAGAAGTTATTCATATATATTTAGATAAGTATTTTTAAAATATTAAATTAATATAAACTTTATATTAACATAAAAAGAAATTACTTAAATGACAAATGTAATTAAATCAAGACATTAGTAACATGTGTTAATTAATAAACAATACTATATGACAAATGTTGAATTTTTAACAAGTGTCATTGTTAATTTTGTTTTTCTTTTATTTTTAAATTAATCATTTTAGCCTTTATAAGTACATATGCTTCCTTATCTACACTTCTTTTTCTACTCTCTAATCAGAACTAAGAAAATCATCAGCCTATACAATTCTATAAAAAATCAGTAATCAAATAGTTCCACAAACTAGAAACTTATCCAAATCAATAACCTGTAGTTTCATTTTCAAAATCATACCAAAAGCTTACATTTTCTTCAACCTGAGTTTTAAACAAAAGCAAGCTCAAGAAGAAATCAAGGCAGTTTCATCCCTGTTCCCAATTGTAGTCATCTCTACAACAAGTTTTCAGATCCTAACATTCAAGTTTATAAATCAAAGCACATTCTTCAGCATTCCAGTTTTAATAAGGAGCATTAACTCAAGTTTTTAAATCAAAATTTGTTTCAGAGGCTCTGTTCATCATCTTTTACTGGTGAGTAACCTTTTCTTTTAAAAAAAGTTAAGTATTGCTAAATCTGGTTGCATGTGAAATTACTAAAATAAGTATGTTTGTGTGTATGTATATTGGTGAATTTCTGTTCATATTTGGATGTATGATGTTGCGTGCCTGTTAATACCTGTAACATCTATGTTCCCAGTTTCAAGCTCAAGTTTTGATTTAAAATTCTCTATCTCTTAATCTAGTCTTTGTTAGGATTTAAGTTGCAAACAAAATTTGTTTGTTTAATCATAGAGTAGGTTTTAAAATTTTATCTAAGTTAAAATAAATTTAAATTAGCTCTGGAAAACCAAAAGAACAGTAAAGCTTGAGTTTGTGGAAATTTCAAGCATCTTAATTTATCAATCCAGGAATATAAACTGAACCCTTAATCAAAAACATGATTTTTAAAAATAAATCACAAATTATAGTAATGAATTGAGGGAGTAGTTCGAGCTTGTTTAGATTTTGAATATTGGGTGGTTTCTGGTAATCAAGACGCTTGGCGAGGTCATGGTTCTCACTGGAGGTAGTAGGATGATGGACGAGATCGGTAAAAATGTCAGAAGGGTGTACCAGTTACCTTGGTGGCGATGGTGATCAGATTGGTTTTTAAACCATAGTTTTAGGCTTGGTCGGAAAAGTGTTCATCCCATCGCCTCTGGTGGATTGAGTTCCACCAAATTGTGGGGATTGATAGCGGGGGGTCGGTGAAGGTGTAACTGGAAGTGTAGGCACTCCGGTGATTGGCATTGGGAGTTCGAGGGTTTTTCCAGGCTAAGTTTTTGTTCTAGGTTGGTGCTAGGATGCTTGATTTTGATTGTGAGCTTGTGTTGGGGTTCTGGTGGTTGGATTATGGTGCGAGGATGATCGTCGACATGAGGAAGGCATCGTGGATGGTCGAAAGTGGCTGCATCTCCAGTGCATGTGCACGGTAGGGGTTTTTTGTGTCAGAGTTGTTGGTTTGTGGTTTTCTCGAAGGAAGGTTCGGGGAAATGGTGAGGAGACTCGAGTTGAGACTCGAGATGAACGTGAGTGATATTAGTCTCAGTTTTAAATTTTAAAATTTAAACAAAATTTTGAAAAAAATGGAAGATGTGGTTTTTCTCGGGTAAGTGCTCGAGCATCCATTGGGTTGAACTCGAAGCAGCATGTTAGATCAGATTTTAAAAAGTTTTTTAAAAAAAAACAATATTTTGAATTTAAATAATTTGGTTTTAAACTCTTATAAATTTCTTTTATAAGATGAAGGTTTCTTTAACATTTGATTTAAAAAGGTTTGTAAATTGTTTTAAATTTTGTTAAAGTTAAATTTGTAATAATTTTTAAATCTTAAATTTGAAACGAAATTTAAAGGTAAATTTAAAAGTAAAATGTTTCAAATGAATTTGTAAATGATAATTAAGTCATTGATAAGAATAATGTTTTTATCTTAAAGTTAATTAAGATTTAATGATTTGTGATTCATTAAATTAATAGGGTAATTAAAGAGAAATTGATTTATTTAATTAATTTATGATTAAGGATTTATAAATAAGTAATTAAGGGTTGCAAGTAATTAATTTAAGGGTTAATTAATGTGTAATTAAGGATCATTAATTAGATAAGTTAAGATTATTAATTAATGATTAGAAATTAATTAATTAAGCAATTAAAAGATTAATTAAGTTACAGTTAAGAACTTAATTAATAAAGCAATTAGAGATTAATTAATTGATAATTAAGAATTAATTAATTTATAATTAAAAATGGTTAACTAAATCATAATTACTTAGGGAAGTAATTAAAGAATTGTTAATGGTTAATGTAAAGATCATTAACTAGGGATTATGAATGATTAATTAATGTGATTAATTTAAGATAATTAATTAGATTAATTAATTAAGGATAATCATTTGTGGAATAATTAAGTATAATTACTTAACAAAAGTAATTAAAGGGATTAATTACTCAATGTAATTAACTAAATTAATGTGATTAGTTTAAGTTAATTAATTAGTTTAATTAATTAAGATAATCAATGGATGATTTGTTAAGTATAATTAACTAATGTAATTTAATAAGTGTAATTACTTAGTGAAGTAAATAATGGGTAATTATTGGATGTAATTAATTGAATAATGAAAGTAGTTTTGGGTGTAATTACTTTGTGTAATTAATTGAAGGATAATTAATTGATGAAAGAGATTTGGTTTACTTACCTTGTGTAATTAATAAGAAAGATAATTACTTAGTGGAAGTAATTAAGGATTAAATACTTAGTGTGATTAATTAGTAAAATTTATTTAGAAGTTGATTAAGTAATGTAATTAATTAAGGGTAATTAATTACTGAATGTGATTAATCAAGGGAGATTAATGAATGTGATTAATTATTAAATATGATTTATTAATTAAAGAAGTAATTAAGGGATCATTAATTAATGTAATTAATGAAGTAATTAAGGTTGATTAATTAAGGGATAATTAATCAAGAAAGTGATTATAGAGTAATTAATTAATGTAATTAATTAAGGGTTAATGTAATTAATTATAGTTAATTAATTAATGGAAGTAATTAAAGGTTAATTACTATAAATGGTTAAGGATAAATTAAATTGTACAGTTAATTAAAGGCTAATTACTTAACGTAATTAAAGAATAATTAATCAAGGTTGATTAAATAAGGTGAATATTTAGAGGATGATTAATTAATTAGTTAGTAGTTAATTAATAGTTAAGTAAGCAGGATTTATAGTATGAAAGTAACTAATTTAATTTATTTTAAATTAATTAGAGATGGTGTGATTAATAGATCTTCACTTATGGAAGGGTGAATAATATTGAATGCCTTAGATTGTTTGATATCTTTGATATGAGATATGTGCTGATCTGTGATATTGGGTGCTTTGGTCGAATTTTGGTGATATGAATTATCTATTTCTGATAATGTGAATTATCTATCTGTGTGAATATAGATAATAGAATCAAATTGTTTTAACTTTAAAACAACTTGGCTCTAAAAGATGGCGTTTTGGATTTCGATGAGACCGGGATCGGGTTTCCAGATTTGGATATTCGAAAACTACATCGATCCAAGTAAACGATAGGTCGTGACATCTTAAACTGAAGATCGAGATGAAGATTCAAAGTGCAAGGGCTATTGTCGTAACTCTGAAGGTGATTACAAAATGAGTGTAAAGAGATAGTGCCTTCGGTTTCGTTCCAACCCGAAATGAACTTGTATGGATTGAATGCTTTCAGAACATCATCAGGTGGGCGATGAGCATTCTAAGATAGATGTGTTCTATGAAGGTAATCGTAGCCTCAGACCTCATCAATCAGGAATGGCTAAAACAGGGGAGGTGCGGCAAGGCTAAGTGAGTCGTGCTCAAGTAGGACAAGATCTTCCCCTGTCTAGAGGTCCCTTTTTATTCGGCTGTGTGGGCAGTTGGTTGCAAAGAACTACGGGGTTGTCTTGTTCGAGACTATCTAGAAAAGGATGGTTCCGGCCTTGTGTTGTAGGGGTTTAGGGTGGATCCTCTATACGGTGATCTAGGCACATACTGTGATGGGCGGTACCGCAGTAGCCCTGCCATTATATGAATCCAATCTCCAATAAGTGTCGTACGTTTTAGTGGACCCAACTATGTTGGAACGTGAGATGTAAGCATTCCAGCTATTTCTGTATTTTATTTGAAAACCCTTGAACCTTATTATAATATCACTGGATTTCCTATCAAATGTTTTGATTATCGTAAGGTAAATTTTTTTCCGTGTTTTTGTGCCGGAAGTCTTACGAGATACCTTTTGTTTTGAAAAGTTTTTCAAAGTTAAGCAACTTTAACCTGTTACTCACACTAGACCCATGTCTGATCTGGAGTTTATTTTTTGTTTTCTTAGACTCTTAGGTACTCAAATTTTTATGAGTAGCCAGGGGATTCAAGTTAGATTTGACGAATTCTAGACGAGGTATGGAGCAGGAGGCTTCGACGTTCATAGATATATAGTGTTTCCGCTGTGTTGGTATACCTGTGTTGTATTTGAGTTGTAATAACTAGACAAGAACTATCTAGTATGTGATGTATAAGCTGTGTAACTTTGATAGATGTTGTATATTATGTAATACTTATGTGATTAATATAATTTATTCGTTCCGCTGTTGAGATTCTGATGTTTTTTCATTCTTTCTTCTCTACCTTTTCTCTTCCTATCCCTTTATTTCTTAATGATGATGCATCTTTCTATGGTAAGAAAGGCGGGTCGTCTCATTTGGTATCAGAGCGCTAGGTTGAGTGAATACCTAGGCTTTGGAGTGATTTCTTTCTTGAGAGAGCGTATTTGTGATTTTGATATATATATATATATATATATATATATATATATATATATATATATATATAATTCTACCTATTTGTTGGGTTACCTGTCCAGTTTTCCAATATGAGTTCTAGAGGTAGGAAGGGTAGTGGTGTATGTAGCACAACTACCAATGGTAGGAGTCTAAGTGGTTAAGGTTGGAAGTGTATTTGCTGAGACTGTAGACCCAATACCGCCTCGAGTAAGCTTTGTAGTGGTGTAGAATTTCACCAATCTCTGAAGGAAGCCTTTTTGAGGTTCGGAATCTATCTTTGAAGTGCAAGTTGGATGAGTAAGAGTTTGGATCTGTCAGTTGAGCAGAAGCTAGTGATGGTATCTTGGCAAATTCAGCAAGGAGCAGCTGCATGGTGAGACGCAGTGACTATGGATGTGTCCGAAGATGTCTCTTTTGGAGCAAGTTTATGGAAGTGTGTCTGCATCGGAGATGAGACTAAGTTCAGTAGAGTGTTTGCGTTTGGTTTGAGGCCCGAGTTTCTTGAGGATATGTCTTCCCATCTCTAGGCTCCATATGGGATTGGTTGATATGGCTTTGAGGATCGAGGAGCTTTGGATAAGGAAGTCTTTGGAATCTGTGTCAGTAGTGCAGATCGGAGGTGTTCTGTGTGCCGGCAAGAAGGTCAACTGGCTAGCAGTTTTCTAGAGGTGGAGTTTAGAAACAGCAGAATGGATCCATTTCTTCGATGGATTTGTTAGTCAGGCATAAGTTGTTATGATTGGTAAAGAGAGAACAATATTTTTGGAAATTAGGCTGGGTTGATCGCAAAAGTGACTTGCGATAGTTGAGTGTTATCTTGGGTTATCTTTTGATTGAGATCGAGGAATCTCTAAGGAAGGCAGGAGTTATCGGAATTGTCTGAGATTTTTTCGGATGTCTTCGTAGAGGTCAGAGGTTTGCCTTAGCATATGGAGATTGAGTTTTCGTATCGACTAGAATTCCAGGAGTGATACCAGTGGTTTTGCTAAGTAGCAGGATGGATCCTAGAGAGAGGATTTGGTGAAGCAGCTCAGGTTTTCGTGGAACTTCTGGATTTTCTTCTCTTTATGGATCTATTGAACCGTATTTTCCAAAATGTATTGGACAAGTTTTTGCTCGTGTTTATCATCGGATTTTTCTCTTCTACTCCAGATCAGAGTGACGCAGCGGAAGCGAGGTGGCAGCTGTTTTAGTGTGGAAGCAACCTTAGACTCTTTGGAAGTTCACATTTTTCTTGGATTTGAGGGTTTATATAGGAAATTTTTTGGATCTAAAGGCGAGATTGGCAAGTGCACCTATTTTACCTTTTCCGGATAGAAGGAGTAAGTTTGAAGTCTTCTGATGTTTGTGGAGCAGATTTTGTGTTCTTGATTTTGGTTGTTCTTGAGAGGATCATTTTGTTGGGTTATTTTTGTCCAGTTTGTTTCAAGAGGCATCAGCGAAGGTTGAGCTGATCAGGAAGGATGAAGGCAGCCCAGGATCGTCAGAAGAGTTTTGTGGATGAGAGATGGAGGAATTTGGATTTTGAAGTCGAAGATTTAATTTTGGATAAGTTTTCTCCGATCTAAGGGAGCTATAAGATTTTGTAAGATTGGGAAGCTAGCTCCGAGGTATTGGATCTTTTTGTGTTTTGGTAAGGGTTGGTGTTTTGGCCTACAGGGTTGAATTGCCAGTTTGAAAGACTGGGATTCAATGTGTTTCACGTATCTCTGAGGGAGTACGTGTCTGATCCATCACTGGTTATAGATCCAGCAGTTCAAGAGGATTTGGCAGTTGAGCAGGACTTGACTATGGTCTGATATTCAGTTCAATTTTGTAGGTCTAGATGAGTAGGAACTCTGTAGCTTAGTGATGTAGATTGTTTGGATTCAGTAGACCGAGTATCCCAGTATTTATACTTGGGAAACTCTTTATAATGTTAGAAAGATCTATCCTGATTTGTGTCAAGATCATTAGATTTGTTTGATTGAGTGAATTGGTTGCTATGGTTATTAGCATATGGTTGATTATATATGCTTGTGGTTTAAACTAAAATCTTTGATAGGTTATTAAATTATCCTTTCTTTTAAATTTCAGGGACGAAATTCTTTAAGAGGATAGGAATGTGATGACGCGGAATTTTGGGCAGTATCAATTTTATAATCTTTATTAATAATTAAATTGATTTGATAATTGACTTTTATAATTTTCTATTAAATTGGAAAGTTTATTCTTTTAAAAACAAATAAATATTTAATTGGTCAATTTTATCTTTTAAAAGTTAATAAAATGTTTTTTAATAATAATATGTGTGTGTGTGTGTGTATTTGTATATATTGTAAATAGAAACGCTTTGGTTTGAATTTAACAAATAAAATAATGTTTTCAAATTCTAATATATATTTTGGTAATCTGTAAATTATAATTAAATTTAATATAAAACTTTTCACGTATTATTTAAATAAATAACCATATAGTTTAAAAATATTTAAGGTAAATGTTAATTGTTAAAATATTTTTAAGCTTAAGTTTAAATTTAAATAAAATTAACAAAAAGGTTTGTTTTATTTTATTTTTAAATATTACTTGATAAATATGATTTGAAAATTTATATAAAAGTTTAAAATACAATTTACATATGACATATTGATTCATTTAGTAATATAAGTAAATTATAAATAATGTCATAGTCTCTTTTATAAATTATAAAAATTGGCAAATTGTTATTTTCAAACAATATTAATAATGTATTGTTTTATATTTAAATATAAATAGAATTGAAGGAAAATGGAATTGTTATTTTCAAATTTAATGTGTTGTTATATATGTGTGTATATATATAAGTTTACTTTAAATTGGATTTTTTAAATTTAATTTGAATTTGAATTTGGATTTAATTATGAAATTCAAAATATAGATTTTTAAAAATATTTGGATTTAAAACATAAGTATATGATTTTATTTGTATATAATTGGTTTTATTATATTTTCTTTAAAGAAGTTTATTCATATATATATATATATTTAGATAAGTATTTTTAAAATAGTAAATTAATATAAAACTTTATATTAACATTTAAAATAAAAAGAAATTACTTAAATGACAAGTGTAATTAAATCAAGACATTAGTAACATGTGTTAATTAATAAACAATACTATATGACAAAAGTTGAGTTTTTAACAAGTGTCATTGTTAATTTTGTCTTTCTTTTATTTGTAACTTAATCATTTTAGCCTTTATAAATACGTATGCTTCCTTATCTTCACTTCCTTTTCTATTCTCTAATCAAAACTAAGAAAAACTCCAGCCTGTACGATTCTCAAAACAAAATCAGTGACCAGATACTTCCACAAACTAGAAACTTATCCAAACCAATAACATGTTGTTTCATTTTCAAAATAAAACCAAAAGCCTACATTTTCTTCAACCTGAGTTTTAAACAAAAGAAAGCTCAAGAAGAAATCAAGGCAGTTTCATCCCTGTTCCAAATTATAGTCATCTCTACAACAAGTTTTCAGATTCTAACATCCAAGTTTATAAATCAAAGCACATTCTTCAGCATTCCAGTTTTAATAAGAGAAGCAACTCAAGTTTTTAAATCAAAATTTGTTTCAGAGGCTCTGTTCATCATCTTTTACTGGTGAGTAACATTTTTTTAAAAAGTTAAGTATTGGTAAATCTGGTTGCATGTGAAATTACTAAAATAAGTATGTTTGTGTGTACGTATATTGGTGAATTTCTATGCATATTTGGATGTATGATGTGTGTGTGCCTGTTAATACCTGTTCTGTTCCTAGTTTCAAGCTCAAGTTTTGATTTAAAATTCTCTATCTCTTGATCTAGTCTTTGTTAGGATTTAAGTTACAAACAAGATTTGTTGGTTTAATCATAGAGTAGGTTTTAAAATTTTATGTAAGTTAAAATAAATTTAAATTTGCTCTGGAAAACCAAAAGAACGATAAAGCTTGAGTTTGTGGAAATTCCAAGCATCTTAATTTATCAATCCAGGAATATAAACTGAATCCTTGATCAAAAACATGATTTTTAAAAATAAAATCACAAAGTTTGGTAATGAATTGAGGAAGCAGTTCGAGTTTGTTTAGATTTTGAATATTGGGTGTATTCTGGCGATTTAGATGCTCGGTGAGGTCGTGGTTCTCACTAGAGGTAGAAGGATGATGGGTGAGATCGGAAAAATGCCAGAAGGGTGTACCAGTCACCGTGCTGGCGACGGTGATCAGATTGGTTTTTAAACCCTAATTTTAGGCTTGGTCGGAAAAGTGTTCATCCCATCGCCTCTGGTGAATCGAGTTCCACTAAATTGTGGGGATTGATAGCGGGGAGGTCGACGAAGGTGTAATTGGAAGCATAGGCGCTTCGGTGATCGGCATTGGGAGTTCAAGGGTTTTTCCAGGCTGAGTTTTTATTCCAGGTTGGTGCTAGGATGCTCGATTTTGATTGTGAGCTTGTGTTGGGGTTCTGGTGGTTGGATTCTGGTGCGAGGATGATCGTCGACATGAGAAAGGCATCGTGGATGGTCGGAAGTGGCTGCATCTCCGGTGCATGTGCACGGCAGGGTGTTTTTGTGTCAAAGTTGTTGGTTTGTGGTTTTCTCGAAGGAAGGTTCAGGAAATGGTGAGGAGACTCGAGTTGAGACTCGAGATGAACGTGAGTGATATTAGTCTCAGTTTTAAACTTTAAAATTTAAACAAAATTTTGAAAAAAATGAAAGATGTGGTTTTTCTCGGGTAAGTGCTCGAGCATCCATCGGGTTGAACCAGAAGCAGCATGTTAGATCAGATTTTAAAAAGTTTTTAAAATAAAAAACAAGATTTTGAATTTAAACAATTTGGTTTCAAACTCTTGTAAATTTCTTTTATAAGATAAGTGTTTCTTTAACATTTGATTTAAAAAGATTTGTAAATTGTTTTAAATTTTGTTAAAGTTAAATTTGTAATCATTTTTAAATCTTAAATTTGAAATGAAATTTAAAGGTAAATTTAAAAGTAAAATGTTTCAAATGCATTTGTAAATGGTAATTAAGTCAATGATAAGAATAGTGTTTTTATCTTAATGTTAATTAAGATTTAATGATTTGTGATTCATTAAATTAATAAGGTAATTAAAGAGAAATTGATTTATTTAATTAATTTATGATTAAAGGTATATAAATAAGTAATTAAGGGTTGTAAGTAATTAATTTAAGGTTAATTAATATGTAATTAAGGATCATTAATTATATAAGTTAAGATTATTAATTAATGATTGGAAATTAATTAATCTAGTAATTGATAGATTAATTAAGTTACGTTAAGCACTTAATTAATTAAGTAATTTGAGATTAATTAATTGATAATTAAGAATAAATTAATTTATAATTAATAATGGTTAACTAAAGCATAATTACTTAAGGAAGTAATTAAAGAATTATTAGTAGTTAATGTAAAGATCATTAACTAGGGATTATGAATGATTAATTAATGTGATTAATTTAAGATAATTAATTAGAATTAATTAAGGATAATCATTTGTGGAATTGGTTAAGTATAATTATTTAATGAAAGTAATTAAAGGGATTAATTACTCAATGTAATTAATTAAATTAACGTTATTAGTTTAAGTTAATTAACTAGTTTAATTAATTTAAGATAATAACTGGATGATTTGTTCAGTATAATTACTTAATGTAATTTAATAAGTGTAATTACTTAGTGAAGTAATTAATGGGTAATTACTGGATGTAATTAATTGAATAATGAAAGTAGTTTTGAGTTTAATTACTTTGTGTAATTAATTGAAGGATAATTAACTGATGAAAGATCTGTGATATTGGGTTTAATTACCTTGTGTAATTAATAAGAAAGATAATAACTTAGTGGAAGTAATTAAGGATTAAATACTTATTGTAACTAATTAGTAAAATTTATTTAGAAGTTAATTGAGTAATGAAATTAATTACTAAATGTGATTAATCAATGGGGATTATTGAATGTGATTAATTAAAGATTAATTATTAAATATGATTAATTAATTAAAGAAGCAATTAAGGGATCATTAACTAATGTAATTAATACAGTAATTAAGGGTTGATTAATCAAGGGATAATTAATCAGTGAAGTGATTATAGAGTAATTAATTAAGGGTTAATGTAAATAATTATAGTTAATTAATTAATGGAAGTAATTAAAGGTTGATTACTGTAAATAGTTAAGGGTAAATTAATTTGTGTAATTAATTAAACGCTAGTTAATTAGAGAATAATTAATCAAGGGTGATTAATTAAGATGAATATCTAGAGGATGATTAATTAATTAGTTTGTAATTAATTAATGTTAAGTAAGCAGGATTTATAGTATGGAAGTAATTAATTTAATTTATTTTAAATTAATTAGAGATGGTGTAATTAATAGATCTTTGCTTATGGATGGCTAAATAATATTGAATGCCTTAGATTGTTTGATATCTCTGATATGAGATACGTGCTGATCTGTGATATTGGGTGCTTTGGTTGAATTGTGGTGATATGAATTATCTATTTCCGATAATGTGAATTATCTATCTGTGTGAATATAGATAATAGAATCAAATTGTTTTAACTTTAAAACAACTTGGCTTTAAAATATGGCGTTTTGGATTTCGATGAGACCGGGATCGGGTTTCTAGATTTGGATATCTGAAAACTACATCGATCCAAGTAAACGATAGGTCATGACATCTCAATGTGAAGATCGAGATGAAAATTCAGAGTGCAAGGGCTATTGTCGTAACTCTAAGGGTGATTCCAAAATGAGTGTAACGAGATAGTGCCTTCGGTTTCGTTCCAACCCGGAATGAACTTATATGGATTGAATGCTTTCAGAACATCATCTGGTGGGCGATGAGCATTCTAAGATAGATGTGTTATATAAAGGGTACCGTAGCCTCAAGCCTCATCAACCGGGAATGGCTAAAATGGGGGAGGTGCAGCAAGGCTAAGTGAGTCGCGCTCAAGTAGGACAAGATCTTCCCCTGTCTAGAGGTCCCTTTTTTTCGTGTGTGGGCCTTTGGTCGCGAACAACTACGGGGTTGTCTTGTTCAGGACTATCCAGTAATGTGTGGTTCTGGCCTTGTGTTGCAGGGGATTTAGGGTGGATCCTCGGTACGGTGATCTAGGCCACGTACTAAGATGGGCGGTACCCCAGTAGCCCTGCCATTGTACGGAATACAATCTCCAATAAGTGTCGTATGTTTTAGTTGTGCCCGACTATGTTGGAACGTGAGACTAATCATTCTAGATATTTCTGTATTTTATTTGAAAATTGTAGACCCTATTATAATATCACTGGATTTCCTATCAAATGTTGTGGTTATCGTAATGTAAAAACTTTTCCGTGTTTATATGCAGGAAGTCTTACGAGATACCTTTTGTTTTAAAAAGCTTTTCGAAGTTAAGCAACTTTGACCTCTTACTCACACCAGACCCATGTCTGACCCGGAGTTTATTTTCTGTTTTCTTAAACTCTTGGGTACTCAAATTTTTACAAGTAGCCAGGGGTTCAGGTTAGCTTTGATGAATTCTGGAGGAGGTATGGAGCAAGAGGCTTCAGCGTTCATAGATATATAATGTTTCCGCTGTGTTGGAATCTCTGTGTTGCATTTGAGTTGTAATAACTGGGCATGTGTTTATAACTTTCTAGTATGTGATGTATAAGCTGTGTAACTCTGATAGATGTTGTATATTATGTAATACATATGTGATTAATATAATTTACTCGTTCAGTTGTTGATATTCTGATGTTGTTTCGTTCTTTCTTCTCAATCTTTTCTCTTTCTACCCCTTTCTTTCTTAATGATGATGCGTCTTTCTATGGTAAGAAAGGCGGGTCATCTCACCGATGAATCAATGCCTATTGTAAAGGAGCTTCACCCCTTTCCAAGTCATTCAGTGGAGCTACGGGATGCTTTAGAATTTAGAAGAATGTGAATAGCGAGGGACAAGAATGTATTTCGAAACCGTAAGGAACGTTCCAAAATTCAAAAGCAATCGAGTCGAAAAGGAAGAGATTCACACTCGAATGAAGTGATTCTGTAAATAAATTTACCATATATGCTAAGTTTTGCCTAGAGCCAAAGCTCTGATACCGACTGTAACAACCCGCTATTTTGACCATTCGCATCCGCACATGTCAGACTTGAATAGCTCAGAATACTGAATTGTTAATCTAAATTTTGCAAACTCAAAATATACAGCAGATAAATAAATCACTGATCACAGACATAGAGTAATTAATGCAGCGGAAGAAAAGAGATAGTAGTTCATGAAGCTACTATATAAATACATCAAAGTTAAACAAGGGTACAACAGAAGTTTAATACAATAATCAAGTACAAAGCTGATACATCACTGGAATCAACTGAATACTGAAATTGAAATAGATAGCTGGATCTTCAAGCAAAGCACCAACTTTGAAGGTGAGTCTCTAATGCTGTATCACTCAGTCTACGCCAAGCGTAAAGCAAACACAAAACGCTCAAGCCAGGACATACATACTTATACAATGTAAACTAACTCAAGTGAACTGTAATAAAATGTGCAAGTAACTTAAAGGATGCTTGGGACTGCCCGTCTTCTAAGGACCCGTTAAACTATTTACTATGTAGTGATATTTCCCTATTAAGGTTGATAGTAAAATAAACTTACTTTTAAATACCGTTAAGGGGTTACCCATATAGCCCTTAACACGTAATAGTGCCAATAGTCTATACAGTATCGTAATACCTCCTGACCGGGAGGCTACCGGAGGATACTCCATAGGTACGACAAAAATCAAACTCGTACAAGGCATGCTAGGATAGGTGACATGGCACAACTAGGCAATGTCACGGTAGATATACCAATTACACTTCCGGGCCGGTGGTAACGAGTAACAGCTACTACCGCCCAGCTCGAGCCACACCACTAAATCAAAAGTGGCCACCGAGTCAATCTCAAAGTCCGAATATAATAGCAAACGAGTGTGCCCGGTTAGAGGAGCGACCTCATTAGCCCGTCAATTACTCCTATTTTAGCCACCTTATGCCAACTCACGGGAGTCAGATCCACGTATATACCTTAAAGGACGTCGCCACCATCCTACTTCATTCCGGAATCTCCACCACGTACACGGTTGTTAAAGTAGTTTTCGGAGTTGGTGAAGAGTATGACAACTCCCGATCCTGGTCTCTTTAACAATCAAACATTATTATTACCCATGGATATTTATTTAAAATCATTTCTATTCCAAAACCATTTAAAATCGCATAGTATTACTTTCCAAAATAACATCCATTTCCCAAATTGGTAATATTTCCAAATCCATATACTTTCCAGAATATATCCATTTTCTTTCCAAAATAATATCCATTCCAAAAATGGTAATAATATGTCATTTAAATTCCAAACCATGTCAATATGTCCTTTAAATAAACCCCAAGTTTCCAGATCACTGAATACTTCCTTCAATTTATTAAACTTGAAATATTTCTTTAAATCACCTTAACCCAAACAACTTTATAAGGTCATATTCTTAAATCTTCCATTTTCAATAATTTCCAAGTTTATGTACTTAAAGACAATTCTTAATTAAATACAATTTTCAAATATTTCATTTCCAAAGCCATATTACTTTCAAGTTATAACAACTCTGAAACCAAAAATTTTGAAACATATTTATTCAGACCGTCTAAATTCAATGTCAATATCATCCAAACAAGATTCACTTAACCATTTAAATTCAATATCAAACAATATTCATTTCAAAGTTGTAGCATTTATAAGTTTATTCATTCAATTATAAACTTTCCAAAAACATTGTATATTTCAGCTACATTAAATTTCAATTTTTAGCCAATTTAACTTATAAAAATCACATTTCCCACTTCAAAATATTCATTTGGATATCATTTAACTTATGATTTAATAAAACAAAATTTTATCAATAAATATCCAAATTAAATTATAATTCATTTATTAAGTCAAAAACACGTTCTTTAACTTCTTTTATTTCAACAAATAACTTACCACTTTATTTTAAAATACCCACTTCATAAGCAAGACTATATTCCATTTATATACTTAACTTAACAATTTAAATTAAAACCAAATTTCCAATTATCAAGTTAAGCCATATTTTGAAAATACACTTTTCCACTTAAATCATAATTATTCAATTTCCAAACATTTCCATTTATAAATAAAGTAATTTATCATAGTAAATATAACGATCAATTTAGGCATCAATTAAACTATGATTTCAGGCTAAATACATTTATTAAAAAATGTACAATTAAAACTGTATTTCATTTTATCAATTCAAAGGACATCATTTATTTTGCAAACATATTCATTTCATAGAACAAAAATTGATTGCAATTGTCAGGCTAGACTTTAATATTCCATACTAATTAAATTTAATTATTAAGTTATTTATCACAATTAAAGCTCTTTAAATTACCATTAAAACCAAATAAAGACTTTATAAATTACAATCTAAACCAATCATCAACTTATAGAATTTTAACTTGCTCAAAGCCAATATCTCTTTATATATTAAATCATTAGATCAAATTTCAAGGTAAAATTTCATATTTTCTAAATATTGAAAATACTTAATAAAATTTTAGGAAAATATTACCTTAAAAATATTAACCATGAGCCTGTATAATATTTTCTAACCTAGGTCAAGTGATAAGGATATATATCATTTCAGTCCGTAATTTAAAAGAAAATCGGGGTTCTATCACTTCGAACCGTAATCCCAAGTGAAATAAATACAATAAAAATCAATAAAATCACTCGAGCCTATCATTTTTTCTCATAGTGACTTTCTTTATTCTAAAATCCATTTGGATATGTATCATTTCAACCCATAGTGATAGGGAATAAGCCGTGATGCAGTAAATAAAATGAACGGCACAATATAACATATCACATCAGATGATGTAACAGTTATACAAACAACATTAAACATCATATAAATATGTCAACAGGCATGTATGAACATAGCATATTAATTTATGTTATTCACTTGTCACCATTTCACAATAATATAAGTATGTAAGTCTAGAGTGATAACTCACCTTTTAAAAGCTAGAATTGATAAATTCAGAATAAAAATCCAAACTCCGCAAGGTACGAAAAAGCACGACAAAGCACAATGAAAATTTGAGTGGATGAAGAGTCAGATCCAAATCTTGTATGCAAACAAATATTACATACATAAGAATATGATTCAATACAAAAGAACATAGGTTAAAACAATGGAAAAAATAACGAATCAAAGTGGCATAACTTGCCTTAATCAATCAATGGCTTGGCTACACCATATATGGGTTCAACCATCATCTTGTGTTGCTTGGTCATGATGGTTTGAGATGTGCTAGGAGAAGACGGAGGCCAAGCCTAACTTGAAGGAAGACAAAGAAAACAAAATGAAAGAAACAGCAATAAATAAAGAGGCTAGGCAATAAAAGGCAGGAGTTTGAATGGTTTGGGAAATAAAAAGGCAACAAATAACTTGATGTATTTATTAATTTTTCTCTTTTGTTTGCACGCAATGAAAAGAGGAGGAAATAAAATATAGAAAGACATTGCGTGTAAACACTGTATTTTATCTAATTTAAAAGTATATATTTAAATCCCTAATAAATCCATATATTTGATTTCTCAATTTTGTTATTGAATCAACTATTAACTTATCCTCTTATGGGTAATATTAACATTGGTTTATATACTAATACATTAATAGCTTTCCAATTCATCCAAATTTCAATTTACATAGTAATTAATTTAATTTACCTACAATAATCCATTTTATTATAGATTACATTCCAATTAAATAAAAATTGCTTCCAATAATTTGATTTGGTTTAATTGCCATCTTTATACTAGGTCCATTATTACCCTATATACCTAGTTACATTATTATATTCCATTACACTAGTCTACTCCTATTTTCATCTTAAATTTGTATTAAATGCTACATTTCTAAATGTGAAATCTTGTCAATTGTACACATTAATTAAGGTTTAAAACCAATTAATCAATTTAACTTAGTTCCATTCCTTTTACCAATTTATTAATTTATAAATAAATTTACGTTTCTATTTAATTCATACATTCACACCTCCAGTTACTACATTAATTCTCATTAATGACATTAAAGATTTCCTATTTATTTTATAGACTAAATAGGCAACTTATAATCGTTGTTACCATTACCCTTTAATTTACACTTAAGTTTATTATATTCAACTAATTGTTATTATTACTTACCTAATATTGAATTCATTCAATTACTATTTATTATACTAATTTATTTATTTATACACTACTTACCCTCATTTACTTATATTCAAATTTATACTCAAATATAACAGTTACAACTAAATTAATAGGCCAATCAAATAGTATTTTACTATCGTTACTATTACTTTAAGTCACATTATTGAATTCATTATTGTTTACAAATCAAATGTTACAATTACTTAATTAACACGGATTTACTTCAATTTATATTGATCATATATTATCTCATTAATGATTCAACATTCACACTTGTGATTTCATTGTTCACAACAAATGTTACCATTCTTATATACCCAATCTTTATTCAAGAGTAATTTATTTCATATTATTCCTTTTATAAATTTAAATGTTTGAATTTGTTGAGTCAAGATTTTTATAGAGTTTTGATTTCTGACAAAGGAATAAGCCGTGATCGACAAAAAGAAGTTATTCATTTAAGAAACACAAAGAGCTCCATATATTAGAGGTTGATTATTTGGTATGTTAGTAATTTATGTTAAAATCTATCCTCAAATAATCATATAACTTCAATCTTTCAATATATATACATATGCACATTAACTGTGCAAATTGGACTAAACCGGTCGACCGGTTGAAAATAAGGTGGTCGACCGTTTTTGCCCAGAATGCACAGATAACATGCACACATGCACATAACGTATATATATTTGAATTCCTGTCTACCGGTCCATTTTTGACCTGTCGACCGTTTTTAAACAGAAAGCAAGTTTTCCAAAAGACACTTCTCTTCTCCAAGAGTTGCATCTCCTACCTTTCACCAATAATCACAACTCTTAATGGCAACTGTTTCACCAAGAGTTACAACTATTTCTTCTTATATATACTCATCTAAATCGTTGATTCAAATAGGAATATATATGATTATTATATGCTTTCTCTGATCTTACTTTCTAACATTCTTACATTCTAAAAGCACTCATTTAATTAATAGCTTATTGAATCATTGAAACTATTTTATACCTTTTGATTCAATAAGCAATATACCTTCTTTAATCTTCACAAAATATCAGTCATATACTTTGAGGATAAGATTATAGGAAGGGTGTACTACTAGTGACAAATCCGTGTTTTGAAGAACACAAGTTGTCAACAACAATTGTATTTGTTTGTGTTGAAGTCCTCGTGTTGTAAGAGGCAAGTGTTGAAGTCCTCGGTGTTGTAAAAGGCAAGTGTTGAAGTCCTCGGTGTTGTAAGAGGCAAGTGTTGAAGTCCTCGGTGTTGTAAGAGGCAAGTGTTGAAGTCCTCAGTGTATTAGAGGCGTGAAATCCCGTTCGGCTGTTCGGGTATTGTAAACCTGTTCCTCCGGGTGAAGCGAGGTAGTTAATAGTGAAAATCCAGATAGGAGTCTGGGACTGGATGTAGGACGGTGCTCCGAACCAGTATAAAAATCTCTGGTGTGATTTTTCTATTTTTATTTTTGCTTTGCTACTATCATCTATTTTCCGCATTTATATTATAGTCCATATTACACGATCCGTGTGTACTATATTAGTACGTGCATTAGTATACACACCCCACTCTCATTTGGTATCAGAGCATAGCGACTTTCATTTGGTATCAGAGCATAGCGCACTTTCATTTGGTATCAGAGCCTGGTTTTCTAGAGATCGTAACAACATCCTAGAATAAATGGCTACAAAGAGATCTAGTCAAGGCAATAAGAAGAGGAAGAGCAATAAAGAACAATCAAAGGAGCAAACAAACAAATGCTTCATGGCAAAAGATAACGAGGTTAGTGATCTAACTTTTGATGATATGATAGAAATAAATTCAGAACTTCTAGACACTTTAAAAAGTCTCAAAAGAAAATATAAGGAAGCTCTGGAAAATCAGAAGAAAGCAGAATTCGAAAGAGATATGCTTAAAGACGAGAAGAGAATATTAGAAGAAGAACTTGATAAAATTCAAGATTCAGACAATTCTCAACTCGCTCTATTAAGTCAAGAAATAGAAGCTCAAAAAGAAAAGAATAATGCTCTAGCTTCTGAAAATCATGAGTTAAAAACAAAAATTAAAATTGTTGAGTTAGATAACACTAGTCTCAAAACTAAGCTTGATGACATTACTAAAAATATTTCCAATTTTAATAAAGGGAGAGAAAATTTATCCAGGATTATTGAAAATTCTCAACCTGCTTCAAATAAGAAGGGATTAGGTTATGTTAAGAATCCAAAAGCTCACAATGATAGAAGTGGTGTAGGCTATAAACAAGCTAAAAGTAAAAATAGTACTAGATATGCATTCATGTATACTAACTCTAGTGCTAGTACTAGTAATCAAGATAGTTTTAAAACCAGTTATAGTCATAATAGTACTTTGTTTAGAAATGATAGAAATTATTCTACAAGTACTAAGCTAATGACTAATATTATTAAGATATGGATTCCAGCTAATACGATTGATCATGATAAACAACTTTATATTAGCAACTATTATAAGAATGTAATTTGTAATGAAAATTATATTTATAAAGGTTCAACCACACCCAAATGGGTATGGTTTCCAAAGACCTAACCCCCCGGACCCTAACATAGTAAGTGGGTACCGAAAATTATTATTATTTTTTGCAGGTACTCAGAGAAACAAAAGGAAAATAATAGATTTTGGAATTTCAAAGAATGTTCCATATGTTTAATAGAATTACGTGCTTACAATAAAATATGGACTTCGGTAAATATGGTAAAATTTATTTTACTTTTCCTTCATAATTAATAATGAGTTTATCTCGTTATATACAAGATATTTTATATAATTTTATATATTTCCCCATTCTTTTTTATAATGACAAAGGGGGAGAAATTCATATGCATATAAATAGAGGGAGATATTATACTTAGGGGGAGATGTTATACTTAGGTGGAGCTTTAAAGATATTATCTGGCACTTGTACTAAATAGTGTCGTGTTTTAATTCATACTAGACTTGTGTGTATTATCATCTTGTGTGAATGTTACTCTTGATCTATGGTAGTAGTTTTATGTTGCTTATAATCTCTTTTACATCCTCCATTTAAATAACTCCTTTTTGTCGATGACAAAGGGGGAGAAAATTGTGCTAACAGTATATATGCAGGACACAATCTCAGGGGGATATCTTATACAGGGGGAGATTCATAAATATGTTGTCATCAATCAAAAAGGGGGAGAATGTTGAGTCAAGATTTTTATAGAGTTTTGATTTCTGACAAAGGAATAAGCCGTGATCGACAAAAAGAAGTTATTCATTTAAGAAACACAAAGAGCTCCATATATTAGAGGTTGATTATTTGGTATGTTAGTAATTTATGTTAAAATCTATCCTCAAATAATCATATAACTTCAATCTTTCAATATATATACATATGCACATTAACTGTGCAAATTGGACTAAACCGGTCGACCGGTTGAAAATAAGGTGGTCGACCGTTTTTGCCCAGAATGCACAGATAACATGCACACATGCACATAACGTATATATATTTGAATTCCTGTCTACCGGTCCATTTTTGACCTGTCGACCGTTTTTAAACAGAAAGCAAGTTTTCCAAAAGACACTTCTCTTCTCCAAGAGTTGCATCTCCTACCTTTCACCAATAATCACAACTCTTAATGGCAACTGTTTCACCAAGAGTTACAACTATTTCTTCTTATATATACTCATCTAAATCGTTGATTCAAATAGGAATATATATGATTATTATATGCTTTCTCTGATCTTACTTTCTAACATTCTTGCATTCTAAAAGCACTCATTTAATTAATAGCTTATTGAATCATTGAAACTATTTTATACCTTTTGATTCAATAAGCAATATACCTTCTTTAATCTTCACAAAATATCAGTCATATACTTTGAGGATAAGATTATAGGAAGGGTGTACTACTAGTGACAAATCCGTGTTTTGAAGAACACAAGTTGTCAACAACAATTGTATTTGTTTGTGTTGAAGTCCTCGTGTTGTAAGAGGCAAGTGTTGAAGTCCTCGGTGTTGTAAGAGGCAAGTGTTGAAGTCCTCGGTGTTGTAAGAGGCAAGTGTTGAAGTCCTCAGTGTATTAGAGGCGTGAAATCCCGTTCGGCTGTTCGGGTATTGTAAACCTGTTCCTCCGGGTGAAGCGAGGTAGTTAATAGTGAAAATCCAGATAGGAGTCTGGGACTGGATGTAGGACGGTGCTCCGAACCAGTATAAAAATCTCTGGTGTGATTTTTCTATTTTTATTTTTGCTTTGCTACTATCATCTATTTTCCGCATTTATATTATAGTCCATATTACACGATCCGTGTGTACTATATTAGTACGTGCATTAGTATACACACCCCACTCTCATTTGGTATCAGAGCATAGCGACTTTCATTTGGTATCAGAGCATAGCGCACTTTCAGAATTAGTTTTCTTAAATTAATTTATAGCCAAGTATACCAATTTTCATTACTTCACCAAATTGTAATTTCATTTCAATTGTTACTAATTAGTTCTAATAACCATCGTTCAACTCTAAATTAATAAGGTTTTTATATTAAATTACCAAAACTTATTAACTTAACAAATTAATTTAATTAAAATTATACGGGTAATTATAAGCCATGAATTCAATTATTGATCCGGTAAGATTGCACATTAAATTATATATAGAATGATCCATAGAGATCGCACGTTGAAAAGTGGACCATAAACGATTTGGAGAAATCATGCATAAAACTAAATCTAAAATGACCTGAAGAGATCAAATCTTGGAGCATATACTGATTTGATATAAGTATTTAAACTCCTTGAAATTAGAATGAAATAGATAAATCCCAGATGAACTCAGGATTATTTTGATATGCAATAACTCTAAATGAAATGAGAATGATATAAATTTTGGGTGAACACGAGATGGTTTTGATATGTGATGTAATAACTTCAAATGAAATTGCAATTGTGATAATGTATAGACAACACTTAGGCAGAGTCTTGAGTATTAGGCTACGACAGGTCTGGAATGACCCATGATTGACAAGAAAATCCGAACGAATTGAATGATTCACCAAGATTGAAGTAGCTAGAGAGCCGACTATCGAAGATCGACATCACATTTGTTCTTAAACAATGCACGCATTCCATTCGCAAGGTATGCTTTGGGGAAAAAATGTTATTCCGCCTTTTAACTAAACAGTATGCGGAAAAACCCGATGATTCATACTTCGAAGTTATCAAGCCAAGATGTCCAGAGAGATAACCGTGAAGCCCAAAAACTAAAGTACATCCAAGGTCACAACAAAATACCAAAACACCATAAAAAATTTAAAAGCAAAAACCCCATAATGTGGGGTTGGTACCGACCCATGAAACCATTTACAAATATTTCCATCTTCTGCCCACTTGTTCTATTTAATGCTAAAAGCCCATTTCCAATGTTGTTTTGTTTATTCAATGCAATGCTCAATCAATATCCATAAACTCTTGAATCGGCAACTTTGTTCTTCCATAACTTCATAATTAGGCTCTGAGACAAGCTATTATTTGTGCAAACAACTATGAAATTATGAAGCTAACCAAAGACGAGCCGAATCAAAGAGTTCAGGTTGATCAGATTGGCCATCTTAGGGGTCGGTACCGACCCCTACCCTTGGAGTCATGTCGACCCATAGTTATTTCATGAGGTTGCAACCAATTTCTATGGAGAATTGGTTTGTAGGAAGAATAACGGCCTAGAGAACTTTTATGTGAGATTTTAGGTTCCCTGCCTAAATAAATAGAGGGGTAGGATTCATTTTTCATGATCTTTTGGCACTAGCTCTTCTCTACTATATATTCTCATAATTCTGAAAATCTAAGTGTCGAAGTTATACCGACCCCTAAGAACTTTTGCCCCTATGTCAGAATTTAAGTAATATAATCATTAAGGGGACGTAGTCTGAAGCTTGCCAAGCCATTATAAATCTCTTTGTGTTCATTTATTACTTATTTTAATTTGTTTTCTTCGCTTTTTATTATCTTCTACTTTCTTTTGGGTATTTGTGCATTTTTGGTTCAAACATCCGGCTTATACAATAGCTTAGATACATGTATTTCAAGATTTTGTAAATGTTTTTTATAAATATTTCTTGGATGTATATCTTTAAAGAATAAACTAAGGACTTATATGGGCATCCAAATCTTTTATGGTAAAATCTCATTAAACATTGTTGGGAATAGATACTTAAGAAATACACGAAAAACATGATTTTTTATGCTAGACAATATAAGATTCTTTATAACAGCACATTGTTTTATGCTAAAAGAACTTCTATCTAGTAAACTAAAATAATAGACACATTCTAGTAATTTCATACAGAAAATTCCATCCGGTTTATAACAAGCAAGAACTTTAAAGTTTGGATGCAGAAATTAATTTTAGGTTATCGACGATCACAGTAGTACTTGATACCTCTCCTTGATCTCAAATCATTTTTGGTTTTTCCATTCGCATTAATGATTGTGTAAAAGAAATTCTCTAATACATTTTTCACTATGCACCATGTCTAATTTATGCCAAATTCTAGGATCCTTCCAATACGGTAATTCCCAAAATATACTCTGCTTGCATTATTTGGGTTAATCTGCTTCACCATAATTTGGTTCATTATTTCCCAAAATACCACTTTGCACTTAAAAACATTGTTGATTGCAAATTTTTAATTTTTATTTTTTCAAAGTTACCATTAATAAAAGGAGTCATTTGTATGCATAAAAACAATGATGATGATGATCCCACCAACATTTGTTACCAATATATTTAAGTGTAAACATTTTCACTGAATCCATATATATGGGGAAAGACAATTTAACCCTCGCATTCAATCTCAAAAGCATCTTCTATGATGGAAAATTACTTATCATCCATAATAACCATGCAAATAGTTTGATTTCTTTTTCCTCAATACATCGTAAATCTCAGCTTCCTCTATCCATATTTTTCAACTCTTTGATTAAGGTCGTTAATAAAGGTCTAAGAACAATAAGAATTCAGAACATATATAAATTATCCAGACACATCCATTGAGGGAAACTATAGGATGTTAAAAAATAGCTAAGTTGAATACTCTTTACCATACTAGCTAAAAGTTTGGAAACCATCTATGCACAAATCAGCTCTAATATTTCACGATTCGGTGGAAAAATCAAGATATTTTCATCAAAATGTTTCCATGCTTCCCCATTATGACATAAAATCCCCTTCTCTCAAACTCATTCACTATGCCTTCTTATGTGCTCCAAAGTTTCATATCATGTGTAAGATCTTTGTAATCTAGGAATAAAAGAAAGACAATGCAATTGGTAAAAGGTGTGTTGGACCGGGTGCATCA
The DNA here is from genome assembly GCA_030765085.1 of Allium cepa. Taxonomy (NCBI): domain Eukaryota; kingdom Viridiplantae; phylum Streptophyta; class Magnoliopsida; order Asparagales; family Amaryllidaceae; genus Allium; species Allium cepa. Next base: position 672,785,560 of record CM060935.1, on the reverse strand, counting down.
TGCAGTAGGGTAGAAATAAGAATTTTGAAAAGAAAAACCCTTTTAAATTCATTATTATTAGTTCTTTATAGTTTTATCATAAATTATATCGATAACATTAAATCATATGTTCTATTAAATGATTTTTATTTGAATTTCTAAATTATATTACACCATCATTATAATAACGATACAAATATAAATATAATGTTATTATTAGATCAAAATAATTTAGAAAGATAATTTATTATTAATTCAAATAACATTTATTCAATTACAAGTTTAATAATAAATTATGTTATCTATCAAGGACTTTTAGCTCAAGTGGCAAGTGCTACGGTACTCTAGGCTGAGTTCAGAATGGTAATATTTTCAAACTCTCAAGGCATGAGTCTTTTGCATGAATAAATTACCAATCTATTATTAAAAAATAACAAAACATTTTATCATATATAATGATATGTATGTATGTACATGATTTTAACTTAAAATAAAAATATATGCATAACAATAATAATAACTTAATCTTATTATAAATTAAAATAGCGATTGTTCAATAAACTAGTAGAGGATCAGTTCACCCTTCTTAGCTTTGCTAAAAGATAGTGCTTGTTCAAATTTAATGTTTCATAAGTTTATATTATACATTCAAAAGATTATAATTCATTTTAATTCAAATATCATACATTTGAAACAAAAAAATAATAATTTTTTAACATATTAATATTGATTTATTAAAATATTTGATTCACAATATCAGAGATAAGAAAACAATTTATTGTCAAATAATGTGCTCAAAAATTTAACTACGAACTCATCGACACCAGTCATTCATAAAAAGCAGTCTGTATATGATAGTTATACTAGTTTGAATATCAATGGATTAGTTTGTAAATTAAAGAAGTTTAGAATTTTATTAACAAGATTAATTTCTTCTTTCAATTGTCAAGAAATCCTAGCTGCCTATGTAGAGATGTTCTTTGAACTTTTACTGCCAGTACTAGCACTATAAATGTTATAGTCAATTACGTGACAATTCCTAGGACTAGACAAGTTCAACCATACCCTCATCGTCGAGCTTGGTTCATGGTCAAAAACTCTAATCAATGTCCATCTCACTTATTATTGCTAGAGCTATCTCGAATCAATCGCTCTGACTTCGACAGGTTGAACTGAAGTAAACAGCAATGCTGTAGTCGTTGATTGACATGGACAATGACCATGCCATAGATGATGATATCAACTTTATATGCATGATTCGATAATTTATGGTAACAAATTGATTTTTAACAAAATTTATAAGATCGATTTTAGCAAAAAAAGATTTTGAAAAATAATTTCCTCAATTATCATGTTAGTCGAAAATACCTTGAACTATCAGCTTCATCTCAAACAACTCTCTAACTCGATGATGGAGTTGCATAGTTCACCACTAAGATATTTATTCTCTTAGAGGAATAGAATAAAATTCTACATCCCCAAAAAGAAGGCTCTATGAATATATTTATACCATCAGATGCTAAAAATATCTCCTTAATATATTTCTATTGAGCCATATTTTATTTATTATTTACGTTTAATAGTTCAATTAAATAATAAACCACTTAGCTATTATTAATATGACTAGCCCTCTAATTATTAATGAATATTAATAATATCAACAACCATAAATATTTATTATTTAATAAATATTATTTTTGATGTATATAAATAAGTAAATAAATATATAACAATTATATATTTTATTAATTAATTTTTAATCCTTCTAATAATATTAAAAATAATAACTAATTAATTAGTATAACCATCGAGTTAATTTCTCAATAATAATAATGTTATTCGAAGTAGATGGGTCACCATAAAACCGATAAGCTTTGCTAAAAAAAATTATCCTCTATTTTTCATAGGCAGGATTTAAATGGAATTAGATTATGAAATGATGAAATAATGAATTTCGAACTTAAAAGCGATAAATTACAGAAAGAAAATGAAAAATCAAGGAAAATTACTAAGTCTATGGATCGACAACGATCAATAAAAATGACATATTCCGACAAGTTCTTGATGATGAAGATATCAATACATGGAAGAAGATAGAGAAATTTGGTTGGGCCTTTGAATCACAAATCTATAGAATCCCTCCAAATGGCAAACTTTCTCACTAAATAGTGGAAGAAATAAGTTTAGAAGCAACAAAGGAAGATTGAATCAAGGAATAAAGTGCAAAAACTTAGAGGAATTGGGAAAAACATAAGTAATAGGTCAAATCAATGCATTTGATATATCCATATATGGATCGTTACCGATCCACTAATATATCGGGATTTGTATACTTTCTATCTTAATATTTTGGTCTAACTAATTGACAGTTTCTATTATGATCCAATGACTCAAAAGCCCAATTACAGCATTCTTTAGCTACAAAAAGGAGGTACCTTTAATAGAAAGAGGATCTTAGATGTTTCCTTATTCATATCTAAGGGATACTCTAACATTATTAATTTTGGATATTGAATCTCTAATTGTACTCGTAATAACAGTAGACCAAGTATGAATCAAGCAATAAAATACACTCAAAGTGAATTTAGGCATAGCTAAACCGCTATAAAATTGTTATCTCTTGTCTTTCTTACCTTTTCTTCTTTGAATTTACATTTTTCTATTGAACTTACTAATTTGAAATAAAATTCTACTTTCCAGAATTTTTATATGTGGGGATGTCAGACTAATATTTTGGCTGGTATTTTTTGATGCTTTCACCGAGAGTAGAAGATCAGGCTAGATCTCAATTGCTACTAAGATTTGGGTCAAATATCCAAAGGGCCCTGATAGGATATAATCGAAGAAGAACCAAGGAATGAAAGTTATGAAGAACCTAATAGATGGAATATCTAAAACATCGATAGTAATGATGGATCCACTCAACCTCCTCTAAATCTATTGACTAGAGGAAGTTGCAAGGGATGGCGGTTATTATTATGAAATGATGGAATTGACACTATGATCAATTACTTGAGAACTAGCTAGGAAATTTATAGTAACAACGAAAATGAAACCTCCTTAGAGAGATGGATCCTATGCAACGAAATAAGGAGTTATAGGAAGATCTCTAGTTAGATCAGATGAAGGAAGAGCCACTGGAGGGCATAAGTTAGAGAGAGAATGGGTTAGATATGCAAACAGAGAAGATAACATAACCAAAGATAAAAGTCTAGCTCTAGGTCGACGGTGCCGATCCATTATGGGTCGATGCAAATTCATCAAAGAAGGGGAACAATGGCCTCTATGATTTTAATGGATATGCTATTCATGCTATGACTCTCGATAATGGAAGGTCTTGAAGAAACATGGATAGAAATGTACGCATGAAAGATGGATCTATGGATGCATTCATTATTGATAACATAGAAGATAAGAATGAGTAGATTCCCTAGAGCTAGGGAGACGTAGGCACCATGATGCTAGGCACAACCACTTGGGCAGTAGCCATAAATATCGCTGGAGGAACCAAGCACACAGTGATGCACTCGATAAACGCAATTAATGATGAGACATAGGTATTGATGACATATTTAATGAAACCATCCGAGGATTGCTTCATAATGAGATACAAGAAGATAAATGGGAGACCACCACTAGTCAAAATCCATTTACGATGGATAGTAGAGCGGCTGAGTACTAAGGAAGTTTTTGATGCTGACAATGCCAAGTACAATGGATTGGCGGTCCTCTATAACATGCGTTGAACTATAACTGGCACATGGATGGTGCAAAAGCAGGTGATTATGTGATGTGTAGGTGCTTTCCAATGTTTATGTAAGGATTAGTAAGTCAGGATCCATATCATCTTATGGTCAACTAGCAAAAAAATTTCTAAATCAGTTTCTGGTTCACTTTGTATAACCTAAGAGTGAACATTCATTAGTAAAAATTCATAAATGAAAAAAGAAATCACTACAAATTTATTTGAAAAGGTTTAATGCAGATGTGACCGAGGTTAGAAATGAAGAGGACAGCTTGGTATTTATGGCTTGGTTCATGGAGAGGATAGTGATTCTAACTTTGCTAAGTGGCTAATTATGAATAAGCTAGCTACATCGAAAGGCTTTTACAAAAAAACAAATTTATGTCTTGGAAGAGGTAGAAACGAAGTAGAGGTTGAATGATGATGGTCTGGTAGGATCGAGTAGTGTTGTGAAAAGTAATGAAGCTGTTAAGCAGGATGGTAAAGGTGGTAACAATAACATGAAATAATAGAAAGAACAATAATAAAAGGGGAAAGGAGGAGGACCCTAGAAAATGCTTTAGGTTGGAGCAATATACATATTGAGTTGAATGACTTCATGGTAAATATTTATCTTATAACCCAAGGCATGGTATAATATAGGAAGCCTTCTCCAAGGGAGGCTATTGAAGAGGAGTAGTTCCATAAGGCTCTTGGGTACAATACCAAAGAGTAGAGACTAAGAGATATAATCGAGGAGTTAATTAAAAAAATTAGATGCAACGGTAAGTGAGGAATTAGTAGGAGGACGGATAAAGCAACAATCAACCCTTAAGGTAGCCGCTTTAGTTTGATATGCAAGGGACTAGTGAAGAAATTATGAGATCACCAAGGTATAAATTAATGAATAATACAATTTCTGGAGGTGTGCATCCCAAAGAAAAGTTGGAATAAGATGGAATGCTGAGGGAGTTCCTTTAAGCATGCCTTGTAAGTGACATTTAATGTGATTAAGGATGGCACTCCCACAAAGTAGCTAAAGAGTGGATTACGATGTTGTCTTAATGAATAAGGACACTAATGGAGTCAAAGCAATAACCTTCGATTTAATGGTGAGAATGGCCATATTGGGCTAAGTACTATTCATTGCATGCCCATTAACAATGAAAGCTCGATGAACATTTTATTTAAGAGAGCATTTGATGAGATGTAGTCGGATGAGAATAATTTGTTGCATTTTAAATCACGTCTTTAGGGCTTTAATGATGACGAAACATCTTCAACTGGATACATCAAGTTTAAAGTGCGGCTAAGCGAAGGCCATGCCAAGTAATGTAGTTATAGAACTTTGTTCTAATGGATCGATACTATACCTATAATGCATTTTTGGCCAACAGCCCTCGTTGATTTCAGGATCTCCCTTGCTCCATGATGAATTTCCCATGGTTGGTGTGTCGGGTAGTACAAGGAGATCAATGTGTTAGAAGGGAATGCTATGTTGCGAAATTGTGAGGATCAAGATGTAGAGAGAAAGGAAACGAGGTAAAGAAAGCTCTCGGCATAAAAAGTCAAACACATAACAACTATAGTTTAAGCCTTTGATTGGGTCTAATAGTTATAAGTATGAAAATGCGGACCAACGAAATAAGCTAGATGACGCAACGGCTGGACTAGTGGAGTTGAAGGATGAGATTCAAATGATGATGATGATCCGATGAAGATTATTAAAACTGGGTCTCAACTTAACTTGAGGATGAAGAAGGAACGAACTGGGTTGTTGAGGGCATGCCAAAACATGTTTGCATGGAACCACTCTTATATGTGTGGGATTCTGCCTAAAGCTGCATGTCACACACTGAATGTCAGCCAATATTCATTCCCATGAAGAAAAAGAGATCAATATGGTGCCTAAGTGATCAGCCGTGTTAAAGGAAGAAATGAATAAGTTGTTAGCAAACAACTTTATCCAAAAAGCATTCTACCTCGAGTGGGTTGCCAATCCCATGATGAGGAAACCTAATGGAAAGTGGTAGATGTGCATCATTCATTCAAACTTGAATATAATACATTCGAAGGACTGCTTTCTATTTGTGGATCAACCAACTCATGGATGGAACAACCGGACATAAACTACTATCCTTTAAGGGCGTGCGTTCAAGCTAAAGTCAGGTTTCAGTGCGCTTCTCAGGACAGGATCACACAACCTTTATTACAAATTTAAGGTTTTGTTATTGCAGGATGATGTCGTTTTGTTTGAAGAACTCTAAAACTACTTACTAGAGTTGGTTAATAAGATATTTTTAGAACAAATCAGACAAACAATGAAGATCTATGCTGATGATATGCTGCTAAAATCACGGAGATCAGCGGACCACATTGGCAGTTTATTTGAAGTGTTTGATTTGCTCCAAAAGTATGGAATAAGACCGAATCCATTGAAATGTTCTTTTGATATAGCATTTATAAAATATTTAGGGTTCATTTTGAATAAGATTTATTACAACACTTAATTTATACAATTCTTCATCATTTTTTTTAAATCAATTTAAGATGGTTTTTAGAAAACACCGCTTGGGAAAATTTTTAAATCGCACAATCATTTTTTTGGAAATTAGTGTAGAAATCTTTGTTGAAATTAAAGTACAGAGGCTAGAAATCGCTCGTACAAAATCGAATTTGAAATGTTTATTTATTAAACTCCAAATTTTATTAAAGATGCAACGACTGTCCCAACCATCATTTTGATTCTTCAGTGATATCCATCAAGTCTTTAATCTTCAAAATTTTCTGATTACCATCTTCAAATCTCTTAGTCAATCTAAATATCTATTCTTTCTTGGTTTAGAAAACTAAGTTATCCCACTATGACTAAATCAAATATGTCTTTTAGCATCTTACTAGTTTCTTGAATGTACATCCCACTAAAATGGATAACTACCTTATCATAAAATTATCACACATAGCAAGAAATATAACCTAGCATATATAACAGACAATCAATCTAGAAAATTAAGCAACCAAAACAAACAAGCAAACAAACAATTAAAACTAACAACGGAAAAATAAGAAATCAATAACAACACAACATAAGCAAAAGAAATTAACTCAAAGAAGCACAACACAAATTAGTAAGCGAACAGTCCCTACATCAATACAAACAATTCAGCCAGAATAAGCAAGCATAAGAAAAAAGCCACTATCCCATAAATCAAAATAGGTAGTCCCTATATAATATCACAACTCCCTCTATGGAGGGGAATAGATAGACATCCCTACAAATCCTTAGGGAAAATCTCACATAACAGTCACAAAGGTAACATCGTCATAGTAGGTGTTGGTAATATTCAAACTCATCTCTCCCCGTTGTCTCACATATTCTAGTCTTATAGTATTCAAATAAAGTTTTGTAAATAAAATAGTTTTTTTAATAAATAATTTTTAAAAAATGCCTCCAAAATATTTTATTCAATTCGAATATTTTACCTTTCTACTATATTCTTCCAAACCAAATCATCCTCATCTTTGTAAATATTTTCTTAAAGTATTTTTGAAATTAGATATTTTACAATACACTCTTTCCCAATAATATATAATCAAATGTATTCCTAATAAAACATTCTTTTTAAAATTAGGTAATTTTTCCAATCAAAATCCTATACCCAAAAATGTTTTGTCCTTTCAAAACTTCATTTATAAAGGGTGCCCTGTAACAAACCGTAATTTCGCTACTTCGAAAATGAGAGATTTTGTTCGTTTTAAATTTAAAAAAAAGTTTAAATCTTAAATAAACATGTTATATATAATAAATAAATTATTTATTCTTATAGATAATAAATTAAAAAGTATAAATTTGGATTTTTGAACAAATCGACAATAGTTAAGTTTTGTTAATCATAAATAAAGGCTTAAATAAATGAATTTAAATATTCATTAAAAAAGGTAAATCTTATTTAAAACATATAATAAAGATAATAAAAGTAAATTTATATATTTAAAAGTATGTTAATAATCGTTTTATAAAAATAACCAAAATTTGTCGCATTTTGTCAGCTTCACATACACTGTAAAATTAGAGATTTTGATATTAATTATAGATAATTTTAAAATATAAAGAAACATGTTTTAATTTATTTAAAGAAGTAAAAATTTAATTTTAAAGTTTGGTTTACTTCAATAAATAGCTTAATAAAAACGTCAAATTTTGACTGTAAAATTTGTCGTCAAAAACGCCGTTTTTAACCAAAACAAGTTGTCGACAAGTTGTTGCAACTTGATACATTTTCTAACTTATAAATACAAGTTTACAAACTATTTAAACACTTTATATTTAGCATTAAAAGACAAAAGGAGTTTACTTTTGAAAATATTTACATAAATGATAAAAATAATGTTAATACATGATTTGACAAAAAAGGTTAAAAGTAAACAAATAAAACAACATCATTACATAACTTTCTTTTCTCTTACACATGATATAACTTATACACGTAGAATTCAGGCAAATGGAAAGTGGAAAGATAAGTAACTAAAGCAATTAACGACACATATGCTCACTATTAATGCATACTTAAAAATCCATTTAATGCAAGTCAAATCAAGCAAAAGTCTTCTTTCTAAATTTTATAAAAATAAAGCAAACATCATTTCATAAGTACAAATTCAAATCAAGTCATTTCTTCTCCATTAAGCAAAAGGTCCAATCACGGGTAAAAAAGTAAATGAAAAGTCAAAAAAGTAGAGAAGGGTATTTTAGTCATTTGCCATCTGAAGCTCAAATATAAATATGCATGCATACCTTTCATTTTTCACACTTCATTCACTACCTTCTTCTTTACTTTCTCCTTCTTCTTCACCTCCATTTTCATGGCTTCCCACCTCTTCATTTCTCTTCTACCTTTAAGCTACCAACTCCATACTCCAAACCATCACCTTACACCACCAAAACCAAGCCAATCTACCACCTACCCACCTCCTCCTCACCCTAAAACCCACGGCTAAGCTCTTACACCCACCTAATCCCTCCAAAAGATTTCGACCAAAATAAAAAAAAATAAAAAAAGAGAAAAGAAAATAAAAAGAAAAGAAAAACAAAAGCGTTCGGAAAGGAAACGGCAAAAGGCGAGACGTTGAAAATAGCACGTTAGCGAATGACGAAAATCTTACGTTAAAGTTTGACGGAGTGGATATGAAGGTGATAAATTCTCACCAGTTTTTGAATTATATTGATTATCATGTTTAATTGTTATGTTAGATAATCACTATTTGATGATATGAATGTTTGGTTGATTGTTTGAATATATTGGATAATCCGTAGTAATGTTATGACATTTACCGTTTTGGATATGTTAGTGTTATATGATAGTTGTATAGTTGTGATGATAATTTGGACATCAAATTCCTGTTAATGAGGTAATCTCTTTATTTAAAAAGACCATATTTTATTAATGTGAGATATTGTGGAAAAATAAGTCTCTTTTCATTTAGAAGTAAAATTAAAGTTAAAATGAAAGAGAATTTGAAATTTGAAGTGAAATGGATTTGAAAATGATAGTTAAATAGAAATTGAAATTGAGATGAATAGTGAAATTGAAATCGATTTTGAAAAAGTGAAGTTTAGTTTGAGATTAAATTGAAGTTTAAATTGAAATAAGATTTGAAATCTAAGTTTTGAATGAGTTTAATTTGAGATTAGAATTGAAATTGAGTTAAAATTGGAATTTAAAATTTAATATTAAAATAAAGGGAATATAATAATATTATAATATGGTAATACTGAAAATATATATTGAATACATTAAAAAATGAAAATATTGATTTAAAATGATTTGTAACGAATTTATAAGTGTTGAAATCCAATTTGAATAGGTTATTTCGAATATTGAAAAATAAGTTAAAACTAGACGCGTCGCGCAACGATAGTTTGCGATTTCGCGCCAAAAAGTTCAAATGAATGTGTAGAGTGGAATATGGCTCGGAATTCTTCGAGATAAGAAAATTCCGGACTATATATCCATATCTTCTAAAGGAAGAAAAAAAATCAAAGTTTCGATAAGTAGATTTTGAATTTAGTCCAAATCAATTTTATAGAAAAATAGCGCTAGTGCAGTTTAGTGACCATAACAAGAAATTTGTTTAAATGAACGATTTTAATTACGGAAAAATATGGAATAAATTTGATAAATCTATTTAGATAATTTAAAAGAGATTTGGATCAAAAATATGAATTTTTAAATATTTAAAGTTTGTTTAAATTCAAATAAGCTTATATAGCACTTTCCGTATCACTTTTCTTCTGCGAATTCTATAACTTTCGGAATATGAGTTAAATGTAACGACGTTTCTCAGAATAAATTGCGAATGTTTTGAGAAGGATAATTAAGCGTTTTAAAAGATAATTTGGGATATTTATATGCAATTCCAAAATAAAGTTAAAAATCTGAGTATGCGGAAACGACTAGTACATTTGTCCCGCCTGTGAGATCTGAGAAGATAAAACAAGGTGTTTAACTAAGGTTAGGGATGGAGAAACCAGTGCCCTGAACTTACGTGGCCTATGTTTTCTTTTCTTAGGCGAGGGGTGGAACAGATCGAAAGGAAAGCCCGGATGCTCTTAAATAAAAAGACTGTATTAAGTTTTTGAATTAAAAGAAGATTGGTATTATCCAAATGTTAAGCAATCTCCTAAATGAATGATTTCTATGATCCTCTTTACTCAAAAATGTTTTTGTTAAGATTGATTTAGGGTTTATCGTAAACGATGTCTTAAATAACATTGTTTTTGACCCGCCTGAAAGTTAAAGAAATTGATGAATGAAATAATTTTACCTTGGGTTTATATTATAAATATTTAAGGAGATATCATTATTTTTGGGTTCAAAATTAAGGATTGATTGTAATTTTGCTTAGCAAAACTAAAATATGAATATCTTATGATTAGAATTGCACAATTTTACTATAAGATATTCCATATAGAATCAATTAACTGAAAGCTAGAATTTAGAATTTTGATCATATACCCCTAGACCTTTGGTTATTAAGAAATAATAATGATTAAGTGATTATCATAATGGATGGATTTAAAAGCTAAGTACAAATATCTTGTGAATTTAAATTCACAATTTGACAGTAAGATATTTGATGATAATATTGAAGCTACAAGTTGTAACTAGAGAAAGTAAAGAGATAATGTACACATTGAAAAAAATTGTTATCAATAAAATAGAAAAAGATAAGCCAAAATTGAAATTTTGGGTAAATATAATATGAAAGGGTAAGTTCTATAACTTATAAAGGAGTTAAGCTAATTTGAAATTTAGAAACTTTGACTAGGTTAAATGAAAATGAAATTTAGAAATGAGAGGTATAAGAATATCATCCTAATATAAAAATTTGAATTAGCGATACATTTAGGGTAACATTTGTAATTCAAAATGAAGTAAGAATAGAAGTGGATATTTTTGAATAATATGGTTTGTAGGGTGATTGTTGGACGAAAAAGGTTAATAAAAAATACAATGAGAATTAAGTTTCACAAATTTGACTATAAGGTATTTGATGGAATGAAGATTAAGGATATGTATATATACTCTTAGGAAGTAAAAGGTATATTATACAAGTTTAAGTCATATTTGTATGCTTAAGTAATAATATATTTAGGAGAAAGCAATGGTTGTGAAATAAACTTTGATTAATAGAAGGTTTGAAAAAATGTGTTAGGTAAAGATGAATGTGACTAAGTACATAAGTTAAACGTAGATCATTTTGGCACATAAATTTTGATCTAAGTTTTGAGTACTGAACTTTGAGGTGTTTACAACAATCCGAAAAAGGATTTATCACTCGATTCTTGACGGCGAACATTGATGAGAGTTTATGATTATGTACACGAGTTTTCTATCATAGTTGAGAGCTATGCAAGGAAAGCAAGGGTTTGTGATCAAAAAGTCTGATCAAAGTTTGCACTAGAAAATCGGAGGATCGATACTTGTTCGGAGGTAAAGTTGTGGATTTGAATAATAGAACGAATCAAAGATCACATATAGTAAGATGTTTTGGGTCGTCTACTTAGTGGTTGGATAGTCATCTTTAAAAGTAGGCACTAAGATATAGTGGTTGGACTTATGTTTTGATATGTGTAAATTTATATAGACCTCAGGTATAGTACATGCTCAGGACATAGGATGAGTTATGTGGATGTATTCATTTATCTTGATATAGTATCAGTGTGGTTGTTTTTGGATGTATAGTCTTGTTTGGTTGTTGTATATTCTGTCTTAAGTGTGCATTATACACTAGGATAAGTAGGATAAAAGTTTGACTTGATGTATATATAACCGTAAGTACGTGATCGATACTCAGGTTAATGTGGGGAATCTTTGTATGCATGTTTCGCATCATTTGTTTTAGGTTATTATGATATCGACCTTCTTCTTTTCTATCATCAGTAGAAATAAGTCAAATTATTTGAGGATATGAGTATGAGATAGATTCATTTATCTAACTTTTATTTCGAGGACGAAATGCTTTTATGTAGGGGAGAATGTAACGACCCATAATTTCGCTACTTCGAAAATGAGAGATTTCGTTTGTTTTAGATTTAAAAAGAAGTTTAAATCTTAAATAAAAATGTTATATATAATAAAGAAATTATTTATTCTTATAGATAATAAATTAAAAAGTATAAATTTGGATTTTTGAACAAATCGACAAAAGTTATGTTTTGTTTATAATAAGTAAAGGCTTAAATAAATAAATTTAAATATTTATTTAAAAAGGGAAATCTTATTTAAAACATCTAATAAAGATAATAAAAGTATATTTAAAAGTATGTTAATAATCGTTTTACAAAAATAACCATAATTTGTCTCATTTTGTCAGTTTTACATACACTGTAAAATTAGAGATTTTGATATTAATTAAAGATCATTTTAAAATATAAAGAAACTTGTTTTAATTTATTTAAAGAAGTAAAAAAGTTTATTTTAAAGTTTGGTTTACTTCAATATATAGCTTAATAAAAACGTCAAGTTTTGACTGTAAAATTTGTCGTCAAAAACGCCGTTTTTAATCAAAACAAATTGTCGACAAGTTGTTGCAACTTGATATATTTTCTAACTTATAAATACAAGTTTACAAACTATTTAAACACTTTACATTTAGCACTAAAAGGCAAAATGAGTTTATTTTTGATTACATAATGATAAAAATAATGTTAATACACGATTTGACAAAAGAGTGTAAAAGTAAACAATTAAAACATCATCATTACATAACTTTCTTTTCTCTTACACATGATATGACTTATACACCTAGAATTCAAGCAAATGGAAAGTGAAAAGATAAGTAACTAAAGGAATTAACGACACATATGCTCACCATTAATGCATACTTACAAATCCATTTAATGCAAGTCAAGTCAAGCAAAAGTCTTCTTTTTAAATTTTAAGAAAATAAGGCAAACATCATTTCTTAAGTACAAATTCAAATCAAGCCATTTCTTCTCCATTAAGAAAAGGTCCAATCAAGGGTAAAAAAGTAAATGAAAAGTCAAAAAAGTAGATAAGGGTATTTTGGTCATTTCCCATCCAAAGCTCAAATATAAATATACATCCATACCTTTCATTTTTCACATTTCATTCACTACCTTCTTATTTACTTTCTCCTTCTTCTTCACCTCCATTTCCATGGCTTCTCACCTCTTCATTTCTCTTCTACCTTCAAGCTACCACCTCCATGCTCCAAACCATCACCTTACACCACCAAAACCAAGCCAAACAACCACCTACCCACCTCCTCCTCACCCTAAAACCCACGGTCAAATTCCTACACCCACCTACCCCATCCAAAAGCTTTTGGCCAAAATAAAAAATGAAAAAAACGAGAGAAGAAAAGAAAAAGAAAAAGAAAACAAATGTGTTCGGATGGAAAACGGCAAAAAGATGAGACGTTGGAAATAGCACGTTAGCGAGAGACGGAAATCTTACGTTAAAGTTTCACTGAGCGCATATGAAGTTGAGAAATTCTAATCGCTTTTTGAATTATATTGATTATCATGCTTAATTATTATGTTAGATAATCATTATTTGATGATATGAATGTTTGGTTGATTGTTTGAATATGTTGGATAATCCGTAGTAATGTTATGACATTTACCATTTTGGATATGTTAGTGTTATATGATAGTTGTATGGTTGTGATAATAATTTGGACATCAAATTCCTATTAATTAAGTAATCCCTTTATTTAAAAAGACCATGTTTTAGTAATATGAGATATTATGGAAAAATAAGTCTCTTTTTATTTAGAAGTGAAATTAAGGTTAAATTGAAAGAGAATTTGAAATTTGATGTGAAACGGATTTGAAAATGATAGTTAAATAGAAATTGAAACTGAAATCGATTTTGAAAATATGAAGTTTAGTTTGAGATTAAATTGAAGTTTAAATTGAAATAAGACTTGAAATCTAAGTTTTAAATGAGTTTAATTTAAGATTAGAATTGAAATCGAGTTAAAATTGAAATTTAAAATTTAATATTAAAATAATAAGAATATAATAATATTATAATATGGTAATAGTGAAAATATATATTAAATACTTTAAAAAGTTAAAATATTGATTTAAAATGATTTGTAACGATTTTATAAGTGTTGAAATCCAATTTTCATAGATTATTTCAAATATTGAAAAATAAGTTAAAACTAGACGCGTCGCGCAACGGTTGTTCGCGATTTCACGCCGAAAAGTTCAAATGAATGTGTAGAGTGGAATATGGCTCAAAATTCTTCGAGATAAGAAAATTCCGGACTATTATATCCATATCGTCTAAACGAAGAAAGAAAATCAAAGTTTTGATAAGTAGATTTTGAATTAAGACCAAATCAATTTTCTAGAAAAATCGCGCTAGTGCAGTTTAGTGACCATAACAAGAAATTTGTTTAAATGATCGACTTTAATTACGGAAAAATATGGAATAAATTTGATAAAGCTATCTAAATAATTTAAAAGAGATTTGGATCGAAAAATATGAATTTTCAAATATTTAAAAGTTGTTTAAATTCAAATAAGCTCTTATGGCACTTTCCGTAGCACTTTTCTGCTGCGAATTCTATAACTTTTGGAATATGAGTTAAATATAATGACGTTTCCCAGAATAAATTGGGAATGTTTTAAGAAGGATAATTAAGCGTTTTGAAATATAATTTGGGATATTTGTAAGCAATTCCAAAATAAAGTTGAAAATCTGAGTATGCGGAAAGGACTAGTACATTTGTCCCGCCTGTGAAATCTAGCAAGATAAAACAAGGTGTTTAACTAAGGTTAGGGATGGAGCAACTAGTGCCTTGAACTTACATGGCCTATGTTTTCTTTTCTTAGGCGAGGGGTGGAACAGATCGAAAGGAAAGCCCAGATGCTCTTAAATAAAAAGACTGTATTAAGTTTTTCAATTAAAAGAAGGTTGGTATTATCCAAATGTTAAGCAATCTCCTAAATGAATGACTTCTATGATCCTATTTACTCAAAAATGTTTTTGTTAAGATTGATTTAGGGTTTATCGTAAACGATGTCTTAAATAACATTGTTTTTGACTCGCCTAAAAGTTAAAGAATTTGATCAAGAATTGTGTAAGGAAATTTAAGATATTTTCCAAAGAAAAAGAATGTATTTCTTAGAAATTATCCTAAGTCAAAAGAAAGAGATTTCGAAATCATCCGAAAAGAACTAAAGTGAAAAGAGACTTAGTAAATCCTATATACTCATATTCACTTTCTATCGATATTGGATTACGAAGGAACCTGGGTCAGATTTGGGTAAATCCCATCCGAAAACCGCTTCGAACCAATGTATACGTTCAAACGTGAAGACATGTTGTAGATGATGATTATTGAAGACCGTGGATCTTTATAGCGTGGGGACTGCTTGTTGACTTGCTCTGGGTAGCTCCCGAGTTATATATAGTAGTGGTCTCCTCGTTGTGGAGATTTTTCGGATTGCAAGGACTACTTGCTACTAGTGGTAGTAGAAGCGTGCATTCGGTTTGTCTGGTTCCTGGATAACTTGTATGGACGTTTGTCTGACATTGCATTTCTAACGATTACGTACATCGATTTTGCTTGATTATGTTCAGCCTGATAGGGGGTTCTCGCTTCTTGTTAGGTTGCATACGGATGACTCTTGCCCCTACATGTCCCTAGAGTGAAAGGGTTGGTTGTAGTCGAGAGGCTGACCGTAAAAGCAAAGCGCGAGGTATCAGTGTGAGCTACGGTGGGTATTACCCACTGGTTGCCTTCCGTTACATTTGATATCAGAGCTGAAGGTTAAGCGAGAACCTTGGCTCTGTTATGGGTAAAGTCTCATCAGAGATAGGATTAGTAATATCCTAGGATGAGTAACTTATTAGAGCTAGGGTTAGTAACACCCTAGAATGAGTTATGAGAGTACTATATATATATATATATATATATATATATATATATATGAGAGCTTATTTGTTAATTTTATAAAAATTATTTTGTTACAAAAAGAAATTGATGAATGAAATAATTTTACCTTGGGTTTATATTATAAATATTTAAGGAGGTATCATTATTTTTGGGTTCGAAATTAAGGATTGTTTGTAATTTTTCTAAGAAAAACTAAAATATGAATATCTTGTGATTAGAATTGCACAATTTGAGTATAAGTAGAATCAATTAACTGAAAGCTAGAATTTATAATTTTGATCATATACCCCTAGACCTTTGGTTATTAAGAAATAATAATGATTAAGTGATTTCATAATGGATGGATTTAAAAGCTAAGTACAAATACTTATGAAGTAAAATTCACAATTTGACTGTAAGATATTTGATGATAATATTGAAGCTACAAGTTGTAACTAGAGAAAGTAAAGAGAAAATGTACACATTGAAAAAAAATGTTATCAATAAAATAGAAAAAGTTAAGCCAAAATTGAAATTTTGGGTAAATATAATATGAATGGGTAAGTTCTATAACTTATAAAGGAGTTAAATTAATTTGAAATTTAGAAATTTTGACTAGGTTAAAATGAAAGTGAAATTTAGAAATAAGAGGTATAAGAAATATCATCCTAATATAAAATTTTGAATTAATGATACATTTAGGGTAACATTTGTAATTCAAAATGAAGTAAGAATAGAAGCGGATATTTTTGAATAATATGGTTAGTAGGGTGATTGTTGGACGAAAAAGGTTAATAACAAATACCATGAGAATTAAGTTTCACATATTTGACTATAACGTATTTGATGGATTGAAGATTAAGGATATGCATATGTACTCTTAGGAAGTAAAGGTATATTATACAAGTTTAAGTCATATTTGTATGCTTAAGTAATAATATATTTAGGAGAAAGCAATGGTTGTGAAATAAACTTGGATTAATAGAAGTTTTGAAAAAATGTGTTAGGTAAAGATGAATGTGAGTAAGTACATAAGTTAAACGTAGATCATTTTTGCATATAAATTTTGATCTAAGTTTTGAGTACAGAACTTTGAGATGTTTACACCAATCAGAAAAAGGATTTATGACTCGATTCCTGATGGCGAACATTGATGAGAGTTTATGATTATGTACACGAGTTTTCTATCATAGTTGAGAGCTATGCAAGGAAAGTAAGGGTTTGTGATCAAAAAGTCTGATCAAAGTCCGCGCTAGAAAATCAGAGGATTGATACTAGTTCGGAGGTAAAGTTGTGGATTTAAATAATAGATCGAATCAAAGATCACATATTGTATGATGTTTTGGGTCTGTCTACTTAGTAATTGGATAGTTATCTTTAAAAGTAGGCACTAAGATATAGTGGTTGGACTTATGTTTTGATATGTGTAAATTTATATAGACCTCAGGTATAGTACATGCTCAAGACAAAGGATGAGTTATGTGAATGCATTCATTTATGTTGATATGGTATCAGTGTGGTTGCTTTTGGATGTACAGTCTTGTTTGGTTGTTGTATATTCTATCTTAAGTGTGCATTATGCACTAGGATGAGTAAGATAAAAGTTTGACTTGATGTATATATAACCGTAAGTACGTGATCGATACTCAGGTTAATGTGGGGAATCTTTGTATGCATGTTTGACATCATTTTTTTAGTGTTATTATGATATCGACCTTCTTTTTTTCTATTATCGGTAGAAATAAGTCAAATAATTTGAGGATATGATCATGAGATAGATTCCTTTATATGCTTTTAAGTAGGGGAGAATGTAACGACCCGTAATTTCGCTACTTCGAAAATGAGAGATTTCGTTTGTTTTAAATTTAAAAATGAGTTTAAATCTTAAATAAAAATGTTATATATAATAAATAAATTATTTATTCTTATAGATAATAAATTAAAAAGTATAAATTTGGATTTTTCAACAAATCGACAAAAGTTAAGTTTTGTTAATAATAAATAAAGGCTTAAATAAATGAATTTAAATATTTATTTAAAAAGGGAAATCTTAGTTAAAACATCTAATAAAGATAATAAAAGTAAATTTGTATATTTAAAAGTATGTTAATAATCGTTTTGCAAAAATAACCATAATTTGTCGCATTTTGTCAGTTTTGCATACACTACAAAATTAGAGACTTTGATATTAATTAAAGATAATTTTAAAATATAAATAAACTTGTTTTAATTTATCTAAAAAAGTAAAAAGTTTATTTTAAAGTTTGTTTTACTTCAATATATAGCTTAATAAAAAGTCAAACTTTGACTGTAAAATTTGTCGTCAAAAATGCCGTTTTTAACCAAAACAAGTTGTCGACAAGTTGTTGCAACTTGATACATTTTCTAACTTATAAATACAAGTTTACAAACTATTTAAACACTTTACGTTTAGCACTAAAATACAAAAGAAGTTTACTTTTGAAAATATTTACATAAATGATAAAAATAATGTTAATACAAGATTTGACAAATGAGTGCAAAAGTAAACAAATAAAACAACATCCTTACATAACTTTCTTTTCTCTTACATATGATATAACTTATACACCTAGAATTCGAGCAAATGGAAAGTGAAAACATAAGTACCTGAAGGAATTAATGACACATATGCTCACCATTAATGCATACTTACAAATCCATTTAATGCAAGTCAAATCAAGAAAATGTCTTCTTTTTAAATTTTGTGAAAATAAGGTAAACATCATTTCATAAGTACAAATTCAAATCAAGCAATTTCTTCTCCATTAAGCAAAGGTCCAATCAAGGGTAAAAAAGTAAATGAAAAGTCAAAAATGTAGAGAAGGGTATTTTAGTCATTTGCCATCCAAAACTCAAATATAAATGTGCATCCATACCTTTCATTTTTTCACACTTCATTCACTACCTTCTTCTTTACTTTCTCCTTCTTCTTCACCTTCATTTCCATGGCTTCACACCTCTTCATTTCTTTTCTACCTTCAAGCTACCACATCCATACTCCAAACCATCACCTTACACAACCAAAACCAAGCCAAACTACCACCTACCCACCTCCTCCTCACCCTAAAACCCACGGCCAAGCTCCTACACCCACCTACCCCATCCAAAAACTTTCGGCCAAAATAAAAAAAGAAAAAAAGAGAGAAGAAAAGAAAAGGAAAAGGAAAACAAAAGCGTTCGGAAAGAAAACGGCAAAAAGGCGAGACGTTGGAAATAGCATGTTAGCGAAAGAGGGAAATCTTACGTTAAAATTTGACGGAGTGGATATGAAGATGAGAAATTCTCACCGCTTTTTGAATTATATTGATTATCATGCTTAATTGTTATGTTAGATAATCACTATTTGACGATATGAATGTTTGGTTGATTGTTTGAATATGTTGGATAATCCGTAGTAATGTTATGACATTTACCGTTTTGGATATGTTTGTTTTATATGATAGTTGTACGGTTGTGATGATAATTTGGACATCAAATTTCTATTAATTAAGTAATCCCTTTATTTAAAAAGACCATATTTTAGTAATATGAGATATTGTGGAAAAATAAGTCTCTTTCATTTAGAAGTGAAATTAAATTTAAAATGAAAGAGAATTTGAAAATTGAAGTGAAACAAATTTGAAAATGATAGTTAAATAGAAATTGAAATTGAGATGAATAGTGAAATTGAAATTGAAATCGATTTTGAAAAAGTGAAGTTTAGTTTGAGATTAAATTGAAGTTTAAATTGAAATAAGATTTGAAATCTAAGTTTTAAATGAGTTTAATTTGAGATTAGAATTGAAATTGAGTTAAAATTGGAATTTAAAATTTAGTGCTAAAATAATGGAAATATAATAATATTATAATATGGTAATAGTGAAAACAGATAAATAGGCACAAGGGAGAAGTTGTAAAAAAAAATAGTCTCGGGGACAACAATTTTGATTTTTAGTCCGAATGACACTTTTTAGTGTAAATTGAAAATGATAGTTACAACTATCATTCTGTGAGTTACACTAAAAAGTATTCTTCAGCCTAAAAAACAAAATTCTTGTCCCTAAAACTAAATTTTTCTCTAACTTTTTCCTTGAGCCTAAAAACCCTAGTGAAAATATATATTAAATACTTTAAACAGTGAAAATATTGATTTAAAATGATTTGTAACCATTTTATAAGTATTGAAATCAAATTTGAATAGATTATTTCAAATATTGAAAAATAAGTTAAAACTAGACGCGTCGTGCAACGGTAGTTCGCGATTTCGCGCCGAAAAGTTCAAATGAATGTGTAGAGTGGAATATGGCTCGGAATTCTTCGAGATAAGAAAATTCCGGACTATTATATCCATATCTTCTAAACAAATAAAGAAAATAAAAGTTTCGATGAGTAGATTTTGAATTAAAACCAAATCAATTTTATAGAAAAATCGCGCTAGTTCAGTTTAGTGACCATAATAAGAAATTTGTTTAAATGAACGATTTTAATTATGGAAAAATTTGGAATAAATTTGATAAATCTATTTAAATAATTTAAAAGAGATTTGGATCAAAAAATATGAATTTTAAAATATTTAAAAGTTGTTTTAATTCAAATAAGCTTATATAACACTTTTCTGCTACGAATTCTATAACTTTTGGAATATAAGTTAAATGTAACGACGTTTTCCAAAATAAATTGTGAGTGTTTTAAGAAGGATAATTAAATGTTTTGAATGATAATTTGGGATATTTATAAGCAATTCCAAAATAAAGTTGAAAATCTGAGTATGCGAAAACGACTAGTACATTTGTCCCGTCTGTGAGATCTGGAAAGGTAAAACAAGGTGTTCAACTAAGGTTAAGGATAGAGAAACCAGTGCCCTGAACTTACCTGACCTATGTTTTCTTTTCTTAGGTAATGGGTGGAACAGATCGAAAGGAAAGCCCGGATGCTCTTAAATAAAAAGCCTGTATTAAGTTTTTGAATTAAAAGAAGATTGGTATTATCCAAATGTTAAGCAATCTCCTAAATAAATGGTTTCTATGATCCTATTTACTCAAAAATGTTTTTGTTAAGATTGATTTAGGGTTTATCGTAAACGATGTCTTAAATAACATTGTTTTTGACCTGCCTAAAAGTTAAAGAATTTGATCAAGAATTGAGTAAGGAAATTTGAGATACTTTCCAAAGAAAAGGAATGAATTTCTTAGAAATTATCCTAAGTCAAAAGAAGGAGATTTCGAAATCATCCGAAAAGAATTAAAGTGAAAAAAGACTTAATAAATCCTGTATACTCATATTCACTTTCTATCGATATTGGATTTCGAAGGAACCGGAGTCGGATTTGGGTAAACCCATCCGAAAACCACTTCGAACCAATATATACGTTCAAACGTGAAGACATGTTGAAGATGATGATTATTGAAGACCATGGATCTTTATAGCGCGAGGACTGCTTGTTGACTTGCTCTGGATAGCTTCCGAGTTATATATAGCAGTGGTCTCCTCGTTGTGGAGATTTTTCGGATTACAAGGACTACTCCCTTCTAGTGGTAGTAGGAGAGTGCCTTCGGTTGTCCTGTTCCTGGAAAACTTGTATGGACGTTTGTCTGACATTGCATTTCTAAAGATTACGTGCATTGGTTTTTACAAACTTGCATCAGTGGTGGCAAAGAAGGCGACTTCTCTTATCTTAACACCCTCCTTGAGACGTACGAGCTCAAGGGTTGTATTTTTGTGGAAGGCAATTAGTAGTTAAACGGAAATGGCAATGTGGCATTCAAAGATGTGATATGTGCTTTGTGAAAAGGTAATTGTTGCCTCAAGCCTCATCAAACCGGAAATGACCGAAACAGGATTAGACGCGGCAAGGCTAAATGGGTCATTCCCAATTAGGGTATGATCATCACCTTCTAGATATATTTCTTTTCGCTATGATGTTCGGGATGTTAATTTATGCGATTTATGGAAAGAGAGCTCTCGAATAAAGGTCGGTAACGACCGGGGGATACATATTCGGTACTATCTAGTTACGGAGGTAGGCCGGTCTTGTTTTGGTAGAGGGTAGATGTTCTGTGCCTCGGGACATCCATCTAGAGGTGTACCCCTTCGAAAGGTAGATCCTGTGCCTGGTCATTTGTATGGAAATTCATTCTCCAATAAGAACCTATGGACTTGATTGTAAACCTATTATGCTGGAATTTAATCAATGTAACAATTTCAGCTAAGATTAATAAGTTTATTTTCAAATGTTTTCAAAGAATGTCATTAGAAATAATATCAAACGTTTTGATATAAAACTTTTTTAGTTATCATAAGGTAAAAACCTGTCCGTGTTTGTATGTGGGCATGGTCTTATGAGATACTCTTTGTTTTCAAAGGATTTTATTCAAAGGCTGATATATGACACTGTCATTAATTATTGAGTTTTTCTCATGCTAGTTTATCAAGCCTGATTTGGGTATTTTCAATACTCGGGTCAGATCCAAGTAGTTTCAGGTTTAGTCAAGACGGTTGGAGTTTCCAGAGGAGAGCTAGAGATATTCATCGGCGTATAAACATATTCTATTATCCGCTGTACTTAGTGTATTTTGTTTGATGTTTGTCAGCATTTGTAAAGGCATGTTTTATAACTGTCCAAGCTGAATTTTTGTTAGACTCTGATATATGTATTTAAAAGTTTTCCGCTGTAAAAATATTTGTTCAATATTATATGTTATCCCATTCGAGTGAGATTATGTTTTGTCGATTTTTCTTTTTTACCCTTAAAGATCCGTCTTTTCGTGCAATTTGAGTTGGACATGTGCGGTTTATTGTCAATTCAAAGAGTACGGAAAAACGGGACTTTACACGCCCTTTAAATAAAGGTCCTTGCAAAAATCAATTTCAAATTAAGGCTTTCCCAAAATCAAAGATGTTTTTCGGATATAACATTTTCCTCAAGTAATGATTTTCTTGCATACTTTACATACAAAAAAGATAATTTTCAATAAAAATATTTCAATCAAAATATTTTTAAATATTTCCATTAAGGAACTAATTATTAAAAACAATCCTTCGAAATAAAATATATTTTTAGAAAAATAGCTTTTATGTAAAACGTCTTTAAAAAAATCTTCTGCAAATCATATAATCTTATTCTAAAAACCATTTCAACGTATTTATGTCTTTTCAGTTAAGGTTTATTGCCAAATATATCAACAATGTACGTTTAACAAATATGTTCAAATCATGATACTTTAAGCATAATAGTTTTCCTACAAAATATCTTTTAAATAAATACACCACACACCTTATAGTATATATTTTAAAATATTTTCCCAACAAAGGCATTTTCTCTCTTCTCAAATAAGGATTTTTCATAAGCGCTCATGGAAAAAAAATCCCTTTGACAAATCTTTTCTAAATCAGCTAGTGTAAAAATACACTTAGAAGGATGTTTAAAAACAATCAATCTATTTTAAACTTCTATTTTACATAAAACAACCTTCCATAAAAAAGCTTTCAAATATTATTTTTTACATTAATCACTTTTCCTTAGGAAAATATCTTCATAAAAATTTATTATTTTCCGAATTAAATGAACTATTTTTACCCATTTAAAAATCTAAACAAATCACTTTATGCCCGAAAATATACACTACACTTTTTAATAAATCATTTGAACATGAAAAACATACATAAAACCAAAAATGCATATTTAATATATATTTTTCCAAAAAATATTATTTATTTAAAAATTCAATAATAAAAATTAAGTTCACCTACTAATGTCATCTTTCTGTTATATCTTAACAACATGTATGCCACTTGGGTAATAACCAACACTTAACCCTTTTGTAAGTGTTCACCCTATCATACTCCTACTTTATTTACCTTCCACCTAAAGATCATAATAAATAAATATTATTTTAGGGTGTGGCAATGTGGTTACATAAACAACTTATACATATAAATTATATAATCATCAATAAGAACGCTCTTTCATTCTATATTTTAGCCCAAACTATAGTATAAATTAACCTAAGCTAATTGGTTTAAATCTACCTAAGGCTTAGGAGACCGCTGAACCGAGGCTCTAATACCAAGTGAGACAATCAATTATCTTTAACTTCTAAAATCAGTTATAAATGTTGCCAAAATACACTTACAACTAATTTCAAATATTAAAAGCAGTGGTGCATGGTTATATAAAATGAATATTTTAAATCAATGAATAAAAAAGGAAAATCTCATTATAGAATTATGATAATTCGTCTACATTATCTCATTAATTTGAATATCATATGAATTTTTTACATTAAATCACATTCACATTTTCCAATATATTTACCACCGTTAATCAATAATAATAAAACTATGGTGTAAAGAAATATACCAAGCCAAGCGTCTAAATATAAAATCTATTTCCAAATCTTTATTCCTACACGGACCTTTAAGTACATGTATATGATTGAGGAGGGAAAAGTTTATCGATTATGTTTGGACTATAACTAATCCTATACACTCCAACCAAAAGCTTGAGAGCTATTTCATAGGAAAAGGTTGGCAACGTATCCTATTGGGGATAAAGCTCATGTAACTAAGTTTCATGCTCTTCTCTTACATCTAAATACTTGTTAGTACATAAAAACCATTGCGCACATTCAACCAATGCAAGCAGAAAACACAACTCCTACCAAGCCATCACAATGAACCATCATATTGAGGTAATAACAATAGCAACAACCATCACACATCAATAATATTCAATGTAAACCCAATAATCAAACAAGCCAACTAAAAAAATGTATTTACATACATACTAATCATTAACAATTAGTAATACATCATCAGTGCAAGTATAAATCAAACAAACGCATACTATTATATCATACAAGTAACACAATTCTAACCCCATTAAATATCTAATAACCAATCAACATTGGTAACACGAACATTATTCATCAAATGTGTTTAACCTATTAACATTAGTAACACAAATATCAGTCATCAAATATGTACTAACCCATCAACATTAGTAACACATGCATAAGCATCTAATATGTATAAATCCATCACTGTTAGTAACATAGACATCAATCATCAAATCAATCAAAACCATAATTAACTATTGTCTGGTAGTAACATGCATAAATTATCGCACACTCATTAGAATGCCATTTCATCATCGTATAACAAACATATGTGATGATTACAATCAACAACTAATCGCATATTCTACAACCATCTGATAATATACTAACCATCATTATTCTTGTAGGAATAAAATTGCTTTAATATTGTTTTTAATAAGAATGCCTTTATTTATTTCAACTCAAGACAATAATATTTCTTTAAAACTAATAATATGCTTCCTAAGTCCTTTGCTATACTTCTATCTCTTTAAATACCTTGAAAATCATATTTTAGTCAAAAATGGTAACTTAAATCAAATTACATTTCAAAATAAAAATATTATGATTTTGCATCAAAATAATAGTAAATATTAATATGTTTTAATATTTTTCCTATACTAATTACTATTTATCTTAAAAATAACAATATTCTATATTAAGTTCCAAAACTCTTTTATTACTATTTGCCTCGAAATAGTAATTATTTGGCCGAATCACTGTTGGAAACATATCTTTAGTAGTATTATTATCATTATTTTGAATATATGTTTTATTTTGTTATGTAAACAATAATAATAAAATATTCACTTGTATAAACATCGTGAAATCATTTATAATGTTATTTACCCAAAATAATATAATTTTTTTGCAAGAACTATATTATTGTTTAGAAATCTCACTTCACTATATAAATAAAAGTAAACTTGCCAATTTCAATTTGAAAATAGATTTTTTGTTATTATTTATGAATTTCCTTAGGAATTCATAAATAATGACCTTATTGAATTTCTAATACTAGTTTTGGCTTAATCCATTAAATCATTGTTATTTATAAACATCACTCGAAATATGTAAGCAATCTTATCTTCGTTTATTAACCAATTTCCCACAAAATTACACAATCTCAACCATTAATTTTGATTAATTATTTTTATTCCATTCAAATTTAATATTACTTATAATTAAACATCAAATAATACAACAACTAATAAAATATCAAGCAAGGCACAACATTCCCAAGAAAATGGCAATATCCAAACAATAAGCAACAAAAATATGGCACAGGTCACAAATGCCAATTTTTATAGATGGATGTATATTTAATATTTTTAACACCAAGTTGATTAAAATTAAATATTCATACCAACTTGATTTTGCAAACAACTCCAAAAGCTACTAACCACATGCCAAATTGTTCGGAATTTTACAACAAATCTGATAGAACAAACCACATGTGAAGCTTAGTTTGTATGCAAAGTTACAGGGATTAGAAGTTATAAGGGAAATTTAGCAATTCACTAATTAATTAATTAAGTATTACCATAGCTAGAGTAGAAGTTCTTCCACGATCTCGTTCAAGGCCGATTAGGCACCAACTTCAACAACCTCCACACGCCACCAAAGGACTCTGCTGCCAAATCAAACATAACCGCTGACTTCTGCTCGTCAAACTGTGCCAACCAATCCCAAACAGATCGCATGCGGCGTCCCCTTGCCTAATCCACCGTCATAACTTCTAAACTTAAATTTGGTGATTCTAACGTTGATCTCGCCGATCCCACCATGTCGATCGACTTTCCTCAGTGTCCATTACAATGTAATACCCTTTAATTATCCAACTGTCACATTTCACCATTGATCAAGAAGAACTTGAATGGATAACCGAGAAAAGTTCATCAATTTCTAGCCGTCTCGAACATCATCTCCAAGGATGACACCTGATGCCTCTTCTAGTCGTCGAGAGCCTTGAATCAATATTCTACATGCTAGGTTTCGAACACCTGGAATTTTGAATGATTTTAATTAGTTTGTTAATCCAGCATTAGAGAGTGATCAAGGGAACTTCAGGATTAGAAGAGAATGACTGATGTGATGACTGGCTGATAGAGTTTCTTAGTTCAATTAGGTGCAACCATTTGACCTAAAAGTGGCTACATATATATTGCACAATTTTTCACAAGTATAATAAGCTAGCCACTACGACGAAGCTCAATGCAACTTAAGCCGACCCAGCACTTCTAAGCCTGGTCTACTTAGTGCCTACTAACTCTTAATATGGCCCTACACTAGCCCATATGCTCAACTGCATCCCAAAACTAGAGTCTTTCTTCTTAACCCAAGTACTTTAACAACCAACTCATACGATCAGGCCTGGCTTAAGTGCAACTCATCTTTCACCGAGCATCATCTTAGCCTACCTTTGACTGGCCCTAGGCAGCTCATCTTATCATCCTATAAATGGCTTGATGCATCCCTTGTGACATGGTGGTTAGCAATATTCATCTTCACACAGCAATCTTCTGCAACAAGCAACCATCCACAACCATACATAAGAAGCTTCTCATCAGCCTTGCTATTTGGACAAGCAAAAGTAAATGACAAATTGTATAACTAGCTATACTAGGTATTATAACATGTCTACCAAAAGCATGCCTGCTCCTATAGCAAGCCGCCTTATTTAGCCCAAAACGCATGCCTTGTATGGCATTACAGCTGACATGCTTCTCAGCTATATATCCATAATGTCTTTACAAATGTTATCCATCAGACTATGTGACCAGTTCAATGACCAAAATCATTTCTGACATGCTTTACTATGCAATCTTTGCTATCCATGATCCAGGTCAGTTGCTATAAATACTCAATGTCATACAACATCCAAGGGGTTGATTGTTTATGCTTATATTTCTCATTTCCATCAAGCAACTCCTCTTAAGCTCTTAAGTTTAGTATTATTATAAGCTTAAATGCTAAATTTCTTATTATTCTCTTAAAACTATAAGACATAAACATAATAAGAGATCTTATAGTGGACATGGGAAAATCTCTACCGAATCATTCTACATCTTAGGACTTTTACATCATTTGCTTGCTTTACTCCCCATATTACATTTTTAAGCTAGTAAATAAACTTTCTAATACACACGTATTAGTTTAATTTTAAGATTGATTAATTTTTTAGTTAACAGTACCCTATATAAATACTATAATGCGTTTAGTTTGCAAACTGCTAATCCAAATCCATCAAATTATATACTAAACTCATCAACTCGAAAAGTCTTGTGAGATGGTTATGAATACAACATCAACTTTACCCTTTAATTGAAAATTACTTTTTCTACTTTAATAATAGCATCAAATTTGTGGGTCATCATATTCACATGTCCTCCATCAATTGAAAATTACTTTCCCTCGCCAGCCTGCCCCAACCAACCCCTGTCGACCACCCACGATGTCCCCAATCTTTTCCACTGCCGTAACTTCATGGATTAAGTCAAACGATTCTAACATTGATCTCATCGATCTAAGCATATGGATTGGCTTCCCTTGATGTCCTCTATGTTTCGGTACCCTTCAATAATCCAGTTATTACCATTTCATCATTGATTGAGAAGCCCTAAATGGACGGTCGAGAATAGTTTGTCAATTTCTAACCACCTTGAACACCATCTACAAAAATGGACACTTGACACCCCTTCTATTCATCAAGAGCTTCGAATCTATATATGATAAGCCTAGGCTTGAACATCTTGAATTTGATTGATATTAATTAGTTTGTTAATCCGCTATTAGAGATTGATTAGGGAGTTTGTGATTAGAAGAGAAGGACTGATGTTATAGCATGCCATAAATTGATAAATAATTAATTAAGAAATTAATGTAGAAGAAAAAGAAATTAAAATAATGAATAGAGTAAATATTTGTGGAATGATTATTTATTTATCATGCGTATGTGAATCAAGTTATACTAGTAAAATAATAAATGAAGATACAAGATAAATGAGAAATAATTAATTGCAGCCATGAAAGTACAATCAATTTATATTTCAAATTAAAAGGAGAGGCTTTGTAAAGAGGGAAAAAATTAAATATAATGGGGGTAAGAAATCCTAGAATCTTTACTTTATAAATGTCTCAAGCATATCATCTACATCACTTTTCATTCTCTTCAAAGTTAAATAAAAGGAACCCTAGCGGTAGCCATTAATAGAAGGAAATGTGGATCGTAACAAGGGAAAACATAAGGTTTATAAATAAATAGAAATCAATAGCTTAGGTGTTTAATATATTCTATAATCCCATTGTCTTTTCTAAACCTCTCACGGTCATATTAATATTGGATGTTTCTCATACCTTTAGTTATCATTAAAGCCTATTGAGAACGTGTTTTTAAAGAATGGTTTTGATTTATAGAATTTTCCCCACAAGAAAATGAATTGTTATGAGTTATTTTGGAGTAGTGTAATGTGGAAAATTGGTTAAAAACAAGGAAGTTTGAAATTATACAAACAAAATCTTGATTAATTTTTCTATGATTTTCCAAAATTTAAATAAGTAATTTCTAAAAGAAACTAAGCTTGGACAAAGGCTTACAATAGGAAGTGAAAAGGAAATTTATTGAGATCGGAGAGTAATTTTACATGAATTTGATTACTTAATCCATTAACTAGATCCACATTTTATGTTGAAGGTGTCAACAAAGTACTTAATAAAGGTAGAAAAGGTTAAATCAAACAAAGTAGAAAATGATGTATATAGCTTGTGATAGATTTGTAGGCATGGTTTTTAATGTGTGCTGAAGGACAATATCGAAGGAGGAGGAGTTGAATGGTAAGCAAAATGATTAAAATCTTAAGTATGAAGAACCTAAGTAGAAAACCTAAGAGTAAAGTTAAGGCATGGTAAACCAAAGATATTAACCGAGGGTCGAAGGTGATCAATAGTTGAACAAGAATTATGAGTGGAGGATGTGATTTCATAAATTTAAAGATTTAAATAACATGAATCACCTAAGCAAAATTAAGACAGGCGTTCCTGGACGAGACCAAGGTAGCAATTGTCGAGAATAGTGTAACTCTCGGTAGAGTGTATAAACCAAACTGGTAACTTAAAGTGATAGTAATGAATGTTAAGGCTTAAGATGATCGAAATAAGAACTTGCGACATTGATGGTAATGTGATAAGTAAAATTGTCAACCAAAGATGGTTAAATAAATGTTTTCTAAATGAACAACTAAATGCAAAGCCTAATAGAGAACTATTAGTTAATAATTTCGATAGATGACATAAGCCTGAGGTGGAAACTGAGAACGAAAGCATAGTGTATGGCTTAGTAGGTCAACCAAAATATGAAACGTCGATGTAAGGCCTACTATGGAAACCATCAATACTTTAAAATAAGTTTGTGTAAGGCCTACAAGGCAACCAAGGGAATGGTGGAAGACATAATGCTGAGAGTGGCTATTTAGGAACTGGAAGAAAAGTGGGTATAAGCCTAAGGTGGCAATCAAAATGCAAAAGCATGTGTAAGGCCGAACATCCCAACCAAAATATGAAAGCATAAGTGTAAGACTTGAAGTGGCAACTGGAATATGAAACGAAGTAGGTATGAGGTTGGGAGTAGCGCGCGAAGTACGGTAAGTGAATGTATATGGATTGAGTGGCAATCGAAATAGATACTTTAATTGTTTGGAATTCATGAACTATGTAAGCATAAGGATCACTTGAAGGTTAGGACTTTAGCTTTGTATTCTTAGTAGAAGGCATAAACCTATAATGGTAGCCATAGCTAGGGGATTTCAACAATATTGTTGTACTATAATATTTATGTGAAAAACCAAGACATTGTTTTTGGTATTGACTTCATGGTATTATTTAACATCTAATAATGAACCTACAACTTAGGTTTACTTGTAAATTAGATAATTATATTTTTTGGTATAGTGAGGGGAAAACTCATTCCATAATTCAATGGCATGGCTCACTATCTTCTTTATTTCATGTAATAATATTCATAATTGACTTTATTTCTCTCCCATGTTTTTATTATTGTTTTTTGTAATGACCCGGAATTTTAGGCAATATCAATTTAATAATCTGTACTAAAATTTAAATTGATTTGATAATCTTTGTAATAAAATTTGAATTCAATTTAATAATCTAATTAAATAAATATTTAGTTGGTAGATTTTATCTTTTAAAGCTAATAAATTGGTTTCTATTTATAATGTAAATATATGGTTTATATTGTAAATAGATAAGCCTTGTTTTAAATTTAATAAATAAAGGCATGTTTTCAAATTCTAATATTTTTGGGAATTTGGAAATTTGATTTTAATTTGATATATAAAGCTTTTCAAAGCCATTTAATAGATAACTATATAGTTTGTAAATACTTAGGGTAAATTTTATTTGTTTAAAATTATATTTAGCATAAATATGAATATAAATAAGATTAACATAAAAGCTTTGTTTTATTTTCTTCTTAAATATTGCTTGAAATTATATATAAGAGTTTAAAATACAATTTCCATATGATCTTAATTCATTGAGCAACAGAAGTAATTTATAATCTCTTTTATAAATTATTTAAAACTAATGAATTGTTATTTTAAGCAATATTGACAATGTATTGCTTTTACAAATAGATTTTTAATATAAATGGAATTGTTTTTCAAATTAAATTTATAAAGTTGTATATGCATATATAACTTGGTTTTAAAATTGGACTTTTGAATTTAATTTGAATTTGAATTTATAATTTTGAAATTTAAATAGATAGATATTTTAAATTGTTTTGGATTTTAAAATGTATGTATAAACTTTTATTTATGAATGTATTTGGTTTTATTTCTTTAAAATTATCTATATATATATATAATACTTATAAACTAATTAATTGAGTATAAGGTTATATTAACTTTAAAGAAAATATAAATACAAATTACTTAAAGAACATGTGTAAATCTATAAAGAGCTTGTTTAAACAAGTGTTAGCATATAAATTCACTTGATAACAAGTGTTAGGAAATTAAATAGAAGGGAAGACAAGTGTCATGATTTATTTTCATTCTCTTAGATTTTAATAAATCATAAAATAAGTTATATAAACACATATCTTCCATTTTCTTTTTCTCATTTCATTTCTAAACAAAGAAAACTTCAGCTGAAACCCTCCTCAAAACCAAATCTGAGAACAACTTCCTCAAAACCAAATCAAAACCTCATTATTTTCAAACCATTAGCCCGTAATCATTTGCAAAATCAAAACAAAAAAAAACTATACTTCAATTTCAAACCAGAGCCTGAACTTCTTCTTCAACTCTGAGATAAATTAAGAAAAGAAAAACTGGAATCAAGCCTGTGCATTTCTGCAAGACCTGATGCCAACATCTTTTCAAAACTAAAGCAAGACCAAAGTAAAAGCATTTTCTTTTCAAATCTGGAATTTGTCTCTGCATGCAAACCTGAGACAAAGCAATTCATATCTGCTTTCAAGCTAGATCATTTCAGCAACTCAAGTTTTAAAGTCTAAAGCTATTTCAACACTCATTTTAAAAGTTTTTCAAAAAAAAAGAGAGCTCTGTTCATCATCCTAATCAGGTGAGTAACATCATATCACAATTTAAATGGTTTAATTATAATTATGTTGCATGTTTACCTCTGAAAACAAATATGTTTGTGAATGCATTTATAAGTATATCTCTGTATATTTATATGGATGTATTGGTGTGCATATGTGATTGTGTGCTCGGTTCTTATTTTGTTTCCTAGGCTTAAGATTTTATTTTTAATTTCTTACCACCTGATCTAGTTTTTATTAGGACTTAGTTTACAAACAAAGGTTGTTTGTTTTATCACAAACTAATGTTTAAAAATTTAATTGAGTCAAAATTTAGCCTGAGTGTCTCTGTAAAATTAAAAACAACAGTGCATGTTAAAATAAATTAAAATTTAAACTTTTTAATTTATAAATTCAAGGTTATAAATTAAACACTTTAACTAAAACATGATTTTTAAAACAAGAATCATAGTTTTTAGTTTGGGGATGAGTGTACAGTTCTTGTTTGAACTGGAAATGAAACTTTGGGGTTTTCTGATGATCCAAGAGGTTGGAGGGGTCGGGGTTCTTCCTGATGATGGAGGAGTGATCAGTATTGATGGCAAAAATGGCTGGTAGTGTTGCATTTCATCGAGGAGGTAGCGGTGGTGATTTCTTTTCTGTAACCCTAGGTTTTGATAGGCTTAGTAAATTAGTCGGCATGACTTCTATAATTGATCGAGTGCAGTGGGGTTCAGAGAGATGGAAGTGTGGTCGTTGACGAGATTGTGGCCGGAGTTGCAGCATTCCTGGTGGTCGGAGTTTCTTGGTCGAGGTGATGACAGGTTTGGGTGCAGTTTGTGTGACGACCGCCCATGACTCCCGCACGGAAACAAGGGAATAGTGCGCTGAAGGTGTGCCAGGCAGCCATGGGTGACCGTCAAGGGTAGAATAAACATCGCAGAATCTATCGTATAACTCACAGCGCATGGACAAAATACAATAGAGAAATATATAGTGAAGCTCCATAACAGAAAATCATCATATAGATTTCATAATAGTTTGATACAAGCATCTGAAAATCAATACAATCGAGCCTCACTACAAAGCACTCAAAGCAAATACAGCAGCGGAACACCCAGTACATAGAATATGAAATAATATGCAAAAGCCTCCAGCTCGTCTTCGTCATCATCAGCGTAAATCTCCAAGAACAGCACCTGTCACCTGTCACCTAGTCTGCCCATCCCAACATGGATGAACAGCCCAAGGTAATAAGAGGAGACATAAAACCTTGAGTCAGACAAAGTCCTAGTGAGCAGTAAATCAACAATCAAACATACCAAAGGAATATAAAGGATAAAAGGAATAGGAACCCAAATCATCCCACTCCACCTCTTTCTACAGTGATAGCCCCCAGACACACACTAATAAGAAGCAAGCATAGCAACAGGTAACTAAAGTAAAGCGATAACCACTCGAGTCAAGGTCGATGTTTTCCAAATACAAACCCCCAAGGCCTAAACCAAGATCAGATAAGCACCCAGAAATCACCGCTCTTGAGACCGAATGATGATATAACCAACATCCATGACTCTGGCTATCACTGTTATCATTGCCTTGATTTCATCATTAGTTGAATGAACGACACATTCTTTCATCCGTCAGTCAAGGGCTAATGGTAACCCCGGTTCTAGACATAACTCCGCACGTCATCGTGACCCGTGCCTAGGATATCAATGCTGCCCAGAGTACTAGCACGTCATCGTGACCCGTGCCTGGGATATCAATGCCGCCCAACGTACGCTTGCTTTGAGCATGCTAGAACCTTCAACAACGATGAAGTCTTAGCCTCCTAGTCATCCTCCTCGACGACTATTCCCATGCTAGCTCAAGCGCCTCTCGAGCCATCCATTATCCATCAAAACTCGAACCATATCACCGAGTTAACATCATGCTTGGAATGATCCCGCCTGGACTAGACCAAGACTATCTCATATCATACTTTGCTTCATCGCATCTTAGCAAAGTCCATATCATGCTTCGCCTCATCATATCACGGCAAAGTCCATCATCATCATACTTTGCTTCCTCGTATCATCGCAAAGTCCTCGAATCCATCCATATGAGCTTCCTCATCCGCTTCATATGCCACAAGCAGCTTTCACCATTCAAGAGCCTTTCCACTTAGCTTTTGAATCATCTTCGACCATCTTGTTCCAAATCAACTACTAGCTAACTTGAAACAATCAAATCAATCATACATTCAAACAATCAATCATTCAAACAAGATCTAATAAGCAATATTAACTATAATGGCAATTTCGTAAATAAATGAGTGAAAGTCTATCATACATGAATTATGGATTTCTAGCATAGATCTATCAAATATAAAACATGGGTTTTGTTCCTATAACTCGATAAATGAACTTGCATAGGTAAACATCTTCATAAACAATGGATCTACATGCAGACTTAAGAGAAATGCGAGAAATCACTATCTTTAACACATAAACGAACCACCACTCCAATATACTCCTTTGGATCCGTGTGAGAGATAATCACCACTCACCGAATCACCCAAACACTTCAAAAACTAATCACTTCAGATCTGGACAGCAAGGATTCAAGCTCGATTTGTTGAAATCTCGCTTGAAATGGTGAAATCTAGCTTCGTCGGAAGAAGATCTTCAACTTTGGCTCTTCGATCTTCGATCTTGATCTTCGATCTTGGATGGATGTTAGCACTTGATCAAAGCGGAGAAATGAAGTGAAGAAATGTTGTAGTCGAGCTCTAAAAATGGCAGCACTTCATCGCTTCAAAATCCGGTGCCAAAAAGTGAGCCAAAGCCCTCTATTTATAGGCAGATCGCCCCCTTAGGTCGCCTGGCCCTTAACTCGTGTGCTCGGTTTTAGGTCGTTGCCGACCTATCATGCTACGACCTAACCCCATTACGACCTAAGACCACAGAATGCACGCGACTTAAAACACTGCCACGACTTAACTAGGTCGTTTACGACCTAGCAACCTATGCCTCAACGACTCACGACTCATCAGGTGCCCGACCTAACACTCAAGCCTTCGTACGACTTATCACTCATACGACCTAAAGACTTACCCAAGATACGACTCATCAGCTTACGACCTAACAACTTCACGAGTTAACAATGCTGCAACCTAACTACTCATAGCGGCCTACCTTAGGTTGTCTAACGACCTAACTAACCTACCGACCTAACAATCCAACGACCTAAAACAAACACAGGACTCAACGACCTAACTTAGATCGTCTAACCCCTTAGGTCGCTCACCACCACTAGGTCGCTTACTACCTCTAGGTCGCTTATTATCACTAGGTCGCTTATATCCATAGGTCGCTCCACTCGACCTAAACTCCCTCACGACTTAAACTGCACTAAGCCTTAACTCACCAACTCTTAGGTCGGTCATCTTCTATAGGTTGTAACTCGTTAACTACCGACCTAACTTAAGCCGCCCCTACACGAGTTAACTTCCTTAACTCGTCCACGACCTATCTTCGCTAGGTCGTTCACCCCTTAAGCCGCTACTACTAGGTTTCTCACAACCCTTAGGTCGTTAACTCCACTAACTCGCTCACGACCTAACTCCTCAAGGTCGCTGCAACACTTTAGGTCGTAACCCAATAACTCGTAACTCATGCACCCTCCCTAAGTCGTCTACGACTTAACTATAGGTCGGTCACCACCTTAACTCGGTCACACAACCCAAGCTTCCCACGACTTAAACACTACACGAGCTAGCTACCACACGACTTAAGCTATGGATGACCTAAACAACACTAACGACCTAATAATTCTACGATATATCAATACGTAAAATACGGGTCGTTACAGTTTGTTCCAGCTTGTTTCAAGGTTTGGGGTTGTGGTCTCGAATTCGATTTCGAGAGTTGAAGTTCGATCTGATGATCGTGGTTAGTGGTGAAGTTGCTTGCCGTTCTGGGAAGACCATCGGAGATGGTCGGTGGCGATCAAAGTCACCGT
Organism: Allium cepa; assembly: GCA_030765085.1. NCBI lineage: Eukaryota > Viridiplantae > Streptophyta > Magnoliopsida > Asparagales > Amaryllidaceae > Allium > Allium cepa. The sequence continues at coordinate 672,748,992 of CM060935.1, read as the reverse complement.
GCATGTGCACGGTGCACTTTGTTTCTGATGTTGCTGTTGGTTTTTGAGTAGAGAGGGTTACTCGAGGTTTTACTCGAAGTCATTGAGGGTTTTGCTCGAGTTTGTTTGGATTTGACTCGAAATCAATTTGAAGTGGCTCGGGTAGAATGTTGATCTCAGGTTTACAAACCTGTAGTGTTTTAAAATTTTAAACTAAAGTTTTAAAATGAAAAGTAAAGTTTAAACAAGTTTAAATCTAAGTTTAAACCTGATTCAAGTTAGTTGGAATCTCAGTTTAAAAAATAAAACAAAGTTTTTCGATTTAAATTGCTTTAACTACTATAAATTGTTTGAATGGGTTGAATTTTAAAAATGAAGATTTAAAATGAAAGTAAGTTTTTAAATATAAGTTAAATCTATAATCAAGATTTACTGTATTCCAGTTTTGAAATTAAAGGAAGTTTTTAAATTTAAAATGATTTAAACAACTTGGAGCATTAAAGTGTATTTTTAAATATGGTTTGAATTTAAAATGAATTTGGTTTTGAATTCTTTTACGCTTCTTTTATAAGATAAATATTTCTTTAACTTTTGAAATAAATGTTTTTTTAAAATTGTTTTTAACTTTGTTTAAGTTAAATTGGTATTCATTTTAAATCTTAAACTTAAAATGAAATTTGAAAATAAATTTAAAAGAAAATTTAAAGAAAATTGTTTTAAATGCTTTGTTAATGATAATTTGATCATTTAAATAAATAAAGATTTAGTGTTTTAAATTATTAAGTTAATTAATATGTAATTTATTTATTTAATTAATTAATGATTTGGATTAATTAAATAAGTAATTAAAGGTTTAAATTAATTAATTAAGGTTTAAGATTAATTAATTAGGAATGATTAATTTGTAATTAAGGATTATTAATTAGATTTTAATTAATGATTAAGACTAATTAATCAAGTAATTAAGGATTGATTAAGTTACAGTTAACACTTAATTAGTTAGATAATTAAAGATCAATTAAGTGGTAATTAAAGACTAACTAATTTGTAATTAATAGTGGTTAATCTAAGTTAATTACCTAAGAAAGTAATTAAAGAATGGTTAATGAAGGTTATTAACTTAATATTATTTAATAATTAATTAATGTGACTAATTTTATTAATTAATTAGATTAATTAATTAAAGATATTCAATTGTGAATTGTTAATGGAAGTAATTAAGGAATTAATTACTCAATGTAATTAATTGAGTTTAATATGATTAATTTAAGTTAGTTAATTAAGTTTAATTAATTTAAGATAATCACTGAATGATTTGATAAATGTAATTACTTAATATAATTAATAGAGTGTAATTACTTAGTGAAGTAATTAATTGATAATTACTGGATGTAATTAATTAAAGATGATTTAATAATGGAAGTAATTTGAGTACAATTACTTTGTAATTAATCAAGGGATTAATTAAGATAATTAATTAAGGAGTAATTCATTTATTTGATGAAGTAATTAAGGCTAGTTAATTACTGAATGTGATTAATCAAGAGTGATTAATAATTATGGTTTAATTTAGATTAATTACTTAATGTAATTAATTTAAATAAAGTAATTAATTTAAATTTAATTAAGGATCATTAATTAATATAATTAATGACGTAATTAAGGGATGATTAATTAAGATTAATCAATAATGATAAGTGCTTAATGAAATTAATTAAGGATTAATGTAATTAATTATAGTTAATTAATTAACGAAGTAATTAAAGGTTAATTACTATAAGGGGTTAAGAATAATTAATTTGTGAAACTAATTAAAGGATAATTACTTGAATGTAATTAAAGGATAATTAATTAAGGGTGATTAATTATGGTGGATAATTAGAGAATAATTAATTAATTAATGGTTAAGTAAGCAAGATTTATATTGATGTAAGTAATTAATTTAATTCACTTTAAATTAATAAGAGATGGAAGTAATTAATTTAATTCATTTTAAATTAATTATAGATGGTGTGATTATATATCATTGCTTATGTATGGATGGATGATATTGTTTGCCTTGAATGGCTTGAGATCTCAGTTATGAGATAAGTAATGCTGTGTGATATGGATGCTTTGGTTAAAGTATAATGATAATATGGATTATCTATTTGTGATGATAATATGGATTATGTGTTTATGATGATAATGTAGATTATCTATTGTGATATGTGAATTATCTATTTGTGTGTATATAGATAATAGAATTGAGTTGTTTTAACCTTTAAAACAACTTGGACCTAAAAGATGGCGTTTTGGATTTCGATGAGACCGAGATCGGGTTTTCAGATTTGGATATCTAAAAACCACATCGATCCAATTTAATGATAGGTTATGAATCTCAAGTGAAGATGAAGATTCAGAGTGCAAGAGTTATTGTCGTTAACTCTGAGGGTGATTCCAAAATGAGTGTAACGAGATAATGCCTTTTGTTTCATTCGAACCCGGAATGAACTTGTATGGATTGAACGCATTCAGAACATCATCAGGTGGACGATGAGCATTCTAAGATAGATGTTTTCTATATAGGTAATCGTAGCCTCAAGCCTCATCAACCGGGAATGGCTAAAACAGGGGAGGTGCAGCAAGGCTAAGTGGGTCATGCCCAAGTAGGATGAGATTTTCCCCTGTCTAGAGGTCCCTTTTATTCGGCTTAGTGGGTAGTTGGATATGCGCACCAACTGCGGGGTTGTCTTGTTCGGGACTATTCAGTAAGGGATGGTTCCGACTTTGTGTTGCAGGGGATTGGGAGTACTCCTTGGTACGTTGATCTAGGCTATGTACAGTGACGGGCGGTACCCTAGTAGCCCTGCCATTGATGGAAACCCATTCTTCCTACGTGCCCTTACGGTTTTGATTATATTTCCCACTTTTGTGGCTAGTAGTTGGTATCTAATGAATTAACAATTTCGGCTATTTTCTATTTACTTGAAAACCCTAGACCCTATTATAATATCATTGCATTTCCTATCAAATATTTTGGTTAGCGTAAGGTAAAAACTTATCCATGTTTATGTGTGGGAAGTTTTACATGATACCTTTTCTTTCAAAGGTTTTTGAAAGTTAAGCAACCTTAACTTGTTACTCAAACCAGACCTATGTCTGACCCGGAGTTTATTTCTGTTTTTCTTAAACTCTTGGGTACTCAAACTTTTACGAGTGGCCAAGGGATTTAGGTTAGCTTTGACGAATTGTGGAGGAGCAATGGAGCAGGAGGCTTCAGTGTTGTAGATATTTATAGTGTTCCGCTATGATTGGTATCTCTGTATTGTATTAAGATGTAATAAACAGACAAGTGTTTATAACTGTCTAGTATGTGATGTATTATCTGTGTAACTCTGTTTTATGTTGTATACTATGTATTATCTTATGTTATTAATATAGTTTATTTGTTCCGCTGTTGAGATTCTAATGTTGTTTCATCTTTCTTCTCTATCTTTTCTATTTTCTATCCCTTTCTTTCTTATTGATGATGCGTCATTCTATGGAGAGAATGGCGGGCCGTCACAGTTGGTATCAGAGCGCTAGGTTGAGTGAATACCTAAGCTTTGGAGTGATTTCTTCTTGAGAGAGCTTTTATTTGTATTTTTAATATATATATATATTTATATATATTTCTACCTATCTGTTGGGTTACCTGTTCGGGTTTTCCAATATAGGCTATAAAGGTAGATAAGGTAGTGGTGTGTGTAACACTACTACAACCATTGGTTGGAGTTTGAGTGTTTGAGGTTGGAAGTGTGTCTGTCGAGACGGTAGACCTAATACCGTCTCGAGTGAACTTTGCAGTTTGGCGTAGGGATTGCATCGATCTCTAAAGGAAACCTTTTTAAGGTTCAGAGTCTATAGTTGGAGTGCAAAATTTGATGAGTAGGGTTTGGATCTGTCGGTTGGCAGAAGCGAGTGATGGTATCTTGGCAACCTCAGTAAGTAGCAGTTGCGTGATGAGATGCAGTGACTATGGATATCTCCAAAGATGTTTATTTTTGAGCAAGTTCAAGAAGTGTGTCTGCTTCGGTGTTGTGGCTGACTTAAGCGGGGTGTTTGAGTTTGATTTGAGGTCTGAGTTTCTCGAGGAGCTTTTTATTTGGAAGTCTTTGGCATCTGTGTCAGCAATGCAGCTCGGAGTATTCTAGGTGCCGGCAAGGAAGTTTCTGGCTGAGCAGCTTTTCTAGAGGTGGAATTCAGAAGCAGCAGAGTGGATCCATTTCTTCGATGGATTGGTTAGATGAGTATAAGCTGTTTTGATTGGTAAAGAGAGAACAGTTTCTTTGGAAATTGGACTGGGTTGATCGCAAAGTCACTTGCGATAGTTGAATTTTCTCTTGGGTTATCTTTTGCTTGGGATCGAGGCATCTTCAGGGAATGGAAGTTGTCAGAGGTTTGCCTTAGCATCTGGAGTTTGAGTTCTCGTATAGACTAGGATTCCAGGAGTGGAACTGGTGATTCAGCTTAGTTGAAGGATGGTTCCTAGAGATAGGATTTGACGAAGCAGCTCAAGATTTGGAGGAATTTCTGAGTTTCCTTTATCGATCTGTGGAACCACATTTCTGGGATGTGTTGTCCAATTTGTGCTCGTGTTCATCATCATCATTCTTACTCCAGATCAGAATTGTGCAGGGGAAGCCATTTGGGAGTGTTTCTATTTATCTTTTCCGGATAAGGAGAAGTAAGTTTAGTCTTCTGTTGTTTGAGGAGTAGAGTTTGTGTTCTTGATTTTGGATTGATCGTAAGAGGATCATTTTGTTGAGTTGATTGGTTTTGTTTTTTTCGAGAGGCATCAGCGTAGGTTGAGTTGATCAGGAAGGATGTAGGCAGCCCAGGATTGTCCGAAGAGTTTTGTGGATAAGATACGAAGGAATTAGGATTCCGAAGTCGAAGATTTGATTTTGGATAAGTTTTCTCCGATCGAAGGAGCTATAAGTTTTGGTAAGTCTGGGAAGCTAGCTCCGAGGTGTTTTGGATCTTTTCTATATTCTTATAAGGATAAGTGATTGATCTTCAGGATTGAATTTCCAGTTTGGAAGATTGGGATTCGATGTGTTTCACGTATCTCTGAGGGAGTACATGTATGATCTATCTCTGGTTTTGAAACCATCAGTTCAGGGGGTTTGGTTATTGAGTCAGATTTGTCTGTAGTCTGATATCCTGTCTAGTTTTGTAGATCTAGTTGAGTAGGAGCTCTGTAGCTTCGCATTTTTGGTTGTTTGGATTCTGTAGAGCGGGTATCCCGGTATATATACTTAGGAAACTCGAGGAAATTCTATCCAGAATTCTGTCTGGATAGTTAGATTTGCTTGATTGGATGAATTGGTTGCTATGGTTGTTAGCATATGATTGATAATATATGCTTGTGTTTTAAAATTAAATCTTTAATGAGATTATTAAATTACCTTCGTTTTAAATTTCGGGGATGAAATTCTTTTAAGGGGGAGGAATGTAATGACTCGGAATTTTAAGCAATATCAATTTAATAATCTGTATCAAAATTTGAATTGATTTGATAATCTTTGTAATAAAATTTGAATTTAATTTAATAATATAATTAAATAAATATTTGATTGGTAGATTTTATCTTTTAAAGCTAATAAATTGGTTTCTATTGTTAATGTAAATATATGGTTTATATTGTAAATAGATAAGCTTTGTTTTAAATTTAATAAATAAAGGCATGTTTTCAAATTCTAATATTTTTAGTAATTTGGAAATTTAATTTTAATTCGATATGTAAAGCTTTTCAAAGCCATTTAATAGATAACTATATGGTTTGTAAATACTTAGGGTAAATGTTTTTTGTTTAAAATTATATTTAGCTTAAATATGAATATAAATAAGATTAACATAAAACCTTTGTTTTATTTTCTTCTTAAATATTGCTTATATAAGAGTTTAAAATACAATTTATGTATGATCTTAATTCATTGAACAATAGAAGTAATTTATAATCTCTTTTATAAATTATTTAAAATTGTTGAATTGTTATTTTAACTAATATTGACAATGTATTGTTTTTACAAATAGATTTTTAATATAAATGGAATTGTTTTTCAAATTAAATTTATATACTTATATATGTATATATATAACTTGGTTTTAAAATTGGACTTTTGAATTTAATTTGAATTTGAATCTATAATTTTGAAATTTAAAAAGATAGATATTTTAAATTGTTCTGGATTTTAAAATATACGTATAAACTTTTATTTATGAATGCATTTGGTTTTATTTCATTAAAATTATCTATATGTATAAACAAATACTTATAAACTAATTAGTTAAGAATAAGTTTATATTAACTTTAAAGAAAAAATAAATACAAATTACTTAAAGAACATGTGTAAATCAATAAAGAGCTTGTTTAAACAAGTGTTAGCATATAAATTCACTTGATAACAAGTGTTAGCATATAAATTCACTTGATAACAAGTGTTAGGAAATTAAATAGAAGGGAAGACAAGTATCATGATTTATTTTCATTTTCTTAGATTTTTAATAACATAAAATAAGTTATATAAACACATATCTTCCATTTTCTTTTTCTCATTTCATTTCTAAACAAAGAAAACTTCAGTTGAAACCCTCCTCAAAACCAAATCTGAGAACAACTTCCTCAAAACTAGATCAAAACCTTCATTATTTTCAAACCATTAACTTGTAATCATTTGCAAAATCAAAACAAACAAAAAAACATGTTGTTCAATTTCAAACCAGAGCTTGAACTTCTTCTTCAACTCTGAGATAAATTAAGATAAGCAAAACGGGAATCAAGCCTGTGCATTTTTGCAAGACCTGATGCCAGCATCTTTTCAAAACGAAAGCAAGACCAAAGCAAAAGCATGTGTAAGGCCGAACATCCCAACCAAAATATGAAAGCATAAGTGTAAGACTTGAAGTGGTAACTGGAATATGAAACGAAGTTGGTGTGAGGTTGGGAGTGGCGCGCGAAGTACGGTAAGTGAATGTATATGGATTGAGTGGCAATCGAAATAGATACTTTAATTGTTTGGAATTCATTAACTATGTAAGCATAAGGATCACTTGAAGGTTAGGACTTTAGCTTTGTATTCTTAGTATAATGCATAAACCTATAATGGTAGCCATAGCTAAGGGATTTCAACAATATTGTTGTACTATAATATTTATGTGAAACAAACCAAGACATTGTTTTTGGTATTGACTTCATGGTATTATTTAACATCTAATAATGAACCTACAACTTAGGTTTACTTGTAAATTAGATAATTATATTTTTTGGTATAGTGAGGGGAAAAGTCATTCCATAATTCAATGGCATGGCTCACTATCTTCTTTATTTCATGTAATAATATTCATAATTGACTTTATTTCTGACCCATGTTTTTATTATTGTTTTTTGTAATGACCCGAAATTTTAGGCAATATCAATTTAATAATCTGTATTAAAATTTAAATTGATTTGATAATCTTTGTAATAAAATTTGAATTCAATTTAATAATCTAATAAAATAAATATTTAGTTGGTAGATTTTATCTTTTAAAGCTAATAAATTGGTTTCTATTTATAATGTAAATATATGGTTTATATTGTAAATAGATAAGCTTTGTTTTAAATTTAATAAATAAAGGCATGTTTTCAAATTCTAATATTTTTAGGAATTTGGAAATTTGATTTTTATTTGATATATAAAGCTTTTCAAAGCCATTTAATAGATAACTATATAGTTTGTAATACTTAGGGTAAATTTTATTTGTTTAAAATTATATTTAGCATAAATATGAATATAACTAAGATTAACATAAAAGCTTTGTTTAATTTTCTTCTTAAATATTGCTTGAAATTATATATAAGAGTTTAAAATACAATTTCATATGATCTTAATTCATTGAGCAATAGAAGTAATTTATAATCTCTTTTATAAATTATTTAAAATTAATGAATTGTTATTTTAACTAATATTGACAATGTATTGCATTTACAAATAGATTTTTAATATAAATGGAATTGTTTTTCAAATTAAATTTATAAAGTTATATATGTATATATAACTTGGTTTTAAAATTGGACTTTTGAATTTAATTTCAATTTGAATTTATAATTTTGAAATTTAAAAAGATAGATATTTTAAATTTTTTTGGATTTTAAAATGCACGTATAAACTTTTATTTATGAATGTACTTGGTTTTATTTCTTTAAAATTATCTATATATATATATATATAATACTTATAAACTAATAAATTGAGTATAAGGTTATATTAACTTCAAAGAAAATATAAACATAAATTACTTAAAGAACATGTGTAAATCTATAAAGAGCTTGTTTAAACAAGTGTTAGCATACAAATTCACTTGATAACAAGTGTTAGGAAATTAAATAGAAGGGAAGACAAGTGTCATGATTTATTTTCATTTTCTTAGATTTTTAATAAATCATAAAATAAGTTATATAAACACATATCTTCCATTTTCTTTTTCTCATTTCATTTCTAAACAAAGAAAACTTCAGCTGAAACCCTCCTCAAAACCAAATCTGAGAACAACTTCCTTAAAACCAGATCAAAACCTCATTATTTTCAAACCATTAGCCTGTAATCATTTGCAAAATCAAAACAAAAAAAACCTATACTTCAATTTCAAACCAGAGCTTGAACTTCTTCTTCAACTCTGAGATAAATTAAGAAAAGAAAAACTGGAATTAAGCCTGTGCATTTCTGCAAGACCTGATGCCAGCATCTTTTCAAAACTAAAGCAAGACCAAAGAAAAAGCATTTTCTTTTTAAATCTGGAATTTGTCTCTGCATGCAAGCCTGAGACAAAGCAATTCATATCTGTTTTCAAGCTAGATCATTTCAGCAACTCAAGTTTTAAAGTCTAAAGCTATTTCAACACTCATTTTAAAAGTTTTTCAAAAAAAGAGAGCTCTGTTCATCATCCTAATCAGGTGAGTAACATCACATCACAATTTAAATGGTTTAAGTATAATTATGTTGCATGTTTACCTCTGAAAACAAATATGTTTGTGAATGCATTTATAAGTATATCTCTGTATATTTATATGGACGTATTGGTGTGCATATGTGATTGTGTGCTCGGTTCTTATTTTGTTTCCTCGGCTTAAGATTTCATTTTTAATTTCTTACCACCTGATCTAGTTTTTGTTAGGACTTAGTTTACAAACAAAGTTTGTTTGTTTTATCATAAACTAATGTTTAAAAATTTAATCGAGTCAAAATTTAGCCTGAGTGTCTTTGTAAAATTAAAAACAACATTGCATGTTAAAATAAAGTGAAATTAAAACTTTTTAATTTCTAAATTCAGGGTTATAAATTAAACACTTTAACTAAACATGATTTTTAAAATAAGAATCATAGTTTTTAGTTTGGGGATGAGTGTACAGTTCTTGTTTGAACTGGAAATGAAACTTTGGGCTTTTCTGGTGATCCAAGAGGTTGGAGGGGTCGGGGTTCTTCCTGACGATGGAGGAGTGATCAGTGTTGATGGCAAAAATGGCTGGTGGTGTTGCATTTCATCGAAGAGGCGCGGTGGTGATTTCTTTTCTGTAAACCTAGTTTTTGATCGGCTTAGTAAATTGGTTGGCAGGGCTTTTATAATTAATCGAGTGCAGTGGGGTTTGGAGAGATGGAAGTGTGGTCATTGACAAGATTGTGGCCGGAATTGCAGCTTTCCTGGTGGTCCGAATTTCTTGGTCGAGGCGATGACAGGTTTGGGTGTAGTTTGTTCCAGCCTGTTTCCAGGTTTGGGTTGAGGTCTCGAATTCGATTTCGAGAGTTGAAGTTCGATTTGATGATCGTAGTTAGTGGTGAAGTTGCTTGCCTTGTGGGAAGACCACGGAGATGGTCGGAGGCGATCAAAGTCACCGTGCATGTGCACGGTGCACTTTGTTTCTGATGTTGCTGTTGGTTTTTGAGTAGAGAGGGTTACTCGAGTTTTTACTCGAAGTCATTGAGGGTTTTGCTCGAGTTTGTTTGGATTTGACTTGAAGCCAATTTGAAGTGACTCGGGTAGAATGTTGACTTCAGGTTTACAAATTTGTAATGTTTTAAAATTTTAAAACTCAAGTTTTAAATTGAAAAGTAAAGTTTAAACAAGTTTAAATTTAAGTTTAAATCTGATTCAAGTTAGTTTGAATCTCAGTTTAAAAAATAAAACTAAAATTTTCAATTTAAATTGTTTTAACTACTTTAAATTGTTTGAATGGGTTGAATTTTAAAAATGAAGATTTAAAATGAAAGTAAGCTTTTAAATCTAAGTTAAATCTAGAATCAAGATTTACTGTATTCCAGTTTTGAAATTAAAGAAAGTTTTAAAATTTAAAATGATTTAAACATCTTGGAGCGTTAAAGTGTATTTTTAAATATGGTTTGAATTTAAAATGAATTTTAAATTCTTTTAAGCTTCTTTTATGAGATAAATATTTCTTTAACTTGTGAAATGAAAGATTTTTTTAAATTGTTTTTAACTTTGTTTAGGTTAAATTGGTATTCATTTTAAATCTTAAATTTAAAATGAAATTTGAAAATAAATTTAAAAGTAAATTTAAAGCAAATTGTTTTAAATGCTTTGTTAATGATAATTTGATCATTTAAATAAAGATTTAGTGTTTTAAATTATTAAGTTAATTAATTTGTAATTAATTTATTTAATTAATTAATGATTTGGATTAATTAAATAAGTAATTCAAGGTTCAAATTAATTAATTAAGTTTTAAGATTAATTAATTAGGAATGATTAGTTTGTAATTAAGGATTACTAATTAGATTTTAATTAATGATTAAGATTAAATAATCAAGTAATTAAGGATTGATTAAGTTACAGTTAACACTTAATTAATTAGATAATTGAAGATTAATTAATTGGTAATTAAAGACTAACTAATTTGTAATTAATATTGGTTAATCTAAGTTAATTACCTAAGAAAGTAATTAAAGAATGGTTAATGAAGGTTATTAACTTAAGATTATTTAATAATTAATTAATGTGATTAATTTTAATAATTAGTTAGATTAATTAATTAAAGATAATCAATTGTCAATTGTTAATGGAAGTAATTAAGGAATTAATTACTCAATGTAATTAATTGAGTTTAATGTGATTAGTTTAAGTTAATTAATTAAGTTTTATTAATTTAAGATAATCACTGAATGATTTGATAAGTGTAATTAATAGAGTGTAATTACTTAGTGAAGTAATTAATTGATAATTACTGGATGTAATTAATTAAAGATGATTTAATAATGGAAGTAATTTGATTATAATTACTTTGTAATTAATCAAGGGATTAATTAAGGTAATTAATTAAGGAGTAATTAATTTATTTGATGAAGTAATTAAGGGTAGTTAATTACTGAATGTGATTAATCAAGAGTGATTAATAATTATGGTTTAAGTGAGATTAATTACTTAATGTAATTAATTTAAATAAAGTAATTAATTTAAATTTAATTAAGGATCATTAATTAATATAATTAATGACGTAATTAAGGGATGATTAATTAAGATTAATCAATAATGATAAGTGCTTAATGAAATTAATTAAGGATTAATGTAATTAATTATAGTTAATTAATTAATGAAGTAATTAAAGGTTAATTACTATAAGGGGTTAAGAATAATTAATTTGTGAAACTAATTAAAGGATAATTACTTGAATGTAATTAAAGGATAATTAATTAAGGGTGATTAATTATGGTGGATAATTAGAGAATAATTAATTAATTAATGGTTAAGTAAGCAAGATTTATATTGATGTAAGTAATTAATTTAATTCACTTTAAATTAATAAGAGATGGAAGTAATTAATTTAATTCATTTTAAATTAATTATAGATGGTGTGATTATAGATCATTGCTTATGTATGGATGGATGATATTGTTTGCCTTGAATGGCTTAAGATCTCAGTTATGAGATAAGTAATACTGTGTGATATGGATGCTTTGGTTAAACTATAATGATAATATGGATTATCTATTTGTGATGATAATATGGATTATCTGTTTATAATGATAATGTAGATTATCTATTGTGATATGTGAACCATCTATCTATGTGTATATAGATAATAGAATTGAATTGTTTAAACCTTTAAAACAACTTGGACCTAAAAGATGGTGTTTTGGATTTCGATGAGACTGGGATCGGGTTTCCAGATTTGGATATCCGAAACCACATCGATCCAAATTAACAATAGGTCGTGAATCTCACGTGAAGATGAAGATTCAAAGTGCAAGGGTTATTGCTGTTAACTCTCAGGGTGATTCCAAAATAAATGTAATGAGATAATGCCTTCTGTTTCATTCGAACTCGAAACGAACTTGTATGGATTGAATGTTTTCAGAACATCGTCAGGTGGACGATGAGCATTCTAAGATAGATACGTTCTATAAAGGTAATCGTAGGCTCAAGCCTCATCAACCGGGAATGGCTAAAACAGGGGAGGTGCAGCAATGCTAAGTGGGTCATGCCCAAGTAGGAACAGTTTTCCCCTTTCTAGAGGTCCTTTTTATTCGGCTTAGTGGGCAGTTGGATATGCGCACCAACTGCGGGGTTTTCTTGTTCAGGACTATCCAGTAAGGGATGGTTCCGGCCTTATGTTGCAGGAGGTTGGGAGTAATCCTTGGTACATTGATCTAGGCCACGTACTGTGACGGACGGTACCCCAGTAGCCCTACCATTGATGGAAACACATTCTTCTTACGTGCCCTTACGGTTTTTGATTGTATTACCCACTTTTGTGGCTAATAGCTGGAATTTAATGAATGTAACAATTTCAGCTATTTTCTATTTACTTGAAAATCCTAGACCCTATTATAATATCACTGGATTTTCTATCAAATGTTTTGGTTAGCGTAAGGTAAAAACTTACCCATGTTTATGTATGGGAAGTCTTACGTAATACCTTTTCGTTCAAAGGTTTTTGAAAGTTAAGCAACCTTAACTTGTTACTCACACCAGACCCATGTCTGACCCGGAGTTTATTTCTGTTTTTCTTAAACTCTTGGGTACTCAAATATTTACGAGTAGCCAAGAGATTCAGGTTAGCTTTGACGAATTATGGAGGAGCAATGGAGCAGGAGGCTTCAGCATTGTAGATATTTATAGTGTTCCGCTATGATTGGTATCTCTGTATTGTATTAAGATGTAATAACTAGACAGGTGTTTATAACTTTCTAGTATATGTATTATCTGTGTAACTCTGTTTGATGTTATATACTATATATTATCTTATGTTATTAATATAATTTATTTTTTCCGCTGTTGAGATTCTGATGTTGTTTCTTCTTTCTTCTCTATCTTTTCTATTTTCTATCCCTTTCTTTCTTATTGATGATGCGTCATTCTTTGGAGAGAATGGCGGGCCATCACATTTTTCCTATAAACTCATAGGTACTTATTGGAGTGGACTGAGTTCACAGCTTAGATAGGTTGCTTTTGGGATGGACGAACAGTGCAAGCCGAAGATGAAGCAAGAAGCCTAGGTGTTATATTTATGCTGTTTTTAATTTTACTGAATAAAATGTTTCGTATCAGCATCTTTATATGCTGGGCACAACATTATTCATTATGTTGCATTATATTTTAACCACTGCATGGATGTGACTTTAGGATTTGAAAATTTCAAACTAAATCTATAATAATATATCTTTGTTTTAAATCGTATCTTCTCTATTTACTTAAGACCATTTAATGCAACAGATCTCATATCTATCATCAAAAGATAATTACAATGTGGCCACTACATAATGGAGTTCCATCTATGGATTTCGGAGTGAGGGATGTTACAATTGCTATTAGAATTTATGTCAAGGGACATTTAATTAAAATAAAACCAATTAAACATTTAATAAAGAATATATAGTAGAAATGAACACCTTGTGGAGAGTATATTTTGTAATACGATGTATTTTATTTTATTAATAGAGATATAAATGAGTTTAGTGAGTTTAGTGTAGATTTTCCTTTGGTAAATCACTTTCTTTCTATCATTTTTGACAAATACTTTCTTAGAAGAAAATGGATTTGAGAAGTGGAAGAGTTACCATAGGAGAAGCAAATGCTAGGGGAGAGCATGATAGTACTCAAACTATCAAAGGAAATGGTGGAGAAGTGCCTCCGGCAGTAGTGAATGAAGTTGTCCCACCTATCAGGCGAATAGATGTAAATGTCTTATTTCAGCAGTTTATGGCTCTGATGGTGGAAGAGAATATGCTCGCAGTGGTATAGCCAAGACCAGTGGCTTATGTAGATTTCTATATGCTAAACTAGGACTACAGGAACCTTAGAAGCAAGATGTTTATCGGGAGAGAGCTAGCAGTGGAGGAGTTAAATTGATTAAAATGAGTGCATCTTCCGATACTTAAGGATAAAAGATACACAGAAGACAAGACTAGTTGTTATTAGCCACATGAAAAATCTTTATATTGGTTGAAGACTGTAAGGGAGACTCCCATTGAGGAGATCACTTAGGAGCAGTTTCGAGAGAGGTTTGAGGCTCGGTTTATTTCCGACTCTCAAAGGAGTGTTTGTTGAGACATTTCTAGGATCTCAAGCAGGAAGATCTTTCTGATAAAGAGTATATTCAAATTTTCAATGCATTGAATATGGTTGAGAGTTGGTTAACACCCCCATGAAGAAGAACAAGAAGCTTATTCGAGGACTATAACAAGGGCTGAAGCAAAGGTGATGGAGCATCTGATATTTTGCTATGAGTTCATAGTGTAATAGAAGAAGAGGTTTTTCCTTGCTAGAAAGGGAAGAAAGGCAGCAACTGAGGGGGAAAGTTCTAAAAGGAGGTGGTTAAAAGGATATTTCAGTAGTAAGCTGCTATAATTGTGGGCTGAAAGGGCACTATGATTTTAGGTGTACGCAACCAGAGGCTACAGTTGGATTCAATCGCTATAATTGTAATAAATCGGGCCACAAAAAGAAAATTTGTTTGGAGCAAAAGAAAAAAAGGTTGTTTGCCTTGGAAGGATCGAGGGGAGGACCTTCTACCGTGTAGAAATGCAAGTATGTTTTGGAAGGATGATTTCCTTTCTAATTTTTCAATTAGAGCTCTGCTTGAACCAAAGCTACACACTATTTTATTTTTAAGGATGCGATTGATATACTAAGATTGGATGCTACCTACTGAATTACTTCCTTGCATGCATTTAATTCAACAGGTGGGTATGCCACTCTTGGGTTAAGGTGTACTAACCTAGAGTTTGATCTATGTGATCATCTATTTTGGTATGACCTGTTTGTATTAAACTTTAAAAGGTACATAGTGACTTTAAGTATGGATTTGTTAATTTAAACAAGACTAAAATTTATTGTTCTGAAATAATCATTACTTTGTGGAACTCTAAACAAGGAGATTGAGTTTTGATATCTTTGGACGAGATGGTCTGGGATTTCATTATGGGCAGTGGAATGATTGGAAGAAGAGATAGACAAAGTTTTCATTGTTTGGGAATAAGCCGGTGTATTTGAGCCAGTGATAGATTTGCCTTCGAAATGAGCTATTGAGTTTTTGCATAGATTTGTTACTAGGGGCATAACCTATTAGTAGACCACCTAATAGAAGGCCACCTAAGGAGATGGAGGAATTGAAGAAGCAGTTGATATAGCTCGAGTATAGGATTTTTATTTGAACGGGTAGTTCGCTACGGGGAGCTCCAACCGTGTTTATGAAGAAGCCAGATGGATCACTTTAGACGTGTATCAACTATTGAAAATTGAATGAGCTGACATTGAAGAGTCATTATCCTTTAACAAGGATAGATAATTCGTTTGATCAGTTGAGTGAAGCAAGAGTATTCTTACAGTTAGATTTGGCTATATGATTCGATCAATTAAGAGTTATTGAAGTGAGCATTCCTTCGATTGCATTAGGACAAGGTATGGTTCATATGAGTGGTCGGTCATGCCTTTTAGGCAAACCAATGCTCCCGCTTTCTTCATAGATCTTATGAACCAAGTCTTCCATGGTCAGTTGGATAGGTTTATGTTGGACTTTATAGATGATATTTTGGTGTATTCTAAGGATGAGCGGGGTCATGAATTTCATCTTAAATTAGTATTAGAGACCATGAGACAACACAAGTTGAAAGCTAAGTTTACAAGTGTCATTTTTGGAAACTAAAAGTTAAGTACCTAATTTCAAAGGAAGGTTTGGTCATATATCGTTCGAAGATTGAAGATGTGAATGAATGGAAGAGATCAAAAATAGTTACCGAGATAAGAAGTGTCTTCGGAATGGTAGGGTACTAGTAGAGATTAATTAAGGAATTCTTTAGGATTGCAGCACCATTAACAAGACTTATCTGACATAATGAAAGGTATGTTTGGATAAGGGAGTTGTAACGATATCGGTTGTGATTCAAATTTAAATTGGTAATCAAATAAATTTTTGGATCAATTGGTGAATTAATTTGAATTTTTTCCATATAATTTAATAAAATAGGTGTTTGTTTTGCATAATAGATTGATTTTAAATTGGATGTTGAAAATTGAGATTCTAAAATAAATAATTTGAATGTGAATACTCTATGATATAAAGCTAATAAAAAAATTTGTCTTAGAATTATTATATACACACACACACATATATATTTTGAAAAGTTTTATTTTGAATTTTATATAATTAATTTTCAAAAGCTAATTAAGTTAAATTCTATATTTTATAACATGTATGTTTATTTATTAAAATATAGATAGTTTTAAAAATCATTTTTTCTTTAAAATTAATATAAGTATAAATAATAGGAAAATGAGTTAATATAAATACAAAAGTGAAAATTTATTAACATAGGGTTTAAAACAAATTGTATAAATTAAATAAAATATGTTTCATAAATTGGAATAAAGTAAGGTTTAAAAATATAATTTGTAAATAAATTCAAGACAAGGTTTAAATACAAATTTCTTACCTATGAACATTTGTAAGGTGGAGATTATTTGAATTGAGCAAGTGTAGATGAATTAGCATGCGAAATATACAAGTGGCAATATGGTTTTATAGAATTTTAAATAACATACTAAAAGAAAATTCTCAATTCATAATTGTCAAACCTGAAAACAAATAACAAAACAAAACAAAATATAAAGTAAAGTAATCAAAACAAAATCATCCAAACTCACAAACAAATCTGAAACCAAGTTTCAGATTCAAATTCAAAAGCTTGAAGCAATGCAAAGCAAATATATGGTTCCAGTTCAAATTTAAACCTGAGAAGGAATCAAAACTAAAATCTGATTCAACTAGAGCTAGCAAAATAAATCAATTCAAATCAAAACCTGGGAACAAAAGTATTTTCAACCTGGAAATCAAACAAATGTAAAGAAGATCAAACCTGGAAGTTACAAACCTGAAGCAAATGTAAAGAAGATCAGGCAAGCAACAAAATTCAACTAGAATTTATGTCTCAGTTTTTCAAAAGCAAGAAAAGGTTCTAGATTATCATAAGCATTTCCAGAATAAAAGAAAAAAAATACTATCTCTGTTCAATCAGGTTTCAGGCTCAAATTTTTTTTTCTTCTCTATTCAAACTTCAATCCAGGTGAGCAAACTCAACCTGATATATATCTAAATGATCTGTGAATTATGATCTCAAATGTGCTTGATTGATGATGTGATTATGCTTGCATGTTTGTGTATGTTTGGGGATGATGATGTGCATGTTTGTATTTAGGCTCTGCTCTTGTTATAGGTTTTTTAAAACCTGATAGAAAATTCAAAAATCATCATATTTAAATGATTTTAGGGTTCGGTTTCTAAACAAAAAGTAATTATAACCATGTAATGTTAATTTAAAAATAAATATTTCCTGAATATTTAGTATGTAATTATTTTTAAATATAGAAATGTCAGGGATAAACATTTATATGTTAAAATTTAATCACCTTGTGATTAAGTTTGGATAATATGATCATATTCGTATTACAAATTTATGATTTTATAGAGTTATTTCAAGAATTTTAGTAGCATGGTTGTCCAGATATTGTGGGATGAACAGAAAACATAAATTCATTAATTTATGGTGATCAGAGTAATAATAAATCTCATGATCAAAGAGTGGGTATGTTTGGAGGTCAAAGATCATTAGAAAAATGTTCGATGATTTTATAATTCATCGTGGAAAGCCGATAAGGTCGAATTAGGGTTTTGTGAGCTTGATTGAGCCGATGATGTTTCAGAGGAGTTCCCGTCATCGTGGATGGACCGAAGAGGATCGGACCAAGGCGAGAGGGTGCGTGGATCTTCGGCGAGTTTGTGGACGAAGTTGCGTGGTGGTTGTTTGTCGTGGCGTCGGCGAAAGGGTGTTTTGTTGACGGTGATGAGGTACCAGTTTTTAATCGAGAAGCTTGATTTCATTTCGCTGTTGCGTTTGATGATCTATAGGTTCGAGTTCGTCGGCAAGATCGACGTCGAAACGTTGGTGATCAGAATGATGGTCGAAAGTGGTCAGGCCTTGTGTGCACATGCACGTTGATGTGGTGGTGTCAATGATATCTACTGGAAGAAGAAGGGTATGTTAGCTTGTAGTCGTGCTCGAGGAATAACTCGAGTAATTGCAGAAGTGGCTCGAAGAAAAATGGGTTGATGTGCATATTAGTAATAGTTTTAAAAAAATTTAAAAATAAAATCAAGTTTAAAAGAAAAAGGAGACACGAAGGGTTGCTCGGAGATTCTGAAATATGGCTCAGGTAAAAAGCCAAAGTCGTCTCGGGTGGTGTTAAAAACAGTTCTTGGATTTAAACAAGTCTTTCAAATTTTAAAATTTAAATCGAGTTTTAAAATACTTTATTAATTAAATGTTGTATATCTGTTTTGGTTAAATAGTTTAGTTTGAAAATAATTATTTTTAAATAAATAGAGTTAAAGTGTTTTAATGTATATATATATCCTTTATTTTAAATGAACACTTTATTTTATTTAAATGAGATTAAAATGTTAAGACAAAGTGATTTATTTATTTATATAATTAATTTAAAGATAATTATTTAATTAATTAGTGTGATTAATTAATTGATATGATTAATTATAAGATAATTAATCAAAGTGTTTTATTTATTTATATGATTAATTTAAAGGTTAATTAATTAAAAAGTGATTAAGGGGTTAATTACTTAATGACATTAATAGGGTGATTAATTAAAGTAATTAAAGAATAATTACTTAATCTTAGTAATTAAAGGTTGATTAATCAAGGTAATTAATTAAGGAATAATTAATTAAGGGTTAACTAATTTATTAATTAATTAAGGAAATTAATTTAAAGGATAATTAAATAATTAAAGGTTAAATAATTAATGATTAAAGGTTGATTTATTTATTAATTATGGTTAATTAATTAATAAAGGTGATTAAGGAATGATAATAAAATAAGGGCTAATTAATTAATTTGATTAATTAAGGATAATTAATTAATTAAATGTTAATTAATTTGTTATTAATGGTTAATTATAAATAATTAAAGAATAATTAATCAAAATGATTTGTAATTAATTAAAGTTAATTAACTAGGATTAGTGATTTATTCATAAGTGATTAGTCTGGTTTAAATTAATCAGATGATTAATTAATCCTACTTATGGATGTTTGGATTCTATTGGATGTTGAATTGTTTGATATCCCTGATGTGTGATGCTCTGTTTTGATTTGAGCTGTGATGAATGTAATTTATTTATCTGTGATGAATGTTATTTATTTATCTGTGATAAATTTATATTATTTATCTGTGAATCTATGAATGTAGATAAGCATAATGGATTATACCACTTATCGATATTGTTGTGTTTGGATTAGATGATTGAATGATGTTGCACTATTGTGTAAAACCCCTGGACTACATCATACACATACAAATATGGATTTTACGAGGAAATCGGTTAAGTCACAAATATTTGAATTTAATATTCTGAAATGGTTTTAAAGTTGAGTTCGAATCCAAATGGTTTTGAAAATGGAATTGGGTTAAATATGTAAAGCTTTTGAAAAGGAGTTTCAAAGATAAAAGTTATTTTGAATAACTTGATAAAGTTTTGAAATTAAATAGTTTGATTTGAATACAAGATTTGAAATTGAGTTTATGTTTGGAAATTATGGTTTAAAAAGGTTATACAAGTTATAAATATGTTTATATGGGTTTTTAAACCATTTTAAAATTATTTTTTGGGAACTTGAATTTAATCCAAGTTTTATACTTGAAGGGCTTTAACTCATGCAAATGTAATCGGGTTTTTCTGAAACAAAAACTATTTGTTTTCAAATAATAATAGCTTTCATATATAGAAAGGATTTCCAATTTGTGTTGAAAGATTTCAAGTTTGAAATGGAATTGTAATTGTTTTGAAAGCTATGAATGAATCTTTGTGAAAGATGGTTGAACCTTGTTTTGAAATTGAAGAGGATTTTAGATGGTGTAACATTTATATAAAAGATTTAAAATGAATTTTTTTTTGAAAGTTATGAATGAATCTTTGGAAATGGTTTTGAAAGCTATGAATTGAGTCTTTGGTTTAATGATTGGATGTGTTAATCCAATTTGAAAGGGAAATTGTTTTGAAAGCCGTGAATGAATTTTTTTGGAAGATTGGTGAACTTTGTGAATTGAATCTTTTTGTTTAAAGATTTGAAAATGGTAATTTGTTTAAACCACTTGAAAGAAAAGTTTTGGGTAATAAGTTGTGACTTAACTGAGATCCCAATATCCATATGTTTTTAAATATTGAACTCATTATTCGGTTTAGCCGGAAGAGGTCTTTGTGTCATATAACCCATTCTAAATAATGATATGTCGTAAGTGGATAGCATTTGAAGGCCGGTGGTGAAGACCGGGTATTTTCGAGAACGAAAGGACAACCTGTCGAATGTCTCTGCACTATATCGTGTCGGTATAGAGATCTCCAAATGTGATGGGGAGTCCGATCGGGATTGTAAATACCCTGATTACGAGGGCTTCTTTGGAAGTGCCTTCGGTTCTGTTCGAACCTGGAACAGACTTGTATGGACGTGTGTCTGACATTACACTTTGAGATGTAAAGCTGGTTTCTATTAAATGCATTTCTATTTGGTGGAAGAGAATTTATTCTCTTAGCTTAACACCCTTCTCTGAGACGTACGAGCTCAGAGGTTATGTAGTTAATGGTTACTATTGATACATTCTTTGGTAGTGTGGCATGCTGAGTGCTGCTGAGTGCTGCTGATCATTTGTTGATCGAAGCATGGCTTTGTGAAAAGCGTAGCTTTGTGGACGTGACTTCGTCAGACCTCATAAACCGGAAATGGTCGAAACAGGAAAGATGCAGCAAGGTTATTGGTGGTCGCGCCCCTAGGGTTTTTCCATTTCGTCTAGAATAGGGTGGTATCATGGTATGGAGCCTAGATACTTACCTCATGCGATCACTGCAAATTTATTACTTTAAGGTTGTTGCTTTGTGCTTGAGGATCCTCGGATAAAGGTCACAAACGACCGGGGAAGGCATACTTGTAGTGTTACTTCAGGGCAGGGGTAACCTGGCGTTGTGTTATCAGAGATCCGGGCAGGTTCTCGGGCGTCCCTCCAGAGGCATACCCATGTGGCAATAGGAAGTTTCTTAGCCTGACCAATTGTTGGAAATCAAATCTTCAATACGCGCCTTGTATGGTTTTAATTGTATAACCTGCCATTTACTTATGGTGGCACCGCACTGTTTAGATGGTAGCTATAGTAGGCATAGTTCGAAATGTCTGTACTGGCTAAGATTAATATTATACTTTCTAAATGTTTTCTGCACTATGCACTCATAATAATATCAAAAGAATTTTACGTATCAAGCATGTTTGACTATCATAAGGAGAAATCTCCTCCTATTCTACGTTTGCATTGTGTGTGTGGCGGGAGGCCTTATGGTAGTTTCATTTTCCAAAAAGCATTGCGGATTTCTTTTAAAATCTTTTGTTTTGCTTTTGATAAAGATAAACTATTTTTGTTTTCTCATACCAGTCCCATGACTAACTCGGAGTTTATTGTTCCCTTCCTAAACTCTGAGTGCCCATAATTTTCTACACGGGCAGTCTAGAGTTGGATTTTTCAAATAATCAAATAGTACGTGTAGATCCGATAGCCTTCGAAGTTTTTGGTTTGGCAATCGCATTGTGGATTGCATTTTTCTCAATTTAGCTTGATGATGGTTCAAGCTTGGAGCATTGGAGCATTGGCAATTCTGTTGCAGATAATTGGGGTATCTATCTTGTGAACTTCTGAAGATATTATCTTTTGGAGTTATTTCTTCCCGCTGTATCTTGTATCTTTGATAGTATTTGATATTCGATTGTGTCATTGTTGTATCAACTGTTGTATATCAATGATAATATCTTTTTCTTCCGCTGTGTTGTTGTACTTTATGTGTTATAAGTTCCGGCACAAATCGAATTTTCAACGGTTGAATCTGCGGCGTTCGAGTACAAGTGAAGTACGGGTATCAATTTTCGAACGCTGAAATTCGGGTCGTGACATTTTGGTATCAGAGCTGTAGGTTGAACTTTAGTTCAGGAGTATAACACATTAGGTAACTCATTAGAGATAGGGTGAAGTATACCCCAGAATGAGTATATCCCTAAGATATCCGTCCGTGTGCCTCAGTAAATTCTCTTACTATCCACTGATAGTAAGTATGAGTGCAAGAAGAGGACGAGATAGGGGACAGGGAAGTACCACTTCAAATGGTGGATACCCTGCAACATTGGAAACAACTTTCTTCTCAATCACCTTTGATCCAGTTTCAATTCTTTGATTACTTCGTGGCAGCTCCGGAAAGAAGCTTCTGTGTGGTGGCCCCCCTACGAATCGTGTAGAAAACTCCTATTTTGTATTCTCTTGGTCAAATTTCTATCAGCTTTTCATTTTTAACTTTAACGAAATTGAAATTTTAATTGGAATAAATTGGTAAATAAAATATAAAGTTAAATTAATTTGTAAAATAATTTCGGTCAAAACCAAAATTTGAAATTTTTGATGAAATTTCTTGTGTGGATCGAAGTCCGAAGAGGAGCAAGTTGATATATGTTTTGGGATATTTCAACCTGATTGAGTATCCATTGTTCATTCTGTAGGGTCCAGATCTATTCTACGAATGGTTAAGTTATCCCTTCAAACTAACCAATGCCCCTGTTTATTTCGTAGACCTGGTGACCCGAGTATCTTGTGAGATATGGAATGAGTTCGTTCTCATAATTATTGGTGACATTCTGATTTGGTAAGCCAAATGCAGAATAGATACTCAGTTTGATCTGGTAAAACATTTTCCATCTCCTCTTTGTTGTCTCCCTGTCTGGCAAAATTTTGAGGACAAAATTTTCTTAAGGGGGGAATATGCAACAATCCCGGTTTTGATTCAAATTTAAATTAGTAATTAAATAAATTTTTGCATTAATTTGGTGAATTAGTTTATTTTCCATATAATTTAATAAAAGTTGTTTTGTATAATAGATTGATTTTAAATTGGATGTTGAAAATTGAGATTCTAAAATAAATAATTTGAATTTGAATACTCTATGATTTAAAGCTAATAAAAAAAATTTGTCTTGGAATTATTATATACATATATATATTCTGAAAAGTTTTATTTTGAGTTTGATATAAATAATTTTCAAAAGCTAATTAAGTTAAATTCTATATTTTATAACATGTGCGTTTATTTATTAAAATATAGACAGTTTTAAAATCTTTAAAATTGATATAAGTATAAATAATAGGAAAATGACTTAATATAAATACAAAAGTGCAAATTTATTAACATAAGGTTTAAAACAAATGGTATAAATTAAATAAAATATGTTTCATAAATTGGAATAAAGTAAGGTCTAAAATATAATTTGTAAATAAATTCAAGACAAAGTTTAAACACAAATTTCTTACCTACGAACATTTGTAAGGTGGAGATTATTTGAATTGAACAAGTGTAGATGAATTAGCATGCAAAATATACCAGTGACAAGATGGTTTTATAGAATCTTAAATAACATACTAAAAGAAAAGAAGCCAAGTTATTCTCAGTTCATAATTTTCAAACCTGAAAACAAATAACAGAACAGAAGAAAATAAAAAGTAAAGTAATCAAAACAAAATCATTTCATACTCACAAACAAATCTGAAAGCAAGTTTCAGATTCAAATTCAAAAGCTTAAAGAAATGCAAAGCAAATATATGGTTCCAATTCAAATTTAAACCTGAGAAGGAATCAAAACTAAAACCTGATTCAACTGGAGCTAGCAAAATAAATCAAAATCAATTCAAATCAAAACCTGAGAACAATAGTATTTTCAACCTGGAAATTAAACCAATTAAAGAAGATTAAACCTAGAAGCTACAAACTTGAAGCAAATGTAAAGAAGATCAGGAAAGCAACAAAACTCAACTGGAATTCAAGTCTCAGTTTTTCAAAAGCAAGAAAAGGTTCCAGATCATCACAAGCATTTCCATAATAAAAGAAAAAAAATATTGTCTCTATTCAATCAGGTTTCAGGCTCAAAATAATTTCTTCTCTGTTCAAACTTCAATCCAGGTGAGCAAACTCAACCTGATATATATCTAAATGATCTGTGAATTATGATCTCAAATGTGCTTGATTGATGATGTGATTCTGCTTGCATGTTTGTGTATGTTTGGGGATGATGATGTGCATGTCTGTATTTAGGCTCTGTTCTTGTTACAGGTTTTTAAAACCTGATAGAAAATTCAAAAATCATCATATTTAAATGATTTTTAGGGTTCGATTTCTAAACAAAAAGTAATTATAACCGTGTAATGCTAACTTTAAAAAAAAATTCCTAAAACTTTATTATGTTGTTATTTTTAAATATAGAAATGTCAAGGATAAACATTTATTTATATCTTAAAATTTAATCATCGTGTAATTAAGTTTGGATAATATGATCATATTCGTATTACAAATTAATGATTTTAGAGAGTTATTTCAAGATTTTTAGTTGCATGGTTGTCGAGATATTGTAAGATGAACAGAAACCGTAAGTTCGTCAATTTCTGGTGATTAGAGTAATAGTAAATCACGTGATCAAAGAGAGGGTATGTTTGGAGGTCAAAGATCATCAAAAAAATGTTCAATCGTTTTAAAATTCATCATGGAAAGCAGATGAGGTCGAATTAGGGTTTTGTGAGCTGGATTGAGTTGATGATGTTTCAGAGGAGTTCTCGTCTTCGTGGATGGACCGAAGGGGATCGGACCAAGGCGAAAGGGTACGTGGATCTTCGGTGAGTTTGTGGACGAAGTTGCATGGTGGTTGGTGGCCAGTGGCGTCGGTGTAAGGGTGTTTTGTTGACGGTGGTGAGGTTCCAGTTTTGAATCAAGAAGCTCAATTTCGTTTTACTGTTGCGTTTGACGATCTATGGGTTCGAGTTCGTCGGTAAGATCGAAGTTGAAACGTTGGTGATGAGAATGATGGTCGAAAGTGGTCAGGCCTTGTGTGCACGTGCACGTTGATGTGGTGGTGTCAGTGATTGCTACTAAAAGAAGAAGGGTATGTTGCCTTGTAGTTGTGCTCGGGGAATAGCTCGAGTAATTGCAGAAGTGGCTTGAAGAAAAATGGGTTGATGTGCATATTAGTAACAGTTTCAAAAAAAATTAAAAATAAAATCAAGTTATTTTTAAAAAAGAAATATGGGAGACCGAAGGGTTGCTTGAAGATTCTGAAATATGGCTCGGGTAAGAACCCGAAGTCGTCTCGGGTGGTATTAAAAACAGTTCTTGGATATAAACAAGCATTTCAAATTTTAAAATTTGAATCGAGTTTTAAAATACTTTCTTAATTAAATGTTGTATATCAGTTTTGGTTAAATAGTTTAGTTTGAAAATAATTATTTTTAAACAAATAGAGTTAAAATGTTTTAATGTATATATATCCTTTATTTAAATGAACTCTTTATTTTATTTAAATTGGGATTTAAATGTTGAGACAAAGTGATTTATTTATTTATGTGATTAATTTAAAGATAATTATTTAATTAATTAGTGTGATTAATTAATTAATGTAATTATAAGATAATTAATCAAAGTGATTTATTTATTTATGTGATTAATTTAAAGGTTAATTAATTAATAAAAGTGATTAAGGGGTTAATTACTTAATGAAATTAATAGGGTGATTAATTAAAGTAATTAAAGAATAATTTTTTTAAAAACTTGGTAAAAGGCTTTATTACTAAACCAAATCTAGGTCGGCCCGACCCTTACATTTAATATTAGAAACTTTATAATACATTCATTTCAGACATAGAAAGAAAGAAATAGAACTGCTTCATCTTCTACTCAGTTCGTCACGGAGGAAACCATGGCTGCGCCGTCACCGTCTGATTCTCATTACTATGTGATTCTAATCCCATCCTCTTCAATGCATTTAGTTCAGCACTTGATAGATCTGTAAGTTTTCCCATTCTTTTCATGATAATTTTTGCATCTCTTTTAATCATTTCACTAACTGATTGTTCATTTTTGCAATTATTGTGGAAAATTCGTCTGTTTCTCTCTCCATACATGCCAAACAGCAGTCGTCAACAGGATGGAGTCCATTTTCCTCATCAAACTTTTGGGTTTCCATCTTCGAATCAGGTAAACTGCAATGTCTCCTAATTAACAGTCTTGCAAGTTACAGTTTAAGGTTGATTTTTGGTTGTCCCAAATTTGTCTAGTAAAAGTGCATTGAAAAAATACATGATTGTGATTTTCTTCCTGCCGTTGACAAAAACACAGATAGAATCTTGAATAATCCCCCATTTCTTGAGCCTGTCCCTTGTAGGAAGTCTGTTTAGCAGTGCTTTATAGGTTGTTTATGACATTTTTGGAGTGCTTCCTCTACTCCACACAATTTTTTCCCATTCAATTTCTGTACTTCTTTCTCTCAGCTGTTCCTAGGCAGTTTTCAAAGTGAACTCTTTATTATTTGGTTGCCATACCCAAGTGTCTGATGGATTATCACTTAGAGGTATACTCATTATTTCCTGTTTGATTTGGTTAGCTGGGGAATCAGATGGAATACACCATGATTTTCCTTGTATGATTTTCCTCAACATAAAATCCCTCCCTCCATATGCATTGAAATTGTCCCATCCCAGCTTGTTTATGATACATTCATTGTTCAGCCAGGGATCAAACAAGAAGCTCGTGCTTTCACCATTAGCAATTTTCCTGTTTACTAATTTTTTGAGGTCACATCTAGCTCCAAGAATTGTTTTCCATGTGCCTGAGGCATTTGTGTCCTCATTCTGAGTCCAGAAATTTTCTTTTAAGTATCTACTTCTCGTCCATTTTGCCCAGAGACCTTTTCTGTTTAAAATTTTCCAAGCCAGTTTTGTAGCATATGCTTTTTTTAAATCACTGAGATTTTTGAGACCTACTCCTCCTTCTTTTTTAGGTTTGCATAGTGTTTGATGTGATATCTTATGAATCCCCCCTCTCCAGATAAAGTTTGTACAAACACTTTCTATTTTATTAATGGAAGCACTAAGAAATTGAAAAGTCTGTATCCAAAACCTGACCATAGATGTTATTACAGTGTGGACCAGTTCTGTCCTACCTGCAAATGATAGTAGTTTAGAGCTCCAACTTTGCAGTTTGTTTCTTATTTTTGTAACAAGTACTCCACACTCTCTATCTGTGATCACATTTGTAGATAGCGGCACACCAAGGTACTTGACAGGCAGATAGCTCTCTTCATAGTTAAGGAGAGAACAGTATTGTTCTTTGTTTGTGCAATGCTCATTAAAATAACATTTTGTTTTTTGTTCATTAACTTTCAAACCTGCAAAACTCTCCAGTTTTTGGAATATTTATTTCATCCCCCTTATTGCATCATTTGAAGCTTTATAGCAAATAATAAGGTCATCTGCATATAGGAGCTGAGTAATTGGTGGCTGGATTTTGTAAATTGGCTGAATAATGTTGTTATGGGTGTATATTTCCATTTGTAAAGAAAAATACCCCATGGCCACTGCAAATAGATATGGGGATAGGAGGTCCCCTTGCCTCAAACCTCTATTACTTTTAATAAAACCTTTTGGGACCCCATTTATTAAAATAGAGTAGGTTGGAGTGCATATACATTCTTCAATGAGTCTCATAATTTTTATAGGAAATCCCATATTTCTTAACATGTGAATGATGAATCCTCTGTTAATTTTATCTTAAGCTTTTTGAAGATCCACTTTAAGCAAATTTTTCCAGCTTCCTGCTTTTTGAAATTCCTTACCAACTCATGAGCTAGTAGAGAATTCTCAGATATGATTCTTCCTTTAATAAAAACACTTTGACATTCGCTTATGCATTCATTTAAAACTGGTTTGATTCTATTGCAAATGATTTTGCTCAAGATTTTGTAAGAGACATTGCAGCATGAAATACGTCTATGATCTTGTATCTGAGTTGGTTTTTCTTTTTTGGTATTAGACATAAGATAGTATGATTCATTTCTTTTATGATTTTTCCAGAATCTAGTGCTTCCTGATATGCTATCCTCAATTTTCTTTGCAGATCTTTCGAGTGGGTTACATAGAAAAGCGAACCCATCCCATCTGGCCCTGGACTGGCATCATGATGAATGGATTTCATAGCTTTCTCAATTTCCCCAGTTTAATATCTCTAGACAGCATATGCCTCCCACTTTCGGTCACCAAGCATTTGGTTTTAATGTCAGGTAACTTTTGAGGGTAATTGCCATTGAAAAGATTAGTAAAATACTATATTGCATCTTTTTCTAGGCTCTCCAGATTGGATATCCGTTCACCTTTGTCATTAACTAAATTATGAAAATTGTTATAATTCTGTCTAATGGACATTTTGGTGTAGAAAATTTTTGAGCTTTCATCACCTTCTGTTAACCATTTTTCTTTGGCCTTTTGTTTTAGCTCCATAGCTTGAATTTGCAAAGCAGATTTGAGTTCTTGTTGCACTTCAAAAGAATAATTACTTAACCTTAGTAATTAAACGTTGATTAATTAAGGTAATTAATTAAAGAATAATTAATTAAGGGTTAATTTATATATTAATTAATTAAGAGAAATTAATTTAAAGGATAATCAAATAATTAAAGGTTAATTATTTAATGATTAAAGGTTGATTTATTAATTAATTATGGAATGATAAATAATTAAGGGCTAATTAATTAATGTGATTAATTAAGGATAATTAATTAATTAAAGGTTATATAATTTATTATTAATGGTTAATTAATAAATGATTAAAGAATAATTAATCAAAATGATTTGTAATTAATATTAATTAACCAGGATTAGTGATTTATTCATAAGTGATTAATCTGATTTAAATTAAACAGACGATTAATTAGTCTTACTTATGGATGTTTGGATTCTATTGGATGGTGAATTGTTTGATATCCTTGATGTGTGATGCTTTGTTTTGATTTGAGCTGTGATGAATGTATTTTATTTATCTACGATGAATGCTATTTATTTATCCGTGATAAATTTTTATTATTTATCTGTGAATCTGTGAATGAAGATAAGCGTTATGGATTATACCACTTATCGATATTGCTATGTTTGGATTGTGATGATTACATGATGTTGCACTATTGTGTAAAACCCCTGAACTACACCACACACACACAAATATGGATTTTACGAGGAAATCGGTTAAGTCATAGATATTTGAATTTAATATTTTGAAATGGTTTTAAAGTTGAGTTTGAATCTAAATGATTTTGGAAATGGAATTGGTTAAATATGAAAAGCTTTTGAAAAGGAGTTTCAAAGAAAAAAATTATTTTGAATAACTTGATAACATTTTGAAATTAAATAGTATGATTTGAATTCAAGATTTCAAATTATATTTTATGTTTGGAAATTATGGTTTAAAAAGGTTATACAAGTTATACATATGTTTATATGGGTTATTAAACCATTTTAAAAGTATTGTTTTGGGAATTTGAATTTAACCCAAGTTTTATACTTGAAGGGCTAACCCAAGTTTTATACTTGAAGGGCTTTATCTCGTGCAAATGTAATTGGATTTTTCCGAAACGAAAACTATTTGTTTTCAAATAATAATAACTTTCATATAAAGAAACGATTTCCAATTTGTGTTGAAAGATTTCAAGTTTGAAATGGAATTGAAATGGTTTTGAAAGCTATGAATGAATCTTTGTGAAAGATGGTTGAACCTTGTTTTGAAACGAAGAGGATTTTAAATGGTGTATCTTTTATATAAAAGATTTGAAATGGCAATTGTTTTGAAAGTTACAAATGAATCTTTGGAAATGGGTTTGAAAGCTATGAATTGAGTCTTTGATTTAATGATTGGATGAGTTAATCCAATTTGAAAGCGAAATTGTTTTGAAAGCCATAAATGAATCTTTGTGGAAGTTTGGTGAACTTTGTGAAGTGAATCTTTTTGTTTAAAGATTTGAAAATGGTAATTTGTTTAAACCATTTAAAAGAAAAGTTTTGGGTAATAAGTTGTGACTTAACTGAGATCCCAATATCCATATGTTTTTAAATATTGAATTCATTATTCGGTTTAGCCGGGAGAGGACTTTGTGTCATATAACCCATTCTAAATGATGATATGTCGTAAATGGATAGCATTTGAAGACCGATGGTGAAGATCGGGTATTTTCGAGAACGAAAGGACAACCCGTCGAATGTCTCTGTACTGAGTCGCGTCGGTATAGAGATCTTCATATGTGATGAGGAGTCCAATCGGGATTGTGAATACCCGGATTGCAAGGGCTTCTTTGGAAGTGCCTTCGGTTCTGTTCGAACCCAGAACAGACTTGTATGGATGTGTGTTTGACATTACACTTTGAGACGTAAAGCTGGTTTCTATCAAACAAATTTCTGTTTGGTGGCGAAGAATTTATTCTCTTAGCTTAACACCATTCTCTGAGACGTAAGAGCTCAAAGGTTATGTAGTTGGTGGTTACTAGTGATACATTCTTTGGTAGTGTAGCATGCTGAGTGCTACTGAGTGTTGCTGATCATTTTTTGATCGAAGCATGGCTTTGTGAAAAGCGTAGCTTTATGGACGTGACCTCGTCGGACCTCACAAACCGGAAATAGTCGAAACAGGAAAGATGCGGCAAGGTTATTAGTGGTTACGCCCCTAGGGTATGTCCATTTCTTCTGGAAAAGGGTGGTATCATGGTATGAAGCCTAGATACTTAACTCATGTGGTCACTGCAAATTTAATACTTTGTGATTGTTGCTTTATGCTTGAGGATCCTCGGATAAATGTTGCAAACGACCGGGGATGGCATACTTGTAGGTGTTACTTTGGGGCAGGGGTAATCCGGCCTTGTGTTGGCAGAGATCCGGGTAGGTTCTCGGGTGTCCCTCTAGAGGCGTACCCATGTGGCAATAGGAAATTCCTTAGCCTGACCATTTGTTGGAAATCCAATCTCCAATACGCGCCTTGTTCGGGTTTAACTGTATAACCTGCCATTTACTTATGGTGGCGCCCCACTGTTTAGATGATAGCTATAGTAGTCATAGTTCTAAATGCCTACGCTGGCTAAGATTAATATTATACTTTCGAAATGTTTGCTACACTATGCACTAATAATAATATCAAAAGAATTTTACGTATTAAGCATGTTTGACTATCATAATGAGAAATCTCCTCCAATTCTACGTTTGCATTGTGTGTGTGGCGTGAGGCCTTATAGTAACTTCATTTTCCAAAAAGCATTGCGGATTTCATTAAAAATCTTTTGTTTTGCTTTTGATGAAGATAAACTATTTTTGTTTGCTCATACCAGTCCCATGACCGACTCAGAGTTTATTGTTCCCTTTCTAAACTCTACGTGCCCATAATTTTCCACATGGGCGGTCTAGAGTTGGATTTTTCAAATAATCAAATAGTAGGTGTAGATTCGATAGCCTTCGAAGTCTTTGGTTTGGCAATCGCGTTGTGGATCGCATTTTGCTCAATTCAGCTTGATGATGGCTCGAGCTTGGAGCATTGGAGCATTGGCAATGGTGTTGCAGTTAGTTGGTGTATCTATCTTGTGGACTTCTTAAGATATTATCTTTTAGAGTTATTTCTTTCCGTTGTATCTTGTATCTCTGATAATATTTGATATTCGATTGTGTCATTGTTGTATCAACTGTTGTATATTATTGATATTATCTTTTTCTTCCACTGTGTTGTTGTACTTAATGTGTTAGAAGCTCCGGCACGAATCGGATTTCAATGGTTGAATATGCGGCATTCGACTACAAGTGAAGTAAGGATGTCGATTTTCGAACGCTTAAATTCAAATCGTGGCAAGAGTGTTAGGTAGTATTTCGATATTTGAAGCATTGGTTGACTAAAGACTTGGTTTTACTAATGTTAGAAGTAAATGGAGATGTAATACTGTACATGGATGCTTTGTGTTCGGGTTTATGAGCCGTGTTAATTTCGAAGGAAAGGTTATGACATATGTGTCTAGGCAGTTGATAGCACATGACTTCGATGTCCAGCTATGATTTAGAGTTGGTGGTAATTATTTATACGCCAAAGATTTAAAGACATTAACTTTTAGGAGAAAGAAATGAATTATTTATGGACCATAATTTTTTGAGATATTTTTCTCTCTCAAAGGAGAAAAGTATGGGACAACAAAGATGGTTGTAATTTTCGGCATCATCAAATCTTGGGATAGAGTTTACCTAGGGAAAGGAAACAAGGTCGCTAATGCCTTGTGCCGAAAGCAACAAAATTGTGTTTTAGCCATGATTGAGGTGTGGAATGTTTCAGAGACAATAGTTTCATGTGATGTGCAGTTTCAGTCGAATGTATGCAACACCTCAAAAATTTAAATGGAAAGTTCAATAAAAGAATAAAATTAAATATCAAGGAAAAAAATAAAATTTTCACAAATGTTCGAATTTGCTATGAAATTCGCAAAATTGCGTTCGTACCCATTTTTTGGACAATTTTCGTATACGACACTTTAGAATCGGAGTTAGAATGGAAAAGATATGAATGTTTTAAAACTTATAAACAAAATAAATTAAATAATAAAACTTTATATAAATAAATAAGTCCAATGGTCGATCCTTGGGGTCTATCAGTTGACATGTAGCGATCGACCAATCTCTCCTAGCGGGTCGACCGGTTGACGATGTAACTCATAAATCTGAGCGACCATTTGTTGGTCATATTTGAACAAGATATTTTTACTTGGCGCCAAAGTAATTTTAAACGTTCTGGATGAAACCTAGTATTCTCTAGGTTAGTCAAACGGTCATGACTAATCTATATCCCCTATAAATACACACTTAACATAAACCCTAAATTCACTTGAAAACCAATTAGTTAGTATCCCAAACTCCACTCAATCTTGCTCCTCTCTAAAATTGAATTTATTTAAAAATAAAATAGCAATAAAAATAAAAGGAATACAAGGTGATCGGAATAAGGAAGGGGCAAGTTATCGAGTGTCGATTTCTGAATGGAGAATAAGAATAAAGCCTGGACCTGAGGTGAGTGGAAATATTTTAATAAGATGATTATTTGTAGTTAATTTTAATTTATGTCATCCAACTTAGGATGTTACTAACTAAATTGCAAATTATATGGTCTATATATGAGATTTGATAATAAATTACATTGATGCAAACATGTTAAATCGAAATTAACCTAGATTAAACTCACTTTTCAATCAAGTTGAAACCCTTATAATTTTGTTATTTAACTTGATATTATTGACATTAACCCTAGGTAAAAACTAATTAGTGTAAATTCAAATTGATTAGGAATTGAATAAATATCACTTAAAGGTCGCTAAAAACTGTTAACCTGAAACCGGAATTTTACCAATGTTTAAAGCGATCGACAGTAAAAGGTAATTAGTAAATCACGAATAATTAATCAAAATGATCAAAAACCCTAAATTTTACATAGCAACAAGTCGACCGTGCTACCTGAGCAGTCGACAACAAGTGGTCGATCACATAGGGTATCACATGTAACAAGTCAATTGAGTTCACCTTGATTTATCATTTATTTAATTAAACAAGCCGGATTTAACCGAGTAAGAATTTAAAATAATTTTAGTTGAGAAATTGTATAATTGGATTTTTGGTGTTTCACTGTATTTGGGAAATGAGTTTAAATTGAGTATTTGGTTAAGTTAGAGTGTTATAATCTTTTTAAAGATTAAAATGGTGATTTATGAAGAGATAGAATTTATGTATAAAATTAATAAATTTAATAAATTTAAGTGTTATGTTAGATTGATTAAAAAGATTTTATTTCTTTAATAATGGAATTTAGGGAAAATATTGGATAAACAAGTTTGAGTGAATGTATTATTAATTCCAAACACATATAAAATGTGTTAGTATTTTCTAAATGATATGCAATCCTAGTTAGAGAGAAAATGATAAATTTAGTTGCTAAAATGATTTACGTATATTTTTTCTTATTTTAGAAAAATGCAAAATGTCCTGTTTTCAATAATGAAAATAAAGGATTAAATGGTTATTAAAATTTTATTTCATTATTCAATTATCATGGTTAGGTGGTAAACTTAGTTTTAGATTATATATATAAATTTTCCTATGTCTTCATCATTGCTAAAATGGTGTTGAAAGTTGAGTAAAAATGAGATAAGAGCATTTTAATTTAGGTTGATTTTGAGTTTTGGGCTTTTGTATTTGCTTCAACCCATTTAGGGACTTAGAGAATTTCTCTAAGTCGAGAAAACATCTCCTTGTACATTCAAATCACAGATGCTTTCTCAAACCAAATTCTCAAACGCTATATCTAGGTTGAAACAAATCTTCAAATTTAAAAGCAAATAATTTACAGAAAATTACGGGAAATCAAGGTAGTTTCTCAATCGATACTACACCTATTTTTCAATTCATTTGTTGTATGATAGCTCAGTTTTTAGATTTTTGCTTTTGGGTATATTTGAGTTTTTCGGCTAATTGGAGAAGAAAAGAAGGAGTTTCAAGCATAGAAGGCCAAAGCAAGTTACTAAAGGGTCAATAGGCGAGTGATACACATTGTTACAACAAGTAATGCTACGCATATCAAGTAATTTGTGTTTAGTTAGATGATTGCTTACTTTTTGGTT
This sequence comes from Allium cepa, assembly GCA_030765085.1. NCBI lineage: Eukaryota > Viridiplantae > Streptophyta > Magnoliopsida > Asparagales > Amaryllidaceae > Allium > Allium cepa. The sequence goes on along the minus strand of CM060935.1, from coordinate 672,713,912 downwards.
GAAATATATAGTTTGTATATTGCAAAAGTTACAAATTACAAAGGAGTTGCTGCCTAATTTTCTCCGGGCAGTACTTTATGTTTGCATGGGTGTTTAGTAATGTTTAGAAGTGTAAAAATTTGGCCGAAATCCATTCAGGTAGTCGGAATTTGAGTTGGAGCCGAACTGGTTACGACTTGGAGCATCACTGCTCTAGGCATTGCATGACTGGTAGACCGAAGTAATTTAATCGGTCGATTGATGGTTGGCAAACTCGAGTGGTAAAGCTCCAGTTCAGGCGAGTTTCGACTATTAGTTTTCGATGGTTGTTTATGAATGATTCTTGCTAACTTTTCGTATTTCAAGCTATAATTATAAAGCAAGATTATGGTTAGATAAATTAATTTATAATTAGTTTAGTTATTTTGTGCTTTAATTATATGATATAGAGAAATTTAAATTGGTTTTAAAATGGTTGCAAGGCAATTTTACTCCTTGACGATTTAAAATAAATGGTATTAAAAGAAAATATTCTTCATGAAATAAAACTCTATTTATTAGAATTTGATTTTAGAGATTTCAAAAGAGAGAATGAATTATCAGATTTTAAATGTTAATATTTATGAAAAATATACTATGTATTATATGAGATCAAAACGTGGTTTTAAAGGAATTGTATTAGCAAATTCACCTCCATGAACATATATCTGCCTTCTGATATGATTGCTTTATCCACACGCTGAGGAAACGAAATAAACAGTTTAGTATTACGATTAGTTTGTGCTGTTCAGCATCACTGTATCGATTATCTCTTGGACTTGTCATGTAAAGCATGTCTGTGTTTTCGAGTGGGGTTTATGATATCTTAGTAAATATTTGAACTATCACTAATTGGTATGGGCCTTTTAATTGGATAATTCTTGTGAGTACTAATTTCTAAGTATTCAACACTTGTGTGGTGGTAGCAATCGAAATTGCTTGAGTGGTATTAGTGAACGAAATTGCTTGTGAAGATATGCCATCCATGGGGGTGTGCATTAAGTAAAGTTATTTAGCTCTTGTAAAAAAGCTTACATCAACTAGGTTTGTAAGCCCACTCGAGTTGGAATGGCATAACTATTTGAGTTTTCTGAGTGGCACTTCAATTATGATTTTCCATTATGTGGTGTTAGCAACCAAAACTGCTTGTGTGGTGCTAGCGACCGAAACTGCTTGTGGTGTTAGCGATCGAAACTACTTGTGTGGTGCTAGCGATCAAAACTGCTTGTGTGGTGTTAATCGAAACTGCTTGTGTAGTGTTAGCAGCCGAAACTGCTTGTGTGGTGCTGGTGACCAAAACTTCTTATGTGGTGTTAGTAATCAAATCTGTTTGTGATTAGGTATTGTTGTATTGATATATATGATTATTATAATTGATGTGATTGCCTTGCGGTATGAAGATTCCAGTGGCATGAAAATCATGGCTAATATTTGAGCGGCTTTGTTCATATTTGACTTGCTTGGGTTTTGAGTTATTGATCTGTATCATCTCGATTTGAGTATTATTTTGTGTACGGCTATTTGCTTTTTCTTTGATTAATTGTAGCCTGACCCGGATGTTATTCAATTAATGCTCGAGTCAAACCGAGACATTTCAGGTTCGGGAACATTGACCATGGATTCATGTGCGTGTTTTAGTTTGAAGAGATTTTACATTATGTAGCCATTTGTTATCTTATCATTAGGCTTAACAAGATTTTCATCTGTTATCTCTTTAGTTAGTACGTGTCCTATATATATGTACGGTATTTTGTATTTAGCTAGTGATGATACTATGATTATATTTTTAGGTAGTGTGCCTTGTAATCTATTTTAGGACTCACTTTCTATTATGTGATATGTGTCTTATTTTCTTCAGTATGATATGGTTCTGTGTCTATGTATAGTTATTATATATTATTCTGCTATTATAAACCTATGCAAGTGTTGCTCGTGCAAATATCGCTTATGTCAAATTTGGGTTGATTTAGATTATGGTAAGAAGGACATATCAGTGCTAGCTTGTGGGAATATTTATGTATCGTTGCTCTCAACAAACCTTATTCTTCATATTACTAGACAACATTACTTTGTAATATCCTACAGTTATATCGGTATAGAGGCGAGGCATTACAACTTGGTATTAGAGCATGTGAAAACAATATAAAATAATTATATAACACATATCTTAACCTAGAAAGACTTAGTATGCCTATACCTGGGTTTTGTTTGTGGTAGAAAATTTTTTATTTCTATTTTAGGATAGGAATAAAATTAACGTTTTATTAATTAAGTACATTGAGTGTTAATATTATGTTTATTTGTAATTGGGGATTCACTTTTGTCAAAAGTGAGATTTGATGGATAATATTTGCTAGATCTTAGATGGCTTAAAGTTGAATTGTTGTGTCCTGATCTGCTAGTGATCAGAGTTGCACAGCGGGAACATATAGACTAATTTTACTAAGCATATCCAATTGTTTGGTTTCCATAAGTGTAACGCCCCGTATTTTTTACTATTTCAAATTATTAAACTTAATATAATTACTGAACAAAAATGGTAAGAAATAGAAAATTTTAATGATATATTAATGTAATGTATTGGATATGAACATAGATAAAAAATTTAAGTAAAAAAGTCAATAGGATAAAAGATGAAAACTTATATTAGAAAGTAAATAAATGATATTGAAGTGTAAGTAATTGATAACAAAAATTGAAATAATCTATATTAGTTTTAAAAAAATCGAATGAATGTTAATTTAAAGTAAAAGCATAAGTTTATTTACATGAAATTTTATTTTTGATAAGTATAAATTTCAGAAATAAGAGAATATTTATTTGGTAAGAAATAAATAACTTTTGCTATATACAATGAAAGAAGCTATGCGGTAGGATCCTATAATATGGAATAGTGGAATGGTATAGGTAAATAGCAATAAGCAATAAGTAAAGTGGACACCAAGACTTTATACTGGTTCATACCTCTTGTTCTACGTCCAGTCCCTAAGCTCCTCTTAGGAATTCTAGCAAACAACCCTCACTTAACCTGGAGGAATAGGTTTACAACTTATCCGAACAACCGAACGGGATTTCTTGCCTCAACTACCGAAGAGGACTTCAACTAGATACAAAGCGTGTTTTTGACTTGTTGTGTTCTTGATAACACTAATGAGTCTAATTGAGTACAACTTTCCTATAATCTAATCCTCAAGAAATTGAAATCAGATTATGAAGATTTTAGGAAATATAAATAGCTATGAATCAAAAGAGTATTAAAAATAAATCAAAGATTCAAGCAATTGAAGTGGTTTGTGAATACTTTTGAAAACTTGAGTAATCTGAAAATATAATAGAGAGATTTAAGCAATTAGAATTGGTGATTTTGCAAATGATAGAAACATGTTTTTATATGTGTAGAAGAGGTGTAACCATTTGCAAGAGGTGCAGGAAAGAGATGCATCCATTTCCATTGGAGAATGGCTGCGACTCTTGGGAAGAAGAAGGTGTCGTTTCAGGAAAAATTCGCAGGTTCAAATTCAGTCGACTGAACAGGGATTTCAGTCGACTAGAACTGTACATGTTGTAAAATGTGTAACAGGTTCAGTCGACTAAAATATCCTGTTCAGTCGACTGAACTGGTAGATTATGCACAACGAACTCTTAACTGAAATATAAAGTTGTGTTATGTGTTTTTTTTTGTGTTTGTTCAAGTTTCTTGAGGATAGATTTTAACAATAAAACTAAGACTAAGACCTATATATAATAATTACTCGTGATATCCTTGGTCTTTATAGTCCTTCCTTTAACTTTGCACATTTCTCTTCCTTTTTGTTGAAGCACATTGTCATTGATCAAAATATAGCGTATCAACATTCTCCCTCTTTTGATTGATGACAAAACCTATGTTTGTAGAGATGTAATTTATGTTTCCTCCCCCTGAATATATGCACTATTTTTCCTATAAAACAAAGTTAGTGACCTTTCTTCCCCTTTGTCATCGACAAAAAGGAAGTAATATATATATATATATATATATATAATTGTCAAGAAAAAGTAATCTCATACAGACATAACCATAGCATGAATTAAACAAACCACAGAGTTTCATAAAAGAAGGCTATTTATACAAGCCCTATCAGAAATGTTTGAGAATAAATAAAGTTTCTGGAAATCAAACCAAAAAATGATCACTGATCCTTGTCCCAATCATAAGATCCTTCACGTCCTCCCTCTGGTTCTCGAATAACCGGACCACCAGTTGTTTGTCGAAAATCTCTACTTCTTTGACCACCACTGTTTCCACTAGTGCTGCTGCTTGGATTTTCTTCGGAAGATGTCCATGTGAAGGTTGGAGCCGGACGCTTGCCGCGTGAGGTCGAAGCAGAAGTGGAGCTTGTGCATGAGATGGCATCCCATAGCTTGTTGAAGAAACCTTTTATTCTATCAAGTTTGTGATCAACCTTTTTGAGGCGATTATCAAGAATTTCTTGATTTCTTGATAGAATTCCTAATGACTGATTTGTAGTATAATCCGGTTGAACAAGACGAATATCATCATCTTGAATATGAGGTTCTTCTTGTTGGGCCTGAGGAGAGTGGTGAGGTTGTTGATTACGTGCTTCCCATTCGGCTAGAGACATGATGCGAGGAGGTCTTGCCGGGGGTTGCATGAGACATATAGTCCGTTGGTTGATTTGATGAACCGTTGCAAATTCTGACTCTGGTAGTGGTGAATCAACGTTGAGGAGTAGTCGCATGATATAGTTGCCATAGTATGTTGTTCTCATTTTTCCATTATTGAATGTAAGAAATTCATCAAGAATTAGTTGAACCCAATTAACTTCAATATTACCCTAAATGGCATAAAGTGCCCGATAGTTATTTGGGTATACGATTTCATACGAGCCTGTGCAAGAAGTGATGGTACGCATAAGAGCTTTGTGTAGAAGCCTAGCTCTTGGTCGTAAAGAAGCTGATTTGATGTCCCAGATATTAATGTTATCATCCAAAAATTGATGATTGATGTTGTCTAGAATATGAGGATTAAATTCTATTTCCTCAAGCTTTCTACCAATGTTAGGAGATCCTCGAATATGTGCAATGCGGTCTAGAGAAAACCATACCTTTTTACCACACATCATACTCCAAACACTATCGTTTGGATTTCATGGAGTTTGGTGTCCAAGATTTAGATTAGCGCAGAACAATTTTACCATAATATGATTAATGGAAAGATCATTGCGTTTAATATCTAGTAGGGATGTCAAACCTGCTTGATCGGTCAAGGCTTGAATGTTATATGTTTGAAGACTTTGGAAATCGACGAATGAGTGTTCGAAAATCCTTGAATTCTTCATTTTATTCCATCTAGTGACGGCCACTCCATCATAACTCCATTGAGTAATTTGACCATCAATTTGCTTTGAGGATGTTGAAGTAGAAGATCTTGATCGTTTGGGAGGCATTTTTGTGAAGTATGAAGGAGAATTTGAAATAAAAAGTAAAGGTTGAGAGCTAGGGTTTTAGGAGACATGGTGATGAAGCTTGGAGAATGGTAAAAGTAAAAGGTAAAGTGAAAAAACTGATGGGTAAAAGGAGAAAAGTAATCTGGGAAACGATGTTCAGTCGACTGAAAAGGTACCCGAAAATTTTCTGGGTAAGATTCAGTCGACTGAATTCGTGAATGAGGAGTTTCTGTGTAAAGTTCAGTTGACTGAGCAGAAACTTGTAGTCGACTGAACTTTTAGCTGAAAGTTTTTGTGTTAATTTCAGTTGACTGAGCAGAAAAATTCAGTTGACTGAATTTTTGCATTTTTTAGTTTTTTGTTGAAAATATATGTAAATGTTTTATTTAATGAAATTTTTACAATTGTATAATAATATTACAATACAACATCATTATTTCATCCTTTAAAAAAATATCATTTGGGAGTTGGAGTCTTGGGGGATGGAGTCTTCTTCTTTTGTGTTGTATATCTTTCATTCCCCATATAGTTTTTGTCCCATGAATTTGGACTATAGTGATGTCTTTGAGGCGAGACCCAAGGATGTATTGGGTCGTTTGATGTACGATACGACGAAGATGGATCATACGGATTAATTGGTCATGGTAAAGGTTCACTCACATCCTTTTTCTTCGAGCTACAAAACTTCAAACCAATTTATTCAAGAAAGCTTAGGCGTTTAGCCGTTACTTTCTGTTCAAAATACAATTTCGTTGAAGGTCTAGTTGTTGCTATTGATAATAGCGAACGTTTGGCCTTGTTGGAATCCGGTGTATACCCGGTTCGGTAATTTTCCTATTTATACACTGGCTCGTGCGTTGGTGTTGGCGTAGGAAGTTGAGGTGAATCAGCTGAGCCATCGGTTGAAAAAGTTATAATGATGGGAGAGTTTGATTTGTTGGATGACATTTTTGTACAAAGATTGATCGTTTTGAAAAAGAATTGTATTTTTTTAAAATTTTAACATGTATATATAGGTTTGGAGTTATATAAACAAAATGTGGTGTAAAATCATTAAGGATTTAGAACCAGAAATTAAATTAATAGTAATAATTTTGTTTGAAATGGACGGTTATGTTTTAGTGTATGAAATATTAGTTAATTCAAATGTATAAATGATTATGTTTTTCAAACCTATGGTTATGTAAAAAAAAAATGTCTGCCTTTTAAATGAAGTGAATTAAAATAAGAGATATGTTACTCATATATTAGGTTACTTGTCATTATAATTCTAGTTATTAAATATCCTTGAAAGAAATTACTCCTAATTCTCGTCGTAATTTTATGAATAAGTTTTCTAGTAATGGTTTAGTAAATATAGCGGCAATTTGATTTTCGGTAGAAATATATTCTAAATTGATAATTCCTTTTTCGATATTATCACGTAGAAAATAGTGACGAATATCAATATGTTTTGTATGAGAGTGATTTACTGGATTTTTAGATAAATTTATTGTACTTGTATTATCACAATATATTATTGAGTTTGTTAAATTTATATTAAAATCTTTAAGTGTTTGTTGTATATATATGACTTGGGTACTAGCTAATGTGGCAGATATATATTCCGCTTCACAGGTTGAAAGCGAGACACAATTTTGTTTCTTATTAAACTAAGATACAAGTGATTTTCCAATGAAATGGCACATACCACTTGTACTTTTTCTATCTATTCGAGATCCACCAAAATTAGCATCCCTAAATGAAACTAACTCGAATGGACAATCTTTTGGATAGAAAGGACCAAAATCTTTAGTATTATTAAGATATCGCATAATTTGTTTTATGGCTCTTAAATGTGATTCTTTTGGATTAGCTTGAAAACGTGCACATAAACATACACTCATCATTATGTCTGGTCTACTAGCGGTTAAGTAAAGTAAAGAGCCTATAATACTTCTAAACAATTTTTGGTCTACACTCTTGCCATTTTCATCTCGATCGAGATGAGTTGTGGTACTCATAGGAGTAGGTTTACCAGAAGTGTTTTCCATTCCAAAATGTTTAATTAGATTAGCGCAATATTTTTCTTGGTTTAAGAAATTTCCGTTTGTTAATTGTTTAATTTGAAGATCGAGAAAGTAAGATAATTCTCCCATATGTGACATTTCGAACACTTTAGTCATTATATTTGAAAATTCTTTACACAATTTTTCATTAGTTGAACGAAATATAATGTCATCTACATATATTTGAATTATTAAAATAACTTTAGTAGTGTTTTCAATGAATAAAGGTTGATCTACTTTTCCAATTTGAAATCCCGAATCTAGTAGATAGCTCTTAAGTCTCTCATACCAAGCACGAGGTGCTTGTTTAAGTCCATATAAGGCTTTCTTTAATTTATATACATGATCCGGATATTTTTCATGAGTGAATAAACGGGGTTGTTCTACATATACATTTTCTTTTATAAAACCATTTAAAAAAGCACTTTTAACATCCATTTGATAAAGTTTAAAATTATGAAAACAAGCGTAAGCTAATAGAATACGTATTGCTTTTAATCTTGCAACAGGAGCAAATGTTTCTTCAAAGTGGATACCTTCCTCTTGATTATATTCTTGTGCTACTAGTCTAGCTTTATTTCTAGTTATATTTCCTTGTTCATCTACTTTATTTTTGTAAACCCATTTAGTTCCTATAACTGATTGATTAGTAGGTCGAGGAACTAATTCCCAAACATCGTTACGTTCAAATTGATTTAATTCTTCTTGCATAGCAACAATCCAGTAGTCATCTGTTGATGCTTCATTAGGATTTTTAGGTACTATTGTTGAAATAAAGGCAACATGTCCCATTTGGTTTAGTTGACTTCTTGTTTGAACTAGTGAGTCAATTTCTCCAATTATATTTTGTGTAGGATGATCTCATAGAGTTCTAGGAGGAGATCTAATTTGATTTTTATCGATTTGATTAATATTTTCATCATTTTCAAAACTTATATTTTCTGTGTTAGGTATAATTTCTTTATCGTCTTTGATGATTTTATGTTTATTAAATTTTTCGTCAAAAGATACATGTAAAGTTTCTTCTATTACATTTGTTCGTTTATTATAAACACGATATGCCTTACTTCGTTCTGAGTAACCTACAAAAATACCATGGTCAGCTTTTGAATCGAATTTTCCAAGTTGGTCTTTTATGTTAAGAATAAAACATTTTGATCCAAAGTTTTTTAAGTATGAAATATTAGGTTTTCTTCCATTAAAAAGTGCATATGACGTGTTTTTAGTTAAAGGTCTTATGGAAATACGATTTAATACATAGCACGCAGTTGCTACAGCTTCTGCCCAAAAATGCTTTGGTAATGTACTTCCATTTAATAACGTTCTTGCGCATTCTTGAAGAGTTCTATTTTTCCTTTCTACAACTCCATTTTGTTGTGGAGTTCTATGAAATTAAAAATTATGATTTATTCCTTTTCTATATTTTAAGAATTTCTTGAAATTTTTGGCAATAAATGCTAAATCCTCATCTTCAGACTCCGATTCTTCCTTTTCTGCGTGAAAATCCACATTTTTCTTTCCTGTGCTTGGTCTTTCTTAGCTTGCATGTTAACTTCATAAGACATTAGGTTTCCAATTAATTCTTCTGGTTTTATTGTAGACAAATCATTTGCTTGCTCGATTGCTAATACTTTTCTCTCCCATTCATCAGTGAGTGAATTTAGACCTTAGATACAATATCAAAATCCATAAATTTTTCTCCTAATCCTATTAAGGCATGATGAATGTCTTGAAATCTCGAGTACATGTCATTGATAGATTCATTTTGTCGCATTCTAAAGTTTTGGAACTGGTTCTTTAACATGGGAATCTTTTTTTGTTTGACCTTGTTCGTGCCTTCGTGTACGGTTCTAAGTGTATCCCATCTGATGTGCAGTAGTACAAATGCTAACTTGATTGAACTCATTTCTATCCAAAGAGAAAAATAGCATATTCATAGCTTTGGCATTTGCACTGGCTTCATTCTTCTGAGTTTGTGTCCATGTAGGATAATCAGTTATGGGTACAATAAACTCTATTTGAGTTGCATTCCAGGCTTCAAAACTGTTGCTTGCATATAAATCCTCATTCTTGTAGCCCAATAATTATAGTTTAATCCATTGAATAGAGGAGGTCTTTGAGTCGATCGTTCTTCTGCAAATGTTGAGCTATATGCAGTTATTGTGCTTGTGTTATTTTCTATATTATCAATATATCAAATAACGGTGTTATGGTTATAGGACGGCCTTGCTTTGATACCAATTGAAAGAAGCTATGCTGTAGGATCGTATAATATAGGATAGTGGAATGGTATAGGTAAATAGCAGTAAGCAATAAGTAAAGTGGACACCAAGACTTTATACTGGTTCGGACCTCTTGTCCTACGTCCACTCCCTAAGTTCTTCTTAGGAATTATAACTAAAACCCTCATCTAACCTGGAGGAATAAGTTTACAACTTACTCGAACAACCGAATGGGATTTCTTGCCTCAACTACCGAAGAGGACTTCAACTAGATACAAAGAGTGTTTTTAACTTGTTGTGTTCTTGATAACATTAATGAGTCTAATTGAGTACAGCTTTCCTATATTCTAATCCTCAAGAAATTGAAATGTGATTATGAAGATTTTAGGAAATATAAATAGCCATGAATCAAAAGAGTATTAAAAATAAACCAAAGATTCAAGCAATTGAAGTGGTTTGTGAATACTTTTGAAAACTTGAGTATTATGAAAATATAATAGAGAGATTAAAGCAATTAGAATTGGTGATTTTGCAAATGATAGAAACATGTTTTTATATGTGTAGAAGAGGTGTAACCATTTGCAAGAGGTGCAGGCAAGAGATGCATCCATTTCCATTGGAGAATGGCTGCGACTCTTGGGAAGAAGAAGGTGTCTTTTCTGGAAAAATTTGCTGGTTCAAATTCAGTCGACTGAACAGTGATTTCAGTCGACTGGAACTGTGCATGTTGTAAAATGTATAACAAGTTCAGTCGACTGAACTGGTAGATTATGCACAATGAACTCTTAACTGAAATATGAAGTTGTGTTATATGTTTTTTTTATGTTTGTGCAAGTTTCTTGAGGATATATTTTAACAATAAAACTAAGACTAAGACCTATATATAATAATTACTCATGATATCCTTTGTCTTTATAGTCCTTCCTTTAGCTTTGCACGTTTCTCTTCCTTTTTATTGAAGCGCATTGTCATTGATCAAAATATAGCGTATCAACATACAATAACTGCACTGGTATTGAATAAATGTAAAATGGAAGTAGTTGATTTATTGTTTGAATTCGTTTTAGAAGAAAATATCATAAGTTAAATAACTTATATTTCAAAGATAGTGATTTATTTGACTATTTAATTGTTATATTTAATATTGAAAATATTTAAATAATTTAATCCTGAATTTAATATATATGAAAATGGTTTCTAAAGTTGATTTATATTTTATTTAAACAAGAATGAAGAATTTTAGCTTTTAAAATTGAATTTAAAGCGAATAAATTTATTTTGAAAAATAGCTTGTTTTCATTAATGTAAAAAATAGTTTTTTACGAACTGTCGCAGATTTCGACGAAACTAGTTTCATTGGATCAGTAATTGTGAATTATTATAGGATTTCAAGTTTCATAGCGAGCAGACTAATCGTTTGGCAGTGAAGCTTGAAATGCGTAGAAATCAATTAAAGGAATTTAATTAATATAATACGACTTTGAAAAGCTATCTTTTGAATATGATGGAAATGGATCACGATAGATATTCCATTGTGCTTGGAATATTGGCATAACATATATAACAGCCAGGTAGCATGCTTCGTTTGGAGTTCGAAATTTTCGTGGATGAATAGTTCTGTGAAAATTTCTATGTAAGTACTTGAAACTTTTATTTTTTTGCCATCCAAAACCCTAAGGTTCTTCAACCGCCTCCTTTCTAAATTTTAGTGGCCGGCCTCGTTCTTCCTTTCTTCCTTGTTTTCTCCCAATCCATTCAAAATCTCAAATCAATTACAACATGAAAGATAAAGAGCTCGACGAGCTCTACATGACGTACGGTTGGATCAGGTTAGAAGCGGTCGAAATCGCCATGATTTGGCTGAGATGCTACTATATTTTTTGGGTCTTAAGGTGACTTACGCACACATGCTAAGGTGGGGGCTAGAGCTCAAGCGAGGCAACACTGTGGGGGCATGGTGACGGTTGTGAGGTCGGTGGCAAGTGGCCGGTGGAGCGATCGTCGATTGCAAAATAAAAAAAATTAAAGATAAGCGCGTGCAACCTGGGAAGTGAACGAGGGAGGAGGAGATGAGTTAGGTTTAAAATTTATTTTAGTTAATTAAATTTGTTAATTATAATTTAATTTATATCGAATGTTTAAAATATCAATAGTTTTTCATACGAGGTCGGATTCGAGTGAAACAAGTCACATTGGATTTGTATCGAAGTCATCTACGATATGAAGTTGGATTCGTATTTGTTTGACTTTTAAAAAATTTTAGTTTCAAATATAGGTGAGATATTAAACCTGCTCAAGAATACTAAAATATTTCTGATGTTCGTTAAATTAAAATCATGAATGATTTAATTTTATTGATTGTTGTTTGATAATTTAACTAATATGGAAATCGACATTGAAATTGACCTGTTAGAAATTTTGAATTAATAGTTAAATTGAAATTGGACTTAAACTGCTAGTTAAACTCCCGATTATTGATAGCCAGTTAACTATTGTGTTATATCGACTATTTGGATGCGAATTTTGATGGGTGCCTATTGGTTGATATGTTGGTTGATTGGGTGCTTATTTATTTTGAAATATCCTTATTATCACCCTGTATATTACTGGACAGCATATAAAACTGTTCTTTGAGTTATATTCGAATAAATTAAGAAATAGATTGAAATGATATATACCTATGACATTTCCTTTGGACTAAAATGATATATAACCGTCCTTGTAGTTAAAATTGAAATAAATGATCACTTGGCCATAGGATAGAAAACTATATACGGACACCGGATTAGTAAATTAAATGGTTTTGGATTCTTGAATCTAAATCTATTTAAATGATTTTGTTTTAAAGGAATAAAAATTGAATTTGTAAAGATCAAATTAATTTCAAATCAAGTTTTGAAATGTTGAATTTCAAATTAGTTAAAAGAAATTATTTTAAAGAATTTAATTTGGAGTTTGAAGTTATATTGATATATGATTTGGATTATGAAAATTGATTTGTTCCAAAGGATTTGAACTTTGATTTGAACTGTGGAACTTACCTAGGCAAAGGTGTTTTAAAACCATATTCTAGATTTAGGCTTGGAATTGAATTATTTTAAAGATTTGAACCTTAAATTGAACATTGAAATTTAATTTGAGTTAAATCAGTAAATTGAAACAGGACTTGAAATTTATACAAATTGAAATGATTTAAAATAAGAATTGAATTGAAATTTAAACCACCGAATCGGATCATTGAATCGAATTTGAAATTAAAAATGAACGTTTTAAAATTGAAGTTAATTCGAATTTAAATCGAAATTTAGTCGATTTAAATTAATTTGAGATCGACGATGATTTGAAATGGAAGATTTGAAATTGAATCAGTTTGATTGAAATTTGGACGTGAATCCATATTTATTGGAAAATGGAAAGAAATAGTTTAAATTTGAAACTATTTTCACTATAACTAACTTACTATAAACTATTTTAAAATTCATCTTTTTAAATTTTCAAATATTTAATATATAACCTATTTTACTATCTAAACTATTTTAACTATTCAAACTGCTTTCTATCAAACTATTTTTACTATTTTAAATTATCAAACTATTTTCAAGATTCAAGTTGTTTAATGTCGGAACTTTTTATGTTTAAATCATTGATTTAAAACGTGAATGTCGTTAAAATGAAGTTATAACCTAAGCTGAATTTCGAAATGGAAATTTGAATGAAATGATTTTCAAGTGAAAATGACATATGAAGTAAATATGATGATTTTGAAATGATGGATATTTTGAAGTAAATATGATATTTTGATATCAAATATGAATCGTTTGAAAACATAAAAGAACCAATCGGTGTGTAAAATGACGTTTGGTTGTTAAAAAGACCGAGGCCGATATTGGCATACTCTTTGTCAATGTTCGAACCACTTTAACAACTGTGTACGTGGAGGAGACTCCAGAGTGAAGTGGTCGGATTTTGGTGTGCATTTTCTAGATTTAAAGAAAGAGAATGATCATGGATAGTTCCGACACTTGTGTCAAGTTGAAATGACTAAAATTGGATGGCTTGAACAAGGCCAAATGGGCTAGCTACCCCCAGCGGACACCCATTCTTTGATTTTTCATATTGACTCGGTCCATACTATTACCTTGTTGTTGATTTAGACTTTCGGATCTTGATTTAGGATAACCTCCCACTAACTCGATATGGGATGGGTAGATGCGGTGGGCGGTCGTTGCCGGTGATACGTTACTACCAGGTTAGTGACTCGAACTGGTAGCACACTACCTTAGGTATTGCCTCACGTGCCTTGCCATACTTTTATCTTTATACGAGACCATTATGAGTTTGGTTTAGTATTGTCGTATCACGGCGCATCCCTATCTTCCGACGTTCTACTAGATGTGTTATAAGAAACCTGTATGACAATGCTTAAAAACGCGTTAAGAGGATGAATATAAAGCCTTAATGCTAGGAAAAATATTTATTTTATTGATTAGACATTACATATATAGGGTCTTCTACTATATATTAATATTTTGATGGATCCTTAAGAGATGAGAAATCTGGTAACATCCCTTAAGTTATTGCACGTGCATTAAACACTGGATAGGAGATGTAAAACCCTGTAAATATCTCTAACGCTATTACACTCCTATTATATATGATATTGATTCGACTTACATAAAGATATTCTAGTTTTGACTCGTGTGTACTATTTTATTTTATTGTCGGGTCAGCCCTGGTACTTCAGTGCATTGAAGATTATCATTCTGGAGGATAAAGACGAAGATTGGTATATTATCATTACAAGTATTATTCCACCGCATTATTTTTTCCTCTGCATTATTCTATTATTCTGTTGTATATATAACTCTGATAGATGTTGTAAAATTTTAATCAAATGTATAGTATAAACAGCTTCATGAACTACTTATTTGATTATTGTATTTTGTCATTCGCTGCGAGATTCTTTGTTGTTTTCTTTTTTTCTTATTTTTCTTAATAAAAACCCATCAATTATCTATGTTTCGAATTACTTTGAGTTGGACATGTATGGTTTGTTACTGACTTAAACCTTCCAAAATGTAGGTTGTCGCAGTTGGTATCAAAGTTTTGGTTTAGTGATAGCCTGAGCTATGATGGGGATTGACTCATTAGAGATAGGATAGCAATACCCTAGAATGAATTTGTTTTTGTGTGTGTGTGTATATGAGAGCGTGTACTTGTTAGTGTTATAAAATGTTTTATATTGTATTTACTTATCTGTTGAACTGTTTATGAATTCTGGCCGGTACATGAGGTGACATGTTATCGATAGGTGTTTCTAAACACTTAAACAAGGCAAGTTGACATAATATTGTTTTAAAATTGGGTAAATGAAATAATTTTACGTAAATTATATTTTGTATATATATAGAAATAATTTCCATAAATCTATATGGTTTTATATGGATGTTTATTTTTAGGAGATGATAATATTTAGTTATCATCGATTATTGGTTGAATAAACTAAAATTGAATACTTCATGAACTTTACTCACGGAGCATTCGTTAATTTGGTTGAATTGAAATCTAGTTACAATAAGAATTGTTTGCAATAACAAAGATATAAATTAATGAAATGTTTTCATAATAATGTAATGTAATTATATAAGTCTATTTATAATATGGTTTATAAATAGAAAGGATTTAAAAGCTGAGAATTTTAGAATCTAAAATCCCATTGATTTTCAAAATTGTTTTCGAAGTTTTCAGAAATAATATTTACATTATTCGAAAGCGTTTTTGACTAGAGATATATTTTAAAAATAATTCTAGAAGTAATAAAAGCATTGAACTCGCTTTAGCCACTGGAAAATAATTCTGGGGACGACTACAGCATCATCAGTATTCTTTTTCGAGTTTCTGAATGAGATTTGGTACCAAAAGGAATTTATTTATGGTTAAAACAAATTTTCTATATTTAAAAGGTATAATTTGATATATAAAGTAATTATGTACGATATTATTTCAAAATAATACTATATGTAAAATTTGATGTTTAAATTTTGAGATTTCCAACTAAGCAAGGTTATAATGTGATTATGTGAATTTTAAAGGTATTTGAACTTCTTTGGTAAAATTTTAAAGGTGTTTGAACTTGTTTATAATAGTTTGGAATATAAATTAAAATGAATGCATCGTGTTTTGGCAGTTCACAATTTCACGACCTGGAACTTTAAACGGAAGTGTATGATTTGATATAAATTGGAATTTATTGAAACAGGAACTTTTTGGACCATCAAAATCATAGTTTCATACAAAAGTGGAAAATCAAGATTTCATTTAGTAAAACTCAAGTTATGTCCAAATCAAATTTTCAAAACCGTCATGTTTGGTAGTTCATAAATTATATTATTTTAAATCTATTAAAATGTTGAATAAATAGGGTTTGAAACTTTATTTAGTAAATTTGGATATGTAAAATAAATCTGAATATACATTCTTTTGGATAGAAGAATACAATATTAGTATGGACTTGAATCAATAAATGTTTATACATTTTAGTAAAAGTGGTAAAAGATGTTTTAAAACTTAAGTATTGTATTGGTGAATGTTAATAAAACCAATTTTGTAAGTATTAACTTAACTAATTTTTTTTAAGGATGTTTATAAACTTAAGTAATGAGTTATGAAATAAGAATCTAACTTTAGTTTAAGTTAAAAGAATGAATCTAAACTGAGAATTTGGAACTTGAATTTGGATGCTTTTAGAATTATTTTATAAGATTTTAAAAATAATATTAGTATTATTTAAAATATTTATGAATAGAAGTTGTTTTCAAAAGGGATTTTAAAAAAAGTAAGTCCTATACTCCTCTTTTCTATCGCTAGAAAATAATTTCTGTGATCATGACTGCATCCTCGACATTCATTTTCGAGTCTCAAAGTGGGGAAGAACACTTAGTAGCTTTGCTACATATTTGGTTTGATAAACAGATTTTGATTTAAAATTTCCAAATAAGATATGAGTATAATATTATTTCAAAAATGATTTGGAAAGAAACCCGGTGTTTAGTTCTTACGCTCTTTGTAAATTCATAATTTTCACTTATTGAAATGAAATGAATTATAAAAACTATTTTATAAAATGGTCCATGAGTGATTTGATATGAAATCTGTTGAAAGAAGTGAAATATTGGAAATTTGAATAAATTGAGTGTAAATGAAATAGATGTGAATAAATTGGAAGTAAACCAATTGGATGTTAATAAAGAATGGATGTTACTAAGAGATGATAGCTTATAAATAAACTGTTGACATTAGATATGTGAATTGATATAATTTGGATTAATTAGATGACTATTGTTTGTTGGATTGTTTCTTTTGTTGCAAATCTTTGTTATAACTGCTTTTGGTTATATATGGTTATTATGTTGTGTATCAGTACTTGTGCTTATGATTTGGATTTAGAATTCACGTTATACCGTTATATTAAACTCATACATGTTTCTATATCTTTTTTATAAATAATTAATATTCAAAATTGAGTTGAAATAGGTACATGAGAAGCCCATTTGGATGTATATGTGATTCGACTTGCTTTATGCTCACTTAATATGAAAGAACTCGCTCGTATTAATAATAATAAGGTACATAGCTCGGATTACATACCGTACTTTTATATTTTTCCCTATGGGATGCCTCATCACTGAGATGAGATTTATATTTGTGATATATATGTGTGTTGTAAATTTTTTCGATCCAGCCGCGCAAAGGAGACGCTACCGAAAGTTTCCCTGAATTCGGGTATTATAAAATTTTGAAACTTTAAAATTTTTATAACTTGTTTTGCAAATAAGCCAATATCAGAGTAGCGTAGCGGAAGCATGGTAAAGATTTTGTGAATAAAATTTTGATGTTTTGTAAGTTAATTATTTTGAGTAAATATATCTAATGTTAGATTCCTTACCTAATTCTTTTTCAGCAATGAAAAGTTTTGAGTGGGGAAGACTGCAACAGCCCGTATTTTTAACTATTTTAAATTATTAAATTTAATATAATTATTGAACAAAAATGGTTAGAAATAAAAAAAAATAATGATTTATTAATGTAATTTTTTGGATATGAATTTAGATAAAAAAAAAATTAAATATCAAAAATCAATAAGATAAAAGATGATAACATATGTGAGAAAGTAAATTAAACAATACTGAAGTGTAAGTAATTGATAACAGAAATTGAAATAATCAATGTTAAGTTAATAAAGAATCAAATTAATGTTTACTAAAAGTAAAAGCATAAGTTTATTTAGATGAAATTTTATTTTTGATAAGTATAAATTTCAGAAATAAGAGAACATTTATTTGGTAAGAAATGAATAACTTTTGTTATATACAATAATTGCACCGGTGTTGAATAAATATGTGATACCCGATCTCGAGACCCACACTAACAAAAAGTATTACTGGGTCACATTAACAAAAAGTATTACTGGGTAATACTGTCTGCTAATGTGGAGAATATGGCTAATTAGGAGCGACCATCTATAGTCCTATCTTAAATATCTATTGAAAACGTCGATTGGTGCTCTGTATTTTTTCCAACTCAAGTGGATCAACATATCCATTAAATGCTTAATACAAAACTACAGGTGGTTATAGGATCTATTAGAACAAATATAACAACTCAAATGCATAACACATCACAGAGCAGCAGCTAATCATGTATATATATATATATATATATATATATATATATATTGATACATCCTAATACAATACAATACAAATAATACATCATAATGGTATGACGAACACAATATACACACAAGTTAGAACAATATGTACATATCACAGTCATACAAAACGACTATAAAACTACAAAAAGAGATAAGCTATTATCTAAGGTAGAAGCATCAAGTAAAGTCCAAAAGCAGGTACCTAACCTGAAACAACTCAGTCTGACCCAAGTATAAAATACACCGGTCAGTCTAGCTAAACAAATCAGTTTATAAGGATAAGTTATAATATGAGCATAAGGTGAAGTGTAAGATATCCTCTCGAATGAGAAGAAACAATAACAAGAGCATGCCACTACTTCAGATAAGGTAATTACACTAAGTTTATGTCCTCGAAATTGGTCAACTAACCAAATAAATGCCTCATATCATCGGCGAAATCCCAAAATCCACTAAAATGGTTTCTATGAACCATATCTCCAAAATAGGAGAATCCTAAATCTCAAACTCAAAACTCTCTATAAATGGAAATCACAAAAATATTCTCTAAATAGAGAAGTCTCAAACACAAAATACCCCAAAATGGCAATCTCATATATCTTCATATAGGAGAGTATAAATCTTAAATAAACGCCAAGTGTTGGCAAACCCAAAACTCAAATATAGAACTCGATAAGGAGTTCAATTTCCAAAGATGTAGTCGCCATATATAATATCTTGATCGGCTCAAATGGCCAATAATGTAAAAAGACGATACACTAAAAAAATCATAAGGAAATCAATGAAATTACCTCAAAGGTATAACATGTGCTTATGGCCGAAGCTCGCCAAGTACTGTTCTCCCAAAATAAGGCGTCGTGTCTCTTAGACAAACGTCGCGAAGGACAAATAAATACGTCTCTTAGACAAACATCCTAAAGGACAACATCTCGAAGAACAAATACGTGGCAATGACAAATGCCTCTTAGATAAACATCCCGAAGGACAAATGACCCGAAGGTCTAGTACTGGAAAATACATCTCTTAGACAATTGTGTCACAGAATCTCGGATAGGAACCCGAACAGTGTTAACATGTGTCCTGTACCACACATTCTCACTAAACGGTTTACTAATTGCTGGTAAATTTCACACTCAAAGTAGTAAAAAGTTTACCTCATCTGATCTGTAAACTCGACCCGAAGGTCAAAACGATCAAATGGAAAAGTTGGAAATTATCCCGATAAGATAAACGCACGTGCCCCATACTACGTGTTTTACCAAACCATTTAATTCTCCTTCTCATTCGAACGAATAGTGGAAAACGAGTATTATATATATAAAATAATTTACTTAAGAAAACAAGCGTTTAAAATCAATTTTCGAAATTAATTTTAAAATCCATATTTTAAATCCCCTTATTAACGAGAATAAATAGATTTTATATTTTAAAATATTTTAAAAATATTTATAACAAAAATTTTAATGCCCATTTATTTTAAAAATTATTTCAAAATCGTTTGGAGAAAACCGTGCTTGAAAATGATGGAAAAACAAAGAAAATACCTCAAACTGATAACTCAAATTCAATTCAATTAAATTCAAAATTCAACTCAAAATCAATTCAAATTTGAATTTTAAATTCTCAAATTTAGTTAGACTATTGATAGGCATCATAGCTCTCAAAAAAGCATAATATATCTCGAAAACGAGAAGCAGAAGTCAAGAATACAAGTAGAAATGAAACCAGAAACAAAAGGGTGCAACAGAGAAACACACAGGAGACAAGGCTCCTTAGGTCCATTGCCAGGTCAACCTCTCTTGTCCTTAGGTCAACTGTATATTCGACCTAAGGATAAGCATGGTCGACCTAGCGGTCGATATATGCATGCCTTCGCATGCGATTTCGTCCCAAGTGATTTTCAAACGACGAACTGATTTTCTGGTGGGCTTTTAACATAGCAAATGAAAGAATTTTGCAACCAAATTTCGCATGCATAAAGTATAACACACAAACTACCATCTTAAATAAATTCAACATCATTTTTTTGCTGGAGTTGAGAGATACAATAGTTCAAATTAGCAACCAGAGACATATCTACATAGAGATATGAAATAAAAACAGTAAACGATTGCAGAGCAGGAATTTGCATAGGATATTCCTCTTTGAGCATTGCATTAGCAAGGGATTGTGAGTTTTAACTCACCTTTCTAGTAGAGAAAATCAAAACCTCGAATTTATGCTAAAAGATTGAAGCTTTGAGGAGATAATGGCTTTCAACAACCTGTAGAACTCAAAAATAGTGCATGCAAGAAGAAGATAACAATAAATTAGAAAAGCATTTTCTAAAATTGATGAAAATATAGAGTCTGGAGATTGATTACCCTTTTAATTCTCTCTATATTTGATAAGAACAGTAACTTATTTGAAAAAGACTTGAATTTGAAAGCTTGGTATAAAGAAAATGGAGCTTTTTCTTTTATTGTATTTGTTTCAGGAGATGAAGAAGAAGGGAGGTAAGGAATGAACGTACAGTAAGTAATTTTCTTCTTTTCTCACTTATCTTGTTAATACTAATAGGCTTAATTGGGTTCAAAAATTAAAAGAAAATAAGTTGGCCTAAAGTTTAATTAAATAATAGTAAACAATATATATATGCATATATCACATATACACAACCAAAAATGCATTTTCTACATAATTTGACATAGGAAAAATATGTAAATTTGTATACTTATAAAATAATACATTTTCTATCATACATAAAGATTAATTTATAATTTTTAAACCCTTTTTATTATTAAATTCCTTTATTTAACAAAAATGCATTATTTACTCAAATAAATGAATAAAACATTGTTTTTAACTTCTAAAATTTTACAAAAATACTTTTCTCACCTAGAAAAATATTTCAAACCATTTCAAAACTTAATTTATGCCAAAACATATTTTCAAAACCAATTTCCACATTTTTATTTAAATAAAACACCTTAAAAATCAAATACTTTTTTAAAAACTATTAAAATAAGCAATTGGGTAATGATTAATACAATTATTGCATTTTCTCTAAATAAACCCATTTCCCTTTTATTATTAAGCCAAACAAATAAAATAACGTTCCAAACTTTATTTTTGCATTTTAAATTCCAAAATTTTATTGTTTATTCCACATTAACAATTTAAAATCTCCAATTTATTTTAATTCACAATATTAAATTATGATTGCCGTTATAATTTAATATTAAAAGGTAATCTCCAAAACTGGGGTTGTTACAGACTCCCCTTAACAAAATTACATACTCGTAATTTCTAGAGAAGAGTTTGTATTCGACATATTAATTTCATCAATCAAAAGAAGGATAGATAAGCATGAGATTAAAATTCCTCACTCTCTGTTCAAGATGAAAAAAGACCGAGATAAAATTTCTCGATAAATTACATGGTTTCCCAAGTGAAACTATTAGGATTTGCGGACCATTGAATTCCTATGAGCAATACATTCCTATTTTGAATGCGTTTCACCTTCGAAGCAAAACACGGATATGGTGCTACACAATAGATAGATCGGGTGATCGATTACTAAGAATCTTCACGTATAGAGTCATGATCTAGTCGCAACTTTATCCCGAACTCCAACCCATAAGATGATAATCGGTACGACTTTCCTTATAACACTATGAAGGGAGTCATATTGTTGTTAGATTGACCACTATTACGGAAAGAAAACTCAATAAGAGGTAGGTGGATTTTTCCTAATACCACCAAACTCATATGGCTGCATAAATGCAAGTAGTAAAATAATTGCACAAAGGCAAGACAAACTCAAGGAATAGATTTTTAAACTCTTTCTCACTAATCAAATATTCTGAATGTTTTCCAACCCTTTATCTTCAAGATTTAAAATTCTCAATTTTCAACACTTGAAAATTTCTAAAGCTTCTTACTTAGATTCTTAATTTAAATTTGTTACTCTTTATTCAGAGCAAATAAAAATTTTGAGTTGTCTATCCTCTAATTCTTCCATAAATTTTAATTGGTAACATATATTTTCATATATGTTTCTCAATTTCTAAGTGTTAGAAATTTTCGAAAAAATCTGTGGAGTCCCCTTTGTACGGAGGGTTGTATACAATATTACAAAAATGATTTAATAATATACATCGACCATTAGGTTAGAAACACAATATATATCATCGTTTAACACTTTAAAATTTTAATCCGTAAACATACCTTCCTTTTTAGCATTTTAAAGCGAGTTTGCACTAACTTATATATATTCTTTTTTCTCAAAATATATTCCAGCTATAGCCTTTCACATGTACTTTACTCAAATAGATGATAATAGTTCATGTTCATAAATAAGAAGTGCTACATTTAATTGTCAAGGGAAAATATATCAATTTCATTTTAGATCTGCTATAAAGAAGACATGTTTTGACCCAATAAACAACCAAATATAAATTCTTTTACAAAATGAAAGTTTTTCTACTCAGTCTAAGCTTTCCAGCAATATAAATATCATCAAAATCGGATTTACGGTTTGAATGTTATACTAGATTTATTTTCAGTTTAATCTTAGAAATTTCTTAAGAGGACAGAAATGTCTATCCACTTTCAAACTCATTTTAGACTCGCTAAAAGGCAAAATATTTTAAAGTAGTAAAAAGAATCTTTATAGCTTACTGAAAGCTTTTTCATTTACAAAAATTTTGTACTCATTTAGAGCTAGAAATCTCAAGTAATCGCTCTTTTAGTACAGCACTTTTCCAAACAAAATTTCAGCTTTTAAATCAATTTAAAATTTGAAAGTTACCCAAACCATTTTAATCTCAAACTACATTTTCAAACAAGCTTTTTGCTAAATCAATTATTAAATGATTTTCTTTTTTCCTGAAAAGCTAAGACATACAAAATTATGATCAACTTTATGTAATCATCATAAAACATTTCATTGAGTGGAAATATTTTCATTGCTTTCCAAAATATAACTTTAAAACAATTAACTTAAAAACTCATTTTGGAAGAGATAACTAATCTCTTTCATTATCAATAAATGATTATTGATTATCCGCAAGATAAATTTTGATATATATATATATATATGTATATATAAAGCTTAAAATTATTCTCATAATTTAAAATGATTATACTACATGAATTGTTCATTTATCAAAACAATCCAAATTCACATTTCCATTTGTCACAAAAATTAAATTTTCATCTAATTATCAACATAAAACTAATTAAAGTTGATAAATAAATCAAACTTGTTCCCAAAAGAATTTTGTAATTTCAAACCCACAAGTTTTAATACCATTTAAGTTTAAAACAAAACCGGCTCATAAATTTATACTAAATGTTCTAAACTAACACTTCTTTGTTTTCTCTAAAGATAGATTTTTATACATATCCTCTTCTATTACTCAAATAAATGAGCATCAAAACAAATTTTATAGTTATCATTAATGAATTATACTAAAATATTCCATTAATATTTTAATGTTTCAAACCAAAGTATTCTTTTACTTTGAATACATATTTTATTAATCAAAACATCAAATGATATTTTCTTCTAATTAAGACATCCCCTTACTTAGAATTATTCACTTTACTTACTCAAATTACCATACTCAATTTCTCAAATATAAAATAATATAAGGGTATTGCTTTGCCATTGATTTATAGTGAATGACTTCGTCGATTGGCTGTAGAGTTGATCAAATGATCAAAACTGCCTCACCACTCTTCCAACACTCACTATGGTTCAACGGTTTCATTAAGAATTTGAAATAAAATTAATACTCCACCATATTAATTATTTTAAAACTTTACTTATTAAAACTCAATTTACCGTGTCTGACTGTCTCATCAAGGCATTTAATAAATTCCTATCGATAACGTATGCCAAATATATCGACTAGAATTCTTAAAGCACTAGATGGACAACACAACACAAAAATTCATTTTCTTTAAAAAACCTCATATATAATACTTAAAATATTCCTTTTTTCCCCAAAAAACAAAATTGATTTATCTTAGAAACATATCTTCAATTTTTGAAAAATTTAAAAACACGATTTATTACTTATTCTCAAAATCAAGGAACACAAGTATTGCTCATCGTGATATTCCCAGAATACTCAATCCTCAAGATTGATCAAATAGATTGGAGTGTTCATTATTCCAAACGGTATAATGAACCACTCATAAGACTCATAACGAGTGTGGAATGCAGTAAGAATAACGCTATAATCCGCGACTCGTAGCTCATGAAAAATCAATGCAGGGTCTAGCTGAAGAATGACCTTTGCACCACACAATAAATTAAAAAGAGAGAAATGAGATATAAAAGCAAGGGCAAATATCTTCTCAAATGAGGAGAACTAACATTAACAATAAATCATTATTTCAAGTGAAGTACCTCAAAGTATATCAACAATTGAGTATCCAAAGAGGATATCTCAAAAGGAGTAAGAAAGAAAATATCAAATAAATTCATTGAATCGCTTCATTTCCCTAGTGGACGTCTTTATGGGATGATGACCGAATGGCTAAGAACTAGGAATGAAGTCAAAACAATATTCGATTGCTCGATTGGGTATCATACCCAAAACGGACTTACAGAAATTAACAGAGTCACAATGACTGGAATTCGAGATGTATCATCAACATCTTGAAACACAAGAGTAAATACATAGACTTCAGAATCATCATTAACATTCTGAAGAACAAGAAACAACGAATCAGTGGAACTAGGATACTTAATATAGGGTCCCTCTGCTCACAAAATGTGGCTTGATAATAGGAAAGCCATTTCATCTCAAGCACTCCAAACTCTTGATAGAAAATGGCATGCTAATTCACACGAAAAGATAAGCTATAAGAAACAATCCCAAATCCCCATATATCATGCCAAATATTGCAGATCCCCTTCATAGGATTTGCAATCCTCACAAAACACAAGACAATAACATCCAAAAGAATCAACAAACTCCTCCAATACAGATGGGTGCCAAGCACCAATATTGAAGAGGACTCGAATAAAACAATCATGATTAGGATTACTCCTAAGACAAGATGTCATCAATTCTATTTTTGGAATACTACGAAATAAAAATATTCCTAGAGATATCCCAAACTTCAATCTAAAAGGAAACGATAAGATAAATGGCACGAGAATTTGTAACATTCGTATTATACTTGGATGTACCGTGATATATGTTTCTGTTATGTGTATATTTATGATATATTTTCTGCTATTATAAACGTATTTAAGTGTTGCTTTACGCAAATATCGTATATGTCAAATTTGGTTTGATTCAGATTGTGGCATGAAGGACATATCGGTGTTAGCTCAAGGGACGATTTACATATGGTCGCTCTTAACAAATCTTATTCTTCGCATTACTTGACAACATTACTTCGTAATGTCCTTTAGTAGTATGGGTATAGCGGTGGGTGTAACATGGTGGTCGACTAGTAGGCATTCTGAAGCGCATATTGTACCTTATGCTAAGGCCTAGGTTTTAATTTATAGTTAATTTTTTGTATTATATATATATATGTATATACGTATATATATGTATGAAATGGGTGTAAGAAATAGTAGGGAACTTAGGTCACTATATGTAACAACCCTGAGATTGCAATTACCGAATGATAAATTAAAAATTATGATTTTACGTTGAAAAGGGAGCTAAACAAATTTTTGGGAATTTAAATTTGCAATTTGATTTGCAAATTAAAATATTTTGGGGTTTAAGATGGGGAATTTTTAAACGTGATTATGGGTTTAATTGGCCAAATGAGACTATTACATGGTTTTAATTAAAACTAGGTTGTTACTTATGATTTTGTTCACATGATAACCTTAGAAAAATAAACTAAGTCCTAAAGGGTTTTAAAACCTCCTAACATGTCCCATTAGCCTACTCACTTCTATATAATATCTTAAACCCATTCCATAAACCCTAACCCTCCTCTTCATAATTCCTAAACCTAGATCTAAACATAACTAATGGCCTCCCTTGGTAGAAGATCCACCTCCTTCTCTTCATAACTAAACTAATTTGATCTTTGAAAAAGGTAAAGCAATCTCCCCTATTCTCTAATCCTTCTTAATCCACATTTTATCTCCACCATCTTGTTGTAACCTTTGTACCAATCCAGGGCACGACTCAGAAGCTGACTAGAAGCAATAAGAACACGGTCATGATCCGGGATATCCATACGAGTGAAAATGCGCTCGCATATCCGAATCCAAGCCTGGACCTTTAAGACATTCTCGGAGCCACTGAACGGCTTCCCTCCGAGATGGGTAAAATCACTGCAGAGACGCACAAAAGCAGACTTGCGCGGAGCATCAGCAACTGGGGCTGGAGAGTGAGAATGAGACTGGGAGTTCCGAACCAGCTCCATGATCTGGTCGGTGGTCATGAACACGCCCTCTGGATGAGTGTTGCTGGACTGCCCGGCAGCACTGGTCTGACGTATGGTTCTCCCTCTTCCCCTTCCAGACATACTGAAAGTCAAACGGGAATTAGAGTTAGACATGATTCAATGATAGATACTTAATTAGGGAATACTACGGAATATAATAAATTCCTACACATACTCCTAACTTATCTATCGATAGGCATAAGGAAGGGATTTGATTTAATTCAGATCCAATTAAAATGTATTGTACTAAGTGTATCTGTTCTGTGTTTGTTATGCTTAATTCTGAACCTTAGCTCTGATACCAAAATGTAACGCCCCACTCCGAGACCCACTCTAGTAAAGAGTATTACGGAGTAATACCGTCGACTAGAACGGAGAATAGAGTATAATGGAAGCGACCATGTGTAATCAAGCTATAACTAACTACTGAATACGTCGAATAGATGGTTATCTTTTCTCAAGTGGTTCGACATATCCAATAGATATTTATAGCGAAACTACAATGGCTAAGGAAAATAGGTTCAGAACAAACATAATACTAAATGATAACATCATCATCACAGAACAATCACATAACAGTCACAGAACATAGGTACAATATATCGTCAATACAGATCCAAGTATCAGAAAGATGGGTACAAAGCCACCGCTCACACATGTGAGTCAAAAATATGTACATAAGAGTCTGAAATAACAGAGTAGCTGAATAGTGGACAAATAAAAGAGCTATCTATCAGCATAGCAGATAATGTCCAAGTGGAAGCACAGAAAGCTAAGTCCAGAGACCTAACCTGAAACAACTCGGTCTGACCCGAGCGAAAATACTCGGGTCAGGCTAGCTAAATAATCGGTAATAATTGAGATATATATAATAATGCAGTACATAAATAAAATAGTACTTCTCCAAAGAGAAGAGTAATATGGACTACATGAATATAATGACGATCCCTAATCATCAATACACAGTAAAAATCTCCAAAGAGAATACAAACACCAAAGTATTTAATAAATAAAATCGCCTCATATCATCGGCGTAGCCAAAGCTATATAAAGTTGTCCATAGGCAATAATCCCAAGAGTGACCAGAGTCAGTAATCAATGCCCAAGCAAAGATCGATGCTCCAAAGAGCAATAGGGATATACTGAAAAGTCAATGAAATCAAACACTGAAAAGCAGTGTCCAGAGACACTGTGAATCCACAAGGTAATCGCACTTATGTCGTATGGTTCCATAGAACCAACACCGAATGGCGATACTCGAATGGATATAAAATCATCAGATAATACAAATATTGCACGTGCACCGACCAGAGTCGTTGTTGCCAAGTACTGTAGAGTTGTGATCGATCACTCGCACAGATGCGGAACGCGCGAGACGGCGAGATCCTTCCCAGAAGGATAAAGGCCCAGAGGCACACGCCGAAAAATAAACTGCTCCATAGAGCAGGTGTCCAGAGACGGTTGCCCAGAGGCGTGGTGACCCAGAGGTCCAGTACTGGCCGCCCAGAGGCTAATGTGTCACTAACTTCTTGGAGAGGAACCCGTAAAGTGTTAACAATGAGTCTCATACCCCACGTTCGCAGTAAACGGTTTACTAACCAATAGCAAGCTCACACTCCAAACAATAAAATGTCCACCTAGTATCATCGGTAAACTAGACCCAAAGGTCAAAACGATCAACCGAATAGGTCGGAGATTAACCGGAAAGAAAATACACACGGTTTCATAGGTCGGAGATTTCCTAACCGTTTAAGCACCTTTCCACTTCGCTCGACGTGCTAAAAAGTGAGTGTGAGATTTTTATTATAGAAAATAATGGTGCGAAACAGATTTTAATTGATTTTGAAATCACTTTAAAACGGCTTTTGAAAACTCTCCTATTACGGAGTAATTAATTTAATAATTAAAATAATATTATATAATAATTTTGAAAGCCATTTTCGAGTGAAAAATCCTTTTAAAATAGTTCATAAAAACCCATGTACGAAATCTAGAGACAAATCTCAAAGAAATCGATAAAACCAAAAAATCACTGAAAATATTTAAGTGTTGGAAAATAGTCTAAAACTGACGCGAACCCAAGTTCGGAAAATTATTCGGACCAGCAAACTAAATCTGAATTGCATGAAAATTAGTAGAAACGTAGTACGACATTCCTACTTCAGAACGCAAAAAGAATTACTCGATTCCGACTTGAAACGAAGTCGCAGCGACGCTTCAAAGTCGGACCCGGAAACAGTGAATACACTGTTTCAGGCTGAGATTCGAGTCCCTCTTCGACAGCAATTTCGAAGAGTCAAATGAACTCGGATACTAATCAAACTTTCTAGAGATGGATTTCGAAACTCCAGCTTTCCAACGAGTCCAAAAACGTTGGATTTCGACCACGAATGTGACCGTGCCAATAGCACAAAATTCAGTCCCAAAACTGCAATCAGAGAAAAAAAAGCTTTCATTTAACTTTTTTTTTTTGGAACCGGCTGCACCGCAGGTGCAGCCCGGTCCAGCCCCAGCCCGCATGGGCTGGGGAGGGTCCAGGCCCCAGCCCGCGTGGGCTGGGGGACTTGGGCCCGCCCCCAGCCCGATGCGGGCTAGGGGAGTTGGGCCCGCCCCAGCCCGATGCGGGCTGGGGACTTGGGCCCGCCCCAGCCCGCTTGCGGGCTGGGGTCTGTGGCCCGCCCCTAGCCCCTTGCGGGCTGGGGGAAAAGGGGGCCGCCCAGCCCCTTGCGGGCTGGGGTCTGTGGCCCGCCCCCAGCCCGGGCGGACTGGGGGCCTGTGCGCGCCCGGGCTGCGCCCGGGCTGGGGCCTAGGTGCAACCCAGGCCTGTCCTGGTGCACCCAGAGCCCTTTTTTGGCCTGTTTGGCATGTTTTCAGCCTGCACATTTCCAGCCAACTAATTTTTGTAGTTTTTGATGGTTTTGGGGTGTTTTTTTCAGTTTTTGGCCTCAAATTTTCACTAATAACAATCACTAACTAGCAATAATCACTAATCAATAGTAATTACCTCAAAGAAGCAAAGGATCAAGTAGTTTGTGTGCACAATATCAAGCAAGCCAAAATCCTCAACCCCAAAGCAAATGATCAAGAGACTTCAAGAACCCAAAAATCAAAAAAAAACAAAGATTACAACAAGATGGTGGAGATAAAATAGGGATTAAGAAGGATTAGAGAATAGGGGAGATTGCATTACCTTTTTCAAAGATCAAATTAGTTTAGTTATGAAGAGAAGAAGGTGGATCTTCTACCAAGGGAGTCCATTAGTTATGTTTAGATCTAGGTTTAGGAATTATGAAGAGGAGGATTAGGGTTTATGGAATGGGTTTAAGATATTATATAGAAGTCAGTAGGCTAATGGGCCATGTTAGGAGGTTTTAAAACCCTTTAGGACTTAGTTTATTTTTCTAAGGTTATCATGTGAACAAAATCCTAAGTAACAACCTAGTTTAAATTAAAACCATGTGATAGTCTCATTTGGTCAATTAAACCCATAATCACATTTAACAATTCCCCATTTTAAACCCCAAAATATTTTAATTTGCAAATCAAATTGCAAATTTAAATTCCCAAAAATTTGTTTAGCTCCCTTTTCAACGTAAAATCATAATTTTTAATTTATCATTCGGTAATTGCAATCTCAGGTTTGTTACAGACTCCCCCCTTAAGAAAATTGCGTCCCCGCAATTCCTTAAATATAGAAGTCGTCTATAACATCTAATCCACAAAAGGAATACAGAAGATAAATTATAGATACTCACCCGTGCCGGAAGTGAAAGAAAACCAAGATAAGTACACTCGATAAACTCTCTGGTCTCCCAAGTGCAGTCCTTAGGATTAGACGACCATTGAATCTTCACGAGCGGGACCTCTTTGTTTCGAAGACGTCTAACCTCCGAATCAAGCACACGAAGAGGTTGCTGCTCTATAGATAGATCGGGTGAGATCTCCAAATCAGGTACGATATGAGGCTCGATAATAGAATCAGGATCGCGCACACACTTGCGAAGCTGAGAAACATGGAACACATCATGTATTCCAGAGAAATGAGAAGGTAGAGCCACTCTATAGGCGACGAGGCCGATGCGTTCCGTGATAGGAAACGGTCCAATATAGCGAGGGGCCAATTTCCCTGTAGAACTGAAATGCACAACCCCTTTCATAGGAGATATCCGAATAAACACATGATCACCAATGGAGAACTCAAGAGGTTTCCTACGGTTGTCCGCGTAGGATTTCTGGCGGTCCTGTACCTCTTTCATTCTCTGACGGATAAGAACAATCTTTTCAGAAGATTCCCGAACTGAATCTGGACCAAGAATAAGCTTCTCGCCAGATTCTAACCAACAAGCAGGAGAGCGACATGGCCTTCCGTAGAGAGCCTCGAAAGGTGCCATGCCGATACTAGATTGAAAGCTGTTGTTGTAGGAGAACTCTACGAGCGGTAAGTGATCCTTCCAACTACCTCCGAAATCCAGAATACAACAGCGCAAAAGATCCTCCAAAACCCGATTCACCCTCTCCGTCTGACCGTCGGTCCGAGGATGATAAGCAGTCGAGAGATTCAGCTTTGTGCCCAAAGCTGACTGTAGGCACTTCCAGAAGTGACTAGTAAAGATAGTGTCTCGATCACAGACGATAGAGCTAGGGATTCCATGAAGTCGAACGACTTCCTTCACATATAGCTTGGCTAGCTGAGGAGCAGTCCGAGTGGACTTAATAGGAATGAAACGAGCCGCTTTGGTCAAGCGGTCAACAATAACCCAGATAGAAGTATGGCCTGACCTCGATCGAGGCCAACTGTCAATAAAATCCATAGATATCTGATCCCATTTCCACAATGGAATCTCTAGCGGCTGAAGAAGACCAGATGGACGCTGATGCTCGGCCTTGATCTGTTGACAAGTCATGCAACCGCTCACATAACTTGCCACATCTCTCTTCAAACCCTCCCAATAATATAGCCGGCACATATCGGCATACATCTTACTCGACCCGGGATGTAGTGTACTTAGTGCGATGGCACTCATCCAGAATGTCACGCCTAAGTGATAAATAAGATGGTACAACAATACGGTTCTTCCTACGAAGACACCGATGAAAATCAAGAGAATAATGCAGCAATGTCTCATCACTGGATCCCGACTCGAGAAGATGAATAAGATGTAATAAGTCTGGATCCTGCCGTTGAGCATGGGCAATGCGATCCAATAAGATAGGACGAGCTTCCAAGCTAAATAATAAGACAGGTGCATCAGAAGATGGAGCTCGATCTCTAATATCACATAAAGATAGAGTCTCAAGAACATCCCACTCGGCAATCATCATAGAAACTACCGCCGAGTGCTTGCGACAGAGCGCATCTGCAACACGATTACCCTTGCCAGGGGTATACTGAATATCTAAATCATATGAGACGAGAAACTCAAGCCATCGCTGCTGCCTCATATTGAGATCCCTCTGACTGAATAGATACTTCAGCGACTTGTGATCGATGTAAAGAGTGAAGCGTTCGCCTAATAGAAAGTGACGCCACGTCTTCAAGGCAAAGACGATAGCTGCCAACTCAAGATCATGAGTCGGATAGCGAACCTCATTCGGACGTAGCTACCTAGAAGCATAAGCAACTACCCAATCCTTCTGCATAAGCACGGCACCGAGCCCGCTACCACAAGCATCGGTGTGAACAACCAGATCCTGATTACTCTCAGGAACCATAAGAATAGGAGCATGAGTGAGAAGTTCCTTCAATCGCTGAAAAGAAGCTTCACACTTATCAGACCAAATAAAGCGAATACCCTTACGAGTAAGCGTCGTAAGGGGAAGTGCAACTCGAGAGAAATCCTTGACAAACCGACGGTAATAACCCGCCAGACCAAGGAAGCTGCGAATATCATGAACGTTCTCGGGCTGCTTCCAATTCTGAATAGCTTCGATCTTGGCAGGATCGACAGAAACACCCTCAGATGATACAATATGGCCCAAGAACTTGACCTTGCTCTCCCAAAAATGGCACTTGGAGAGCTTGGCCTTAAGCTGATGCCGACGAAGAGTATCTAACACGATCCGCAAATGATGAGCATGCTCTGCCTCGGATCTAGAGTAAATAAGAATATCGTCGATGAAAACCAGAACGAATCTATCGATGTATTCCCGGAATACTCGATTCATAAGATCGACGAAGAAAGCCGGTGCGTTCGTCAAGCCGAATGGCACGACCAACCACTCAAAAAAACCATAACGAGTGCGGAAAGCGGTAAGAGGAATGCTATCTTCCGCAACTCGGAGCTGATGAAATCCGGTGGCAAGGTCGAGCTGTGAAAAGACCTTCGCACCGCTCAACTGATCAAACATATCGTCTATCCGTGGCAATGGATAACGATTTCTGATGGTCAACTCATTAAGCTTGCGATAGTCAATGCAAAGCCTAAGAGAGCCATCGGGCTTCTTAACGAAGACCACAGCAGCACCCCATGGCGAAGAACTGGACCGAATGAACTGCTTCGCCTCAAGCTCCACTAACTGCTTCCTGAGTTCCTCATTCTCTTTAGTAGACATCCTCGTAGGAGGACGCCCAACTGGGCGGGAGCCTGTAATGAGATCGATGTGGAACTCAATGGCCCGCTTTGGCGGCAGGCCAGATACTGGCTCGAATATATCGGGGAAATCCCGAATAACAGGAATACTAGATATGTCCAAATCTTCGTCTCGTGAATCAAGCGAAAATAAAGTAATATCAGAAATCCCAACATCCTGAAGAACAATAGCTAACGGAGAGGATGAATCAGGGTGATGAATGAATAGTATCCGCTTCGAACAAATAATTTTGGCGTTGTGCTGAACGAGCCAATCCATGCCAAGAATCATATCGAATCCCAAATACTCCATAACGTGCAGATTCGCACGGAAAGAAAATCCAAAAAGATCAATATCTATATTCTCACAAAGCAAGCTAAGGGTCGTGGATCCGCCGATGGGATTCACAATCCTTAGTGAAGAAACCAGACAAGTAACATCCAAGGATAAAGCATCTACTAGCTCCTTTGATACGAATGAGTAAGAGGCACCCATATCAAAGAGAACTCTACAAGATCTACCATGAAATAAAATAGAACCTTCGAGAACGGAAGGATGCGTACCTCGAGGATGAGCTGAAGATGCAGGAGCCTTGGCAGCATTAAGCTTGCCAGGCTTGGCACTAGCTGGAGCAATAGGACAAGTGGAGATCCTGTGTCCCTCCTTCTTGCAGAAGGTGCAATAAAAAGGTTTGGGGCACTCTCGAATAAAGTGATCTGGAGAACCGCAGTTGAAGCATTTCTTCGGAGGACGGGTTCCACTAGGCTGTGACTGAATCTGAGGCTGAGTCTGAGGCTGAGCCTGGACAGTAGAACCGTCAGCCTTCTTCTTCTTATTCCAAGGCTTGGTCTTCTAAAATGGACCCCACTTCTGATTGGGGTTTTTGGAACCACCACCATCATCATCACAATGCTCCATCTCGACTGACTCAAGATGTAGAGCTGCATCGACTAGCTTCTCGAATGAGAGCTCAAGCTGAAGCATAAGCTGCCTCTTCAGATATTTCTTCAAGCCCTCAACAAATTTGAGGTTCCTCTTATAAGGAGTAGCAATAAACTCAAGGCCGTACTTGGACAGGGCCTCGAAGGAAGAGACATAGTCGGATACGGAAGACTTCCCCTGCTTGAGATCAAGAAAGCGGCGGGCAAGGGAGTTCTTCTCTGACTCTGGGATGAATTTGAGCTAAAATCTCTCACGAAACTGAGCCCAAGTAAGTGTAGTCTCATCGATCTCGGCAATAAGGAGTTCGTACCAATCCAGGGCACGACTTAGAAGCTGACTAGAAGCAATAAGAACACGGTCATGATCCGGGATATCCATACGAGTGAAAATGCGCTCGCATATCCGAATCCAAGCCTGGACCTTTAAGACATTCTCGGAGCCACTGAACGGCTTCCCTCCGAGATGGGTAAAATCGCTGCAGAGACGCACAAAAGCAGACTTGCGCGGAGCATCAGCAACTGGGGCTGGAGAGTGAGAATGAGACTGGGAGTTCCGAACCAGCTCCATGATCTGGTCGGTGGTCATGAACACGCCCTCTGGATGAGTGTTGCTGGACTGCCCGGCAGCACTGGTCTGACGTATGGTTCTCCCTCTTCCCCTTCCAGACATACTGAAAGTCAAACGGGAATTAGAGTTAGACATGATTCAATGATAGATACTTAATTAGGGAATACTACGGAATATAATAAATTCCTACACATACTCCTAACTTATCTATCGATAGGCATAAGGAAGGGATTTGATTTAATTCAGATCCAATTAAAATGTATTGTACTAAGTGTATCTGTTCTGTGTTTGTTATGCTTAATTCTGAACCTTAGCTCTGATACCAAAATGTAACGCCCCACTCCGAGACCCACTCTAGTAAAGAGTATTACGGAGTAATACCGTCGACTAGAACGGAGAATAGAGTATAATGGAAGCGACCATGTGTAATCAAGCTATAACTAACTACTGAATACGTCGAATAGATGGTTATCTTTTCTCAAGTGGTTCGACATATCCAATAGATATTTATAGCGAAACTACAATGGCTAAGGAAAATAGGTTCAGAACAAACATAATACTAAATGATAACATCATCATCACAGAACAATCACATAACAGTCACAGAACATAGGTACAATATATCGTCAATACAGATCCAAGTATCAGAAAGATGGGTACAAAGCCACCGCTCACACATGTGAGTCAAAAATATGTACATAAGAGTCTGAAATAACAGAGTAGCTGAATAGTGGACAAATAAAAGAGCTATCTATCAGCATAGCAGATAATGTCCAAGTGGAAGCACAGAAAGCTAAGTCCAGAGACCTAACCTGAAACAACTCGGTCTGACCCGAGCGAAAATACTCGGGTCAGGCTAGCTAAATAATCGGTAATAATTGAGATATATATAATAATGCAGTACATAAATAAAATAGTACTTCTCCAAAGAGAAGAGTAATATGGACTACATGAATATAATGACGATCCCTAATCATCAATACACAGTAAAAATCTCCTAAGAGAATACAAACACCAAAGTATTTAATAAATAAAATCGCCTCATATCATCGGCGTAGCCAAAGCTATATAAAGTTGCCCATAGGCAATAATCCCAAGAGTGACCAGAGTCAGTAATCAATGCCCAAGCAAAGATCGATGCTCCAAAGAGAAATAGGGATATACTGAAAAGTCAATGAAATCAAACACTGAAAAGCAGTGTCCAGAGACACTGTGAATCCACAAGGTAATCGCACTTACATCGTATGGTTCCATAGAACCAACACCGAATGGCGATACTCGAATGGATATAAAATCATCAGATAATACAAATATTGCACGTGCACCGACCAGAGTCATTGTTGCCAAGTACTATAGAGTTGTGATCGATCACTCGCACAGATGCGGAACGCGCGAGACGGCGAGATCCTTCCCAGAAGGATAAAGGCCCAGAGGCGCACGTCGAAAAATAAACTGCTCCATAGAGCAGGTGTCCAGAGACGGTTGCCCAGAGGCGTGGTGACCCAGAGGTCCAGTACTGGCCGCCCAGAGGCTAATGTGTCACTAACTTCTTGGAGAGGAACCCGTAAAGTGTTAACAATGAGTCACATACCCCACGTTCGCACTAAACGGTTTACTAACCAATAGCAAGCTCACACTCCAAACAATAAAAAGTCCACCTCGTATCATCGGTAAACTAGACCCAAAGGTCAAAACGATCAACCGAATAGGTCGGGGATTAACCGGAAAGAAAATACACACGGTTCCATAGGCCGGAGATTTCCTAACCGTTTAAGCACCTTTCCACTTCGCTCGACGTGCTAAAAAGTGAGTGTGAGATTTTTATTATAGAAAATAATGGTGCGAAACAGATTTTAATTGATTTTGAAATCACTTTAAAACGGCTTTTGAAAACTCTCCTATTATGGAGTAATTAATTTAATAATTAAAATAATATTATATAATAATTTTGAAATCCATTTTCGAGTGAAAAATCCTTTTAAAATAGTTCATAAAAACCAATGTACGAAATCCAGAGAGAAATCTCAAAGAAATCGATAAAACCAGAAATCACTGAAAATAGTGTTGGAAAATAGTCTAAAACTGACGCGAACCCAAGTTCGGAAAATTATTCGGACCAGCAAACTAAATCCGAATTGCATGAAAATTAGTAGAAACGTAGTACGACATTCCTACTTCAGAATGCAAAAAGAATTACTCGATTCCGACTTGAAACGAAGTCGCAGCGACGCTTCAAAGTCAGACCCGGAAACAGTGAATACACTGTTTCAGGCTGAGATTCGAGTCCCTCTTCGACAGCAATTTCGAAAAGTTAAATGAACTCGGATACTAATCAAACTTTTTAGAGATGGAGTTCGAAACTCCAGCTTTCCAAAGAGTCCAAAAACGTTGGATTTCGACCACGGTTGTGACCGTGCCAATGTCACAAATTTCAGTCCCAAAACTGCAATCAGGGGAAAAAAATGCTTTCATTTCATTTTTTTTTTTTGGAACCGGCTGCACCGCATAGTGCAGCCCGGTCCAGCCCCAGCCTGCATGGGCTGGGGAGGGTCCAGCCCCCCAGCCCGCATGGGCTGGGGGACTTGGGGCCGCCCCCAGCCTCTGTGGGCTGGGGGAGTTGGGCCCGCCCCAGCCCGATGCGGGCTGGGGAAAAGGGCCGCCCCAGCCCGCTTGTGGGCTAGGGTCTGTGGCCCGCCCCCAGCCCCTTGCGGGCTGGGGAAAAAGGGGGCCGCCCCAGCCCCTTGCGGGCTGGAGTCTGTGGCCCGCCCCCAGCCCGGGCGGGCTGGGGGCCTGTGCGCGCCCGGGCTGGGGCCTGGGTGCAACCCAGGCCTGTCCTGGTGCACCCAGAGCCCTTTTTTGGCCTGTTTTGGCCTGTTTTCAGCCTGCACATTTCCAGCCAACTAATTTTTGCAGTTTTTGATGGTTTTGGGGTATTTTTTTTCAGTTTTTGGCCTCAAATTTTCACTAATAACAATGACTAACTAGCAATAATCACTAATCAATAGTAATTACCTCAAAGAAGCAAAGGATCAAGTAGTTTGTGTGCACAATATCAAGCAAGCCAAAATCCTCAACCCCAAAGCAAAAGATCAAGAGACTTCAAGGACCCAAAAATCAAAAAAAAACAAAGATTACAACAAGATGGTGGAGATAAAATAGGGATTAAGAAGGATTAGAGAATAGGGGAGATTGCATTACTTTTTTCAAAGATCAAATTAGTTTAGTTATGAAGAGAAGGAGGTGGATCTTCTACCAAGGGAGGCCATTAGTTATGTTTAGATCTAGGTTTAGGAATTATGAAGAGGAGGGTTAGGGTTTATGGAATGGGTTTAAGATATTATATAGAAGTGAGTAGGCTAATGGGCCATGTTAGGAGGTTTTAAAACCCTTTAAGACTTAGTTTATTTTTCTAAGGTTATCATGTGAAAAAAATCCTAAGTAACAACCTAGTTTTAATTAAAACCATGTAATAGTCTCATTTGGCCAATTAAACCCATAATCACATTTAAAAATTCCGCATTTTAAACCCCAAATTATTTTAATTTGCAAATCAAATTGCAAATTTAAATTCCCAAAAATTTGTTTAGCTCCCTTTTCAACGTAAAATCATAATTTTTAATTTATCATTCGATAATTGCAATCTCCGGGTTGTTGCACTATAAGACGATGCTAGGAAGTTGTGGGATTAGGAAAATTCTCTTTATCCAACGTGTGTCGATTTTTCGAATAAGGGTGATTCTATCGTAATTGGCTGTGATGACCCACCTTTCTGATCCCAGAAAGACGTATCATCATTAAGAAAGAAAGGGATAGAAATAGAAAAGAAAGAAAGAATAACAACATCAGAATCTCACAGCGGAATGGAACAAAATATAATACATCACATAACTGTTACATAGTTATACATACATCAGAGTTATACA
Source organism: Allium cepa (assembly GCA_030765085.1). NCBI lineage: Eukaryota > Viridiplantae > Streptophyta > Magnoliopsida > Asparagales > Amaryllidaceae > Allium > Allium cepa. The sequence goes on along the minus strand of CM060935.1, from coordinate 672,675,044 downwards.
ACATCATATAACAGGACAGTCATATACATATATGTCCATACATACATCCAAAATACAGCATACACTAACTACACGGCGGAACTACAAATATATATAGAGACATACGTCTGGTCTTCTTCCCAAAATCCCTCCAGCAAATCAATACTCCAAATACCTATCACTTGGCTACTCATAAAAATTTGAGTACCAAGAGTTTATGAAAACACAAAATATAAACTCCGGGTCAGACATGGGTCTGGTATGAGCAAACGGGTTAAAGTCGCTTAACTTTGAAAATCATTTGAAATAAAAGTATCACATAAGACTTCCCACAAATAAATAGGGTAAGTTTTTACCTTACGCTAACCAAAACATTTTATAGGAAATTCAGTGATATTATAATAGTGCCTAGGGTTTTCAAGTAAATAGAAAATAGCCGAAATTGTTACCTTCATTAAATTCCAGCTACTAGCCACGAAAGTGGGTAATACAAATCAAAATCGTAGGGTCTCGTAGGGAAAATGGGTTTCCAACAATGGCAGGGCTGCTGGGGTACCGTCCGTCACAGTACGGGGCCTAGATCACCGTACCGAGGATCACTCCCGATCCCCTACAACACAAGGCAAGAACCATTCCTTACTGAATAGTCCCGAACAAGATAACCCCGCAGTTGTGGCCAACAACTGCACACAGAGCCGAAATAAAAAGGGACATCTAAACAGGGGTATACCTCGTCCTGCTTGGGCATGACCCACCTAATCTTGCTGCATCTCCCCTGTTTTATCCATTCTCGGTTGATGAGGCTTGAGGCTGCGATTACCTTTATTGAACATTATTCTTAGAATGCTCATCGTCCGCCTGACAATGTGCTGAAAGCATTCAGTCCATAAAAGTTCGTTCTGGGTTCGAACGAAACCGAAGGCATTATCTTGTTACACTCATTTTGGAATCACCTTCCGAGTTAACAACGATAATCCTTGCATTCTGAAAACATCATCTCGATCACCAATTGATAAGTCACGACCTATCGTTTAATTTGGATCGATGTGGTTTTCGGAGAATCAAAATTGATTCTTCCGATCCCGGTCTCATCGAAATCCAAATGCCATTTTAAGGGCCAAGTTGTGTATTTAACTTAACAGTTCAATTCAATATTAAGAATTCACATAACAGGTATAACAGATAAATCATACACAGTTATCACAGGTATCTATAATATATCACAACATATCATAGAAATATCATCAAATAGATATCAAAGTCAATCAAATAGAATTACCAATTCATACCAAAACAGTTTGTTTTACTTAACTTAATTATTTGCTTAAGAATAAACTACTTCATTCTGCTTAATTAATTACTGATTAATTAACTTATTAATGATCAATTAATTTCTTAGTTAATCATTAATTACAATTTATTAGTCATCTAATCTTTAATTAATTATTTAATTACTTAACTTTTATTCATTTATTATTACTTAATTACTCAGTTAATTAATTGATTCTTAATTATTAATTATTAATTCATAACTTACTTATTAAAGATTGATTAGTTATTCAATTATCACAAATTATTTAAATTAATCATTTATTATCAATTTTATTAACTATATAATCTTTAATTAATCACTTAAGTTGATTACCATTTATTTATTAATTAACCTTAAGTAATTAATTTAAACTTTCTTAAGTTAAACTGATAAAACCCAAGATTAATTCCTAATTACAGATTTAATTAAAAGTTATTAATTTAATTTCATGTATAAATTAATTTACATTCTAATTACTTTATATTAATCAACTATCCTTACAGACTTTCCTTAATAAACTTTTAAATCAAGTACTAACCTAACACTAACTAATTGCTTTACTAACTTAGTTATACAAAATACTTAAAACAAAATTATGCACGTCCATTAAGAAATGGACCTGAGACAGCACCTTTTCTACTCGAGACAGTTTCGAGTTTTCCCCGTGTCTTCCCCGCGTCTTTCTTTCCCATTCCACCTTCTTCTTCTTCCTGTTTCTTTCTTCTTCTCATTATTTTTTGTTTTTTTAGTTTAAGTTATAAATTTTTAAACTGCAGAAACAAAACACTCACGCATGCACCGAAAACAACTCGAAGCAACCTCCTAAAGATCTCGTGCAAAAACACGCGATGACCCATCTTGCCTCATCGACATCGATCGCCACCGTGCACGTGCACGGTGGTTCGGCTCGCTTCCGGCCACCCCCACTGTCACCCACACACCATAATTCGACACAATATTCGAAGTCAAAGCCAAGAATTTCGAATAACGGTCGAAACTGAAAAATCGCCTGATGCTTGAATTCGAAACACGACCACCCTACCGAAAATAACCACGTTCAGCCACCACCCATCACCAGACACCAAGCCCTTTTGCCAACGCCATGGCCATACCTTCCTCGGCCTTCAACCCAAACCACAAACGGCTCGATCAAGCGACGGCGATACAAACGGTAATTTACAGAACACAAAAAAATGAACCGAAACCCTATATTCGATTCGTCCAAACAACTTACACAATGGACAATTTTTCTGGCATTTTTCCAGAGTTCGAAAATCACTAAGCTAACTTCAATATGAATTTCAACACCTAATTTTTGTTAAATCATCAGAGATTGATGAAGATACACTTTTGTCCCATATTCGAACTGCACCTTCATTAGTCACTTAAAAATCATAATTTTTATACTAAAATCTTAACTTTGTGTATGTATTCAAGATATGTGATCAAACTCACAGATTAAAATATTCGAATTTTAGCTTTTCATTTCTTTCTTAACTTAAAACCCGTGTAAATAGTTTTTGATTAGTTACTGTGAAGCTTTAGATTCATTCCAGGTTACAATTAAAGTTTTAAACAACCTACCTTGTCTATAAATTCTAAGCTTAAGATATTGTATATGAAAATGTCTTATTTTTCTTTAATTCTTTGTCTAGAACTAAACTTATTAAAGAGCATCTTGAACATATTTTCCAGAGAGCCTTTCAGATCCAAATATTTACATCATACAACATACAAAAGTTTAGAACTAATTACCAAATTAAACTTTAAAATTTAGATGTTTACTCACCAAAAATGATTTAACAGAGAGTAAGGTTTGGTCTTGCTTCTTAGATGAATACACCGAGTTTTGCTTTCCAGGCTTCCAGTTGAATTTCAGACTTCAGTGTTGATGTTGTTGATGTTAAACAAATTTGTTTGTATTAAGTTCAGGTTGTAGTTTTGTTTTTTTTATGACTTCAGTTTCTTTTTGATGAACGAAATGAAATGCATAAGATGACATATAGGGAAAGTTTACAGGCTGATGATATTGAGGCAAGATATTTTAATGTACTAGAAATATATTTTTTTATGCTGAGCAGAGATGTGGTTTGAAAAAGAATTGTAGGCTGAAAAGATTTATTTGTGGCTTCATTAATTAATTTTGTCTGGTTGATATTATTACCCTGTACTCAATAGACGTCCAGGTTGTTCATTGGTGTAGCAACATTCTTAGTTATAAATTTTACCTTGTCTTACTTAAGAAGCTTGCTCATGTATATAAGTTTGTTATATTTTTTTGTGCAGCCTGATTTTGATTTCTTTGTTTGTTGAGTACAACTATAAATATAACTTTGTTAATTTCATATTACATTGCTAAGAGTTTATGCTTTTACTTAATTTCTTATTTTCATATTTTGTTTATACACTTATTCAACTTGACTTTATTTTCAATTTTATATATTCTCTTTGTATGTTGACTAACAATATTTAACAACATTTATAAGTTTACCTACATTTTACATTTATATTTTATATTGATAGTCTTTGATTTTATTTCAACCTTATAACCTATATATAATATTTATCAATTGTAAACAAAGTGAAATATTTTAATTTAATTATATAAGATAAATACTATATAAGAGATTTATTTTAAATTTTCAAATCTAACTGTTCTTTCCAAATACAATTTTATATTAACAACTGGCAATCATTCCAAAAGATTTATTTATTTTAGAATGATCAGTTTACATTTTATTTAATTGGATTAAATATTTATTAAGATAAATAGGGTCCAAATCCAGGGTCGTTACATTCCTCCCCCCTTAAAAGAATTTTGTCCCCGAAATTTAAACAACAGTTAATTCAAAAGCTTTTATAGTAATAATCCAAACATACATATTGTTATCCCATTTTTTGGTCAAAACTGGAATATCAACAAATTGGCAAGGAATTACGGATACCAGGATTGGAGATCAGTTGGAATCAAGGCTGTGATCGATATCGTCAAAATTTTGTTAAACTCCGATCAGGACGAAATTGATTGGAGGCGATGATAAGGGCTAGAAAAGGCTATATTTCAAATTTCAGGATAATCGGAGTTCGTATGAAGAAAATACAATGGATTCAAGGTGGGAGAGGTATGTTGTTCGAATCCATCAAGATGCAGCGATCGGTTCGAATCGATCAGATTCGAACCCATCAGGATGGATTCGAACCCATCAATTTCGAACCGATCAAAGGCATACTGTCGCATACATGGATTCGAAGTATACATGGATTCGAAGAAGAAGATGGACTCGAAGGAGATGAATTCGAAGTAGACATGGATTCGAAGAAGAAGATGGATTCGAAGTAGACATGGATTCGAAGAAGGAGATGGATTCGAAGTGGACATGGATTCGAAGAAGAAGATGGATTCGAAGTGGACATGGATTCGAAGAAGGAGATGGATTCGAAATGGACATGGATTCGAAGATGATGGATACGAAGCAAGGGACACGGATTCGAAGGACGTGGATTCGAAAGGGATGGATTCGAAAAGGATGGACTCGTAGGATATGGACTCGAAGGAGGCGGATTCAGAAAGCATGGATTCGAAAAGCATGGATTCGAAGGAGTCGGCCTTATGGATTCGAAGGAGATGGTTTCGAAGTGGATGGTTTCGAAGAAGGCGGGTTCGAAGTATGGGTCTGAACCAGGCAGAACGCACGGAGCTTTGATCTTGAATCGATCATATCTTCCAAACCGCTGATCCAAATACAATGAAATTTTTACAGGAGCTCACATACGAGTTGAAGAATGTGCACGCCAATTTTCAGCTCAATTGGATGGATTCTTGATCGATTCGAACGTCACTTCGAATCGATCCCAAACTGGGCACGGACTCTGAGAACACGGGCTTGTGGGCCCCCCCTCACGTGCCAAGCGGCCTCCCCAGGTTTTAGGCGGGATTTCAGCCTTCCACGCCTATAAATAGAGCCCCTGGTCATTCAGAAAAGGGGTCGGAAAATTTGGAGAGAAAAGGCAAGCCCAGACGCTGCTAGAATCATTCCATAGCATCATTACTGCTATTTTCTTCAGATTTGGTCACTACAACTGTTGTAATCACTTGTAATCTTCAAGGATAATCAATAAAAAAAATTGGAGTGGACGTAGGCCGGAGATAGCCGAACCACTATAAAACTTGTGTCTCTGTTCTTTACTTTTGGATTGCTGTCTATTATTTGCTGAGATTTGTTATTTGCGTTTGAATATCACTAATTTATATTCATACGCTGGTGCTTTCACGGTATTGGGTGTTTGTGAACAATTTTGGCGCAAACATTTTGGTGCTTTCACTGAGAAGGAGTAGCACCCGCTATATCGGATTCGAAGAGTTTGAGGAATTTGGATTTGGAAGACAATGACTAGGCAGAATAGCAGAAGGCTAAGGGCTGAGAGAAGCCAACAAGGAGGAAGTCAACAAGCATCCTCCGGAGGTGAGGAAGGACCGGCTTCGATCTACATAACCCGGGATGAAATGGAAGCCATAACAAATTCGCTACAGGAGAGGTTGTTGAAAAGTCAACAGGAAATGATGCAAACTTTCTTAGAGCAAATGAGAGCTGCAGGGATACAGAATTTAGGAACAGCTACGGCGGCTACGGATGCAGGACAAGGAGCTAGGGTCGTGGAACCCATTGAAGGACAGGATACAGAACTAGAAGGCAATCAACAAGGGCTTGGGGGCAGGCCCACGGGACTCAACACGGGAGAACCTTTGGAGGGAATTCAACAAGCTAGAGCTAACGTTACCACTAGTGAACCACACGAGGAATATGTTCCAGAGTTTCCTCGGGGGCATGGGGGGCAACCCCTAACAGACAATACTGGACTAGCAGAAATCATCAGAAAGACTGTACGGGGTGGTTTGACGAATGGAGACTTGGAAGGAGTAAACAGGAGTCCGTTCACTCGGGAAATAAGGATGGCTCAGAATCCACCTAAGTTCAAGCTACCTAGCGTGGAGATATATGATGGTAAGGCAGATCCAACAGATCACTTGATGAGGTACACCAGACACATGGAGGTGTTGGGGGCATAGGAGGAAGTGATGGCCCGATGCTTCCCTTTGTATTTGAAGGACTTAGCTGCAATGTGGTTTAGGCAGCTGGGAGAAGGATCTATCAGGACTTGGAAGGAATTAGTGGAAAAGTTTCTGGGGCAGTTTCGGGTTCACGTCAAGAGGCCGAAGAACGTGATGAATTTAACATCGGTAAAGCAAAGGATGGACGAATCGCTTAGAGCTTTTCTAACTCGATTCAGTGCGGCGGTCGCTTCGGTGGATCGGCCTGATCCATCAATGGTTTTAATGGCAGCAGTATCAGGAGTCAGGGAGAATTCGGATTTCAAGGTATCTCTGATACGAGATCCCCCGCAAAATCTTGACGAATTCTTTCACGAGGCAGAAAGGTTCCTTCGGCAGGAAGATGCAAGTACGGATTTAAAGTTGAAGAAGGCTAATGCAATCGAGGTTGGAGCGGTATCCAAAAATGATTTGGATAAGGATAAAGGAAAAAAGAAGTTAGATGACGACTTTGGAATCGCTAGGAAGCGATGGAAGGATCCAAAGTTTTCCACATACACAGGATTAAACGAAACGCTGGAGCGGATATACCTGGATACTCGGAATCGCCTTCCCTACCGAAGGCCGGTTAGGAGGGAACCAACGGAACGGGAGAGGACATCAGGGAGGCACTGTCTCTTCCATGATCTGGATGGACACGATACCAACAGCTGCAGGCACCTAAAAGATATTATCGAGGAGCATGTAAGGAATGGACAGTTACAGCAATACGTTGGAACTCGGGATGCAACGGTGGAGCAGGAGCAACCACCGACCACCTCACGCCGTGATGATGGGAGGCCCAGGGATGATCGTCGATTGATCATCCATTGACCAGGATAATATGGAATAAGTAGCAAGCTACTAGCAAACGGTAAAGTCATTTACACATGTACGGGGACGGAGATAGCCCCTAGGCATGCTCTGAATGATGATAAACCGGGATGTTATGGTTTGTGAAATTTATTTCTTTCTTTTAGATTGGACATTGCTTTTCTTTTTGAATTTGGTTTTGGAGCTTGGATTGAGCTCCTGGTTTTTCTTGTTTTTTTATTTGGATTTTCCTTTGGATGATTGTTTTTGGTTTTGGATGCTGGTTTGGATTTCTGGTTTTCTGGTTTTGGATTTGAATTTCGGATTTGGATTTTGGATTTTGGAATAGATTTTGGTTGGACTTTTATCTGGTTTTTGATAAATGGTCGTCGGGTATGGATTATGCCTGGCAAGGGATGAGTCACTTTACCCAAACAAGGTGAATTGACTCATTCAGGTCGTCAAGTATGGACTATGCTTGGCAAGGGTCCGGAGAGATCAGGATTCGGCTTAGGACTTAAGCCATGGCATTTTACAGCGCCCAGGGACACTGGGCCAAGGTCGTCAAGTATGGATTGCGCTTGGCAAGAACCCGGAGAGGTTAGCTCAACGTTCAGGGACACTGGACCAAGGACATCAAGTATGGATCGCGCATGGAAAGAACCCGGAGAGGTCAGCTCAACGTCCAGGGACACTGGACCACGGTCGTCAGATATGGATTACGCTTGGCAGGAACCCAGAGAGGTTATGGATTTGGATATCAACCCGGAGAGGTCCTGGATTCGGTTATTGGCTATTGGATAAGGATGGATTGGAACTCGGTTGTCGAGTTCGAATGGACACAGAATTGTCTAAGGCTTTGGTTATTGGATCTAGAATTGGACATCGACTCGAAGCAGTCAAGGATGATATACTCTGGCGATATGGCTTTGGACTTCGGGTATTGGATTCGGAGTTATTTAAAACACGCCTTGTTGTCACAAGGCATGTTTTGGGGGGCAAAATGTTATCCCATTTTTTGGTCAAAACTGGAATATCAACAAATTGGCAAGGAATTACGGATACCAGGATTGGAGATCAGTTGGAATCAAGGCTGTGATCGATATCGTCAAAATTTTGTTAAACTCCGATCAGGACGAAATTGATTGGAGGCGATGATAAGGGCTAGAAAAGGCTATGTTTTAAATTTCAGGATAATCGGAGTTCGTATGAAGAAAATACGATGGATTCAAGGTGGGAGAGGTATGTTGTTCGAATCCATCAAGATGCAGCGATCGGTTCGAATCGATCAGATTCGAACCCATCAGGATGGATTCGAACCCATCAATTTCGAACCGATCAAAGGCATACTGTCGCATACATGGATTCGAAGTATACATGGATTCGAAGAAGAAGATGGACTCGAAGGAGATGAATTCGAAGTAGACATGGATTCGAAGAAGAAGATGGATTCGAAGTAGACATGGATTCGAAGAAGGAGATGGATTTGAAGTGGACATGGATTCGAAGAAGAAGATGGATTCGAAGTGGACATGGATTCGAAGAAGGAGATGGATTCGAAATGGACATGGATTCGAAGATGATGGATACGAAGCAAGGGACACAGATTCGAAGGACGTGGATTCGAAAGGGATGGATTCGAAAAGGATGGACTCGTAGGATATGGACTCGAAGGAGGCGGCTTCAGAAAGCATGGATTCGAAAAGCATGGATTCGAAGGAGTCGGCCTTATGGATTCGAAGGAGATGGTTTCGAAGTGGATGGTTTCGAAGAAGGCGGGTTCGAAGTATGGGTTTGAACCAGGCAGAACGCACGGAGCTTTGATCTTGAATCGATCATATCTTCCAAACCGCTGATCCAAATGCAATGAAATTTTTACAGGAGCTCACATACGAGTTGAAGAATGTGCACGCCAATTTTCAGCTCAATTGGATGGATTCTTGATCGATTCGAACGTCACTTCGAATCGATCCCAAACTGGGCACGGACTCCGAGAACACGGGCCTGTGGGCCCCCCCTCACGTGCCAAGCGGCCTCCCCAGGTTTTAGGCGGGATTTCAGCCTTCCACGCCTATAAATAGAGCCCCTGGTCATTCAGAAAAGGGGTCGGAAAATTTGGAGAGAAAAGGCAAGCCCAGACGCTGCTAGAATCATTCCATAGCATCATTACCGCTATTTTCTTCAGATTTGGTCACTACAACTGTTGTAATCACTTGTAATCTTCAAGGATAATCAATAAAAAAAATTGGATTGGACGTAGGCCGGAGATAGCCGAACCACTATAAAACTTGTGTCTCTGTTCTTTACCTTTGGATTGCTGTCTATTATTTGCTGAGATTTGTTATTTGCGTTTGAATATCACTAATTTATATTCATACGCTGGTGCTTTCACGGTATTGGGTGTTTGTGACCAATTTTGGCGCAAACACATATCATCCATACTATATCAGCAATTAACAGTCTACTCTAACAAACATCACTAGTTATCCAAACATAAATCCGGATAAGCATTCTTAAAACTATCGAGAGTTTCCCTGGTACAATCTCTGGGATCCTCACTCCACTTTACCTTGACGAGTTTCACCACTTTGTTCCTGAGTTCCACAACCAGTATGGATCATGAACAAATTTCCTCAAATGCGATACATGAAATACATTATGAATCCCAGACATCCGCTCTGGCAATTCAATCCTGTAGGCTACAGCTCCAATTCTTTCCAGCACTCGGAAGGGTCCAATATATGTCGGAGCAAGTTTTCCCGTCTTTCCGAATCTTATAGAACCTTTAATTGAGGAAACTTTAACAAAAACCAAGTCTCCGATCTCAAATTCCAATGGCCTTCGTCTTCTATCAGCATATTTCTTCTGTCGATCTTGAGCAGTTTTCATCCTTTTCTTGATAAGCTCAACCTTCGCAGAAGCTTCTCGAATGTGATCGGGTCCAAGCATAAGACGATCCTTCGATTCAATCCAACAAGCTGGGGATCTACACGGTCTTCCGTATAAAGCTTCATAAGGAGCCATCTTAATAGTTGCTTGATAACTGTTATTATAAGAAAATTCCACTAGATGAAGTTGGTCCTCCCAAGATCCTCCAAAATCTAAAACACAAGCCCACAGCATATCCACAAGAATACGATTAAGCCTCTCCGTCTGTCCGTCTGTTTGAGAATGATAGGCTGTACTCAATCTCAAATTTGTTCCCATTGCTAATTGCAGAGCTTCCCAAAATTTGCTAGTGAAAATAGGATCACGGTCACTTACTATACTGACGGGAACACCATGCAATCTAACTATCTCCTTCAAGAAAATTTCCGCCAAAGAAACTGCAGTACGGGTTGCCTTAACTGGTATAAAATGGGCACTCTTAGTTAAACGATCCACAATACCCATATACATCATTTCCTTTCCTGGTTCTAGGCAAACCATCGATAAAATCCATCGAGATCATCTCCCATTTCCAATTCGGAATTTCCAGAGGCTGCAACAATCCGGCAGATTTCTATTGATCACTTTTAACTTGTTGGCAGATGGCACAACTATTCACAAAAAAAGCTACATCTTCCTTCATGCCCTTCCACCAAAAGACTCTCCTAATATCCTTGTACATCTTCGAAATTCCTGGATAATATTCAATTTGGAGCGGTGACTTTCAGAAAACACTTCCTGCCTTAGATCCCTATCATTTGGAACACAGATTCTCCCGTTAATCCTTAGTGTTCCTTGGCCATCAATTTCAAGACTGGGACACTGACCTTTCCTGACTCTTTTAATGATCCTCCTCAACATCTTACGAGATTCTTGCTTGCTTGAGATCCTTTCAATAAGAGATGGAACCACTTCCAGAAGAGATAGAACCGCGTTCCTGCTGAGAGCATCAATTACGACATTCGCTTTTCCCAGAGTGTACAGAATGTCCAAATCATAGGATGCAAGAAATTCAACCCACTGCTACTGTCTTAGATTAAGATCTTTTTGAGAGAATAGATATTTCAACGGTTTGTGATCCGTGAACAATTTGAATTTCTCTCCCAAAAGAAAATGTCTCCAAATTTTCAAAGCAAAATCAATGGCTAGCAGTTCAAGATCGTGCGTAGCGTAGTTCTTCTCATGAGGCTTCAATTGCCGACTAGCATACGCAATAACCCTTCCGTTTTGCATCAGAACTGCTCCCAAACCCTCCATACAAGCATCAGTATAAATCTCGAATTTTCTCTTCCCATCCGGAATAGCAAGCACCGGTGCACTAGTTAGCCTTATCTTCAATTCTTGAAAAGCTTCTTCACACTGAGGTGTCCATTTGAATTTAGCTCCTTTTCTAGTCAGCTTAGTCAGATGTGAAGAAATCTTGGAATAATCCCTGATAAATTTCCTGTAGTAGCCAGCCAATCCAAGAAAACTACGATTTTCCGTCAGTGTCTCTGGCTGTTTCCATTCTAGAATAGTTTCAACTTTCGCTGGGTCTACAGAAATGCCTTCACCCGAAACAATGTGCCCTAAAAATTTTACTTCAGATTTCCAGAAATGGCACTTCGAAAACTTCGCCTTTAACACATGCTTCCTCAGAGTCTCCAATACAATCCTCAAATGCTCCCTGTGCTCTTCTTCGGATTTGGAGTAGACCAAGATATCATCAATGAATACCAGCACAAACTTATTCAACACATCCCTAAAGACTCGGTTCATGAGGTCAACGAAGTAGGCAGGCGCGATGGTTAAACCGAAAGGCATAACCAACCACTCATAGAAACAATTCGGTCCCCTAAATGCAGTCAAGGGAATACTGTCTTCAGCAACCCTCAACTGATGGAAACCTGAAGCTAGATCCAGTTGAGAAAAGATAGGAGCACCATGCAATTGGTCAAAAAGATCATCGATGCGAGGAAGAGGATATTTATTACGGATAGTCACTTTGTTCAATTCTCTATAATTCACACAGAACCTCAGTGATCCATCCGATTTAATTACAAACACTGCCGCCGAACCCCAACAAGAAAAACTGGGTCTAATCAACCCCTTCTCTAAAAGATCCTGAGTCTGCTTAATCAACTCTTCTCTCTCCCTAGGAGCCATTCTCCTACTGGGCTGAATCACCGGCACAGCTCCTGGAATCAAATCAATACGGAATTCTATTTCTCAATGTGGTGGCAGATACTTAACTTCTTCAAATACATCAGCAAAATCTTGAACCACATCGATATCTTCAATCTTCTCTTCAGAAGTCTCAATTCCATGCAAAAGACTGCTCAAGTGAATTCTAGAATTATCACACGACACTCTGGCAATTCTACCCAGATCAGTTTTCAACGAAACTGTTCTTTCATCACAATTCAAAATGGCTTTATACTTATCCCGCCAATCCATTCCCAAAATAAGATCAAATCCCTTAAAATTCAACACATACGGGTCACAAGAAAAACTATGGGATAGATAAGAGATCTTCAAGTCCTTACAAATAGTGTCTAATTTGGTCAGCCCTCCTATAGGATTAGATACCAAGATAGGACTGTCTACAGAACTAGGGGTAAGAGAGAACTTTTCAACAGAGTCCAGAGAAATAAAACTCAAGGAATCACCCAAATCAAACAAAACTTTAATATATTTTCCATCTAAAAGTAAAGTACCTTTTAATACTCCTTTGCCCATTGAAGAAGAAGATGGTCCGGCTTCCAAAGCAAAAACTTTATTCTGAGGTTCCCTCTGCAGAAGTGGACAAATCTTGATTATGTGTCCTGGCTGATGACAATTAAGGCACAATGATCTCTGAACCGTAGCTGATCCTGGGCCACTCTGATGCGGTTGCTGCTGCTGGAATCCCTTTCTAGGACACTTATTTGCCAAATGTCCCTCCTGTTGACAAATGTAGCACTTGCGGGGTCCGTTGTTATTCCCAGGTTTCTTCTTGTTCGGCTTTCTCCATTTAGGATCGAACATTCGCTTATTCGAATTAGTGAAATCCCACCTGAAGCTGCAACTGGAGCCATAGATTTCTTACCCATAAAACTTTCATATCTCAACGCCATATCAATCAAATCAACAAAAGATCCCTTCAAAAGCACTGTCAATTTCCTATGGAATTCAGGCCTCAACCCTTGTACAAATTTCTCATTCTTTTTAAGAGGAGTATCGATGAGTCCTGGTCCATAACAAGAGAGTTCGTTGAATCTGGTTTCATACTCCGAAATAGACATACTACCCTGCTTCAAATACAGAAAATCCTGATACAATTGGGTTCTCCCTGCCGTTGGCATAAACTTTTCTTCAAACAACTCCTTAAATCTGTCCCATGGAATGTCATCCTCAGAAATGTTTGCAATTGTTGAATCCCACCATGCTGCTGCACCACCCTGCAATTGCCACGATGCCATTTGCCTCTTACGCTCATCAGACAATTTCATGCTCTCGAAAATGCGCTCACAAGAATGTATCCAGGCTTGAACTTCAATTATTGACTCTGAACCTTTGAATAGTTGGCCTCCGAGATTTTTGAAATCTTTGCATAAAGCTGCAAAACTAACTTGAGGCGGTACTGGATTGGTAGCCTCACTAGCATTTTGACTCCGTCCATCATCTGTTGAAGTACTGGCCCTAACTCTACCTCTTCTTCCGAAACTCATGTCGGTCACCTGAACAGGTAACTCAACAAATTTAGATAGATATATATAATTATATGAAAATACAAATACGCACTCTCAAAATAAATATAACTCAAGAGCCTAGGTACTCGCTCGACCTAGGGCTCTGATACCAACTGTGACGACCCGCCTTTCTAATCCCAGGAAGACGTATCATCATTAAGAAAGAAAGGGATAGAAATAGAAAAGAACAGAAAGAAAGAATAACAACATCAGAATCTCACAGCGGAATGGAAAAAAATATAATACATCACATAAACGTTGCATAGTTATACATACATTAGAGTTATACAACATCATATAACAGGATTGTCATATACATATATGTCCATACATACATCCAAAATACAGCATACACTAACTACACATCGGAACTACAAATATATATAGAGAAATACATCTGGTCTTCTTCCTAAAATCCCTCCAGCAAATCAATACACCAAATACCTATCACTTCGCTACTCATAAAAATTTGAGTACCCAAGAGTTTATGAAAATACAAAAATAAACTCTGGGTCAGACATAGGTCTGGTATGAGTAAACGGGTTAAAATTGCTTAACTTTGAAAATCATTTGAAATAAAGGTATCACGTAAGACTTCCCACAAATAAATACGGGTAAGTTTTTACCTTACGCTAACTAAAACATTTTATAAGAAATTCAGTGATATTATAATAGTGTCTAGGGTTTTCAAGTAAATAGAAAATAGCCGAAATTGTTACATTCATTAAATTCTAGCTACTAGCCACGAAAGTGGGAAATACAAATCAAAACCGTAGGGTCTCGTTGGGAAAATGGGTTTCCAACAATGGCAGGGCTACTGGGGTACCGTCCGTCACAGTACGGGGCCTAGATCACCGTACCGAGGATCACTTCCGATCCCCTACAACACAAGGCCAGAACCATTCCTTACTGAACAGTCCCGAACAAGATAACCCCGCAGTTGTGGCCAACAACTGCACACACGGCCGAAATAAAAAGGGACATCTAGACAGGGGTATACCTCGTCCTGCTTGGGCATGACCAACCTAACCTTGCTGCATCTCCCCTGTTTTAGCCATTCCCGGTTGATGAGGCTTGAGGCTGCGATTACCTTTATTGAACATTATTCTTAGAATGCTCATCGTCCGCCTGAAAATGTGCTGAAAGCATTCAATCATACAACGATAACCCTTGCATTCTGAAAACACCATCTCGATCACCAATTGATAAGTCACGACCTATCATTTAATTTGGATCGATGTGGTTTTCGGAGAATCAAAATTGATTCTTCCGATCTCGGTCTCATCGGAATCCAAACGCCATTTTAAGGGCCAAGTTGTCTATTTAACTTAACAGTTCAATTCGATATTAAGAATTCACATAACAGGTATAACAGATAAATCTTACACAATTATCACAGATATCTATAATATATCACAACATATCACAGAAATATCATCAAATAGATATCAAAGTCAATCAAACAGAATTACAAATTCATACCAAAACAGTTTGTTTTACTTTACCTAATTATTTGCTTAAGAATAAACTACTTCATTCTGCTTAATTAATTACTGATTAATTAACTTATTAATGATCAATTAATTTCTTAGTTAATCATTAATTATAATTTATTAGTCATCTAATCTTTAATTAATTATTTAATTACTTAACTTTTATTCATTTATTATTACTTAATTACTCAGTTAATTAATTGATTCTTAATTATTAATTATTAATTCATAACTTACTTATTAAAGATTAATTAGTTATTCAATTATCACAAATTATTTAAATTAATCATTTATTATCAATTTTATTAACTATATAATCTTTAATTAATCACTTAAGTTGATTACCATTTATTTATTAATTAACCTTAAGTAATTAATTTAAACTGTCTTAAGTTAAACTGATAAAACCCAAGATTAATTCCTAACTACAGATTTAATTAAAAGTTATTAATTTAATTTCATGTATAAATTAATTTACATTCTAATTACTTTATATTAATCAACTATCCTTACAGACTTTCCTTAATAAACTTTTAAATCAAGTACTAACCTAACACTAACTAATTGCTTTACTAACTTAGTTATACAAAATACTTAAAATAAAATTATGCACATCCATTAAGAAATGGACCCGAGACAGCACCTTTTCTACTCGAGACAGTCTCGAGTTTTCCCCGTGTCTTCCTCGCGTCTCTCTTTCCCATTCCACCTTCTTCATCTTCCTATTTCTTCCTTCTTCTCATTATTTTTTGTTTTTTGTTTTTAGTTTAAGTTATAAATTTTTAAACTGCAGAAACAAAATACTCACGCGTGCATCGAAAACAACTTGAAGCAACCTCCTAAAGATCTCGTGCAAAAACACGCGATGACCCATCTTGCCTCACCGACACCGATCGCCACCGTGCACGTGCACGGTGGTTCGGCTCGCTTCCGGCCACCCCCACTGTCACCCACACACCATAATTCGACACAATATTCGAAGTCAAAGCCCAGAATTTCGAATAACGGTCGAAATTGAAAAATCGCCTGACGCTTGAATATGAAACACGACCACCCTACCGAAAATAACCACGTTCAGCCACCACCCATCACCAGAGGCCAAGCCCTTTTGCCAACGCCATGGCCATACCATGGCCATACCTTCCTCGGCCTTCAACCCAAACCACAAACGGCTCGATCAAGCGACGGCGATACAAATGGTAATTTACAGAACACAAAAAAAAGAACCGAAACCCTATATTCGATTCGTCCAAACAACTTACACAATGGACAATTTTTCTGGCATTTTTCCAGAGTTTGAAAATCACTAAGCTAACTTCAATATGAATTTCAACACCTAATTTTTGTTAAATCATCAGAGATTGATGAAGATACACTTTTGTCCCATATTCGAACTGCACCTTCATTACTCACTTAAAAATCATATTTTTATACTAAAAATCTTAACTTTGTGTATGTATTCAAGATATGTGATCAAACTCACAGATTAAAATATTCGAATTTTAGCTTTTCATTTCTTTCTTAACTTAAAACCTGTATAAATAATTTTTGATAAGTTACTGTGAAGCTTTAGATTCATTTCAGGTTACAATTAATGTTTTAAACAACCTACCTTGTCTATAAATTCTAAGCTTAAGATATTGTATATGAAAATGTCTTATTTTTCTTTAATTCTTTGTCCAGAACTAAACTTATTAAAGAGCATCATGAACATATTTTCCAGAGAGCCTTTCAGATCCATATATTTACATCATACAACATACAAAAGTTTAGAACTAATTACCCAATTAAACTTTAAAATTTAGATGTTTACTCACCAAAAATGATTTAACAGAGAGTAAGGTTTGGTCTTGCTTCCTAGATGAATATAGTGAGTTTTGCTTTCCAGGATTCCAGTTGAATTTCATACTTCAGTGTTGATGTTGTTAATGTTAAACAAATTTGTTTGTATTAAGTTCAGGTTGTAGTTTTGTTTTTTTTATGACTTCAGTTTCTTTTTGATGAACGAAATGAAATTCATAAGATGATACAGGGAAAGTTTACAGGCTGATGATATTGAGGCAAGATATTTTAATGTACTAGAAATAATTTTTTTTATGTTGAGCAGAGATTTGGTTTGAAAACAATTTGTAGGCTGAAAAGATTTATTTGTGGCTTCATTAATTAATTTTGTCTGGTTGATATTATTACCCTGTACTCAATAGACGTCCAGGTTGTTCATTGGTGTAGCAACATTCTTAGTTATAAATTTTACCTTGTCTTACTTGAGTAGCTTGCTCATGTATATAAGTTTGCTATATTTTCTTTTGTGCAGCCTGATTTTGATTTCTTTGTTTGTTGAGTACAACTATAAATATAACTTTGTTAATTTCATATTACATTGCTAAGAGTTTATGCTTTTACTTAATTTCTTATTTTAATATTTTGTTCATACACTTATTCATCTGGCTTTTATTTTCAATTTTATATATTCTCTTTGTATGTTGACTAACAATATTTAACGACATTTATAAGTTTACTTACATTTTACATTTATATTTCATATTGATAGTCTTTGATTTTATTTCAACATTATAACCTATATATAATATTTATCAATTGTAAACAAAATGAAATATTTTAATTCAATTATATAAGATAAATACTATGTAAGAGATTTATTTTAAATTTTCAAATCTAACTGTTCTTTCCAAATACAATTTTATATAAACAAATGGAAATCATTCCAAAAGATTTATTTATTTAGAATGATCAGTTTACATTTTATTTAATTGGATTAAATATTTATTAAGATAAATAGGGTCAAAATCCAGGGTCGTTACATTGGCACTTATAGGAGGTTCTATACTGGAAGCGCAACACTAACTAATGCCTAATGAACTGTGTGGGCCCGAAAAATGGGAGTTCCTCGGTGTGCATAAATACTGAGGTGACATGATACCATGTTGTTGATGGATCCCGACGCGTGCAATAAGAGGCATAAACTACTACTGAGAGGTGGACATGAACTCAAATGATGAGACATTCCGGCGAGTTAGCATTGCAGGCTCCCACTCGGTGTGTAATTGGGGTATGTGTAATCATAGTTGTGGGAAATTTATTGCCATGTGAAAATTATGGGGAAACCTTTATTAGTTAATTACACATAGTCGTAATATGAGATGTAGTCCTATACGGGAAAGTTGTAGGACGACCCTATGTTGAAAAGCTCAAGTAGCTATGACCGATTGTTAGTTATTAAGGTTCGAACTGTAGTTCGATCCTTGTAGGAGCCTGCATAAGTTGTTAGTATAGGTGTATATCAAGTAAAAATTAGCAACATCCCTAATTTTGATTAACATTATTTAGGATATTTAATTAGGTAAATTAAATAAAATAATGCATGGTGGTATGGAGAGCGAGATTTGATAATTAAAATGGGTTGCGCCTTAACTTACAAGTTAATAGAATGATTATAACTTAAATATGAAAGTGGAATAATGTAAGGGAAAAAATAGGAAAAGGCATTATTTCCTGCACCCGAACCCTTCCATTCTCAGTTCCTCGTTCATAATCACTTCTACAAACTAAAGAAAACCAAGGTCGGCTATTGCTAAGTTTAAAGGGAGAAAAGTTAGAAAACCAAAGGAAAGCTTAGGAAAATCAAATCAACATTCAAATCTCACATCTTTATCATCAAGGTGAATAATGATTACTCATCTCAAGTATGCTTGTTTATGTTTTGTTTTATGATTAAACTTGAATCTTATGATTGTTATTATGTTGAATTGTGAATGAATGATGATTATATGCTTACTGATAATTTATTGGATTTGTTTGTGAAACTAGTTAATAGGTTTGAGAATAAAAACCTATCATATGACACCCAAATGAATTGAAATTTGGATATGATGTTCATAGCATTATATTAGAAGTGAGATTTTATTTTCATAATTTTTCAAGATAGTACGAATATTTTATAAATTTTCTAAGTGAGGAAAATGATTTATTTCGGGCTATAGTTATTAAAAATAATTAAAAATGTTTTTGGTCCTGAAATTTATAAAGAATATGTTAATTTTGATTTATTGTGATTTTTGGTGATTTTTCCCTAGTGTTTATGATTTTATATGAATTTATTAGGCTAGAAAGGCTTAATAGTTATACTAAAATAATAATATAAGTTAATGGTTTGCAAATTATTAGGGAATGGTAATTCTTATCTATAGCATTTTTTTGAAAAGGATTTTATGAAGGATTGGAGTTGGTGAAAAAAAATTCTTTTTAAAGAAATAAAACTGTTTTTAAATAAATTAGGACATTGCTATGTTATTATTAATCAATATTGACGTCCATCTACACCCCAACTATTAATAATGCCGCATGTTTCTATGTACCATGTTTTCTATGCCGCATGTTCCTATGCTGCATATTTTTGTACCAACAACAATTTGATAAGGCAGTAACGCCGCATTTTCAACATTGATATTAAAGGGCATGATGTCGCATATATATAATTTTGACATTATTACATCAAGTAACAATGCCACAAATGTAACGACCCAGAATTTTAGTCATTTGAAATTGGTATATTTAATTGATTTTAAATATTTATAAGTAAATTTTATAAGCTGAATAACTTATATTTTGAATACAAGGATTTAATTGGATGATTAAATTATTAATTTAATATTTGAGATACCAGAAACAATTGAAACTTGGATTTATTGTGAATAAAAATGATTTATAAAGTTGAATTAAATTATATTTGAATTAGAATGATGTTAGAGAACTTATAAAATTGATTTAAATGTAAATTTGCACAAATTGAATATTTTAATATTTAATTTGTAGAAATTTGCAGAAATTGAATTAAATAAATTGTTTATAATTTTATTCTCAAACAATGGTCAGATATAAAAAATGGCGGACTCTCAAAAAATGTTTGTATTCTTCGCCGTTTCTTCAACATCCTCTAAGAAATTCTTCTCTATCCTCTGGAATATCCAATCTTCCTTATCGTAATCCTTCTCCTGCTTCTTACGCTCAAGTTGTTAAGAATAATCTTCCACCGCGGAAACAAGAGGTGTCTCGCGAACCTAAATCGAGGTGGATCGACTCTAAAAAGGGCAAGATCTTCTGTTTCAGATGTGGGGATCTCAACCACCTTGTTAAAAGTTGTCGCGATCCTTTAAGATGCTTTGATTGTGGGTGTTTTGGGCACAAGAGGAATGATTGTATAAGTATTGGGTTTCTGAAACTTCATTGAACTGGATCTCTAAACCTTTTTCGAATTCGATCAACCATGGTTTTCTATTTGCCTTAAAATACTTGAAGCTAAAAGGAATATTGATTGAAGTTCTTTGGTTTAACAATGATTTAGGAATTAAATACCTCGAGGAATTATTGCTTCATTTTAATATCATCAATGAACCAAACATAGGCAAAGGCTTCAAGGAAAGATTTGGTAACCCTGAAGATTATTTTGGCAAGGCAGAAGATGAGATCCTAACCAGCAATTCAGCTCCAGATCTGGTTAATCATGGGTTCCAATTTTCTTTGAAATATTTGTTACTGAGGGGATTATTGATAGATCATCTCTGGTATAAGAAAATTAAAGGTCTCAATCATTTGGATGAATTGTTATATCATTTTGAAATTATAAATGAACCAAATATTGGCAGAGGAGGTAACGTACAGGAAATTGTAACCATCTCTGATAATTCGAATCACAAATATGATTCTCTGGAGACTGATTCTGTAAGTCCTTTCAACACTATCTGTCTTGATGCTAATGATGATTATCAGGGCTTTGACCCCATTCTTCTTGACCCTGATGTTTCGTAATGCAATGGATCTCCTGGTATTATGTTTTCTTTGAAAGGATGTCTTGGTGTCGAAGAATAGGGCAATGATTCTACCTCTACCCACAAGAAATGTTGTAAAATTAAGAATTGTGTGAAGGATAACTTTGAGATCGATATCTTTAACAAGTTCGGTTGTTTGTCTTCGAGTTCATATGAGGTTTTTATTGTTGATAATATAGTTGTTGAAGGGGATCGGTTGGATTCTGCTGAGCTACCAAGCCATGAACATTTAAATAAATCGAGAGATACAGTATCATTAGTTGATAGAAGCGTTGACTCAAGTTCTCTTGATAGCAGCTGTCCACATGTGTAGCGAAGATGGACTGGCCAGTTGATCTAGATGTAGTGGATTTTGATTTGGAGGTGATAGATACTAGGATAATAGGTAATGCTGGTGAAGAAAAAAATTTGATATTAAATGCTTTATTGCTCGGTTGATCTTTGATAAGTCACATTGTTTTGATGAGGTGTTAGATTCATTCAACGCTATTGAGATGCAGTCTTTACCTATGGTGTTAAACTCTGGGTTTATTCATCAGAATTTTTTAACTGATTGTTCCTCAGCTCTGGAAAATGTTGTTTTAAACAAGCTCTACTTTTATACTGATTCGTCTTTGTTTGATGATCTTGCACTTGAGTGGACATCTGAGCCTGAAGTTGATGAAGTTTTGTTCGAGGAAGAGGCTTCTGTTGACTTAGACTTGTTATTGAAGGTTAAAGATGATTTGTTTTCATCTTTCAATAAGGAATCCTCAGATACGCACATGGGAACAGAGAACATTCACGTCTGTGTAACTGATTCTAGGGTAGATTTGGTTGGAGATCAGCAGTGTCATTCTTTTGATCAATTGTGCGAGATGTATGATGGGGCCAGCGAGCATGGTCCTTCTGTTTTGGCCTCAAGTTTCATTGATTCTTCTCAGTGTGCAATTGGGGTTTCTGGAGATATTTTGGTCAAGGGATTGGAATCTTAGTTGAATAAAGTAAAGAGTAGGAAAGTTGTAGCTGCTAGTGGTTCAGTTCGCCGAAGTGCCGGGATCCGTAATAGCCAGTTACAGGCTATGGGTGAGTCACCTGGTTCGAGTGTCAAAATGGACACTTCGAATCCAGGCACAGGTATGGTTTCTTTATTGGGTAACACATATTCCACTTATGCTTTAGGTAACCTTTCATCTGCTGAGTTTTGTAAGCTTGCTTTCGATACTTCTTTTACCTTTTCGGATGTAGAGATAGATAGGGATTTTATTAGACGTAAGGAATTAGAGAGGGCTAGTTCTGTTAGTCTATGATGATCATTAGTTGGAACATTGGAGGCTTAAATGACTTAAATAAATGTGATAAGGTTACAGTTTTCTTTAAAGACTATTCGATCGATATTGCTCTTATTCAGGAAACTAAAATTAACTGTCCCGGTAATCTTTTTTTAGAAGATTAGGCGGTAGTCACTTTAGAAATTGGGTTTTTTTCTCCCTTCTGTGGGTTCTTTAGGGGGATTAATGATAGGTTGGCGTGATAATTACTTTAAATTACTTCAATCTATTGTTAAAGAGCATTCCCTTCATATTATTGTTATTAATCTTTCTGATAACTCTTTTTTAAATATCTCTAATGTCTACGGGCCTAATTCTAAAATTAATCAGAGAATTTTATGGAATGAATGTCTTGAATTTAGAAATTTTGCTCCGGGTTTTTGGATTCTAGGGGGGTGATTTTAACGTTACGCGTTTCATTGGTGAGTGATACCCTAGGGAAGGGGATTACTCTGCAATGGAGGAATTCAATCAATTTATTATTAATTCTAATTTGATTGAAATTCCCCTTTCCAATAGATAGTTTTCTTGGAATAACGCTAGAGAGTCTCCATCCATGGTTCTTCTCGATAGATTTTTTGTTAGTGATGAAATCGAAGACAAATTCCCAATCTGTAGAGTCATTGGTTTACCTTATACTTATTTCGATCATTATCCAACTATACTTACTTGTGAATACCATAGAGCTATTAGTAACAATTTTAAATTTGAAAAGATGTGGCTTTTGGAATCAAACTTTGTAAATCTTGTTAAAGGTAAATGGGTTTCCCTGAGTTTTCATAATATCAGAAATAAGGATAATTCTGCAAAAGCTTTTGTTTCTAAACTTAGGGATCTTAGGATCTTTCTTAAAAACTGGAACAAAAATGTTTTTGGCAATTTAAAAATTAAAAAAGATAATATTCTTAATGAAATTCTTAAAATTAATAAGATAGAAGAATCTAGATCTCTAAATATAGGCGAATGTAATGTTCCTGCTAATTTAAAAATGAATTAAATTCTATTTTAGAAAAGGAGGAGGTTATGTGGAAGCAACGATCCAGAATTCAATGGATCAACGAAGGTGGTAATAATACCAATTTTTCCCATAATATAGCTAATGGTAGAAAATGTAGTAATACAATTAACTCTATATTTGTTGATAATATAGAGTTAGTTAATCAAAGAGATCTTAACAAAGCTTTTACAGACCACTATAAGGATATTTTTGGTTCTAAAATCAGAAATAGAATCAATGTTAGATGGATAGATCTATATCCATCTGATTCTATTATTGATTTATCAGAGTTAGATAATCCTTTTACCGAAGAAGAAATTAGAAAAGCAATTAATGACATGCCAAGTGATAAATCCTCGGGACCTGACGGGTTTCCTATTTTATTTTATAATACTTTTTGGGATGTTTTAAAACTTGACCTAGTTAATATTTTTAATGATTTTTACAATGGTAATTTACAATTAGGGAGATTTAATTTCACAAATGTTATTTTGTTGCACAAAAAAGTAGGAGCTAAAAACTTAAAAGATTTTAGACCTATTTCTTTGATTAACTATTCAGTTAAAATTATTTCTAAAGTTCTTTTTAATAGACTTAGTAAAAGAATGAATGAATTAATCGAGTTCACAATTGGCTTTTATTAAAGGGAGAAATATCACTGATGGAGTGGCAGTTGTTCAAGAATATATTAATTACTGTTATAAGAATAACATAACTTGTGTGATTTTAAAACTTGATTTTGCTAAAGCTTTTGATTCAGTAGACTGGGATTTTCTTGTAGATATTTTTCATGCTAGAGGTTTTAGTCATAGATGGATCAATTGGATTTTGACTTTTCTTAGAATTGGAAACTCTAGTATTATGGTTAACGGTATATTAGGTAATAAAATTCAATCCAAGAGAGGTTTAAGGCAAGGGGATCCCTTATCGCTTTTATTATTTAACTTAGCTGCTGATTTTTTTGCTAAAATTATTAAAAGAACAGTGGATAATGGATCTCTTGGACGGGTAGGTAATGAAATTTCGCGTATTGGTTTATCGGTTCTTCAATTTGCTGATGATACCTTACTTTTTTCTTCCCATCTTCCTAGTCACATCATTACCCTTAAGTTTATCCTTTAGAGTTTTGAACTTTTATCTGGTTTAAGAATAAATTTTGACAAGAGTTCCGTGTTAGTTTTAAATGATTTCAATAAAGTTGAAAACTTAGTTGCTAATACTCTTAATTGCAAAACTATGAACTTTCCTTTTGACTACCTCGGTTTTGTGATTAGATCGACCAAACTCAAACATGACGACTGGACTATTATCATTGATAAAATTAAAATTAAGATTTCTAACTGGAATGGAAGATTACTATCTAGAGCTGGTAGACTAGTTTTAATAAATTCGGTTTTATCAGCTATTCCGATCTATGGGATGTCCTTGCATTTGTTCCCAGGTTGGGTTATTGATAAAATTGATAAGATTAGAAGAGATTTCTTATGGAGTGGAGAAAACTCTAATAATAATATTAAATGTCTAGTAAATTGGGAAACTGTCTGTAAGGCCAAAAAGGAAGGTGGATTAGGTGTTATTAATCTGCGTAATATGAATTTGTCTCTGTTAGGCAAATGGCTTTGGAAGTTTAAAGATATAAATGATAACGCCATTTGGAAAGAGATCATTTCTAAATATTACTATAGTGGAAATAACAATTTATATCAAATTGCTTCTCCAACCACTCAAAATATATCTAACTTTTGGAAAAATATATTAAAATGCAATGAGATTTTTAAATTAGGAATAAATACAATTGTTCACTCTGGTAATCGTACTTCGTTTTGGCATGACCGATGGATTTCGATCTTGCCTCTTAAGATAGAATTTAAGGATCTGTATGAAATTTGTAACTTTAAGTATGCTTTTATCAATGAAGTTTATTCTCTAGAAAATGATCCTCCTTGGAATTTCAGTTTTAATAGAATTTTAGTTGATTCAACTTTTAGACAAATTTCCTTGCTTTATGCCAGACTAAATCTTTATAATATCGATAATGGCAATGATTTTATTAGTTGGGAATGTGATAAAAGTAAGAAATATACTTCTAATTATTTTTACAGATTCATTAATTTATCGGGCATAATAAATAACTCATTTAAATATATGTGGAAATCTAATGCTCCTCCTAAATCCAAAATTCACATATAGTTAATTCTTCATGGAAAACTTAACACAATCGAATTTTTAAAGAGAAAAAATATTCAAAATGATACTAAATGTAATTTTTGTAATCTCTATCTTAAGGACATTAATCATATATATTATAATTGTATGGATTCTAATTACATTCTAATTAACACTCTTAAATTTTTTAACTTTAATATAACAACTAAAATTTTGGATTGTGAATTCTACTGGAATAATTATAGATTCAAGTTCAAAAAGAATATTAGATTTTTACTAGACACTTTATTCATTATTATTAGTTGGTTTATTTGGTTTGAAAGACATCGAAGAATTTTCAAGAATAATAATTGTCATTTTAACAAATTGACTTTTACAATTTCTTCATTTTGTTTTAATTGGATCTCTAACCCCAAATATAAATTAGCTAAAAATACCCTTTTAAAAAGGTATCTTAACAAGGTTAATCATAATATTAATTACTTTAAACACAATAATTTTTTTAACATTAATAATAGTA
The DNA here is from genome assembly GCA_030765085.1 of Allium cepa. NCBI lineage: Eukaryota > Viridiplantae > Streptophyta > Magnoliopsida > Asparagales > Amaryllidaceae > Allium > Allium cepa. The sequence continues at coordinate 672,648,881 of CM060935.1, read as the reverse complement.
TTATTAATATTTTCTCTACTTTAGATGATGATTTCACTTCTAATCATAACTTACTTATGATTAGAGGTTCATAAGATAGATTCGTCTAAATATTTGTACTAGTCTGTATTTGGTATTAGTTTTTAGGTATCTTATTTATACTGTAATTGTCCAGTTAGTCTTATTCAGGTTTTTATTTCCTTCCTTATATATACATATATATGTATATTTATTATACAAATATACATATATATGTATCATCCTAATTTTTTCTTTAGTCATTTTCCAGTCACAGGCATGGAAGATAGGATATCAGGTTCATTTTGCAGGTTTTCATATATTCAGATTGCTGGACATCAGATGGTAGAGAGGTCACCAGAGCGGAGAGGATATACTCTTCAGTTTAGTTCCTCTTTCTCTTGTTCAGAGGCTTCAGAGCGGTTTCTCCTTTCAACAGATCCACTTCAGAGCAGATGCTTATTCACCCCTCCAGGTTCAGTTGGTTGGAGCTTCACCTTTAGTCTGGGACGTCATCCAAAAGTTTTTGTTCTTTCTCTAGTTTTTGAGGTACTTCTAACACCTTAATATCGGGCGGTGGCCATCCCAGAGCTCGATATCAGCGAGTGATGGGTGGTGCCTTGCCGGAACTCATCTTAGGAGTATTTGAGATTTGATATATACGTATTTTTGTTTTTGTTACCTTCCAGGCATGTTGGCAGCACTTTATATTCGTGATATATATATTTGCATGTGTTCTCTCCTCTATTCGTAGAGGATCACACATTTTTCTCAAAAAAAATTAACGTGTTAAAATAGTCATTTTTTACATAGTCTCGGATTTCGACGAAACCAGTTTCATTGGATTCATAACGCCATATTATTGTAGGATTTCAAATTTTGTTTCAATTGGATTTATGGTTTAGTCATGGCAAGCTAAAACGCATAGAAATTCATTTAAGTGAATTTTTAATTTAAATAAGTCGATTCGGAAACTTATCTTCCAAATATGATCGAATTGGCTTCCGATATATATTCCATTGTGTTCTGAATAAGGGTAAAACATTATACATACCAGGAGGAACGCTTCAAGTGGAGTTTGGGAAAATTTCGAGTGAATAGTGTCGTAAAATTTTCTATAAAAGGCCACATTTTTCTTCATTTTTCCAAAATCCTATAGATCTAGGGCTAGCTGCTACTTTGATTTTCAATGGCTAGAAATAGTACATCTTCTACTCTCGATCTCTCCAAATCCATCGACTCTTATGAAAAGTCTTCAACGACAAAGATAAAGATCATATGAGATCTAGTTGTTCAATGGTGATGATCGAAAATTACGCAAGGGATCGTCGGGATCGTCTATATGTCGCGCGTTCGTCCACATTTTTCTACAGCACGGTGGGACGAGCTTCCAGGCATTTGGTGCAGTGATAGAGTAGGCGAAGGGCTTTAACGTGATGGCGCTCGATCGTTCTCCAGTACATCGTGATGGTCGCGATAATTATGATAAAATGGCGGCCGTGGGTTTCATTTGAAACCTGGACATGAAGGAGAAGAACGTGAAGCATCGGCTAGAACTAATGCAAGCAAATCGAGTGGTCACCATTCGAGTAAAGGTTTAGAAATAAAATAAAACTGTAAATTAATTTATATATTAATTTGTATAATCTTTAAAATTTCATAACTTCTTCAGACGAGCTTCTTTTTTGACGAAACAAGTTGCATTGGGTCTGTATTGATGAGCAGTATATTTTAGAGCTGGTTTGGAGTTGATTGAAGCTAGTGTAAATTTTGAGTAAAATTAAATGCTTGTTTAATTTTATTCAGAATAAAACACTACAGCTGCTATTAGAACCAATGTGAATACAACTCACTCTTTCTAACTCACTAATATTTTTGTATAAGTGAGATTAAATTTATTTTATGATGATTGATGATTGTTTGGATGATATATGATATGTTGTCTATATACTGATTGTTATTTGGATATATTCCTGCTTATTGGAGCAGAGGAGACCCTATATGTTCCCATGTATGCGCGGATTATTCTTTGTACGCACGTCTGCCTCGAAGCGCGCATTTTACATATATTTCTAGTATGTATATTTGTTGCAGGTGACAGGTTTGGAGGGATCCAACTGGATTCCTCATCAGTATTGTTTTATTTACAGATATTGTGATATAAGCTGTTATCATGTGATATATGATGTTTTGGGTGTCATGATTGATGTATGTTGTGCTGTTGCAGCATTGGGCCTATCTTTGGTAATTTAAAAATGTTAAAGTAATGATTTTAAATTAAAAAGGATTTTCAAGTAATTTTGAAGATATGAATTTTTTGAATTGGTTAAGGAAACGAATTTATTTTAAATAAATAAATGTTATAATTTTTACGTTATACAAATAATGTTTTTGTGAAGTATAAGCAGAATGTGATTTTTGAAATATAGAGTTAACTATTTTGGAAAAATAGTTTAAACTAAGATTTTTGAATTATTATAAATGGTTTTATATATAAAATTTATAAATCGAATTTTTATAAATCAAAATGATGGAATTGTAAAAGAGTTTTATAAATGTTAAAATGAAGTTGTAAATGGATCTTATTAGTAAATAAGATGATTTATAAATTTACGAGTTTGTGAAGTTATAAAAAGAATGACTTTGGAAATAAAGAGATTTATAAGTAATTAACTTATAATTGGATTTTGGCATGTAAATGAGATATAAATGGAATTGGTTAATAAAGGAATTTTATAGATTGAAGCTTTTATAAATTATAAATGGAATTTATAAACATTGTTTTATAAATCCAAAATCAGCTTATTTTGATGAGTTAAGTATGAAAGCTTACTAATGTATAGTATATGGGATTTATATATCTATTTAATTATCAAATCCCTATACTAATGATTTTGGGTTATCGTAATGAAGTTTTACGCAACCTTCGTTTTGACCCAAATAAATATGCTTAAGGGAATGTTTTCCTTAAAGAATAAAATATATACTTAATCATGATTTAAGCATATGTAATATTTTCTAAGTGTTGAAAATAAATTGATTTTTGATTTACTTATTATTAAATAAGTGTATGGAAATGTTTTCCAATATAGAAAGTTGAAATGGTTTTGAGAATATATCTTTTTTAAAGATAATTTGAAGTGAATATTTAGCAAGTGATTTAATTAATAAAAGATTAATTAAAAGGGCCTGGTGATTGCTTATGTTGCTAAGTATTTGTTTGTTTGTTTTGATAGTCAAATAACCGACTATCATATTTGACCATTTTAGTTCCTCGACTTGACATGAGAACTATTTAATCGTACACTTAGTGCATAACCTTCTATATAGGTCTAATTATCGTTTGTGTTGAGGATGTTGATTCGTATAATGCGAAGTATTACTCCAATCTATCGAGCTTCCTTCTTGATCGAGGGATACAAGTTGAAAGTTGGGGACATAATAAGTCTATGAGACTTAGTTTCTATGTGAGGTTGAGAAACGCTTTTGCGTTGTTGGTGCGAAGAGACCAGGATCGGTTTATCCGAAAAACACTTCTGACCAACGTATACGCGACGATTGTACATGTTGGTTATGATGAAATTGATATTCAGGATTTTCACAGTGGAGGACTTCTTGTTGATCATTTGGGGTTAAAATCCCAATATACATCAAGTAACAGTAGTCTCTTTGTTATTAGATCTCCAATGCAAGGACATTTGCTACTAATCCTAGGGATCTCCCGACAGGATGTAGTAGGAAAGTACATTTGGTTCGTCCTATTCCTAGACAACTTGTATGGATGTTTATCTGACATTGCATTTCTAAGATTATGTACATTGGATTTTACAAACATACTTCAGCGGTGGCGGAGAAGACAACTTCTTTTAGCTTAACACCATCCTTGAGACATACGAGCTTAAGGGTTGTTTTTTTGTGGAAGGCAATTAGTAGTCAACGGAAATGGCCATGTAGCATTCAAAGTGATGTGATATGTGATTTGTGAAAGATAATCGTCACCTCAGGCCTCATCAACCAAAAATGACCGAGACAGGGTTAGATGCGGCAAGGCTAAGTGGGTCGCTCCTAAGTAGGATATGATCATCCTATTCTAGATATATTTCTTCCCGATATGATGTTCGGGAAGTAAATTAATATGGTCTGTATGCTATGAGGGCCGTCGGAAAAGGTCAGTAACGACCAGAGGATGACATATTCGATACTATCTAGTTATAGAGGTAGGCCGGTCTTGTGTTGGTAGAGAAGCTTTGTGATGGTTTCTCGAGACATCCATCTAGAGCTGCACCCATCGGAAGGTAGTCTCTTCACCTGGTCATTTGTATGGAAATCCAAACTCCACTACATGCCTGCCATTTTGATTGTATTGCCAATTTTGGGCTATATGCTGGAATATAATCAATGTAACAATTTCGGTTATGATTAATATTATTTGTCCAATAGACACTATTATAATAGAAGAGGATTTGATATGAAATGTTTTAGTTATCGTAAGGTAAAAACATGTCTGTGTTTATGTGTGGGCGTGCCTTACGAGATACTTTTGTTTTGATAAAGGAAAAGTTTAGCAATCTAATAAATTCAGTTGAGTGTGTTTCTCACGCTGGTTTACCAGACTGATCCGGGCATTCTTTCCTTCCAATGATCGGGTCATGCCGAGTATATTTGCAGGTTCATATTGATTCTTTTGGAGTTTCAACAGGCGAGCTGAAAATTTTCATTTTAGTATTATCTGTTTTGATTATCCGCTGCTTAGTCGTTTATATTATTGGTAATTGTAAGGACAGGTTATTATAACTGTTTAGGATAATATCTAATGATTGATTGTTGAACTCTTATTGATGTATTTATATATACAATTTTTTTTTTGTAAAGATCATTGATGTGATATTATATGTTTTCCGCTGCGATGTGAGATTCTATATTGTTTTGTTTGGTTCTCTCTTCTCTCTTTCTTCTCTTCTCTTTTTCCCTCTTCTTTTCTTTCTCATGACTTTCCGTTGGTCTGCGGTTTTTGGGTCGGACATGTGTGGTTTATTGTCGATTCAAAGGGTGCGGATTTGCGGTTCGTCACACGTGGTATTAGAGCTTAGATTTTGTATATTCCTATGCTTTGATGTGTACTCAGTGTAGATAGGGACGGTAGCACCCTAGATTGAGTTTGAGTGTATTATATATATGAGCGTGTATTTGTTAGTGATATAAAAATATTTTATATTGTGTTTACTTATCCGTTGAGATGTTTATGAATTATGGTCGGTACGTGGGACGCCATGTTATCTATAGGTATTTCTAAATGCTTAAACGAGCCAAGTCGACATAGTATTGTTTTTAAATTGGGTATATGAAATAATTTTACCTCTGTTATATTTTATATATAAAGGGAATAATTTTTCAGAAATTATTAAAGTGTATATAAATTGATTGTTTGGTTGTTTGAAAATGTAAATTTATTTAAGTTAATAAAAGCTGTTTGAATAATCTAAACAAAAGCAACACTTGTAAAAGAAGAATAAATTATATAAGAAAATGAATTATGAGAATGGAATTAGAATTAATATGATTTACAATTGTGTAATAATCTTATATGTAAAATGAAACTATATGAATATATTTATAAATATGAGTTATAAATAAAAATGGTTTCGAATGAAGAATTTGAGAATTTGAATCTCGTTTATTTTAAAAGTTATTTTCAAATTTTAAAGAGGTTATATTATTATAAATCTAGACAAGATAAATAAATTTAGAATGGATCTTATATAAGTAAAGTAAAATAGTGAAACTATATAAGTAAGAAGATTTATATATGTGATTTAGAAATAATAAAAAGGATTTTTAAAACAATATAAAGCACTGAATTCACTATCGTTGTTGGGAAATAATAAGGGTGATGACTGCAGCATTATCAGTATCATTTTCAAGTTTCTGTGTGATTGATTTGCCTCCAATAGTAAACTAAAATTGAAGTTTTGATGTGATAAATGAATTTGAATTTAAAATACAAGTTGAAATTGATAAGTATAAGTGAAATGAGTTTTGGACTTATAATGTGAAATAAGAAATTCAACCAAAGGAAAGTTAAATGAATTGAATTGGATTTGAACTAGATTCGATAAATTATTGAAATGGAAATTAAACTTAAGAGGTAAGTGATTATACATGAGACGACCCGACTTCCTACCTCCAGGAAATCGCATCATCAATGAAGAAAGAAAGGGATAGAAGAAGAAAAGAAAAAGAAAGAAGAACACAACAACAACAGATAACTCACAGCGGAACGAATGAAATATAATATATCACATAAAATATTACATAGTATCATATTACATCAGAGTACACAACTTATTCAACAGATATTAGACAGTTATAAACATCTTTCTAACTATATAACTCAAGTACAATAGAAACAGATACCAAACAAACACAGCGGAACCATAATATAACTACATGTGGAAGCCTCCTGCTCCATAACTCCTCCAGAATTCGTCAAGAAAACCTGATACACTTGACTACTCATATAAAATATGAGTACCCAAGAGTTTAATAAAATAGAAAATAAACACTCGGGTCAGACAGGGGTCTGGTGTGAGTAAACGGTTTAAAATTGCTTAACTTTAGAAAACCTTTGAAAAGAAAAGGTATCACGTAAGACTTCCCACACATAAACATGGAAAAGTTTTTACCTTACGCTAACCAAAACATTTGATAGGAAATCCTTAATATTATAATAGTGTCTAGGGTTTTCAAGTAAATAAGAAATAGCCGAAATTGTTACATCTATTAAATTCCAGCTACTAGCCACAATAGTGGGTAATGCAAACAAAACCGTAGGGTCTCGTAGGAAGAATGAGTTTCCATCAATGGCAAGGCTACTAGGGTACCGCCCGTCAAAGTACGTGGCCTAGATCACGGTACCGAGGAGCCACCCTAACTCCCCTACAACACAATGCCGGGACCATTCCTTACTGAGCAGTCCCGAACAAGACAACCCCGCAGTTGGCGTGCGATTCCAACTGCCCACATAGCCGAATAAAAAGGGACTTCTAGACAGGGGAAAATCTTGTTGTCCAGTGGGAGCTACCCACAAAGCCTTGCTGCACCTCCCCTGTTTTAGCCATTCCCGGTTGATAAGGCTTGAGGCTGCGATTACCTTTATAGAACACATCTATCTTAGAATGCTCATCGTCCACCTGACGATGTTCTGAAAGCATTCAATCCATACAAGTTCGTTCCAGGTTCGAATGAAACCGAAGGCACTATCTCGTTGCACTCATTATTGGAATCACCCTCAGAGTCAACGACCATAGCCCTTGCACTCTAAATCACCATCTCGAACCTATAAGTACTATTCCGTCAAACTCATTACAGAATCACCCACGGAGTTATACTGACGTATAGTCCTTACACCTCGAGTCTTCACAAAGCTCCACTTGGATTCATGACCTAATGTTTAAGTGGAATCGATGTGGTTTTCGGATCCCAAATAAGGAAACCCGATCCCGGTCTCACCGAAATCAAACACCATTTTAATGTCCAAGTTGTACTTAAGGGTTTTAAACAGTTAAACTTACATTCAGGATGATATAAACAGATAGATGAATCATATTATCACAATAGATAATTCATATTAATATTCATCTTTACAAAGCATCGTATTATATAACAGAGATATCCAAATCATCCAACATCAACCAATCACCCAATATCAATAACCCAATATTGATCATCCAATATCAATCAATTAACCAATTATTGATAAATCATCCAAACCAGAATTGATTAACTCTTAATCAATTTGATTACCTAAAATCCTCCTTCATTTATTTATTCCAAATAAATTAATCATCTCTATTGATCTTCCCAAATTAATCTTCCTTGATTAACTATACTTTAATTACATTCAAGTAATCATCCTTAACCATATTCAGTAATTAACCTTTAATTACAATCATTAATTACAATAATTAATGATCATTCATTTACTTCCATCAATTAACTATAATTAATTGCATTAAACCTCAATTAATTACAATTAATTAATCACACTTAAATTAATTACTTATACTAATCAACTTTGATCAATATAATTAATTACATTAATTAATGATCCCCATTAATTAATAATTCTCTTTACTTAAATAATTAACTTGTAATTGATCAACTCATTAATCATAATCAGTAATTAACAATTTGTAATTACTTATCTTAATTAATTAAATTCTTATTTAATTAAGTTAACCCTTGATTAATTAATCTAATTAATTAATCTTTAATTACTTTATTAAGTAATTATTAAATAATTAAATTAATAAATCCTTAATTAATTACCTTATTAATTAATTACATTTTTAATTAACTACCCTTAGTAATTAATCCTAAATTAATCACATTCATTAATTAATTAATCACATTAATTAAGTAACTAAAATAATTTAGTAATTAACTCTTAATTACTTAACAAGTAATCATCTCTAATTACTTCATTAATAAATCTTGATTACTCTCTTAATTAATTAGTTAACAAATAATTAATTCCATCATTAAAAAATCCTAAATTCTTTAGTTAAGTAATTACTCCATAATTAATTAGCTTTAAAACAATTATATTAATCAGTCCTTAGATTAATATCATCTAGTGATTATCAATTAATCACTTCAACTAATTACTCCTATGAGTAGTTTCCATCAATTACTTCCATAACTAATTAACTTTCTTAATTACATTCAATTATTAACCATTAATTACTTCATTAAGTAATTACACTTAATTAATCCATAATTAAGTGATATTTAAAATTAAATAAATAATTAACTAATTATTAATTAAATAATTAAATAATTAACTTCTTATAATTAAACAAAATCCTTAATTAATTAAGAAAACATAATTCTTAGTTAAACTTTACTTATTAATAAATCATATTTAAATCAAGTATTCTTAAGTTAATAACAAAGATAATTTTACCCTATCTATCTTCAGAATTAAATTATTTGAATTTAATCAAAATTTAAAAACAAACTATTTAATTTGGTTTATAAAATTTAACTTAAAATTAATTTGAAATTTAAAGTTTTTAGGAATCAAATTTGAAATTTAAAATACTGTAATTATCTGAGTCAAATTTACTCATTTTAAATAAAATTTGAGACAACCTCGTCTTCCCCAAATCTCAAACTACCCAGCGTACACGACCAACTCGTGCACATACACCAACAACTCCGGCCGCCCTAGTTAGTCGCTCCTATCGTCGACTATCACTCAACCACCCACGAACACAATCGTAAACCCAGATTCGAGAAATATAAATCGAATCGAAATTCGACCATATCAACTCGAAAACTACAGCAGCTCAATCCAAAAACTCCACCGCCGTTGATCATCTCAGCAATGATAATCTCCGCCGACCACACCCTTGAAACGTCAAAACCACTAGCCTCCTCCCACCCAAAAGCGAACTCCTCCGGCCAACTATTCGAGTCGCAACCTACCCAACAACAGAGCCGAACGAAAAACAAAACAAAAACCTTAGATTCTTCAATTCCCATCAATTCACCTCATTGAAAAATTATTTTGCATTTTTCCCATAACCTATAACTTACATGCAAGCTTCGATCCAAGTATCAACTCAAATTATTATGTATATCATCCGCAGTTCATCAAAATCCCCAAAACATTCAAACCAAAAATTCAAATTAATTACACAATTAAAAATTATGATACAAGCTCTAAAAATCTTAACTTTCCAATCGTAATTCAATTATAAATTCAAAACTAGAATTTGAAATCATAAATTTTTGCCCAAATTTGATTTTTCACTGTAATTTGAAAATTATTAGTAACCCATTCATTTTAAAGCCCTATAATTATTTTTAGATGATAAATTTATGTGATTGCAAACAACTTTCATCTACAAATCAATGTCCAGTTTGTATTTAAAATCAAGCTATTGAATTTAAAAAGGAAAATCAACCCTGTATAACAACGGTATTAATATACGGGCATTCAATATTTTTATTTTAATTTTATAAACATACATTCAGATAGACTAATATACATCATCAATCAAATCCATTTGCATGCAACATTCAATCATAGATTTTATCATAACTGTTTTTAAAATAGGATTTACTCACCTGATTATAAAATTTGCAGAGCAGTTTTTAATTCCAGGCCTTTGAATAAAATCAGGAAAGAATGCTTTGAATATGCTATTGAAAGGTGAATCCTTGCATGTTTAAATTTGGTGCTTTAAAGATTGAAACTGCAGATCTTCATGATCTTTAGGTTTGAAAGTTGCAGATTGAACATCATTTTTGAAATGCAGGTTGAAGCTTCGAAGTTGCAGATCTTAATTTAAATTCAGATTTGATTCTTTTTTTTATCTCAGTGTTGAAGAAAAGTTTTGATAGCCATTAAAATTTTAAAGAATGAAAGAAAGGAAAACAAAGAATGTGTTATGTAAAAGAAACTAAGATTTTTTTCCTCTTCTTTAAAAATATTTATTAAAAATCAAAATAAAAATAGTGCCACAGGTTATTAATTTGAACAAGTGTCTTAAGCATGTTTTAAAAGTTTACAAGTGTATAAATATCTTTGCAAAAATTGTTTTTTTTTAAACCTTATAAAAGTAATAATTATATTTTATATCTACGTAATATGGATATTTGCATTTATGAAATGTTTTTATGTTAATAAACTTTGAATTTAGATAAATGTACAAGTTTAAATCTTTTAATTTACTAAATTACTAAATACTTATATATGAAAATATAAACTTACTTGTTAATGAAAATATCCTGAAACTAGTTATAATATAAATATACATCTTATACATATATTCAAAAATCTAAAAAATTTATATTTACACATTTATAACCATCTTATATTAAGTACTTTAAAGAAAAAAAAACAAATTGTTTAAATCTTTTAAACTATCATATTAAAAATAAACAATCTTATATTTGAAACAAACTAAATTAATCTTAAATTTACTTTTAAAAAATATTTAGTTTTAAAACAAAGCCTTAATTTAAAATTCATACATATAAAAATTAATATATTAAATTAAATTTCAAAACAATTCAAATTATAACATATACATACATATATATTACAATTTGAAAATTCAATCCTTAATTTAAAACAAAAGATATTCCGTTCACAATATATATCAAATATATATATTATAAACAGAATAAAAATTTATTAGCTTTGAAAAATAAATCTTATCAAATTTTAAATTGTTAAAAAGATATTGATCAAAATTACCAGATTGAAAAATGTATTAATTTTTAAAAGATTAAATTTACCAACTAAAATTATAAAGAAAAATCATCAAATCAATTTAATTATTTACCCAGATTATTAAATTGATATTGCCCAAAATTCCGGGTTGTTACAATATAATATGAATTTGGAAGTTTGAATAAATAAGTTGTATAACTTATAAAATGAGAAAAGGTAAGTAAAACCAATTGTTAAAATGGTTAAACAATTTTCTTAAGTAGAATAAAATCTGAATTTGAATAAGTGATGAAATTTGACTTAATTAAAAGTTAAACAAAATATAATTTGAGTTAAATTAGTAGTGAAATTAAGTTGTATAGTGGAAATAAATTCAAGTGAGAATTGAATGGAATATAACTTAAGTAATATTGAATGAAGCTGAATTTGATATCAAAATGAATTAATAAAGTTAACTAATGAAATATAGTAGTTAAATGAATATGAATTTGAGTTATATAAGGAAGTTCAACTTTAGTTGTAAAATGAATTAGCAATTGAATAACTGAATTAAAGCCAACTAGATATCAACTAACTGAAATTAAAATTGTTAAACCTAATTGAATGTAAATGAAGCAAATCTGAATGTTTGAATGTAAACTAAAATTAATAAATTTGGTTATGTTGGATATGCATTGATTGTTAGATGGATGTTAGTTGATTGTATAGAAATTTATTAAGTGTTAATGAAATTGAAAGCTGAATAATTGAATTCAAATTGATAGTGAGTGAATTTAAATAGAATTGAATTTGATTTAATTTGAAAAGTGAACCAATTTGAATGTAAATTAGTGAATGTAAACTACTTGAATATGAATAAATTAGTGTTAGTAAAATCTAATGTTAATGAATCAAATGTGAATAAATTTGAAGACCAATTTGATGAATATTAATGAGAAATGAATGAATATTGATTTGGTTATGGACTGAATGGATATATATTAGTTAATGATAGTTGTATGATTGTTAAATTTGTTGCTTTTGATTGAATTTACTATATTGGCATATATAGTTGTTGTACCGGTATATGTTGTATATTGATATTACTTTCATATATACATGGTCCTCATTTGGTTGTTGAGTGTTTAGTTGGTGAGGATGGCGTATGCTTTGCATTTGGAGCTCGCTTTCACGTTATATTAGTCGTATATGCTTGCTAATTTTATATAAGGTACATATCTCGGATTACATATCGTACTTTTACACCTTTTTCCCTACGAGATGCCTCATCTTCGAAGATGAGATGTATATTTGTGATATATATGTGTGTGCGTGTGTGTTGTGATCCTATTACGACAGAACCATGCAAAGGAAGCTATGATACAAAAATTTAAAATTTAAGGCGTTGGAATTTTTTTGGGAAAATTGGGAATTTTTTGATTTTGAGTTATAAAGTTAAACGATATTAGTTGGTTTTGAAAAGCAAACTATAAATGGATTTGAAACTTGGAAAAGTTTTTTATAAGAAGTTTAACTAATGGGTTTTGGAAAAGTTAAAAGGTCTAAATGAATTTGATAACTAGTTTGAACAAATTATTTGAAAAGTTAATGCATTTTGTAGCTTTTTCTTACTTAGTAATTTCGAGGACGAAATTCTTTTAAGTAGGGGAGAATGTAATGACCCATAATTTTAGTCATTTGAAATTGGTATATTTAATTTATTTTAAATATTCACAAGTAAATTTTATAAGCTGAATAACTTATATTTTGAATATAAGGATTTAATTTGATAATTAAATTGTTAATTTAATATTTGAGATTATAGAAATAATTGAAACTTGGATTTAATGTGAATAAAAATGATTTATAAAGTTGAATTAAATTATATTTGAATTAGAATGATGTTAGAAAACTTTCAAAATTGATCTAATAGTAAATTTGTGGAAATTAAATATTTTAATATTTAATTAACATGTAAAAATAGTCATTTTTCACACAGTCTCGGATTTTGAAGAAACCAGTTTCGTTGGATTCCTAATGTCATATTATTGTAGGATTTCAAATTTCATGTCAATCGGATTTACGGTTTATTCGTGGCAAGCTAAAACGCGTAGAAATTCGTTTAAGTGAATTTTAATTTAAATAAGTCGATTCGAAAACCCATCTTCCAAATACGATCGAATTGGCTTTCGATATATATTCATTTGTGTTCGAAATAGGGGTAAAACATGATAAACGCCAGACGACACGCTTCGATTGGAGTTTAGGAAAATTTCAGATCAGTAATGTCGTGAAATTTTCTATAAAAGGCCACATTTTTCTTCATTTTTCCAAAACCCTAAAGAACTAGGGCTAGCCGCCACTTTGATTTTCAATGGCCAGAAATGGCATGTCTCCTTCCCTCGATCTCTCCAAATTCGTCGACTTTTACGAAAAGTCTTCAACTACAAAGATGACGATCATATCAAGATCTAGCCGTTCAACAGTGATGATCGAAAATTACACAAGGGATCATCGGGAAATCTCATGTATATACCGCATGTTCATCCACATTTTTCTAGGGCATGATGGGGCCAAGCTTCAAGGCGTTTGGGGCGGTGATGGAGTAGGCGAAGGGCTTCAACATGATGGAGCTTGATCGTTCTCTAGTACATCGTGATGGCCGCGATAATTATGACAAAATGGCTGCCATGGGTTCCATTTGAAACCTGGACATAAGGGAGAAAAACATGAAGCATCGGCTAGATCTGATGCAAGCAAATCGAATGGTCACGATTCGTATAAAGGTTTAAAAATAAAATAGAAGTGTAAATAATTTATATATTAATTTGTATAATCTTTAAAATTGCATAACTTCTTCAAACGAGGTCCCTTTTTGACGAAACAAGTTGCGTTGGGTCCGTATTGACGAGCACTACATTTTTGATCTAGTTTGGAGTTGATTGGAGCTAGTGTAAATTTTAAGTAAAATTAAACGCCTGTTTAATTTTATTCAGAATAAAATACTACAACAACTATTGGAACCAATATGAGTACAACTCACTCTTTCTGACTCACCGATATTTTTGTATAAGTGAGAATAAATTTATTTTATGATGATTGATGATTGTTTGGATGATATGTGATATGTTATCTATATATTGATTGGTATTTGGGTATATTCATGCCTATTTTAGCAGATGAGACCCTATACGTTCCAGTATATGAGCAGATGACCCTTTGTACGCGCATCTGCCTCCAAGCGGACAATGTATATATATTTCTAATATGTATATTTGTTGCAGGTGATAGGTTGGAGGGATCTAACTGGATTCCTCACCAGTATTGGTTTTATTTACATATATTGTGATATATGCTGTTATCATGTGATATATGATGTTTGGATGTCATGATTGATGTTTTTAGTGTTGTTGCAGCATTGGGCCTATCTTTGGTAATTTACAAATGTTAAAGTGATGATTTCGAATTAAAAAGGATTTTCAAATGATTTTGAAGATATAAATTTTTTGAATTTGTTAAGGAAACAAATTTATTTTAGATAAATAAATGTTATAATTTGTATATTATAAAAATTATGATTTTTTGAAGTATAAGCGTAATATGATTTTTGAAATATGGAGCTTACAATTTTGGAAAAATATTTTAAATTGTGATTTTTGAATTATTATAAACGGTTTTATATGTAAGATTTATAAATTGAATTTTCATAAATCAAAATAATGGAATTGTACAGGAGTTTTATAAATGTTAAAATGAAGTTATAAATGCATCTTATTAGTAAATAAGATGATTTATAGATTTATGAATTTGTGAAGCTATAAAAAGAACGAATTCTGAAAACAAAGAGATTAATAAGTAATTAACTTATAATTGGAATTTGGCATGTAAATGAGATATAAATGGAATTAGTTAATAAAGGAATTTTATAAATTGAATTTTTTATAAAGTATAAATGGAATTTATAAACATTGTTTTATAAATCCGAAATCGGCTTATTTTGATGATTTAAATATGAAAGCTTATTAAAGGAATTTTATCCACTATTTTGGACAGTGGATAATCCCTTAATAAATGTGTAGAAATATCGAGTTTGGTAAAGGAAATATATTGACGATATTGGACAATGGATAATATCTTAAATTAAATGGATATTTTTGAAAAGTGATATTTGAAATGGAGTAAAGTGGTTTGTGGATGTTTTAACATGTGTTAATTATCGAATACATAGATTTCAACATTCATTGTTGAAATAGACGTTTTTGAGAAGTAAGGAAATGATGGACCATAACACTATTGTTATAGTAAATGATTTTCGAAAGGAATTATTTTGTATAGTATACGGGATTCATATATCTGTCTAATTATTGAATCCCTATACTAATGATTTTGGGTTGTTGTAATGATGTTTTATGAAACATTCGTTTTGAGCAAAATAAATATGATTAAGGGAATGTTTTCCTTAAAGAATAAAATATATATCTAATCATGATTTAAGCATATAAAATATTTTCTAAGTGTTGAAAATATATTCATTTGTGAATTACTTATTATTAAATAAGTATATGGAAATGTTTTCCAATATAGAAAGTTGAAATGGTTTTGAGAATATATCTTTTTTAAAGATAATTTGAAGTGAATATTTAGCAAGTGATTTAATTAATATAATATTAATTAAAAGGGCCTAGTAATTACTTATGGTGCTAAATATTTGTATGTTTTCTTTGATAGTTAAATAACCGACTATCAAATTTGGCCATTTTAGTTCCTTGACTTGACGTGGGAACTATTTAGTCGTACATTTAATACGCAGCCTTCTGTGTAGGCATGATTATCGTTCGTGTTGAGGATGTTAATTCATATAGTGCGGAGTATTACTCCAATCTATCAAGCTTCCTTCTTGGCCGAGGGATAGCAAGTTGAAAGTTGGAGACGTGATAAGTCTATGAGATTTAGGTTCTGTGTGAGGTTGAGAAACGCTTTTGCGTTGTTGGTGCGAAGAGGCCGGGATCGGTTCATCCAAAAAACACTTCAGACCAACGTATATGCGTCGAATGTGCGGGTTGGTTATGACGATATTGATATTTAGGATTTTCATAGTGGAGGACTGCTTTTTGATCTTTTGGGGTTAAAATCCCAATTTACATTCAATAGCGGTAGTTTCTTCGTTATGAAATATCCAATGCAAGGACTATTCGCTAATAATCCTAGGGTTTTCTCGATAGGATGTGGTAGGAAAGTACCCTCGGTTTGTCCTACTTCTAGACAACTTGTATGGATGCTTGTCTGACATTACATTTCTAGGATTACGTACATTGGTTTTTACAAACGTACATAAGTTGTAGCGGAAAAGACAACTTCTTTTAGCTTAACACCCTCCTTGAGACATACGAGCTTAAGGGTTGTATTTTTGTGGAAGGCAATTAGTAGTCAATGGAAATGGCCGTGTGGCATTCAAAGTGATGTGATATATGATTTGTTAAAGGTAATTGTTATCTCAGGCCTCATCAACCGAAAATGACCGAAATATGGTTAGATGCGGCAAGGCTAAGTGGGTCGCTCCTAAGTAGGATATGATCATCCTTTTTAAGATATATTTCTTTCCTCTATGACGTTCAGAATGTAAATTAATGTGGTTTGTATGCTATGAGGGCCCTTCGAAAAAGTCGGTAATGACCGGAGGATGACATATTCGATACTATCTAGTTATAGAGATAGGCCGGTCTTGGGTTGGTAGAGAAGCTTTGTGATGGTTTCTCCTGACATCCATCTAGAGGTGTACCCATCGGAAGGTAGTCCCTTCACCTGGTCATTTGTACGGAAATCCAAACTCCACTACATGCCTGCCATTTTGATTGTATTAACCATTTTGGGCTATATACTGGAATTTAATCAATGTAACAATTTCGGCTATGTTTAGTAATATTTGTGCAATAGACATTATTGTAATATAAGAGGATTTGATATGAATTGTTTTAGTTATCGTAAGGTAAAAACATGTCCGTGTTTATTTGTGGGCGCGTCTTGTGAGATACTTTTGTTTTGATAAAGAAAAGTTTGGTAATCTAATAAATTCAGTAGAGTATGTTTCTCACACTGGTTTACCAAAATCCGGGTGTTCTACCCTTTCAATGCTCGAGTCAAAACAAATATATTTGCAGGTTTAGATTTGATGCTTTTGGAGCTTCAACAGGCGAGCTGAAGATCTTCATTTTTGTATACACATATTTGTTTTGATTATCCGCTGCTTAGTTGTTTATATTATCGGTAATTGTAAGGACTGGTTATTATAACTGTTCAAGCTGATAACTAGTGATTGATTGTTGAAATGTATATATACAGTTTCTATTTTGTAAAGATCATTGATATGATATTATATGTTTTCCGTTACGATGTGAGATTTTATATTGTTTTGTTTGGTTCTCTCTACTCTCTTTCTTCTCTTCTCTTCTTCTCTCTTCTTTTCTTTCTCATGACTTCCGTTAGTATGTACTTTTTGGGTCGAACATATGTGGCTTATTGTTGAATCAAAGGGTACGGATTTGCGGGTCGTCACAACATGCAAACATTACTTTCGACATCGATATAAATGGCAAAGATGCCGTGTATTTTATATATCGACATAAACGATATTAATGGTTTGATGATATTAATGCCGAAGGTCATCAATGTCGGCATTCCCATATTTATAAGTTTTAAAGCTTTATACTATGCAAACCAAAGACTATGCCGCTTATATTTGGCAAACTATATATTTATGTTATGCGACGTAAATGATTTTGGCATTATGGCCTTATGCTTTATTAAATCAGATGCTGTAATATAATAGCAACATAGATGGGTGCGACAATGCACATCGACTATATCAATGCTGCACTTTATCAATTAAAATGATTTCATTGTGTATGACTTCATAGCCTAATGTTTTGAGGTGCGATAACCACTGAATGATTTCAAAGTTCAATAGTGTTATTTTATGAAAGCATGCGTATCTTGGCATAATATTTTAGATAAAGTAAATGGCTATATTTTCCTTGTTATTGAGTATGATTTGAAGGGTTAAATCAATAATAAAGATTTATGCTTTCAAGGAAATAAAAAGGGTTAGCTCAGGATTTTACTAGAGAGATTACTGTTCATATCACCTTTAGATAAATTGATAGAATAAATTGGCTCATGAATTAGAGAGCAAAAAACTACATAATGGGACTAGTGTAATGTAGCGCCTCATACTTCAACTGTTAGCCCCTAGTTGATATTGGTCCACAATTCTAATGCATATATGCTTTGGTAAGGTTATGCACCAAAAGGAATGTATAACTTAGATAGGTTATTGGTTGTCCTGAAAAAACTTAGTTTCATACTGAGCCTAGAAAAACTATGAGATTGACAAACAATCAGGTTAATACTAAAATGATTTGTTTGGACGGATAGTCTAGTTTCTTTTTAGCAGCAAGTTAGAGAATTTTGGTATGCCTGGTTGGCCCGGGTCAGCCATATAGGTTTGTTGTAACCCTGGGAAAACTATGAAGTAGAGATGGACATTCAGTTCATTGAGACAGATTAGTCGGGATTACCCATGTAGTATGCATGCATTTAATTACCTTGTGTTTATGTAACCATTGGATTACAGAAGCATAATTGTGATAGACATATTATTAGAGGATTCTAGTGAGGAAAATCCCATACCGTTCAGTGGCATGGTCTCATTATATATCTATCATTGAGATGGCATATTATTATTCACACAAGACTTTTTATCTAACCCAGAGTTTTTTCTCCTTTAACTCTTAGGTACTTAGTTGAATAGTTAGAGAGTAAGGTTTCCAGGTTTTGGGTTATACGAATAAGGCTTCCGTAGATGTGCAGGAGATAGAGCTAGCCATATAGGAGTCTATCTATGTCCACTGTGTTATCGTTTTGTTTGATTATATGTATGGCAGAAGTTATATCTGTCTAGTAGCAAACTCTAATCAACCAAGGTGCATCTTCATATGTCACTCCTGGAGTATTTTGTAATAATTATATTTTATCTGAACCTGGACAATGTTTTAGGATTATGTAATGAATATAGAAAATAGTTAATGAAATGTGTTTTAAAAATTTCATATTCCTATGCTTTGATGTTAATGATACTATTAACTGACCACATTTTATCACCAAAGAATAAAATATTATTGTTGACTGTAGCACTGATAGCGCTTATTTTTGGGCCTCGGAATAGGGATGTTACAACTTGGTATCAAAGCAAAGGTTTTGTAAAGCTAAAAAAAATTTGAACTTTAAAAGGCTTACTGAAAAAACAATCCTAATGAATTAAAGAATGAGATTAGGGTATGGGATAACGCTATAGTAACGAACTTGTATTTGCTATATATAAATATATATCTTATCTTTATTCTTCCCTCTCTCTTAGACCATTCTTTCATATTTTACTAAGGTCCAAATGCATATTTAAGGAAAGTAAGATATGAAGGCAGAAAATGAAAGAGTGAATCTTGATGGAGGAAGCAACACAACCAATGGAAATGTCAGGCCCAACACTAGAAGGAATCCAGGTCAACAAATAGCTGCTAATGTGAGTGCTGGCACACCGTCGGTTGATATGGAAGCTATGTACTAGTTTTTTGTCAACATTATGCAAGTTAGAATTGCTACTAGATTAGTTGGTGGTAATGCTGGTGGAGCAAATCTTAAAGTTTTGGTTGTTAACAACTATGCTGTGCTGAGTCGGGATTATGTAAGACTCGGAGAAAATCCATCTATTGGAACGAATGATGCTATTGAAGTTGAGAATTAGTTGTTGCGTCATGAAAGGATTTTGTTGATTTAGGCCTAAACGATAGGCAGAAAACGAGATTGGCATCCAGGCAATTGCAAGGAGTTGCTTTGTACTGGTGGAATATTGTAACCGTGGGGATACCAAAGGAGAATTTGACTTAAGCAGAGTACAGGAAGAGGTTTGTAGAGAGATTCCTGTTTGAAATAGCCAAGTCAACTTTTCTTATAAAATTTGCTGAATTGGAACAAGGTGATATGTCGGTGCTTGTGTATGTGACCAGGTTTGAGGAGCTATCCAGATATGGATATGCCATCGTGGATACGGTAATCAAGAGGAATGAAAAGTTCATTAGAGAATTGAAACCAAAGCTTGACAGAGCTACATTAAAGCACCTTAGAGATCCTTATGATGTGGTAGTGGAGGTGGCATTGAGGAACGCAGTGAAGCCTGCGTTGTTTAGTAATAACAAGCCGACAGAGGCTCGAGGATGTCAAAGTCATAAAATGTAACTACCGGTCAATTTTGATAATTAAATTTGTTAATTTAATAAGATTTTATTAATTTAATATTGAAGGAAATAAAAATTTGGAATTTAATAATGTAATGAATGCCCAAATGAAATGTAACAATGGTAATTAAAACTAATTTTTGACAATTGAATGAAATTACAGTTAATTGAAATAATGTAAATTGTTATACTTAGTTATAAATTGATGTAAGAAAAAGAATGCAAAAATTAAATTAATTAATGAAATAATACATTGTTAACAGTAATTGAATGTAAATTAAGGCAATAATGTTAATGCAAGTTAATAAATAACTAAATTAGTGCAATCTCAATTAATTGAAACAATTGTAGGGTTATAATTGATTGAAAATAGTAAATTGGGAAATAAATTCAAAGTTATATCAATTTACGAAATAATATGTAATAAATTGTAATTTGATAGAATCAATGCTAGATAAGTAATTATAATAATTGTTGGTTGATAATAAAGTATGAATAGGATTAAATTAAGCAAATGGTGATAATTATTAATTGTTTACCCATATATATAATCTATTGAATTAGATCTAAATCCATTGCAATTAAACGTAATTAAAACTACGTTAATATGAATTTAGTTGATGACTGATAAATATTAGGATAATTGGATATATACTAATGTTAAATTTATCCATAAGATAATGATTGATTGAATAAAATGAATGGAAATCAAGATTTATTAATTTAAATTTAATTAATTGGATTAATTGAAATTAAATGAAGTTTAATATTTAAATATTACGTAAATAGGAATTAAGATGAAATTGGGAAATATTAATGTACCAAGATATAAAACAATGTTAATTATATTCCTATTGTAATAAAAGACTTGAATAACAAGGTTTAAAAATTATTAAATGGATTTTGGAATTTTAAAGTTATAAATTTCTGATAATCTAATGCGTATAACTTTTACATACGAGGTTCATTTTACGCGCGATTTCCTCCACTAGGATCGTATTTGAATACCGGATATTTTGGCGCTGGACTAGACAAATTCTAAGACTGTTCAGATTATGGGTTTAAATTGGATTTAAATTCAATTTAAATTCAAAAGGTGTGTGTTTTAACTCACTCACAACTTCTAAAATTTCTTATTTTTGTTAAATTGATTTATGATGTGATTAGAAATTTATTTATGACTGTTTGGCATATTTTGAATCATCATCTCAGTTTATTTGAATTTATCTGGATCAAATAGTTATTTAATTTATTATTAAATATAAACTACCATTAAATACCTGTTATTTATTATCTGTTCTATGTTGATGTTATTGATTGAATTGGATGATGATTGTGACAAATGTTTAATGATTGATATTGGATGAATGGATGTTGTATTTTATATTTTTATAAACTGCAAGTTGTTATGGATTTTTATATCATTCAGGATTGCGGTTTGAAATATATAGCCGCATTTATATTTTAAATTGGGGATTGAAATGATAAATATCCGTATCACTTGACCATAGGATAGAAAATTATATACAGACAGCGCGGTCTATATATAAAATATTTTGAAATGATTTCTATGGTTTTGTAAAGAAATATATGGTTTTATAGAAATATTGATTTCAAACATCATATAAATATTACTTTATATATATATAGTTAAATTCTTGATTTTTAGCTCTATATAAATTTGTTTGGTATAAAACAAGTTTAAAAATAAGGATTGATTTTATTAAAAATGTAATATGGTTAATTATTTATATAAATTACATTTTATATAGAGTTATAATGGTTTTTAATAAAATTAAGGCTGAGAAGATAGATTTGAAATTGGTTCGGAATTGTATTTAATGTAGAAATTTATTAAATGAAACCGATTGGGAACTTGTGGAATTTGAGATTTGCAAAGGATATGATTTATAACTTGATCTTGTTTAAGGTGAATTAAATAAATATTTCAAATATAAATAAATTGAAGGAAACATTTAGTTATTTGTAATTTAGGTTTTATTTAAATGATAATGGAGTTATGAAGTAAAATATTTCAAAACTAAATAATAGAAAATTTAATTGTTGAATCGTAATTACCAAATTTAGTTTTGAAATTGTCGAATACTTAAAGTTTGAAATATGTTGAATTTGGAATGGCTTATTTTGTGGATCAAATCTATTTTGAAATCGATAAAATTTGGAATAGTTTATTTAGAAACCGAATCCAATTGAGATTTATAATTTGGGATTTGATCAAATGTAAAATGTAGAAATTAGAGTAGTTTTGGAATTGATTTGTGAAATTGAAGAAGCTATTGTATTATATATAGTAATTTAAATTTTTAAACCATTTAAGTGGTGGAAGTTATGTTTCAAGTTATGAGTTTCAAAGTATTATGATTTGAAAGTGTTATATTTCAAGTGTTTTGATTTCGAAGCGTTATAACTTTGGAAGTGCTATGATTTTGGAAAGGATATATTTGAAATAAAAATGATATTATATTGATTTGGGTTTTTAGAAAAATGATATCATATTGATTTGGTTTTTGAAACGGAAATGATATCGTATATGTATGGTTTTGAAACGGAAATTATATTCTGGTTTTGAAGTATAATTATTTTGAAATGACCGCGGTGTTATAATAACGTTTGGTTGTTAAAGAGACCAGGATCGAAAGTTGTCATACTCACTGTCAACTCCGAAAACCACTTTAACAATTGTGTACGCGGTGGAGAATCCAGAATGAAATAGGATGGCGGCAGCGTTCCTTCGAGGTATATGCGTGGACCCGACTCCCGTGAGTTGGCATAAGGTGGCTAAAACAGGAGCGATCTCGGGCTTAGGAGGTAGCCCCTCTTATCAGACACACTCCTTCGATATTATATTACATTTTTGACATTGATTTGGTGGCCACTTTTGATTTTTGATTTGGGGGTGTAGATCGAGGTGGGTGGTAGTAGCTGCTACGCATTACCACCAGCCCGTGTGCGTAATTGGTATATATACCCTGGCATTGCCTTGTATGTCGTATCACCTAACCTAACACACCTTGTACGAGTTTGATTTGTGTCGTACCTATGGAGTATCCTCTGGTAGCCTCCCGATCAGGAGGTATTAGGTACTGTATAGACTATTGGCATTGTTACGTGTTAAGGGATATATGGGTAACCCCTTAACGATATTTTAAAGTAAGTTTATTTTACTTTTAGACATTGTTATAATAGCGTATATTACTACATAGTAGATAGTTTAACGGATACTTAGGAGATGTGAATCCCGAGCATCTCTTAAGTTACTACACTCATGTTTGGCACTGGATAGGAGATGTCAAATCCCGTAAACATCTTTGACGTCGTTCCACTCATATTTATTTTGTTGATTTAACTCACATAAGATCTTTCAGTTTTGACTCGAGTGTTTTGTCTTTTCAATTCGCTCGGGTCAGCCTGAGCATTTCAAGATTTGAAGACTTTATTTCTGGAGGATGAAGATGAAGATTTTATTACTATTATTTATTATATTATTCTACTACATTCATATTGTTCCACTGCATTGTTACTTATTATTCTTTAGTATGTGTAACTCTGATCCTGTGTTGTTTAAGTATAGTCAAATGATTTTGTAAAACAGCTTCATGGACTATTATTTGATTATTATATTTTGTCATTCCGTTACAAGATTCTATTTTTTTTTCTTTCTCTGCTTTTTCCTATTTACCCCAATAACAATCCGTCCTTCTGTATGGTTTGAGACTGATGTTTGTGGTTTATCATTGATTTTAAAGCGTACAAAAAGGTAGGATGTTATATTTGGTATCAGAGCTTTGGTTTAGCGATAAACCTTAGCTTGGTGGGGTCTGACTCTTTATTAATAGGGTAGCAATACCCTATGATGAGGCGCAAAGTGTGTGTGTGTGTATATATATGTGTGTGCGTGTATGAATGCGCGTATTTGTTAGTTTTATAAAAGGTTTTGACATTGTGTTAATTTGTTCAATTTTGTATTTATAAATTCTGGTTGGTGCATGGGACGCTATGACATCAACATGGATTTCTAAACACTTAATAGGACAGACTGACACAATATTTGTTTGAACATAAGTGAATGAAATAATTTTTCCTATTATATTTTCTATATATAAAATAAAATTTTATAAAGGTTATATTTGGTTGTAATATATTGGTTGTTTGGTAGTGTAATTGATAAATATTAGTTCAAGGTAGGATTTGAAAATAAAATAAATGAAAATTTGAAATTTTAGAACTTAAATTCCAGGATTTTTGAAACTGCTTTCAAAGATTTTGGAATATAATAATATTGTTTATAAATATTTTCTGAAATAAATATTTCAATATGATTTGAAAGAATCGTTTTAAAGAAATTTTGAAAAGAAATAAGTTCTGTACTCTCCTTTTGTTCGCTAGAAAATAATTTCGGTGATGAGTGCACGTATCATCGACATTCATTTTCGAGTTTCTAAGCGGGAAGGCCACTGTAGTAATTTTACTACAAATTTATTTTGATAAACAAATGTAAATTTCAAATTGTTCTAAATATAATCTGATATATAAATTGTAAGCGCATACATCTATCTATTATTTTAAAATGATTTGTAATCTAACCCGGTATTTAGTTCTTAAGTTCCCGTTAATTAATAGTTCGATTATCACAGTGAAATGGAATTTAACTAATCAAAACTTGGAACCTCTAATTTAAATAAGAGATTAAATACTAGGTTATAAATGAAATAACAAGAAAGTTGAAATTTATAACCTACAAAAAGCAAAGGAAATCAAACAACAAATGTTATGAAATGAAATTAATAAGAATGAAATTAAATTTATGCATTGGGGTTATTGTTTGTTTGGCTTATGGTTGTTTGGGCAAGGATACTTTAAAATTGTTTGGATGAATGAATAATCTATTTAGTTTCATCTGAGACTGTTGAGTAAATGGTGCACTTAGTAGTTTATCTTTCATTCTGTACAATTTAAGGTTTTTGAACGCGAACAACTATTTTTTTTGTTTGATATGAATGGATGATTGATTTGTGTTGATTTTATATGATGATTGTATGTTGGTTGCAAGTGATTGTTGTTTATATTGATTTGTTTGTAAGTGGTTGAAACATCTTTAAATATTTCATTTTATATAATTATTAACTCTTTTTAGATTATATAATTGAAATACAGGTTATGGAAGCAATTGCTACTGCTTTTGGTTTCATAATTAAATGTTTTTTGCCCCACAAATAGGTACGTTCTCTGATAATGGTTTCTAGCGCTATTATATTGTTTTTACCGTTCTTAGGATATATTATTTTGAAATATTGTGATATATATTGTTATACTTGATATTATATTTTCTCTCGAGCCTCTCCGTACAAAGGAGACTGTCAAAATTTTCCGTAAATTTTGGACTTAAATTTTTTTTATAAAATGTTTTCCAAATTTTGTTAATTTGAGTATAAAAAGATTTAATGGTTATAAATTGCTATATTTTATTTAAATTAATTAATTTTGTAAATTTATTTGTTTGTAAAGTTAATATTTTTGAATAAGATGTATTGTTTACTTAATTCTTTCTTTTCCCTTCTTTTTCCTTTTCGGGGACAAAAAGTTTTGAGTGGGGGAGAGTGTAACGACCCGTAAATTTTGATATTTAAATTTGTTGATTTAATAAGATTTTTTCAATTTAATATTGAAGGAAATAAAAATTTGGAATTTAATAAAGTAATGAATGCCAAAATGAAATGTAACAATGGTGATTAAAACTAATTTTTGACAATTAAATGAAATTACAATTAATTGAAATAATATAAATTGTTATAACTAGTTATAAATTGTCGTAAGAAAAAGAATGCAAACATTAAATTAATTAATGAAATAACACATTGTCAACAGTAACTGAATGAAAATTAAGGTAATGATGCTAATGCAAGTTAATAAATAACTAATTTAGTGCAATCCCAATTAATTGAAACAATTGTAGGGTTATAATTGATTGTAAATGGTAAATTGGGAAATAATTTCAAAGATATATTAATTAATGAAATAATATGTAATAAATTGTAATTTTATAGAACCAATGCTAGATAAGTAATTATAATAATTGTTGGTTGATAATTAAGTATGAATAGGATTAAATTAGGCAAATGGTGATAATTATTAATTGTTTACCCATTATTTAATCTATTGAATTAGATCTAAATCCATTGCAATTAAACGTAATTAAAAACTACGTTAATATGAGTTTAGTTGATGACTGATAAATATTAGGGTAATTGGATATATACTAATGTTAAATTTATTCATAAGATAATGATTGATAGAATAAAAAGAATGGGAATCAAGATTTATTAATTTAAATATAATCAATTGGATTAATTGAAATTAAATGAAGTTTATTATTTAAATATTGCGTAAATAGGAATTAAGATGAAATTGGAAAATATTAATATACCAAGATATAGACCAATGTTAATTATATTCTCATTGTAATAAAAGACTTGAATAACAAGGTTTAAAAGTTAATAAATGGATTTTGGAGTTTTAAATTTATAAATTTCTGAATTTAATCAAATTGAAATTAAACACTGAAATTGATGAATTAATCAATTTTAAATCGACAGCTAATTTTTTTTAAATTATTTGTAAATGGTTAAGAAATCGAAATTAATAGATGTTGTAAATTACTGAAATATAAATTGGAAAGTGATTTAATTTAATATTAATTTATTCAATCAATTGAGAAATAGCCATTTTGACCACTGACTCGGATTTTGATGAAACTAGTTTCATCGGGTCCGTAACAGTGAATTATTGTAGGATTTCAAGTTTCGTAACGATTGGACTTGTCGTTTGATCATACGGGCTCGAAATGCCTAGAAATCAATTTAACTGAAATCAATTTAACTGAAATCAATTTAAATGAAATCAATTTGAAATAACTTGATTCTAGCATAACTTCTTCATATGATTGAATTTGGACTTGAAACCTGTTCCATTGTTTTTAAAATATTTAAAAACATCTATTTTGATATATGGACTGATCCACTTTCGTTCTAGAGTCAGAATGGGATTTTCGGGCCATTTGTCGTTCAACTTTCAATCCAAATCAGTCCGGTCCATTCTAATTTCAGTTTTGCCTATATATACCTCATTATAAACCTTAGCCCATTTCTTATATTCATTATTCTATACGTACAATTCCACTTGCTCATCCTCATTTCAATGGCAGACAAACCCTAAATTATCCAATTCAATTTCAATTCAAAATTCAACTTCATTATTCAAACTCCATAAACAATATCAAATTTTATATCGATCCGAAGCTCTCGACGAGCACATCAGTGTAATTTGTTTTCCAATTTAAACCTCAGTTTGTGCTGAAATTGAAGAACAAGTTCGGCCGTTCATTTCGTCGTGATGGACTTCAACAAATCGACAAATCGACGATACCATGGCATGGAGAATGCTCTACGTAGTTCATAAGAGCTATTGGCTTCGTGTTTCAACGGTCAGATCGAGCAAGAAAATTCAATTATGGTTTGCAAGTAAGGTGACGGCTGGGCTTTTAAATCATCGAACGACGATCATCGCATGGCCTGGAGGAGTTTGGCGAGCGAGGTGGCTCCGCCGGTGGTGACGAGCGCGACCGCGATGGCCTGGTTCGATCGACAGCGAACGAGGGTTTGGTGGCAGCTACAGTTGTATGCGATATTAGGGTGTGGAGTGCGTGCACAGTAGTTATTGACGTGGCATAATCATAGAGGGTGAGATATTTATTTTTGTTTAATTTAAAATTTTGTCTTCAGATAATCTAACGCGTATAACTTTTACATACGAGGTCCGTTTTACGCGCGATTTCCTCCGCTAGGATCGTATTAAAATTCCAGACATTTTGGCACTAAATTGGACAAATTCTGAGACTGTTCACATTTTGAGTTTAAATTGGATTTAAATTCAATTTAAATTCAAAAGGTGAGTGTTTTAATCCACTCACCACCTCTTAAAATTCTTTATGTTTGTTAAATTAATTTATGATGTGATTAGAAATTTATTTATGACTGTTTGGCATATTTTAAATCATCATCTTAGTTTATTTGAATTTATTTGGATAAAATAGTTATTTAATTTATTATTGAATATAAACTACGAGTAAATACGTGTTATTTATTATCTGTTCTATGTTGAGGTTATTGATTGAATTGGATGATGATTGTGATAAATGTTTTATGATTGATATTGGATGAATGGGTGTTGGATTTTATTTTTTTATAAATTGCAAGTTGTTATGGATTTTTATTTCATTCGAGATTGTGGTTTGAAATGATATGTAACCGTATTTATATTTTAAATTGCGGATTGAAATGACAAATATTCGTATCACTTGACTATAGGATAGAAAATTATATACAGACACCGCGGTCTATATATAAAAATATTTTGAAATGATTTCTATGGTTTTGTAAAGAAATATATGGTTTTATAGAAATGTTGATTTCAGACATCATATAAATGTTACTTTTTATAAATAGTTAAACTCTTGATTTTTAGCTATGTATAAATTTGTTTGGTATAAAACAAGTTTAAAAATAAGGATTGATTTTATTCAAAATGTAATATGGTTAAGTATTTATATAAATCACATTTTATATAGATTTATAATGGTTTTTAATAAAATTAAGGCTGAGAAGATAGATTTGAAATTGGATCGGAATTGTATTTAATGTAGAAATTTATTAAATGAAACCGATTAGGAACTTATGGAATTTGAGATTTGTAAAGGATATGATTTATAACTTGATCTTGTTTAATGTGAATTAAATAAATATTTCAAGTATAAGTGAATTAAAGGAAACATTTAGTTATTTTTAATTTAGGTTTTATTTAAATGATAATGGAGTTATTAAGTAAAATATTTCAAAACTAAATAATAGAAAATTTAGTTGTTGAATCGTAATTACCAAACTTAGTTTTGAAATTGTTGAATACTTAAAGTTTGAAATATGTTGAATTTGGAATGGCTTATTT
This sequence comes from Allium cepa, assembly GCA_030765085.1. Taxonomy (NCBI): domain Eukaryota; kingdom Viridiplantae; phylum Streptophyta; class Magnoliopsida; order Asparagales; family Amaryllidaceae; genus Allium; species Allium cepa. The sequence continues at coordinate 672,619,355 of CM060935.1, read as the reverse complement.
TGTGGATCAAATCTGTTTTGAAATCGATAAAATTTGGAATAGTTTATTTGGAAACTGAATCAAATTGAAATTTTATGATTTGTGATTTGGTCAAATATGAAATGTAGAAATTTATGTTGTTTTGGAATTGATTTGTGAAATTGAAGAAGCTATTGTATTATATAAAGTAATTTAAATTTTTAAACCATTGAAGTGGTGGAAGTTATGTTTCAAAGTCATGAGTTTCAAAGTATTATGATTTGAAAGTGTTATATTTCAGTTGTTTTGATTTCAAAGTTATAACTTTGGAAGTGCTATGATTTTGGAAAAAGGATATATTTGAAATAAAAATGGTATTATACTGATTCATGACCTATCGTTAAAAATGGTATTATACTGATTTGTATTATACTTAATGGAAGTAATTAGGAAATTAATTAATAATTGTAATTAATTAAGTTTAACTTGATTTGTTTAAGTTAATTAATTAAGTTCAATTAATTTAAGATAATCACTGGATGATTTGATAAGCAATTACTTAATGTAATTAATGAAGAATAATTACTTAGTGAAGTAATTAGTAATGGTAATTATATGATGTAACTAATTGAGAATTGAAAGTAAATTTGGATTTAATTACTTTGTGAAATTAATCAAGGGATTAATTAAAGATAATTAATTAAGAGTAATTAATTTATTTAATGAAGTAATTAAGGGTAGTTAATTACTGAATGTGATTAATCAAGTGTGGTTAATAAATACGGTTTAATTAAAGATTAATTACTTAATGTAATTAATTTAAATAAAGTAATTAATTAAAATGTGATTAGGGATCATTAGTTTATATAATTAATGATGTAATTAAGGGTTGAATAATTAAGATTACATAATCAATGACAAGTAATTATAGAGTAATTAATTAATTGTAATTAATTAAGGACTAATGTAATTAATTATAATTAATTAATAAATGAAGTAATTAAGGTTAATTAATGTATTTGGTTAAGGATAATTAATTTGTGAAATTAATTAAAGGTTAATTACTTAAATGTAATTAGAGGATAATTAATCGAGGGTGATTAATTAAGATGGATAATGAAAGGATGATTAATTAATTGATTTGTAATTAATTAATGGGTAAGTTAATCAAGATTTATGTGATGAAAGTAATTAATTTAATTTATTTTAAATTAATTAGAGATAAAGTAATTAATTTAATTCATTTTAAATTAATTATAGAATGGTGATTAATAAATCATTGCTTATGAATGCTGATTGATATTGATTTTCCTTGAATGGTTTGAGATCTCAGATATGAGATAATTAATGCTATGTGATATGAATGCTTTGATTAAAAATATGATGATAATGTGGATTATTTATTTGTAATGATAATATGGATTATCTATTTGTAATGATAATATGGATTATCTGATTGTGATAATGTGGAATAACTGTTTATGACAATAATGTGGATTATCTATTGTGATATGTGAATTATCTATCTTTATGTATATAGATAATAGAATTGAATTGTTTAACTTTAAAAAAACTTTGCCTTTAAGATATGTTTTGGATTTCGATGAAACCGGGATTGGGTTTCCAGATTTGGATATTCAAAAAACACATCTATCTAAATTAACGATAGGTCATGAATCTCAAGTGAAGATGAAGATTTAGAGTGCAAGGGTTATCATCGTTAACTTTGAGGGTGATTCCAAAATGAGTGTAAGGAGATAATGCCTATGGTTTCGTTCGAACCCGGAACGAACTTGTATGGATTGAATGTGTAACAGTTGCGGATTTTCGTTGCCGAAAAACCGAATAGTTATGGGTTTTAAAAAGAATTTAAGAAAAGAAAGAAGAGAGAAAAAGGTAGAAGATAGAGGGAAAAGAAGATAGAAAATTTAGAAATAGAAAGAAAAAGAGAATAGAGAAAAAGGAGAAAAACAGAAGAAAATAGGAAATTTTAAAATAGGACGGGAAGAAAGAACAGGAAACAACAGAACAACAACAGAATCTCACAATTCGCAGCGGAACAACATATAATAATAAATGAATAATCTTTAAACAAAGAACTATATCAGTTATTACATTACATTTCATTACATCACATCATATCATCAGAGTGTACAACAACATACAACAATAAACAGTGCAGCGGAAAAAGAAATACTATATAAACTAGTAATACGCCATGCCATCCAGCTTGCCTCTAGCAACTCCAGAATATCCAGAATATCCTGATAAACCTAACTCTTAACTGCCCGTGTGGAAATTGGTGGGCACCCAGAGTTTAGGAAGGAAAACAATAAACTCCAAGTCAGTCATGTGACTGGTGTGAGAACTCAAAACAGTTTATTTACTTTAAAATCAAAATAGAGGAATATTTTTAAAGTCAATTCGCAATGCTTTTAAAAATGAGACTACCATAAGACCTCCTGCCACACACACAATGCAAACGCAGACTTGGAGAAGATTTCTCCTTATGATAGTCAAATATGCTTGATACGCATTAAAATCAAATCAATTTTGATATTATTATTAGTGCATAGTGTAGAAGAAATTCATTTCGAAAGTAGAATATAAATCTTAGCCAGCATAGGTACCATTATATTATGCCTACTATAGCTACCTCCTGAGGAAGCAGGTTCTACAACTAAAACCGTACAAGTCACGTATTGTTTCTTTGGATTTCCAACGAATGATCAGGCCAAGGAACTTCCCATTGCCACATGAGAATGCCTCTGGATGGACATCCCCGAGAACCAAACCGGATCTCTACCAACACAAGGTCGGGTTACTCCTAACTGAGTAACAACTGACCGAATATGCCATCCCCCGGTCCTTTGGGACCTTTTCACCGAGCGCTCGTAATCAATTCACACAATCATAAAGTGTTTTCAACATGAGTAAGTATCTGGGCTCCATACCATGATACCACCCTTTTCCAGAAGGAAATGGACACATCCTAAAGGGTGCTACCCCTCATAACCTTGCTGCTTCTTTCCTGTTTTGACCATTCACGGGGTGTGAGGCTCGACGAAGTCACGTCCACAAAAACATACTTTATACAAAAGCCATGCTTTGGGTCAACAAATGATCAACACAATGATCACAAGGATAGACGATCAAATAAACGATCCTATCACAAATAATCAACACAATGATCATTTCAGCATCACTCAGCATGTCACATTACCAAACTGGGAATATATCGCTGATAACTTCAACTATATAACCTTTGAGCTCGTACGTCTCAAAGAAGGGTGTTAAGCAAAGAATAAATTCTCCGCCACCAACAGAAATATATTTGAAAGAAATCGGCTTTATATCTCAACTTGTAATGTCAGACATACAATCCATACAAGTCTGTTCCGGGCTCGAACAAAACCGAAGGCACTTCTTACGAAGCCCTTGCAATCCGGGTATTCACAATCCCGATCGAATTTCCCATCACTTAGGAGATCTCTATACCAGGAGCTACCCAGTGCAGAGACAATCGATAGGTCATCCTATCGCTTTCGCAAATACTCGGTCTTCAACACCGATCTTTAATGCAATTCACAACGACGTATCACATATTCGGAATGGGTTATACGACCCCATGGTCCTTTCCCGGTTAACCCGAATAGTGAGCGCTTATTTAAAAAAAAAAATAAGTGTGGCATTCAATTTCAAGCAAATTCACAACAAATACCTATTCAAAGGTA